>OW203741.1:32500-632500 GCA_934045075.1 Yponomeuta sedellus
CTATAAATTCGTCTCGTCTTCCGCTTCTCGGACCTGAAACAAAAATAATATTAGTGTCAATAGTTTTTCTGAAAATCACCGATAACTTCAAATTTCTTTCGTTTTTTCACATTTTTCGTAGTTTTTGCCCCATCACTTTTGTTCAGCGTGTTAAATCTTCCTGAAAACAGCTCAGTTGGTGTCCGGAGCCGCCCCCGCGTCGAACGACACCACTCGCAGCCAGCTGTGAAGGAATTTTTTCCGCCACCCATACTAATCGGAGCGTAAAAAGTCTACCTAAGCGGATCAAAATCCCCATACATTCTAAATTCGCTAAGTCTCAAAGTTTTACCTACCCCTTCGTGCCGCACCTCTATAAATTCGTCTCGTCTTCCGCTTCTCGGACCTGAAACAAAAATAATATTAGTGTCAATAGTTTTTCTGAAAATCACCGATAACTTCAAATTTCTTTCGTTTTTTCACATTTTTCGTAGTTTTTGCCCCATCACTTTTGTTCAGCGTGTTAAATCTTCCTGAAAACAGCTCAGTTGGTGTCCGGAGCCGCCCCCGCGTCGAACGACACCACTCGCAGCCAGCTGTGAAGGAATTTTTTCCGCCACCCATACTAATCGGAGCGTAAAAAGTCTACCTAAGCGGATCAAAATCCCCATACATTCTAAATTCGCTAAGTCTCAAAGTTTTACCTACCCCTTCGTGCCGCACCTCTATAAATTCGTCTCGTCTTCCGCTTCTCGGACCTGAAACAAAAATAATATTAGTGTCAATAGTTTTTCTGAAAATCACCGATAACTTCAAATTTCTTTCGTTTTTTCACATTTTTCGTAGTTTTTGCCCCATCACTTTTGTTCAGCGTGTTAAATCTTCCTGAAAACAGCTCAGTTGGTGTCCGGAGCCGCCCCCGCGTCGAACGACACCACTCGCAGCCAGCTGTGAAGGAATTTTTTCCGCCACCCATACTAATCGGAGCGTAAAAAGTCTACCTAAGCGGATCAAAATCCCCATACATTCTAAATTCGCTAAGTCTCAAAGTTTTACCTACCCCTTCGTGCCGCACCTCTATAAATTCGTCTCGTCTTCCGCTTCTCGGACCTGAAACAAAAATAATATTAGTGTCAATAGTTTTTCTGAAAATCACCGATAACTTCAAATTTCTTTCGTTTTTTCACATTTTTCGTAGTTTTTGCCCCATCACTTTTGTTCAGCGTGTTAAATCTTCCTGAAAACAGCTCAGTTGGTGTCCGGAGCCGCCCCCGCGTCGAACGACACCACTCGCAGCCAGCTGTGAAGGAATTTTTTCCGCCACCCATACTAATCGGAGCGTAAAAAGTCTACCTAAGCGGATCAAAATCCCCATACATTCTAAATTCGCTAAGTCTCAAAGTTTTACCTACCCCTTCGTGCCGCACCTCTATAAATTCGTCTCGTCTTCCGCTTCTCGGACCTGAAACAAAAATAATATTAGTGTCAATAGTTTTTCTGAAAATCACCGATAACTTCAAATTTCTTTCGTTTTTTCACATTTTTCGTAGTTTTTGCCCCATCACTTTTGTTCAGCGTGTTAAATCTTCCTGAAAACAGCTCAGTTGGTGTCCGGAGCCGCCCCCGCGTCGAACGACACCACTCGCAGCCAGCTGTGAAGGAATTTTTTCCGCCACCCATACTAATCGGAGCGTAAAAAGTCTACCTAAGCGGATCAAAATCCCCATACATTCTAAATTCGCTAAGTCTCAAAGTTTTACCTACCCCTTCGTGCCGCACCTCTATAAATTCGTCTCGTCTTCCGCTTCTCGGACCTGAAACAAAAATAATATTAGTGTCAATAGTTTTTCTGAAAATCACCGATAACTTCAAATTTCTTTCGTTTTTTCACATTTTTCGTAGTTTTTGCCCCATCACTTTTGTTCAGCGTGTTAAATCTTCCTGAAAACAGCTCAGTTGGTGTCCGGAGCCGCCCCCGCGTCGAACGACACCACTCGCAGCCAGCTGTGAAGGAATTTTTTCCGCCACCCATACTAATCGGAGCGTAAAAAGTCTACCTAAGCGGATCAAAATCCCCATACATTCTAAATTCGCTAAGTCTCAAAGTTTTACCTACCCCTTCGTGCCGCACCTCTATAAATTCGTCTCGTCTTCCGCTTCTCGGACCTGAAACAAAAATAATATTAGTGTCAATAGTTTTTCTGAAAATCACCGATAACTTCAAATTTCTTTCGTTTTTTCACATTTTTCGTAGTTTTTGCCCCATCACTTTTGTTCAGCGTGTTAAATCTTCCTGAAAACAGCTCAGTTGGTGTCCGGAGCCGCCCCCGCGTCGAACGACACCACTCGCAGCCAGCTGTGAAGGAATTTTTTCCGCCACCCATACTAATCGGAGCGTAAAAAGTCTACCTAAGCGGATCAAAATCCCCATACATTCTAAATTCGCTAAGTCTCAAAGTTTTACCTACCCCTTCGTGCCGCACCTCTATAAATTCGTCTCGTCTTCCGCTTCTCGGACCTGAAACAAAAATAATATTAGTGTCAATAGTTTTTCTGAAAATCACCGATAACTTCAAATTTCTTTCGTTTTTTCACATTTTTCGTAGTTTTTGCCCCATCACTTTTGTTCAGCGTGTTAAATCTTCCTGAAAACAGCTCAGTTGGTGTCCGGAGCCGCCCCCGCGTCGAACGACACCACTCGCAGCCAGCTGTGAAGGAATTTTTTCCGCCACCCATACTAATCGGAGCGTAAAAAGTCTACCTAAGCGGATCAAAATCCCCATACATTCTAAATTCGCTAAGTCTCAAAGTTTTACCTACCCCTTCGTGCCGCACCTCTATAAATTCGTCTCGTCTTCCGCTTCTCGGACCTGAAACAAAAATAATATTAGTGTCAATAGTTTTTCTGAAAATCACCGATAACTTCAAATTTCTTTCGTTTTTTCACATTTTTCGTAGTTTTTGCCCCATCACTTTTGTTCAGCGTGTTAAATCTTCCTGAAAACAGCTCAGTTGGTGTCCGGAGCCGCCCCCGCGTCGAACGACACCACTCGCAGCCAGCTGTGAAGGAATTTTTTCCGCCACCCATACTAATCGGAGCGTAAAAAGTCTACCTAAGCGGATCAAAATCCCCATACATTCTAAATTCGCTAAGTCTCAAAGTTTTACCTACCCCTTCGTGCCGCACCTCTATAAATTCGTCTCGTCTTCCGCTTCTCGGACCTGAAACAAAAATAATATTAGTGTCAATAGTTTTTCTGAAAATCACCGATAACTTCAAATTTCTTTCGTTTTTTCACATTTTTCGTAGTTTTTGCCCCATCACTTTTGTTCAGCGTGTTAAATCTTCCTGAAAACAGCTCAGTTGGTGTCCGGAGCCGCCCCCGCGTCGAACGACACCACTCGCAGCCAGCTGTGAAGGAATTTTTTCCGCCACCCATACTAATCGGAGCGTAAAAAGTCTACCTAAGCGGATCAAAATCCCCATACATTCTAAATTCGCTAAGTCTCAAAGTTTTACCTACCCCTTCGTGCCGCACCTCTATAAATTCGTCTCGTCTTCCGCTTCTCGGACCTGAAACAAAAATAATATTAGTGTCAATAGTTTTTCTGAAAATCACCGATAACTTCAAATTTCTTTCGTTTTTTCACATTTTTCGTAGTTTTTGCCCCATCACTTTTGTTCAGCGTGTTAAATCTTCCTGAAAACAGCTCAGTTGGTGTCCGGAGCCGCCCCCGCGTCGAACGACACCACTCGCAGCCAGCTGTGAAGGAATTTTTTTCGCCGCCACCCACCCCTCCGCCCCACCCCACCGACCCTTTGTTGAGTGCCCTTAGGTGACCAATTTTTCAATACAAAAAAATTTTTTTTTTTTTTTTTTTTTTAAATGTTACGTTCGCCGGTCAGATCGCCGTCCCGTTTGCGGACTGGCGATACTTTGGACTCGTCCGGCTCTTCTATGGCCCCTCTGCGCTATGAAAGCATGGACTCCTCACCGACTATGTCGCCCGCTGTACAAGCCACCCAACCACATTCTCTATCGATTCGGGACCCGGGAGTGGACATAGTCGCCCTTCTTGAGGTTATCCGGGGAGCGGTGGGCCGCTCGGGTAACCTCAAGAGGGATATCAAGACGGAAATCCTCAGTAGTGTGGAAAAAATTGAACGTATTTTAGCGTTTTCGCCTCCACCTCCAACTTCCGCCCAGACTGACGTTGAGAGTCTCAAGGTGACAATAAGGGAGTGTATCAGGGAGGAGATGAAGGCAATTAAAGTGCCGGCGCCCATCATCCATGCACCTCCGCCGCCTCCTCCACCTGTCACTCAGCCCTCGTACGCAAGGGTCGCGTCGTTGCCCCCGGCGTCTTCTGTTCAGCTCCGCCCACCCCCATATAAGCCTGCCATAATTGTTTCTGCTAAAAACTCAACCAGCTTCTCTGAGACCCTTTCCACGTGGCAAAAAACTGTTACCTTTCGAGACACGAATTTTGCCCCGGAAAGTGTCAAGCCGGTCTCCAATAATAAACTTAGAGTAGAATTTAACAAGGCCGAGCATGTCCAGGTGACCCTGGGTAAAATCAGCCCCTCGTCTGCCATTGAGGTGGAGCCCTCTAAGAAATTACAACCCATGATCATAATCAAGGGCGTAACGGAAAGCATTACACCCGAGACCCTCACGACCATTCTTCGCACTCAAAACGACTGCATAAAAGAAAAACCCGAAGACCTCCAATTCAAATTCAGACGCAGTAACCGTAACCCGAAGCTGTACAACGCTGCTTACACCGCTAGTCCAGCCCTTTGGCGGTCCATTATTGACGCCGGCAAGCTCAATGTGGACCACCAAAGGGTCCACGTCGAAAACTACGTCCCGGTCCTCCAGTGTTACCGCTGCCTACAATACGGCCATACGAAGAAATGGTGCAAGGAGACCGCTTTCATCTGCTCTCATTGCTCCTCCGCCCACGCCTACAAGGATTGCCCCGTAAAGGACGATGCCTCAAAACTCTCCTGCCATAACTGCAATGAACACCACAAGAAGCGCAACGACCACTCCGGCAAAGTTACTGCCCATAGCGCCACGTCTATTACGTGTCCCCGTTTTATAAGCATGACCAATGCTGTCCGTTCCCGCACCGACTATGGGGAGTAGCTTTACACCGGTTTTATCCAGTCTCAGCAACGCCAACCCCAGTACAAACAACATGAAGTTTCTCCAATGCAATGTGGGCCGTTCTTACGCGTGGCATCACGAATTTATACAGTTTTTTGTTAAGAACGAATATCCAATAGCTCTCATTACAGAGCCCTACACTAATAAAGATAACAATACAGTCCGTAACATTCCAGGCTATGAAGTTTTCCAAGTCTCAAATGGTGCACGCGTCAAGGCTTGCATCGTGGTCAAAACTGGTCTCGGGGCTACTCTGGGCCTAACGGAATACTCCTCCTCCAACTTAAGCGTTATTCAATTAAACATTAGACAACGTAAAATAGTTATTGCTTCCGTCTATATTGAACCAGATTCAGATGAGTTCAATACAATTTCCAAGCTCGACCTTCTCCTACAGAGCCACTGTGACACTGACGTCGTTGTCGGAGGCGATCTCAATGGGTGGCACCCCCTATGGGGCTCGCCATCTGCGAGCCGCAGGGGCAATGATATAGTCAACCTTATCACTTCGAACGGTTTAGTCCTATGTAACACAGGCACGACTCCCACATTCGAAACGGTCACACATGGCGTTCGAAGGACGTCCATCATCGACCTCACTATGGTGTCCGACTCTCTGGTTCCCTTAGTTGACGACTGGAAGGTTAAACTTGAGGCATGCCCATCATCGGACCATCGCGCCATCGAATTCACGTTACTTTATGACTTGTCAGAGATCGGTAAAGCCAAAAAGAGATCGACATTCCTCTACTCCACCAAAAACGCTAACTGGGAACTATTTGCTGAGAAACTTAAACACAATATTGAATGCACCAGCCTCTTACAAGCCGACATAGAATCCTTAAATCCACGTGACATAGATAACTTCGTAGAAACCTTAACATACACCATACAGAAAACTTGCAATAAATTCCTACCTAGGAAACTTAATCGTGAAAAATACAATCCATGGTGGAGTGAGGAGCTGGAGGAATTAAAACAGAATGTCATCCGTCTTCATCATCGCATCCAAAGAATGGCACGCAGCGGCCAATCGTTAGACACCATTCTACAGGAGAGAGCCGAAGCAAAAGCCGCCTATGCGGAAGCCATTAAAAAGGCCTCAACCACAAACTTCCGCGAGTTCTGCTCTCTTCAACATAAGGAGAATGTATGGTCTCTTACAAATAGACTGCTTAGTTGTGCACCTCCACCTAAACCGACGACCACACTAACTTTTGACGGCGTACATAGCAGAGACAGCAAAGACACAGCAGAACGCCTCCTACAAAAATTCTTCAACGACGACACGCCCGACACAACAGAATCTCATAGATTGACCAGAGAGCTCAGCAGACTCACCCCTGACACCCCGGATGACACACCATTTATACAAACGGAAATCATAACTTGCGTACAGAGCATGAATCCAAATAAGGCACCCGGACCAGACCACCTTACCTCGGACATCGTATCACAGTTCTGCTCCATGTACCCGGAATTAATTACCCGACTCATAAATCGATGCTTGGCTCTAGCGTTCTTTCCGACCAACTGGAAAATGGCTCAGGCAATAACGGTTCCCAAGCCAAACAAGGATAGCTATGCGGATGCATCTGCCTACCGACCTATTGGACTCATCAGTGTGTTCGGCAAACTAATGGAAAAGCTCATTACCAAAAGATTAACCCACCACCTAAATGTTACCGGACACCATAATCCTAATCAATACGGATTCAAGGCACAAACTTCTACAGTTGACGCCCTAAACCATGCAGTGTCAACCATAAAAGCCGCCCGAAAAGATAAGAAACTGGTAGCTGCGGTATCCCTGGACATCAAGGGGGCGTTTGATAATGCCTGGTGGCCAAAACTACTTCAGCGGCTTCAGGCCGCGAACTGCCCTAAAAACATATACTGCCTCATCCGCAACTATCTGGAGGATAGACAGGTCACCTTAAACTATGCAGACGCAAGCACATCAAAAACTGCGACCCGAGGATGTGTCCAGGGCTCGATATGCGGACCGAGCTTCTGGAACATCATTCTCGATGAACTCTTCGAGGCGGACCTACCACCCAACTGCCGGCTGCAGGCATACGCTGATGACGTTTTACTCGTGTGCACTGCAGATGATATCGCGGAGCTGGAGAATATTGCGAATGGCGCCCTAGAAACCATAACATCCTGGGGCGAGAATGCTAAACTGGCGTTTGGACCTTCCAAAACACAACTCATCGGATTTACCCCAAGTGCACGTAAAGCCAAGATCACTCACCGCGGCCAAGTCTTAAAATTCGTTCCCGAAATTAAACTGCTCGGCTTAATAATAGATCAGAACCTAACTTTTGTTAAACATGCAGAACACGTCACCTGTAAAGCACTCAAGATCTACCGAACCCTCTGTAAATTCGTGCGCCCTACTTGGGGCGTCCACAGCGAAAACATCTCCACCATCTACAACCAAGTCATACAGCCAATAGTCACTTACGCAGCTGGCATATGGGGAGATGCGATAAACTTCAAAAAAGTTCAAAACAAACTGCTGTCACTACAACGCGGATTTGCCATAAAAACCATAAAAGGCTTTCACACCATCTCTACCAACGCAGCAATTGCTCTTGCACAATTCACGCCCCTAGATCTGAAGGTTAAGGAGGTGTGTGTTACTGAGCGCACTAAACTCTCGGGACACTGCCCATACCTTCCTTCAGATATTGAACTACAGAGACCTACACCCCCCAAAGATCTGCCACATCCAGCTGAACGTACAGCAATAGAGTTCAGCAAAGCCCAGACTGAAGAAGAAATCGATAGTTTATGCCCACCTGAACGGACCCGCATTTATACTGATGGCAGTAAGCTGGACAGCGGAAAAGTCGGTGCAGCCTACGTCGTTCAAACTCCCGAAAGTCCACCTATCATTCGGAAACTAAAACTACACGACAGCTGCACCGTCTTTCAGGCGGAGCTGCTTGCCATCGAACAGGCAGTCGTATGGTTGTGTGACAACACAGTACCTGCTGCGACCATCTTGTCGGACAGTCACTCGGCCTTACAGGAAATGAGAAATAGAGAGTCAACCAACTCGTTCGTCACCAACATAAAGACCCACCTGCGACGACATTTCGGTTCTGTGGAGTTCGTGTGGGTGAAGGCGCACGCTGGCATCGCTGGAAACGAAGCAGCAGACGAGGCCGCCAAGAATGCTGCCTCCTCACATCGAGCTCCAACATACACAAAATTCCCAATCAGCTACGTCAAAAGGAAGACCAAGGATATGAACAGGCAGACGCACAACGACAGATACACCAGCTCATCTAAAGGTGTCCACACGCAGGGTTGGCTCCCGGACTTGGATCACATCCAAGAGCTGTACAAAGCCGTGGGGCACTCCTTTCACCTAACGCAGTTGCTCACCGGTCATGGATATCACCGACAATATCTTCATCGGTTTAAGATATCCGTGACCGACAAGTGCAACTGCGACACGCACACAGTTCAGACTATGGACCACTTGGTGCGCGAGTGTCCCCGGTTCTGCGCGGCTCGGCTTCGACATGAGCAAACATGTTCCTTTCTTAGAATAACGTATCCCTATAAAATCTCAGACCTACTAACCAAAGAAGGAGCAATCCTTTCATTCGAAAACTTAATAACTACTATTGTAAATAATATAAAAGAATTTAACAAATAACTCACGCTCTCATTTTCATACTTACAAAACTTAACCCGCTTTGCCCAAATCAAATTCACACAGAAGACGCGCTTTGTATCAAATAGCAAAGACGCGCAAAAGCAACCAACCGAAAACGTAAGCAACTGCAATTAAAGTAACACAATTGAATAAATAAAATATCAAGGCTCTGGTAACCAGAGTAAAAACAAAAAAAAAAAAAACCTAACCTAACCTAACCTAACCTAACCTAACCTAACCTAACCTCCCCCTCGACCCCCTCGACGGTTGCCGCCTTGTCGTGGCGAGGGGGCTAAGTAGCCGTGGTTCAGGACCGCCACGGTGAAACCAAGAGCAACCCAGGAGGGACCGCTCCTCGCTCGCGAGTTGAGCGGTCAGTAGGTGGCGGTGCTGTATGGGCAGCACCGCCACTGAGGCGGGCTGCGATGTCGTATGGGCGGCATCGCAGCCGAAGGGAGGAGGCCGCGGCGGGAGAGGAGTGCCGGTATTACGGTGCGCCGCTCTCCCTGCCTGCCGCGGCCTTACCGGGGCCGCCACCGGTTGATGGCGGACGCGGTGGGGTCGCAGGGGAGGAGGAGTGCTGGTATTGCGGTGCGCCTCTCTCCCTATCCCCTGCGACCGTTTAGTCGCCTGGGCCCTGTTTCACACTGTGGAGCGGGACCCGGGCGACCAAGAGGAGGAGGTCCGGCTGGGGGGGGCGCCTTGTGCGCCTCGTACCAGTCGGACCAGGGCCGTGGGCGGAGGGTCAGGGGACTCTCCGCCTCTAACACGGCGGGCCGGAAGGCGCCCCTGCGTGATCCGGGGGTGCCTTCCGGCACAGAGAGGGCCCGCGCGCTCGCTCTCCACCTTCTCTGCTTCATCAGAGAAGCGCTGGTGAGCGACGCGACGGGCCTCGCAGCGATGCGCCGCCCTCCTCTTGTCCTATTGTATGGGCAATGGGTCGGGGGAGGGCGGCGCGTTGGAGCGTATGGGGGCCTATATGGCCCCCCTGAGGAGACGCGGCGTTTCCTTGCCCCGTCGTAGCGATGGGGCAGGGGGCGCCGCTGGGGAGCCACTCTGGCTCCCCCACCAGTCGAGCCCCTCACGTGGAGGGGCGACCTCTTGCCGGGTCGCGGTGATTTAACCTTTGGCCTACCCCGCGACCCGGTAGAGGAGAGGAGGATCACCGCGGGGGTTTAGTGGGTAGTCCAGCCCTCGGGCTGGGAGTCCCACACGAAGCCGCTCTGTTGTCCCCTGACAGCAGAGTGGTGAAGTGCGTAAATGCATTCCCCCGCGTTACCAAAAAAAAAAAAAAAAAAAAAACCTCCCCCTCGACGGTTGCCGCCTTGTCGTGGCGAGGGGGCTAAGTAGCCGTGGGGGCCTACGGGCGGGAACACACCCACGGTGAAACCAAGAGCAACCCCGGAGGGACCGCTCCTCTTCGTGAGTCGAGCGGTCAGTAGGTGGCGGTGCTGTATGGGCAGCACCGCCACTGAGGCGGGCTGCGATGTCGTATGGGCGGCATCGCAGCCGAAGGGAGGAGGCCGCGGCGGGAGAGGAGTGCCGGTATTGCGGTGCGCCGCTCTCCCTGCCTGCCGCGGCCTTACCGGGGCCGCCACCGGCTGATGGCGGACGCGGTGGGGTCGCAGGGGAAGAGGAGTGCTGGTATTGCGGTGCGCCTCTCTCCCTGTCCCCTGCGACCGTTTAGTCGCTTGGGCCCTGCTTCACACCGTGGAGTGGGACCCAAGCGACCAAGAGGAGGAGGTCCGGCTGGGGGGGGCGCCTCCGAGCGCCTCGTACCAGTCGGATCAGTGCCGTGGGCGGGGGGTCAGGGGACCCTCAGCCTCTAACACGGCGGGCCGGAAGGCGCCCCTGCGTGATCCGGGGGTGCCTTCCAGCACAGAGAGGGCCCGCGCGCTCGCTCTCCACCTTCTCTGTTCTCAGAGAAGCGCTGGTGAGCGACGCGACGGGCCTCGCAGCGATGCGCCGCCCCCTCTAGTCCCATTGTTTTAGCAATGGGATGGGGGGGGGCGGCGCATTGGAGCGTATGGGGGCCTATATGGCCCCCCCGAGGAGACGCGGCGTTTCCTTGCCCCGTCGTAGCGATGGGGCAGGGGGCGCCGCTGGGGAGCCACTTTGGCTCCCCCACCAGTCGAGCCCCTCATGTGGAGGGGCGACCTCTTGCCGGGTCGCGGTGACTTAACCTCTGGCCTACCCCGCGACCCGGTAGAGGAGAGGAGGATCACCGCGGGGGTTTAGTGGGTAGTCCAGCCCTCGGGCTGGGAGTCCCACACGAAGCCACTCTGTTGTCCCCTGACAGCAGAGTGGTGAAGTGCGTAAATGCATTCCCCCGCGTTACCAAAAAAAAAAAACCTAACCTAACCTAACCTAACCTAACCTAACCTAACCTAACCTCCCCCTCGACGGTTGCCGCCTTGTCGTGGCGAGGGGGCTTTAGTAGCCGTGGTTGCGGGACCACGGTGAAACAAAGAGCAACCGCGGAGGGACCGCTCCTCGCTTGCGAGTTGAGCGGTCAGTAGGTGGCGGTGCTGTTTGGGCAGCACCGCGACCGTTTAGTCGCTTGGGCCCTGCTTCACACCGTGGAGTGGGACCCAAGCGACCAAGAGGAGGAGGTCCGGCTGGGGGGGGCGCCTCCGGGCGCCTCGTACCAGTCGGATCAGTGCCGTGGGCGGGGGGTCAGGGGACTCTCCGCCTCTAACACGGCGGGCCGGAAGGCGCCCCTGCGTGATCCGGGGGTGCCTTCCGGCACAGAGAGGGCCCGCGCGCTCGCTCTCCACCTTCTCTGTTCTCAGAGAAGCGCTGGTGAGCGACGCGACGGGCCTCGCAGCGATGCGCCGCCCCCTCTAGTCCCATTGTTTTAGCAGTGTGATGTGGGGGGGCGGCGCATTGGAGCGTATGGGGGCCTTTATGGCCCCCCCGAGGAGACGCGGCGTTTCCTTGCCCCGTCGTAGTGATGGGGCAGGGGGCGCCGCTAGGGAGCCACTTTGGCTCCCCCACTAGTCGAGCCCCTCACGTGGAGGGGCGACCTCTTGCCGGGTCGCGGTGATTTAACCTTTGGCCTACCCCGCGACCCGGTAGAGGAGAGGAGGATCACCGCGGGGGTTTAGTGGGTAGTCCAGCCCTCGGGCTGGGAGTCCCACACGAAGCCGCTCTGTTGTCCCCTGACAGCAGAGTGGTGAAGTGCGTAAATGCATTCCCCCGCGTTACCAAAAAAAAAAAAAAAAAAAACCTAACCTAACCTAACCTAACCTAACCTCCCCCTCGACGGTTGCCGCCTTGTCGTGGCGAGGGGGCTAAGTAGCCGTGGGTGTTGGACGGCCACCCACGGTGAAACTAAGAGCAACCACGGAGGGACCGCTCCTTGGAGCGGTCGGAGGTGGCGTCGCTTGGGCCCTGCTTCACACCGTGGAGCGGGACCCAGGCGACCAAGAGTAGGAGGTCCGGCTGGGGGGGGCGCCTCGTGCGCCTCGTACCAGTCGGACCAGAGGGCCGTGGGCGGAGGGTCAGGGGACCCTCCGCCTCTAACACGGCGGGCTGGAAGGCGCCCCTGCGTGATCCGGGGGTGCCTTCCAGCACAGAGAGGGCCCGCGCGCTCGCTCTCCACCTTCTCTGTTTCATCAGAGAAGCGCTGGTGAGCGACGCGACGGGCCTCGCAGCGATGGGCCGCCCTCCTCTTGTCCTATTGTATGGGCAATGGGTCGGGGGAGGGCGGCGCGTTGGAGCGTATGGGGGCCTGTACGGCCCCCCTGAGGAGACGCGGCGTTTCCTTGCCCCATCGTATGAGGCGTTGCGATGGGGCAGGGGGCGCCGCTGGGGAGCCACTCTGGCTCTCCCACCAGTCGAGCCCCTCACGCGGAGGGGCGACCTCTTGCCGGGTCGCGGTGATTTAGCCTATGGCCTACCCCGCGACCCGGTAGAGGAGAGGAGGATCACCGCGGGGGTTTAGTGGGTAGTCCAGTCGTCACGGAGGTTATGCCAGCTCCGTGTCGCTGGGAGTCCCACACGAAGCCGCTCTGTTGTCCCCTGACAGCAGAGCGGTGAAGTGCGTAAATGCATTCCCCCGCGTTACCAAAAAAAAAAAAAAAAAAAAACCTAACCTAACCTAACCTAACCTAACCTAACCTTTTTTTTTTTTTTTTTTTTTTTTTTTTTTCACCCAGGAGAAACCCCAATTACGGGTACCACCGGCTCGGGGGAGCACAGTGGTTATGTCGGACTCCCCGCCCTGAAAAGGGCGGTATACCGACTAAAACTCCTGGGGTGTTCCTCCGCACCGCAAAGGACGGGGCCACGGGGACGCTTGCGCACACTTCCGCGACCCCGTCTGCGGGCGCCCTTGCGGGCACTCCTCCGGGGGGATTTGTCCCCCCTACTCCGCTGAAGGCACTCCGGAACACGCAGAGCGCCTTCCAGCACGGGACCTCTTAGTCGAGCGGCGGGCCCCCCGACCCACCGCCCGAAGGCCCCCGTTATGGCGGCAGACGGTCGGCATACGCCCGCCGTCTGCGCCCGGTTCTCCGACGGCGGAGAGGGAGCGCAAGAGGATCATCCTCTCGCGCCCTCTCCGCCGCCTCTTTCCTCGCCATGACGGCCTCGCAGAACGCGAGGACCGCCTCCCAGGCCTCCTCGCTGCCGACCATCGCACTGACGATCGCCGGCAGCGAGAGGTCCGCCCCAATAGCCGCGGCCAGCTCGGCACGCGGCTCCGCCCATGCGGGGCACACGGCGCGCGTGTGCTGCGCCGTGTCCTCCGCCGCGTCGCAGTGGTGGCACGCCGTCGACGGCTCCCGACCCGCTATCCGGCACAGGTACACACCAAAGCATCCATGCCCGGTGAGGACCTGCGCCAGACGGTAGGTCAGGGCGCCGTGCCTGCGTTCGACCCAGTCCCGAAGGACGGGCCGAACGGCGGCCACCACCTCGAGGCCGGCGGTAGGTCGCGCCAACCTCTCCCCCCACTCCCGGAACAGATCGTCGCGGGCTCCCTCTCTCCACCGCGCGATCTGCTCCGGAAGAGGCATCCCGCCGTTGGCGCGAACCTCCGCGCCGCGCCAGTAGACCTCCGCGAGTACCTCGGCTTCGAGGTCCCACGGAGGGCTACCGGCCAGCACCGTCGCCGCCTCGTACGAGGTGGTGCGGTACGCTCGGGCCAGCCGGGTCGCCAAGACCCGCTGCGGACGCCGCAGCAGGGTCCGGTTCGCGGACCCTAGGCCGTCCGCCCATATTGGCGCTCCGTAGAGCGCCATAGAGCGCACCACACCATCGTACAGGCGGCGACAGCTCCCTCCAGGCCCCCCGATATTGGGGAGCAGACCCGACAGCGCTCCGGCCGAGGCCACCAACCTGGTGGCCAAGCGCCGGAAGTGCTCCGTGAACCTCCATCGGCCGTCGAGCACGATGCCCAAGTAGCGCATGTGCGGAGCGACGGCGATGGAGGTTCCACCCACCACGATGCTCATTCCTGGAGGCGGCGCGTTCCGAGGGCCGTGGAAGACCACGGCCTCGGACTTATTGAGCGCCACCTCCAGGCCGAGGCTGCGAATCCTCCGCACGGCATGGGCAACGCCCGCCGTGCCGAGGAGAGCCGCCCCCCTGTGGGTGCTGCCCTGGGCCGTCACGAGGGTATCGTCGGCGTAACATGTCACGCCGACCCCCCGCAAGTGGGCCCCGCGCAGCACCCAATCGTAGCCGATGCTCCACAGGAGCGGTCCGAGGACCGACCCCTGCGGGACACCGCACGACATCGCGATGGCGGACCACTCGTCCCGGGCCGGATACATGATGATCCGGTCGACGAAGTAGTCCGCCATCACCCTCCTCAAATACCGAGGCACGCCATGGTACCTAAGGGCCTCCTTCACGGTCTCCCAGGGCAAGGTGTTGAAGGCGTTCGCTATATCAAGCGAAACCGCCAACACCACCCCGCCCCGTGAGACCGCTCCCTCGGCGATGTCTCGCACCCGCGCGACTGCATCGATTGTCGACCGCCCGCGACGGAAGCCGAACTGCGCGTCGTTCAAATCGGGGCCCACCGATGTCATATGCTCGACGAGACGTGCAGCGAGCACTCGCTCAAAGAGCTTGCCCGCCTCGTCGAGCAGCACGATGGGCCGATAGCCCGACGGCGATTCGGCCGGGCGGCCGTCCTTCCGCAGAAGGACGAGCCTGCCCGTCTTCCAGGGTCGCGGGAATCGACCCTCAACGAGGCACGCGGAAAACAAGGCCATCGCCAGGTCTCCCAACTGCGTCATTGCCAGTACCATGGCGCGTCCCGGCACACCATCTGGGCCCGGGGCGGTGTTCTTCGACCGAAGCTTCAGAATCGCCGCCCCGAGCTCTGCCGCCGTGACCGGCGGCACTTCCTCCGGCTCTGCTTCCGCAGAGGGAGGCAACGGTGCCATTTGCGGAGGGTTAAACTCCGCCCTCTGCGGAAACAGCGCCGAAGCGACCCTGGCGACGAAGTCCGGCTCGAGACTCCTGGTCAGTGGGGGAGCCCAAGGGCGAAGCTTCCGCCTGACCACCTTATAGGGGCGCCCCCACGGATCCGCGTTCAGAGTCTCGAGCCACTCTTCCCAAGCCGCCGCCTTCGCCTGGGCGATGGCGGCCTGTAGCCTCTTGCAGGCGGCCCTGTATGTGGCATACAGGGTGTCCTGCTCGGCCTGATCCCGGGCTCTCCTCCTTCTGCACCGAGTGTATTGGCGGCGCGCCGCCACACACTCTCGACGCAGATTGCCAATCTCGTCACGCCACCAATACACCCGGCGACTCGGCGAAGCCGCCGGCTTTGCCCTCGGCATAGCCGCATCACAAATGCGGCTAAGGGCACCGACGAGCCTCTCCGCTCCGCCGTCCACATCTGACCCGAGATCAGGCCCAGCCACCCAGGCCTCCACCAGGGCCGCCTCCCTGGCGACCTCAGGGTCCAGCCGCCTCAGCTGCCAGCGCGGGCCCCCACCAACCGGGGATCGGCGATCCGCAGCCGGAGCGTCAGGCAGTGCGGAGACATCAAACCGTATGTACCGGTGGTCCGACAGTGTCTCCACATCCTCCCTGACGCACCAGCCCGTCACTCGGCGGGCGAGAGCGGGGCTCGCGAACGTGATGTCCACGATTGACCCGCCCTGTTGCCGCACGCAAGTGTCCACCGATCCCCTGTTGAGGAGGACCAACCCCATGGACACCGCCCAATCTTCCAGCTCCTCCCCCCGTGCATCTGTTGCTGGGGATCCCCACGCCGTTGACTTGGCGTTGAAATCCCCCGCAACTAGCACGGGGTTGGGGTGTGCTTGTCCCATCAGAGCCCCGACTTCCACGAGCATTTGCTCGAAGTCAGCGAGGCTCCTACTGGGCGGAAAGTACACCCCAATAACTGCAACGCCGCCCGTAACGGCCAACACGCATCCCTTGCCCTTCGCAATGACGTCGAAGGGACGGGAGCCCGCCGCCGGACGGGCGACGATGGCCACCAAGTTCTCCCGGTCCGACACCCAGTTGTCCCGGGTGGGAACCAGGTAGGGCTCAGAGACCACGGCTACTTGAATCAACCACTCTGCCATGCTCTGGACCAACAGGTCCTGAGCCCTGGCACAGTGGTTGATATTCGCCTGCAGATATGGAGCAGCCATCTATTACGCGGCGTCCATGGGATCCTCCTGTTGCGGCGCTGGCCGCCGAGAAGGCTGCGAGGGGACCCTCAGGCCATCGCCGCGCTTCCGCCCCCGCCTACTACGACCCCGCTTCTTGGGGAGCGAGGATGGACACGCCTTGCTCCCCAAGGGGTGGTCCGCCGGCGTACCACCGGCCGCAGCGCATAGGATGCAGTGCGGCTCGGTGGCGGCGCATTGGGCCGCTTTGTGCCCCGGATTCCCGCAGCGGAAACACAACCCGCTGCGGTCTGTGCCAGGGCATTTGGCTCCCACGTGCCCGTGCTCCAGGCACCGGAAGCACCTCATGGGTCGGGCCTCGAGCAGTTTCACCTGCACCGAGGTCCAACCCACGAGGAGGCGACCCCCACCCAGCACCTTCTTGGCGGCCACGACGGGGCAGCTCAGCCACAAGGAGCCCATCCCAGATGGGCCCCAACTGATTTCCCCGGACCTTATTGTGTCTGGGGTGCAGCCTCCGGCTTTTGCCACTGCCGCGACCGCCTCCGCCTTGGACGTCGAGTCGTCCAGACCGACGATGCGCATCTCCGCGCACTTCGTCGGTCTGGAGACCCGAACGTCCTCCTCCCGGAGGGCCTCTCGCAGTTTTGCGGCCAGGGAGTCCGCCTTGTCCGCACTGGTGGTACCCGGCACCTCCAAGATGCGGGCACCAGTGGCCCCAGTGCGGAATCTGAGGCCCTCGATCCCCAGAGCCGCGAGATCCACCCGAGCTTTGGCCTCGGCCAGCACCGAGGCATACGTCACCCCCCGCTCCCCAGCACTCGGCTGTAGGGTCAGCACGACGGCTGACGAGCGAGGGGGGCGCAGTTTAGGCGCCGCGGGCGCAGCCCTCGGCACAAGAGCCGGCGCAGGAGCCGGCGTCGGCAGCGGCACCGTGGCGCCCTTCTTTCTTCTTCGGCCGCGCCTGGCCACCACGTTCCATGGCTCCTCCATGGATCGTGGCGGCGGCGGCAGTGGGCGCAGCTCCCTGGGGGCCACCCTCGGCGCCGGCCTCGGCGCGCCCCCTACGGCAGGCCTAGGGGCTACGGGCGGCAAACACTGGTAAGCCCCGGCCTTTTGGGCCTTCCCCTGCTCCCCACCCGAGGCAGCGGGTGATTTAACAGGGGGGGCCCGCACCAGCGTCGCAACCTCGGTCGAGGTCCGACTCATCCTCCTGTCCGCGGCTAGGGGCGGCCGCAAACGGGGCTCCGGGAGGAGCCGGTCCTCGATCGAGGCGAGGCGAGCATTTAGCATCGCCCCAAACTGCGACACCAGGCTGCGCCCAAGAGCCTCCTCCTTCGAGACGGATCTCGCGCCCGTTTCCGGGGCGTTGGCAGGGGCCGGGGCCAACGCCTGCCGAGGTCTCCCGAGCTCCGCCCGCAGCTCGGTGAGCTCCTTGCGGAGCTCCTCTACCTCCTTCTGGAGGCGGGCGTTGCTGGCCTGCAGCACTTTTGTTTCCTCGGAGGCGGTGCGGCTATAAAAAGCCTCCGCCGCCTCCCGGATCGAGGCCGCAGCGTCGTTGAGGCGCCTCTGGAAGGTGCCCTTAAGGTTCTTTGACCCTTTGGACACCGATTCCACCATGTCCACGCTGCTTCTGACCTGAAGCATCAGGTCAGAAGCGGTCTTGTCGGCGCGGACAGGCTGAGACGCCTCCGACCCGGAGGCCCCATCAGCTCCGAAATTGCGGGCGCGGACCTCCCGGAGTTCCGCGTCCAGCTCCTCGAGCCTTTCCTCGGCTCTATGCTCCGCCTCGGCCCTCTGGACCTTCACGAACTCGCTCCGCGTCTTGGCCAGACCGGTGTAGCGCAGCGTCGTGAAGGGTCGTCCCTGGGATAGTCGCGGCTCCTTGGCCGCGACTTTGGGAGGGTGCTCCTCCCCTCCGGACCCCGAGTCGGAGCCGAGAGCCACGCTCTCTGGCCTCCTTTTTCTCCATACCCGCCCGTCGAGCGCGGAGACGCTGGTGGAGTCCATCGCCTCCACGCTCGACGTTGAGCCCTTACAGGAGCCAGCTCGGCTCCCGTCCGCGCGCAGATCGGTGTCCTTAAGGCGCGCCAGGTCTGCCATCGATCGGGACCGGGTAGCGCGGTAAACGCCCCCCACCCCCGACACGATAGGACTTCGCGGACGAAAGTCCGCGCGGTCTGCCACGACCTTGCCGCTTCCAACGCCACTTGTGGCGCCAGAAACGGCAAAACTACCCGTGGCAGCTTGAGTAAGCTCACTTGAGGCACCCGGCCTCAAGGAGAGTGAGTCGTTGTTGCCCCCCCCAGAATACGAGGGGCAGCCCGACGCCGAGGTGGCGCCGGGGAGGGATTCTCCTGCTGAGCAGGTACCCTCCTGGGGTAGTTTCTTTTTATCAAGCGACATCATCATTTTTTAGTTTTTTAGCATCTCGGCTACATCTGAGCGGGGGTATGGGATGTACGCGCGCCGTTTTCCCAACACGACGCGGGTGCTCTTTTTGGGGCTAAAACCCAGGGCCAGCACTAAGCCTGCAGTTTTGGCCGCTAGTGGCTGATGACCTCCCCAGCCGCTCTTGCGAGCACCCCGACGCCACGTGCCTCAGCGCCGAGGATTGAGGTTTTTTATAGAGGTTGTCTCCTCGCAGCCCGAAAGCCCCCGGCCCCACTCAGTGTGGGACTCCGGGTTTGCCGACGGTGGCCGAAGCCCGCCCGGTAGCGCAAGCGCACATACCGGGCCCGCCGCCAAGTGCGAAGCCCAAATTGGGCTCCGCCGGACATCCAGCAGCAGATTGCCACTGGACGTCCCCCCACCTGGTTTTGGTCCGCGCCGGCCGAAGCCGGTACCCCCCATATCTGGAGGGCGTTCCCCTATCCGCCACCCGGGGACGCGTCCGATGGGAGACCAGAAACTCCACACGGAAACCTAACCTAACCTAACCTAACCTAACCTAACCTAACCTAACCTAACCTAACCTAACCTTTTTTTTTTTTTTTTTTTTTTTTTTTTTTTTTTTTTTTTTTTTTTTTTCCACCCAGGAGAAACCCCACTTACGGGTACCACCGGCTCGGGGGAGCACAGTGGTTATGTCGGACTCCCCGCCCTGAAAAGGGCGGTATACCGACTAAAACTCCTGGGGTGTTCCTCCGCACCGCAAAGGACGGGGCCACGGGAACGCTTGCGCACACTTCCGCGACCCCGTCTGCGGGCGCCCTTTCGGGCACTCCTTCGGCGGCGCTTCTGCCCCGTCGGTGCTCGACGACGGGGCTAGAAAACGCCGCATCTCTTCGTTGGAGCGCATAGGGGCCAAGTGCGTATGATCTTGGCCCCCATACGCCCCAACGCGCCGCCCCCTCCATCCCATCGCAAGCCGGTCGATGAGACGGGGAGGGCGGCGCACCTCCTCGTTGAGGCGCGTGGGGGCCCAAGCGTCCCGGTCCCCACACGCCCCACACGTGAGGCCCGTCACGTCGCCCACCAGCACTTCTCTGAAAGCAGAGAAGGCGGTGAGCGACCGCGCGGGCCCCCTCCGTGCCAGAAGGCACCCTCGGAACACGCAAGGGCGCCTTCCGGCCCGCCGTGATGGACGCGGAGAGTCCCCCGACCCTCCGCGTCCCGGCGGCCACTCTGGTCCGACTGGTACGAGGCGCGCGCGCTTCCGCGCAGCGGCGCCCCCCCCAGTCGGTCCTTCATTCGGTTGGTCGCCTGGGTCCCGCTCCACAAAGTGAAACAGGGCCCACGCGACCCCTCCCGCCAGATTTTTCGCCGCTGGCCAGCAAGATCCCATAAAGAGAAGTTACTGACCAGCGCCCAGGGTGCACCGGCCCTTGCCACTTACCCTTCCTACTGGTTCAAGATGAATCAGTAGGAACGGAAGCGGAAGGGCACACGGGAAGGTAATCTGGCATCGCACCCCAACCTAACCTAACCTAACCTTTTTTTTTTTTTTTTTTTTTTTTTTTTTTTTTTTTTTTTTTTTTTTTTTTTTTCACCCAGGAGAAACCCCAATTACGGGTACCACCGGCTCGGGGGAGCACAGTGGTTATGTCGGACTCCCCGCCCTGAAAAGGGCGGTATACCGACTAAAACTCCTGGGGTGTTCCTCCGCACCGCAAAGGACGGGGCCACGGGAACGCTTGCGCACACTTCCGCGACCCCGTCTGCGGGCGCCCTTTCGGGCACTCCTTCGGCGGCGCTTCTGCCCCGTCGGTGCTCGACGACGGGGCTAGAAAACGCCGCATCTCTTCGTTGGAGCGCATAGGGGCCAAGTGCGTATGATCTTGGCCCCCATACGCCCCAACGCGCCGCCCCCTCCATCCCATCGCAAGCCGGTCGATGAAACGGGGAGGGCGGCGCACCTCCTCGTTGAGGCGCGTGGGGGCCCAAGCGTCCCGGTCCCCACACGCCCCACACGTGAGGCCCGTCACGTCGCCCACCAGCACTTCTCTGAAAGCAGAGAAGGCGGTGAGCGACCGCGCGGGCCCCCTCCGTGCCAGAAGGCACCCTCGGAACACGCAAGGGCGCCTTCCGGCCCGCCGTGATGGACGCGGAGAGTCCCCCGACCCTCCGCGTCCCGGCGGCCACTCTGGTCCGACTGGTACGAGGCGCGCGCGCTTCCGCGCAGCGGCGCCCCCCCCAGTCGGTCCTTCATTCGGTTGGTCGCCTGGGTCCCGCTCCACAAAGTGAAACAGGGCCCACGCGACCCCTCCCGCCAGATTTTTCGCCGCTGGCCAGCAAGATCCCATAAAGAGAAGTTACTGACCAGCGCCCAGGGTGCACCGGCCCTTGCCACTTACCCTTCCTACTGGTTCAAGATGAATCAGTAGGAACGGAAGCGGAAGGGCACACGGGAAGGTAATCTGGCATCGCACCCCAACCTAACCTAACCTAACCTAACCTAACCTAACCTAACCTAACCTAACCTAACCATCTCCCATCTGTAAATATACGAATCTCAGATTCGCTATTAGCATCTAGATGCTAATAGCGAATCTGAGATTCGTATATTTACAGATGGGAGCAAGATTGGGGGTCGCGTCGGGGCCGCGCTATCCTTTTGGAATGGTGAGACCGAGACGAAGACCCTCAAGCTTGCTCTTTCAGATTACTGTACGGTCTACCAGGCCGAGCTTCTGGCAATATGCGTGGCTACCAGAGAAATTCTGAAGCACAAAGCCGCATCATTCGGCATCTGCAGCGACTCGATGGCGGCTCTCCAAACCGTCCAGAATTACGGCTGTCTCCATCCCCTAGCAGTGGAAGCCCGAGATAATTTAAAAACTGCATCTCTCCGGAACAAAGCTGTGTCTTTGTTCTGGATTAAAGCTCACGCAGGACTGACAGGGAACGAGAGGGCCGACTTTCTGGCAAAGGAAGCCGCCACGAAGTCGAAGCGGAGGCCGGATTATGACCTGTGTCCGGTCTCGTTCGTCAAGCGTAGCATCCGTATTGCGACGCTTGACGAATGGAACCGGAGATACACTCTGGGCGAGACCGCTTCGGTAACGAAGCTTTTCTTCCCGGACGCGGTGGCGGCGTACAGGATAGTTAGGAAATTTGAGGCAACAGGTGTCAGAACGCAAATTATGACGGGGCACGGTGGGTTTTCGGAATACTTGAATCGCTTCAAGTGTAAAGAGAACCCATCGTGCATCTGTGACCCGGATTGTGCCGAAACGGTACCGCACCTGCTCTTTGACTGCCCGGAGTACGCCAGACAGCGATTTGAAATTGAACAGGCACTGGATATGCAAATTTCGCGAGAAAATCTAAATGAAGTCATGAGGGGCAAGGGCTTGGATAAGTTCTTAAAGTATTGCGAAAATATTGCTGTCAATGTAATAAAAAGAAATAAGACTTGAATATTATGTTATCACAATATAGTGAATATATTAGGGATTAACATAATAATGTAATAGAGTAATAAACAAATGTGAAACGCAGTAGCAGATAAGAACTAGATTAAGAAATTGCTGTAAACCTTACGAACAAGGTATAACATAAGAAATAGATAAGTTTAGTATAAGAAGTAAAACGATAAAATGTAGAAAAATGTTTAGAATAAGTATACCTGTAAATATTTGCACACCGTTAGCCTTTGTAATGTTATTGTTGGAAAGTTATAAAATAAAGAACCCGTGTATTGTTACCCCCTAAGAACATAAAAGAAGACAAAGAGAAAGTGGATAGATAGATAGACTAGGGACAGAAAAATGGGAGTCCCACCCATTAGATTGAATGATGAAGTATGCAAGAAAGACCCGGTATGAAGAATGAAAGTACGAGAGGCATGAAAGACTGAACTGGAATGAATGTGCTAGCCTAAAATAGACTCCGATCATGTTGGAGGTAGAAGTATAAAAAAAAAAAAAAAAAAAAAAAAAAAAAAAAAAAAAAAAAAAAAAAAAAAAAAAAAAAAAAAAAAAAAAAACCTAACCTAACCTAACCTCGACGAAGTCGTAATTTGGATCAAGATTTTAATTTATGAACCTGAAATAGTCACAATCATACCGCGATGCAGGATTCTGTCAGCGCCATCTATAAGACGACTTTAAATTTGAATATAATTATTGGTTTTGACATAATTTTTTTTTTTTTTTTTAATGAAGTCCGGGTGCTATAGTACAGTTGAAGTAGTGTTTTTGTTTTTTTAGTGTCTATAGTATTTTTTTTTTTTTTTTGTGCTATAATGGGGGCAGTATTGCCCACACTGGGCATCCGGCTTGGGGAAATTTCTGTAATATTACTTATTTTTCAGTTGAAGAAGACATGAGCCTGAGCCTTAGGTATAGCAAATTCTCATTTTTATATAACACTATTTAAACGAAACTTATTAGGGACTCGCTCACCATGTAAACGGCAACCTAGGTCTCAATTTAAACTTTTTATAAACTTCATTAAACCACATACATAAATAATTTAATGAATAAATAATTAAGATATATATACATACTAATAATTAGATTATATATGGGAAGAAGAAATAATATAATAAATACCTACGTAATATTTAAGTAACTGCATTATTTAATTATTGAAAGGTAGTATTCCTTCACTCTACACTTAAATATCGCAGATGAAGGATATTATTATTAGCAGTGCATTCCACAGTCGGACGGCTGTGGCTGAGAAAGAGTTACTGAAGAACTTCGTCGAGTGACTAGGTGTCTTCAGCAACAGATTTTGAGCTGAACTGAACGCAACGTGCTTACTTACTTCCGTATCCATAATTGTATCCATTGATAAATACTCCTCGATTTATCCATTTACAAAATGTCGTTGTTGATTTAAAATCAGCGAGTAAGATCTAAAAGAATGAATGGGCATCTAACAAAAAAAAAAAACAGCTGAATTGAACAAGTCTATTGAAAATATATGGGTTTGGTTGTTGACGCGACTGTCGGTACCTAATGGTGCGATACAGTACGATGGTACTGTAGCGCACTACTTATTATAGCGATAATACTTTCTTGTTGTGGAGTTGAACTCCAACATTCCTGCATCGCGCAATCCAAGTGTCTCAATGACATACCATAAATATAACGTTCGACTAACAATAGTTGGACAGGCCGTCCCCAGGCATAAAATCTGCCCCAGGCAAAAGATCTGCCTGGCGGGAAATTTCCCTTTATAGTGGAAGAGCACGATCACCCACTCTTCCCTATATTGTTATTATCTTTTTTATCACCAAACCTTAGCCTAGCGGAGAGTCTCAACACGACTGACACCTATATAAACCAAACGTTACGATATTCTTCTAATAATTTAAACTATGCCTAGACGGCTACCGTTAACGGCCGGCCAGCTACTATAAAGAAGTACCGTTACAGTACTCAGTGTTAGAAGTTCATTGCTGGAGTGCTAGATGGCGTGAAAGCATCTAGATTTTGATATTTTTAGGCAAATATTTTTTTTTTCTGACGTTTTATTTTTAAATTTGCGTATGCTATGTCACGTCTGATACCTCCAAGAATATGTGTATAAAGATCCAAGCAAACGGACATTTAGATTTATAATATTATATAGAGTCTACTCTATATTATATAGAGTAATACTCGTATAATAATAGGGGTTAAAGTATGAAATTGCCGTTTTATTGCAATAGGTTCTTTGAATTGACATAGAATCTTCATGGTTTGAGGTTTTCGAATGAAACTTTTTCCAAATGGTTTCTATGATGTTCTTTTTTTTTAAAAAATGTGAAACATTTGAATATCGACTTTCAATTGTTTTTGTTATTCAATTTAGACAAGAAAGATGGATTCTGCGAAAATTCGAGTGATTTTTGAATACGAGTTCCGACGCGGAACTAACGCGGCAGAAACAGCCTGCAATATCAATGCTGCGTTTGGAGAGGGGTCTACTAATGAACGCACCGTGCGATTTTGGTTTAAACGCTTTCGTGATGGAAATTTCGACTAAAAGAACGAGCCACGAGGAAGACCGCCCACACAGGTGAATAACGATGAGTGTTATTTATTTTTAAGGAAATACGCTACTAAAATTAATATTTTTCTTTTTTTCAACTTCACGTTTTTGTTTCATAAAATTATTATTTTCATTTTATTTCTTCTTTTACTCGTTCTTGGCCACTATTTTCAGCTCTTTTTGAATGAGTGATTATCTGTGGCAATCACTCATTCAATACATTTATTCAATTTTTTTCACTCACTTATCTCGGCTCTCGCAGCTCATTGAAATTTGACCACGGAAGGAGTTGGTTGTGCGCTCTGTTACGCCGCCAGTCTCCAACCGCCCTAGCGGCCATTTTTTAATCAATATTTTTTTACAAGATTAATATTTTCTTGACTGCGACCCTTTGCCCCCGCTTTTAGGTGAATGTGAACAATTCCACTTCCGTCTGTTTCTATTTATTAATAAATCGTACGTGTGTATATATATATATGGTTTCTATGATGTTCTTTTTTTTAAAATGTGAAACATTTGAATATCGACTTTCAATTGTTTTTGTTATTCAATTTAGACAAGAAAGATGGATACTGCGAAAATTCGAGTGATTTTTGATCAATTCAAAAATCGGCTTCATAGGATGGCTGTAATTCATACATTTCCTACAACTTTCTCATACATCATTTTCGTCCAAATCTTACCGTTTCGGAGAAAACGTATGGATGAATAGATCAGTGAGTATACCGGATTGCAGCTTTATATATATATAATAAAGCATTGTAGCTTTTAGAATATATATATATATATATATATATATATATATATATATTTTCTATAAAATATTTTCTGAAATATAATATTCTTTGAAATGTATGAATTACAGCCATCCTATGAAGCCGATTTTTTAATTTCGAACGCGTTCCACTACGCGAAGGTGCTAACTCTGTCGATTACCAGCCGATTTGGATAAAATTTTGATAGAATGGTGATATAGTGATCCGATTGGAAAAAAAAAGACATCTTGACTCAACCGACATCTTGGAATTTCAAGATGGCGGCCGTGATATTGATGATTGAAAATGACAAATTTTTGTATGGAGATTTTAGTACTAAAATTGACTTTTCAACAGAGAAATGGGACTAACTTGCGAGGCCGGAGGCCGAGCTCCATGAAGCGGGCACAAAAAGTTCTGTCGCGGCGAGGCCGAAGGCCGAGCTCCGTTTAAGCCGAGGCCGAAGGCCGAGACTATTCAGGTTACGACGCACAAGTACCAGCGCAAAAGCAAAAAGGGACAAACTTGTGAGGCCGAAGGCCGAGCTCCGCGAAGCGGGCACAAAAAGTTCTGCCGCGGCAAGGCCGAAGGCCTAGCTCCATTTAGGCCGAGGCCGAAGGCCGAGACCATTCAGGTTACGGCGCACAAGTACCAGCGCAAAAGCAAAAAGGGACAAACTTGCGAGGCTGGAGGCCGAGCTCCGCGGAGCGGGCACGAGGAACCCCGCCGCGGCGAGGCCGAAGGCCGAGCTCCGTCCAGGCCGAGGCCGAAGGCCGTGACCATAAATGTTCCCATGCAACAATAAATGTCTAGCGAGGCCCTAGACTAAAGTGGAGGTGGGCGGGGCACTTGGCAAGGCGGGAAGACGGCAGGTGGACCAGAGCAGTCACAGAGTGGCGGCCGAGAACGGGAAAGCGGTCGGTGGGCAGACCAGCGGCCCGATGGTCAGACGATGTGGCAGAGTCAGTGGAGGGTCCTTGGATGAGGATGGCGAGAGACCGTGAGGCTTGGCATAATGGGGAAAAGGCCTATACCCAGCAGTGGGCAGCGGTGGGCTGATGATGATGATGATGAGGCCCTAGGCCGAGCGCCGCGGAGAGCGCAGCTCGGAGCGGCTGGCGGTTGGCGCGCGAAAGCGCGCATGGGGCTCGCCCCCTAGTTTCTGTTATATGTGTATATATTATTCATATTTAGGCTTTGCATGTGCGCTATCCACCGTTCTGCCATTTTAGTGTACCGCCACCTTCAAACTCCTTTCTGGTACTTTCCGGTTTGGGTGGCGATGCACAGGGGCATTGTGATGGCCCTATTCTAATACTGGACATCGGTTCCAGGGTTCAAGGTCCCCTTTAGGAGTGGGTCGTTGTCCGATTTTTCGACGACGAAACGCAATTTTTTTTTCTGGAACGAAAACAGGTCCTCGAAACGGTCCTCGTTCGCAACTGGTTTCATTGTATGCGAACGAGCAAGGCGCAGAGGACGGTCAAACGAGTGCGAACGAGACGAAATCGCGAAACATCGGAAAAAATAAGTTGTTTTACACGATATTAGACTGTATACTCATAGACATAAAGATTACTTTATTGTATCACAGACCAAAACGAACGGAACGAGCAAGGAGCCGAAGACGACGTCGCAATGAAATCATTACGTTCTAGGCTCTATTAATATAGCACTAAAGGACATATCCGCGTCAAACAATCTAAGGACTGGTGTCGCGACGAACAAACGCTGGCACTGCTTTAGAGTCGCTGGCACTGCTTTAGAATGAAACGTAAAACGGTCCTGTCGTCGCGGAACACAAAACGGTCTTATAAAACGGTCCGTCTTTGCAACGATCACGCCTAGTCCCCTTTAAAAATTCGGAGTCTGGACTAGTTTCTTCCGGACTCAATTTGAAAGAAGCGCAGTTGCCGCTACGGACCGCCGCCTCTACCTCCTTTAACGCCAAGTCCTGCTGTGCTTCCCGGAGGGATCGGCGCCGGCCTTCTACGCCGCTAACGAGGCGACACGGCGCGATATCGCATCCAGCCTAGGGAAGTACCTATCGGCAGCGTGAACTGAACCAATCCAACTGGTGTAGGGCACGAACCTACTTATTTCCCACAACCCACTTCTTTTCTTTTGTAAATAAAGTTTTGTAAATATTGTAAGTATTTCAGATTATTATTTCTACACCAGTCTTTCCCAGCGCGATAAGAGAGATAGTGGAAGCCGATCCTAGTCAAACTACCCAGGAATTAGCGGCATGGTTTAACGGCATTAGCAGACCCCTCTCCAAACGCTAATATAATTAGTATACGATTACTGATTTCAAATTAACAGTTGCGTTGCTCTGTAAGCGAAAAGTTTATTATTTAAATAGTCAATTATTTTTAATTGTATTTCTATTATCACTCATGCTCCTCTGATCACGACACGAGTAAACACCGCGCCGGGGAATTTTAGTCCAGTGGCTAATCACTTGCGTCTTAGATTTATCTTTTTTTCCGAATTGACGCAACCGCATGCAACATTCGAGTTTTTAAATAAGTTTAGTAAGCTTGTAGATAGTGGGAAAGTTCGCCTATCCTATAAGTTCGAGGATGGAATTAAAATAAATAAGAGAAGTTTAGAAGCAATTTATTGCAACATTTGATCAAGTAACTCGGAATGTACAACCATTTTTACAATTTGTTTTCAAGTCATTAATTTAATTCATAAACGAACATTCTTACAAAATACAATATATTTAAATCATCAACATTATTTACAAATCTCTAGGTACAATATTTACAAACGAGCAATGTAAGTGTAGCGAGCGAGCGCAATAAATATCGTAAGTCTAGCGTATCGCTCCCCGCGGGCACTAAGTACGGCGCAGTCCCTAGGCTATCCTATACTAGTATCACACGTGAGGGCCGCGCGTGACGTCACACGAGCACGGTGAGGCGCTCGGGCGGCGCGAGCGCGCGCTTGGCGAAGTCCTTGTCGGGCGCGCGCGGCGGCGTGTTGTTGCGCGCGTCCGCGTTCTGCGCCTTGTACAGCGAGTGCGCGCGCGGCAGCGCCCCCCCGCCGCCGCCCGCGGGGGCGCCCGTCTCCGCCGCGCCCTCCGCCGCCGCCGCCGCCACGCCCAGCGGCTCCTCCCGCAGCGGGTTCGCGTAGCGCCGCAGGTTCTCCTCGTTCTGCAGGTTGTTGGACTTCTCCTCGTCGCAGCGCGCGCGCTCGGCCGCCGCGCGGCGCCGCCGCAGCAGCAGCGCCGCCGCGCCGCCCAGCGCCGCCGCGCCCAGCAGCGCGCCCGCCGCGCCCGCCAGCGCCGCGCCCGCGCCGCCCGCGCCCCCCGCGCCCGCCGCGCCCCCCGCGGCGCCGGCGGCGGCAGGCGGCGCCGCGGCGGCGGGCTCCGGCGCGGCGCGCAGCCGCAGCGCGGCGCCGAGCAGCGCGTGCTGCGCGAGGCGGCGGCGCGCCAGCAGCTCGTGCAGCGCGCGCACGGCCGCGCGCAGCGCCTCCGCGCCCGCCGCTCCCTCCTCCTCGCCCACCCACTGCGGCACACAACACGTGCGGGATTAAAACAGTGGGTACGCCCATATTTACTTAACTTAGACTCGATACGTGGGATTAATCTATACAGAGTAATTAAAGAACTGGAAAAATGAGGAAAGCCAGAATGCTCGATGAACGAAGCTCACTATTTGGATAATCACCAATGGCAAAGATATCGTTAGGTACTGCAATATTTTTCGAACCATTAAACTACGTAACTCGTTTGATAGAAAAAATACTTCCGCTCCCTGTAATGAAGAATCATGGTACTTTTATGGTTTAAATTCTACTCTCTTTTTCTAGAGATAGATCTTAATTTTAAGCGCTGCACTAAAAAGCATAGGTGAGCTTCTCCCAGAGCCACAATATTTTGCGCCCATAATGTTGGCGATGCATCGACGGTGAACTGACCAGCGCGAGGTCGAGCGCGTCGTCGTCGTCGGGCGCCAGGTCGCAGAGCAGCGCGAGCGGCGCGGCGCGCGGCGCCAGCGCGGCGGCCAGCGCGCGCCGCAGCGCCGCGCACGCGCGCTCCACGTGCGCGCCGCGCGCCAGGCGCTCGCGCGCCAGTTCCAGCAGCAGGCGCGCGCAGCCCGGCGGCGGCGCGGCGCGCGCGCCCGGCCAGCACGCGGGGGGCGCGGGCAGCGCGGGCGGCGCCACGCGGCGCGCCCACACGCGCCGGCACTCGCCCGGCGCCGCGCACGGCGCGCGCAGGCACAGCGCGGGCGCGGCCGGCACGCACACCTCGTCCCCGCGGCACGCGCCCCCGCCCCCGCCCGCGCCCGCCGCCAGGCAGTCGTCCAGTCCGCACCAGAGCCGCGTGCACTGCGCGTCCCCCGCGCCCCCGGCCCCGCACCAGCACACGTTGCAGCCCCACCACCAGGAGGCGTTCCCCCCCGCGCCCGCGCACTCCCCGCCGGCGCCGTCCATGTTGTCCACGCTCCAGACGGCCCCAGGTGGCTCGGCCGAAGCGCTCTCACCGTCCAGTTCAGCGATCACTGCTGACGGTCGGCGAAACGAAAATAGGCAATAGGTATGATATAAGTTATGATAATTTGTTGATCGTTCCAACCACAGAACATAAAAAAGAGTAGAATTCGTAAGTGGGCGGCGCCCGCGTGCCTCACATTAATATTTTTTTATTTTTTATTTTATATAATCACAAGAAGCTCAACACAGCGCAAATACAATTTAGAAACCAACCTGGAGGTAAGAAAGTGAAACCACGTTTATTTACTGTACTGTATCTACAGTTAAATTTCCATCGAAAAAAGTGTACTTTCTCCAAAAAATCTGTCAAAATATGAATTCTATTCAATTACGGATGGCGGGACACATAGGTCAATATGATATTTTCGGATGTTCTGAATATATTTGATCTGTTAGTCAGCGAAAAGCTATAAAAATATAATTATAAACACGCTGAACAATACGTCGTCACTGGTAAAATGGAGGTAAGTGAACTTGTCATTTCTGTTTTTATTAATCGACTAGCTGACCCCGCGCGAACTTCGTACTGCCTAACAGTTTTTTTTTTATTACCAACACATTCAGCGATTCATTTTTATATTATAGATGAAATGACCGCCATCTTAGCCGCCGTTGTGATCATGTAGGGCAAAAAAGTAACATTATTTTGTAATTAGGTTTTTGTCAAGAGATTTCTTTTCTCTTATTTAGGATAGGTACTAATAGTTTTTTACTTAAAGTACAGAAATAAACCTTCTAAACCTTGAGATCATTAACGTAATCAAAACAATTTTAAAAATTAAAAATTATTTAACATAGATGCCCATTATGGATAGCAAAGGAAAAAGTTAAATTATATCAGCACGGTTTACGGAACACTGACTTAATAAATAATACATAATAATGTGTGGTATAATGATGTTTTAATTTTTTTGTTATTATCATCTATCGCTTTATGAAACAATTCCATATTTTTTTGATAGATTTTCCACATCGACAGACTAGACTCGCAATATGTCCCATCCTTGGTTGAGAAGCAACATATCACATACTTGTTATCAATTTTCGAATTTATGGCCTATCACATAAAAGTTCTCGACGGTCAGACGCGGTGGTAGTTCCATCTAGTGAAAAGTAGCGGTACTACAAAAGAAAGTTCTTATTTTGGAACTTTTATGATGTACACCTTTTTAACATTGTTTTTATTTACCAATGCCAGTTTAGTCTTCATAGTGTGCGTTTGTACGACTATGGTCACACTGATTTTCATACTAATGGGTCACTACCCCTACTCTTGTAAAAAACCTAGGCTAAAATTCCACCCAATTCCACTCGAACCCACGACCTCTGGCCTATGACCTCTTTTTTATGTTCTGTGGTTCCAACCGCTCCGTATACATACATTCGAGACATCGCGTGGCGAGGCGTGAAGGGGGGACGGGACATATGCAGCGCGAGTCCGGCGCGCACGTGGCCGGCGCGGGGCACGCGCAGGGGGGAGCCAGCTCGCAGCGCGGGCCCGCACGGCCGGGGGGGCACTCGCACAGCCACGACACCCCCACCCCCGGGGGCAGGGGGGGCAGGCAGCGGCCGCCGTGCAGGCAGGGCTGCGAGGCGCAGGCGTCGGGCGCGGCCAGCTCGCAGCGCGCGCCGGCGCGGCCCGCGGGGCACGCGCACGCCCAGCCGCCCCCCGCGCGCACGCACCCGCCCCCCGCCAGGCACGCGCCGGCGCACCACGCGCCCGCCGCCTCCGCCTCCAGCGCTATCACCGCCGCCCCAGCCGCGCGCACGGCGCACGTGGGACCTGGGCACACGAACACGCATCAGCATCACACGGCTGCTCTCAACGACGCAGCATCGCACCCAGGGACAGCCGCGCTCACCGGTCCAACCGTCGGCGCAAAGGCACACGTAGTCTCCGAGCGTATCGACGCACGTCGCGTTGTTGAAGCACGGCAGGGACGCGCATGCGTCTATAGCTGTCGCAAGGAAAACACTGAGTTAGGCAACAAAATACGCTATCAAAACCATACTGTGTTCTCCCCCATTTTCACACTATCTTGGACAGCGTGATCCGATTTATAGAATTATGCGCATAATGCAATTTATTACGACATAATATAGCTATATTCTCTGGTTTGTTAGCCTCAACCAAATTTGTAGTTAATAAACTATTAAGCACGTAGATATATTTTTTGTGTTTTTGTACTTTTGCTGATGGTTTTACTTATCACATTTTAGAAAATATCAAAATTTTGTATTTTAAGTCTGCGCTTTTATCACACCTATGCTGCATTAAAGTCGTCGTTCTGCTCCCAACAGCACGGTTTTCTCATGACTCTATATGTCGTCAATCGAGTCTACAGACTCAAAGTCACAAGTAATTAGTGATTTCACAACTAGGCAACTGCCTAACTGTATAACTAGACAACCGTGCTCACTTGGACGGTATTTATTCCGAATATAGCAAGGCTTTCGACCGCAAAGATCATGTCCTTCTATTAAGAAAAATACTTGGAGTTGGCAGCAGGTGAGAATTATATCGGTAGTTCTCATCGTTAATTGAAAACAGTAGGCACCCAGTAATGCTCAACGGCTATAAATCTAACCGGACTAATATTCCCCAGGGCGTTCCTCAAGTCGTTACTAGCATCGTTATTATTTATAATTTTCGTTGCTGACATCTTCAATCGTTTGCCATTTCTTATTTTTTACCGCTGATACGAAAATATAGAACTGTGAACTCAGCGGATAACACATCATTACTACAGCGATCCAGACGCATCTTGTTGGAAGTGATAACGAATGAATTTGAATGTCCTGAGTTGATTAAAAACCTGAGCTACGAAGTCAGAAAATCTAAGAAATTATAAAATATTGTGAATGCTTTTTGTCATTGTTAATGATTGTTTTCATTTTTCCGCTTACATAAAGCAACAAATTCTTATAAGTCATCCGTGGATGGTAGTACATTTGCAATATTTAATTAAGTCTGATTTATGCAATTACTACAATGTACTATTATTTTGAAATCCCAAATAAATAATAAAATGAAGTTATCTTAAGAAGAAATCACAAAAACATATCTAATACACACATTTTCTTTGGATGGATTCTTTATGTACCTATTATATTTGGGATTCCATTTTTTGGTAGCGTTTTCTAAGACAGACCTGAGATTGAGGTTCTTGGTGTGTTTGAAATCTGTATAATCTATCTCTAAATCTCTATTATATAATGGCATAATCGATCCTAGAGATTTGTATGCGCGCGCTACAGTACGTATTGTTAATGTGTAGATGAACACGCATAGACGTACGCATATCACAGTAGTCGCCGGCGTGGCCCGGCTCGCAGAGGCAGCGCGGCGGCGCCAGCGGCGCGCGCACGCAGCGCCCGCGACAGCCGGCGCAAGCCGCGGCGGGCGCGGGCGGCGCGGGCGGGGCGGGCGCGACGGGCGCGGCGGGCGCGGTGCAGTTGCGGCCGGCCCAGCCCGGCGCGCAGTGGCAGTAGTAGTCGCCGGGCGCCGTGTAGCAGGCCGCGCCGTTGGCGCACGGCGCGCCCGCGCAGTGATCGCGGTCGTCCTGGGCGCACACACACGCGGTTAACAAAATATCCTAATAACAATTATTTCAATTAGAAGAAACCAGCATTAAATAAATTGTGGCTGGACCGAGTGGGGAATGCGAAAGTACTAAGGCGGACGAAGATGCATGGCATAGAAGCCAAACCAGCTAAGGTGGTGCACATTAAAACAAACGTCTGCGTAAAGCAGTCAGAAGACTGTCAACTGTCCCTCGGAGCGCGCAATGTCAGCGGGCGGAGATGCTCTCCGCCATAAAGATGTATTAAAGAGACACTTAACCGAAAATGGCATCGCGCCTGAAAATTGGGAAGATATCGCACGGATTCGCAGGGTACGGCGTTGTACAATAAAAGAGAAAGAGTTAGAGGAGGCCCGGCTCGAGGCTCTGGACTCCAACCGCCGTCAGCCAAAGCTATTCCAAAACCCTAAGGCGATTATTTACTATTTTCTTTTTCTTTTTATTTTGGTACTTAAAGTACAGAAATAAATTATTACTTCTAATCCTTGACAAGCAGCTAGGGATATACCTACCACAGTGGGATCGTATTCTCAGGCTCAGTTCTAAAACTAGGTGTCCCACTGATCAGTTTTTGGGTCATTTCTTTTACAAAGATTCATGTGTATGTTATTAAAAGTTCAGTTTAATGTTTACTAACCTGACAGTATCTTCCAGCACATGAGGACAGCTAAGAAGGGCAGAGAAGTTTGTTAGTGTGTTAATTAGTTAAAGGACGAATGTACAAAAATAAAATTAGTAATGAATTTTGCATGGGTGACAAGGTTAGCATATTAGCAGTTAGCGTAGAGCCACGGGGCGCACCTCGCAGTCGTGTCCCGCGAAGCCGACGGGGCAGATGCAGCGGTAGCCGGCCAGCAGGTCGCGGCACTCGCCGCCGTTGCGGCACGGGCGCGGCGCGCACTCGTCCACGTCGCGCGCGCACGTGCGGCCGGCCCAGCCCGCCGCGCACGCGCAGTGGAAGTCCGCCACCAGGTCGATGCACGTGGCGCCGTGCAGGCACTGGCCCGCGCAGTCGTCCTCGTTGCGCGCGCACGTGGGCCCGGCCCAGCCCGGCAGGCACGCGCAGCTGAACCCGCCCGCCACGTTCACGCACGCCGCCGCGTTCACGCACGGGCCCGCGCCGCCCGCCGCCGCGCACTCGTCCACGTCTGCAACAGACACCGCACGCGCGGTCAGCGCCGCCATCCGCCGCTCGCGCCCTGACCGCGCTCTAGCCGCGCCGCACCGTGCACTTACCCTCCTCGCAGGTGGGCCCGGTCCAGCCGGGAGCGCAGTCGCAGCCGAAGCCGGCGAGCCGGTCGCGGCAGGTGGCGCCGTGCGCGCAGGGCGCCGACGCGCAGTCGTCGGGGTCGGTGTCGCAGAGTGCGCCCGTCCAGCCCGACTCGCAGGCGCAGCGAAAGCCGGGCGGGTCGGGCGCCAGCGTGCAGGCGCCGTGCGCGCAGGGCGCCGGCGCGCACGGGTGGTCGGCGCGCTCGCAGTCGGGCCCGCTGAAGCCCTCGGCGCACGTGCACAGGTATTGGTCGGGCGCCGTGTTCTCGCATGTGCCCCCGTGCTGGCACGGCTCGTGCGTGCCACAGTAGTTGAGGTCCTGGTCGCAAAGGATGCCGCCCCAGTTGGTATCGCACGTGCAGTCCCAGGACGAACCGTTGCAGTAACCGTGCTTGCAGCCGGGGTAGGGGGCGCACTGTGCGCACAGTTCTCCACGCCAGCCGGGTCTGCAACTATGGGCAGAGGGTCAGAGGGAGCGGCGGGGCAGCGGGTCAGTGGAGCCCGAAGGGTAGTGGAAGGATACGGGGGTGGCCGGTACTCACTCGCAGTCGCCGGGCTTGTCGCAGTGGCCGTGCGTCGGGTGGCAGCCTTCCTTGCACACGGCTGCAACAGAGAGCGAGGGGTGAGCGAGAGGCGCGGGCGGGGGTCGGCGGAGGGAAGGTCACACACTCACGAATATCGCAGTTGTCGCCGCGCCAGCCCGGCAGGCAGCGCTTGTGGCCTAGCGGCGAGCACGCGTAGTGGCCGAAGTGGTCGTCGCGCGCGCGGCAGAAGGTGGTGCAGGTGGTGTTATAGTAGTTGGGCTGGCACGTGACGCGCACGCGGTAGGCCGCGCGCGCCCCCCGCAGCGCGTGCCACGCCGCGCCCGGCTCCACGATGCCCGACCACCACTCCTCCGCCAGGAGCCCCGCCTCTGCAACACACACAAGTGTCAGCCCGGCCCGGCTGCGGCAGTAGCCAAGGAACTAAGAAACTAGAAATGGACTTACCTGGTTCAGTGTAGTTATAATCGTCGAATGCCTGCAGGATAAGCGTAAAGGAGCGCTGCAACAAACAAAAACTCATGAGTTATACTAGTGAGACCGGCGGCAGCATGTACTCAGGTGGTAACACTCACAGTCCAGCGGAACGTGAAGGGTAGCGCGAGCGTATAGAGAGGCTCGGCGAGTGTGAACGAATCCTCGCCGAGCGCGGGTGAAGAAGCGCGGCCGAAGGAGCAGGCGCCCCCCGCGCCCGCGCTGCCCCCGCCCGCGCCCGCGCTGGCCTGGTACTCCTTGAGGCAGAGAGTAAAGCGCGCGCGGCAGGGCGCCGCGCACCCCCCGCCGCCCCCGCCACCCCCGCAGCACTCCCCGCTGGCGAGGCGCGCGCGAGGGTTGCTGAACTCCAGCACTTGCAGCTCGAACACGCCAGACGCCCACACACACTGCAACACACATTCACACGTTGCTTACACACCGCAACTACACAAAGTAGTCAAACTGTTTTGGAATAGGTAACAGTTATGCTTTTGTGACTTTGTGCTGAAGTCACGCTGAAGTTGACAAGTTGAGTGACAAGCACTTTATTGTAAATTATGTATGATTGGTGTGTATTAACCTGTTGCACTGCACCTCAAGTGAGAACTGGCATTGACTGCCTTGAATACATTATTTGAATAAATCTGAAATATTAAATACTTATTGTATTGAGTCCAACAAAAGAGAAGAGGTCTAGTAGACTTATGTGCAAACTTCGTCGTCATAGATGCCTGACAAAATATATGCAAATGGTTATCCACCATGGAGTAATCCACGACGCCTCCAAAAAACTTTTAATGATTCGAGAAGGCGTCTTCAATGATCTCCGCGTTTTTAGCCAGTGGACCTCGAGCACGTAACTGCGTTTGAAAATCAAAAGAGAAGATAAGATAAGAATATTCTTTACTGTTTACCGGAAAATTGATCCAGAAACAGCAGATACAGAAGATAAGATACATTTGGCGGCCTTATTGCTAATAGCAGTTTCTTCCAGGCAACCTCAAATCGGAGAATTACGCTAATATAAAAAACCGGCCAAGTGGGAGTCGGACTCGCGCACCGACGGTCCGTATAAATTTGTAAGTAAGTACTTACATACTATAAGTAGTTTAGAAATCAAGTCTCACAGTTTTTTCAGAGTTTCTCCCGACAACTTCCGAACTTCAAAGACCATTTTTTATTATATAATTTTCATGTTTAGTTTTCAGATTTTTTCCTGTATATGTAGTACAAGATGATATTACTTGCCAAATTTCTTAGTTCTAGGTGAACGGAAAGTACCCTAAGAATTTTGATTCCCTTGAGTGCCAAAATATAAGTTTTTTTTTGCCGCACAAAAGGACGTAACTTTTTTTTGCATTAACTTAGAAGTAAAATTTTTTTACAACTTCAAGATGCTGTAGACTTAAGTACACAGTTTTCATTTCAACTTCATAACGCGATGTTCTTCCGAGATAAAGGGCTTGACAGACATATGGACGTAAAAGATCGTATAAGCGCCCCGTTTTTCCTTTTGCCGTATGGAACCCTAAAAAAATATATTTAAAGTTTAAGTAGCAAAAAACCGTAGATGTAAAAGGTTAGTTTTAGTCCCATTAGTTGTGGGTTGTGGGTTTGAAAGCAAAATAATATCAAAACTTAAATGATGAAGTGGGCGGCAATGAAGTTAACTACCATCTACGTATTTTGGTAATAAAACAGTACAAGTGTTTAATTAATGAAATTTACCGTTGTACTGATGCGAAACGTATCAAGTGTGTATTAGGTAGATTCGATCCAAAATATTAAAAATTAAACATCACGTTAAATATCGAGCGTGTAGCAAGCGCTAAAGATATTTATTTATTGCGTAGATGGCAACGCTGACAAGAATCGTATAACGGATTTCGTGGCGGTATGAAGTTCTGGGACAGCTATTTAAAATTAAATATAAGTTTTAAAAAGTTTCTAGGAAGGCAGAGCTATGGGGCTCTAATTTATGTTTTATTGCTATATTTTCAATTCTCAGCACGACCAAACACCATCTAAACATATTAATAAAGTTTTATTGCGATCTATCTTGTTGTTCGTAAATGAAAACTAAACTTCGTTTGTATGGGGATCGCTTAGTGAGGAGCTTTCGTTAGTTTCACCAGTCTTTGCTGAAACACGCTTTATATTATATACGTATACAATTCACTCAGAATTATTTATTCCCGAGCGTGGAATAGGCGGGGCCTCCGCGAGGCCGCCCCGCCCCGCGCGCTGGGCGGAGCGGCCGCCCGCCCAACGCCCCGCCCAGTGCCCGAGGCGGCGCGCGGAGTGCGGGGGGAGGCTGCCGCGGCGCCCGACATTCACCGCTGCTTGGCTAGACCGCCGTTATCGCTCTACACTGGTGAACTTAAAATAGTAGCATTTCAATAGTGATTTTACTAACACGGGGTGACTGGTTATTCGACAATCGATAAACATTTCTTGAACGATGTTACTAGAGTTAGTGCGTCTTGCATTACTTTCTTAAATGTAGCTTGAGTAGTATTTGAATAAAATACTTTGTACAAAATTTCACAATTTGCAATTAATGTCGTCCCAGGTATCTACCACTCACGTAACTGTTTAGGCAAAAAGTTTACATTTGGTAACCGGAGTAAACGAAGCTACGTGACGCAAAGTAAAAGCAAAGTAATAGTACATGATGGTACTAGTGTGTAACAGGTGATTACCGCCGAGGCGGGCGCCATTGAGACCCGAGCAGCAGGCGGGGGTCTTAAGAGAGCCAAGGACGGCCATCATCAATACACACGTGAATCATACAACGTTTTTCAACACATTTGTGAATAAAGTAACAATAAAAAATAATTTTATTTAAAAACCTATTTAGAGGTTAAAAATTGCACCCATGCCGGGATTCGAACCCGCGACCTCTGGCTATCCGTGCCAGCGCTCTTTCCAGCTGAGCTAATGGGCGACTCACCGGCCTTTAATATTGTAAAGAGGTTCGACGAGCACGGGTTAGTGCATTAAAATAGTATAATAATTTTATTTAGTTGTGAAAAATGATTCGCTATGGCGGGAACAATTATCAGTTTTCCTATGCCGGCGCATTGCGATCTGCATACACTAAAGGGATCAGATTTTTTTTTATTTTTTGCGCATACGATTTACGCCTATTCTGCCACGTACAAAATGGGGAATTCAATTTTTTATTTATTACAGAGAAAACAAAAGTTATTAAATATTTTAAGTGAAAGTTTTATTTATTGAACACGTACGAGTTAAAATTATCTATTTAAATAAGAAGTTGCACTAAATGACCAAGTAACAGAGACATTATTTTTTTTGTTCTATTGAACTTTTTTTTTTAATAAAAACTTTTTTAAAAACAAAGCTCAACCAATAAAATAAAAAAAACAGTCTATAACTCACTATATAGCAATGAAAAAGTCACAGTATGATTATAGGTGTCATTCTGTCCCTAATTGCGGTGACCATAGAGCCACTCTATGAGCATGTTGCATGTTGAAAAAATAATTCATTTACCAGAACACGGGTACATAACAACTACTTAAGCGTAAAAAATTCGATATTATAGTCTAAATAACTTATTACGATATAAGGAATTTATTAATTTTAGAGGAATATACTATCACTGATACTAAGTAGAACCGTTCTCGTTGTGAGAAAACATAGGCATTAGTTACGGTCTAGAGTGTTTGCGACATTATCTATAATAATTAAACCCATACTTTCGCGGCCAATTATATGTTACTTGTTCACGTGTTGCAAAACTATAACATTTGTTTGTTTTCGCAGCACGTGATCAAACAGAAAATATCGTGTTCTTAAGCTAAACAAGTAAAATAAATCAAAGCTAGTTTGATGAAAACTTTTGATCAATAATGCACTGTTTATTAGGTCCCACGTATATAGGGCATACACCTTCCCTCAGAGACAGAGCGTGGTCCTACTAAGCACGCGTGCCCGCCGCGGATTCGCAATTTCAAGCGCTGAGGTATGAGAACACTTCAGACACTCAGGTTTCCTTCCAGAGACAAGCTCGCCTTTGTACATGTTATTTGTTATGTAATGTCCTGTTAAATGTTTCGTGTGCAATAAAGTATAATTAATTAATGTATTTCCTCACGAGGTCTTCCTTGATTTTAGCGATTGGTATCGCTACTAATTTTTTTTTTCTCTTTATTTAGGATACTAACAGTTTTTTACTTAAAGTATAGAAATACATTATAACTTCTAAAAAGTTAAAAATTTTAACATAGAGACGCCCATTATGGGCAAAGGAAAAAATTAAGTTGTATCAGCACGGCTTACGAAACACTGACTTAATAAAGAATAAATAATGATGTGTGATTATTATATGTATATAACAATATGTTTTTTTTTTTAAGCATTTATTAAACGAGAGAATTCTCTCTCACTAATTTCTTGAACGAATTATAGGAGTGGAAATACTTCACTTCACACTTCACTTTACTCCACTACTATACTTCACAAACGTAGGTACATATCTTAATGCACGGAACCCTCAAAGCGCTGCTCCTACTGATCACCGGTGCTGTTTCTGGTGAGTTGTGCAATTTCCTAATAAATAATATTTTATTAATTTTGTTTTAGTATTTTGTAAGGTTAACACGAGCACCAGACATAATTAAAACTGTTTTATACGGATTTTACTCGTTTATTACATTTCTACAATTTTCCGATGTTTCGGCACTTTTTCAGGTGCCGTGGTCTCGGATGAAATAAACGAATAAAATCCGTATGAAAACGGTTTTAATTATTTTGCTATGTTATATTTTTCCATAGTTAATTTAGTGATTGATATTAAATAGTAATTAATACTTATTGACATCTATGCAGCAATCAGTCAATCAAACTATTTTATTCAAAATTACACAGAAACTATAACTTATTGAACGTTACAAGTTGGGCTAGGTGTCCATTTCAAAATCTAGTTCGTTTTTGAGAAAAAATGGATATTAAAACTTCAAACGTTGTCTTTTCAAGGTCCTTAATTAACAAAGTTTACATAATTATAAGGGTTGATAACGAACGAACATAATTATTATAAGACATAGAACTCATGCATTGTCGATATCAACCCTTGTATGTACCCACTGCTGGGGCACGGGTCTCTTCCTGCATCGCAGAAAGGTTAGGCCATACTCCACCACGGGGGCCAAGTCCAAGTTGGTGGAGGATTGTAATACAGTGGCGGCCTCTCATAAGGCCTCTGACATGGCTTAACAACTGCCATTACATGATAGCTGGCACCAACGGCATGTATTGTACTGGCTTTAAGTTTAGAAATCATGGTCATCTAAATATAATCATAGTGATCCTTTTAGCACAAAGTGTACCTTACACATTTTAAGAATATTCCGCGTTTCAGGCAAGCTTAATATATCTTCAGGGATTATATTATACAAGCGTTGCGCATTGTATACAATGCTCGATGAAGGATGTATAATTAACCTTTGCCAGCTTCTATCTTGGGAACAAAAGTTTATGCTTATTTCTAGTATTTACATTGTGTTGACTACCAACAATTTTTTATACATAATGTTTTCATGGATATCCTGACCGGCAACTGAAATCTTTCAACGAATCTCTACTCTATATTATAAATGAATCTTGTCTCTTCTGAAAGACGAATGTAGTTTCAATGTCTCCTGCCCGTCTCCGCAGTAGTATGCCATAGGACATAACACTATGGAAGCAACTAAAATAGATAGATAGAATATTCTTTATTGTACACAGAAATTACAGTAACAGAAATTATATAAAAAATATAGTACAAATGGCGGCCTATAATAAACAAGCCTAACAGTTGCGACGTCAGTTAGCTAATTCTTTTAATTGCATATGCTGCTGAAATATTTAGTAGTCATAATAGACTATTTGCTATTTTTCTATATGAAGACCCCATCGAAGCATTGCATCACATGTGATACCTAGAAATATAATCATTATTAAATTACCAATTTATCGATCGATTTCAACCCTGTTAGTCCCCACTGCTGGGGCACGGGTCCCTTCCTGCGTTGCAGGAAGGTTAGGCTATACACCACCACGGGGGCCAAGTCCGGGTTGGTGGAGGGTTGTAAGACAGTGTTGGGCCTTACTGTCAGAAGTTATCAAGCCGCCCATAAGGCCTCTGACATGGCTTAACGACTGCCATTACATGACAGCCGGCACCCACGGCACCTGACCGCGCCTGTTGTTGCTGAACTCGAGTGATTGATTCCAATCACTCGGTTCGACTAGGCCACGAGCGCTTCCTCTAAATTACCAATAAAATAATGTTATTAAATAACAAAAGCCACAAAACGTGGTCGCGTTTCCTTGTTTCAGACAAAGACATCACAATTCTATGATCGTGGTATCCTTGTCTGGTTATCAGATCACAGGGTACCCTAGTGCGGGACTAGCACAAGCTGCACAGGTGCTCGTGTTGTGTGCACGTTATTATTAGATATCTGTATGTTGTACTGTGACAGAGACGGGCGTCGTGCTATATAGCTCTAGATTACTATGTAACAACGTGTATGTGCCGATGTGTATGAACACGTAATATCGTCTTATCACTATCCTTGCGTCCGGGATAACTGCGATAGAGCAAATGCCTCTGCTACTTTTACGAACCCAATGTCAGAAGATCCGCAGTAATGCTACCAATCTAGGGAGAAGTAGATGGTGAGTCGTGAGGTGCTGAATGATGTTCTGGTTGGTGGAGTAGGCGGTCGACCACACAAACTATTAAAAATCTGCTTTTTTGATACGAAGGACTTGTTATTGTAAGCACAAAGCACAACTTCGAAATGTCAAAAAAAAATCAGCCTTTTGAGAAAATAAGTTTTCATTTCTTATCTTCGGAAAGTAGTGTTGTTTTGATCTGATTATTGATTGGGTGGACAATGCTGCTTCCCACCATAGAGATGAAAAACTCATTCAAATTACTTCCCACCTAAGGGCCGGAATGATCTTTAAAGATAGAACTAGGTACTAGCTGTGCTAGCTGTGAAGAGTTTTATGTAAATAAAAGACTAATAAAAAAAAATGCTGCGGCCATTTGACTTTCTTAACAGTCAGTGTGAACTTAGCGCAAACTTCTTTGAGCGGACTAAGCTGCAACAATTACGCGGTGAGTTCCATATTTAAAAAGTCGACTTAAATTGGCGGGATACAATTCTGTTGCATGTATCTGTGACGGAATTCAAAAAAAATAGGTTTGATCTTTTGTGCTAAGATTTGAATATTAAAAATGAGTATTTATTTTCCTCATATTCGAAATGAAAAGTAGAGTGTTTAACACGGGTAAAAGAATCAATTTCTACTCGGACTATAGCCTCGCTGCGATCGGGTATCTGAATACCTCGGGAATTGATTCTTTCGACCCTCGGTTAACAATCTACTATTTTATATTTATGTAACGAGGCCGTCTTGGGTTCACTGTAAAAATATTTTTTTATTTAATAAAATCTATTCATTAATTATTCGTAACAATTAGAAGAACTCTCCGAACCAAGTCTTCCTCTTCCTACTGTAACGTTTAGTTACTATTATTACACATTAGTTATAAGTTATTATACAGTTACACGTGAAGACCACGAGACAATAAGAAAAAGTGGCTTATTAAAAAAAAACTGTGTTTACTTGGCCCAGAGGCTCACAGTTTGCTTTTCAAACAATGTTAGGGGTTGAGACTAGTTGTTATATCGCGGTATGGTTGTGCTCAATGCATATCATGTTAAGCAAGTTACAAATTGAAATAATACATGTTCACATAAACGCAATTCAACCTCCTTTACATAATCTACATTAAATGTAGATTATGTAAAGGAGGTTGAATTTTCTATGTGGAAATTCAATAATAATTGGCCTTTTTTTGTTGCATCTACTTAATGAGATGATATATACAGCTTCCAGTGCTATCTTCACTCACACTAGAAGGGTGAAGGGACCACTCCGACGCTGTAGTGCCTGGGACATGGTTTTATAGATGGTGTAGGCTTGCCCCGCACCTATACCATCCTGACAGCTTAGTCGGCCTAGCCCACAGGAAAGACTAGTCAATACGTGCGGAGCCAACCAAGCCGCGGGTTTCCTCACGATGTTTTCCTTCACCGTTAGCGTGTGGTATTGCGACTACAAATTCGCAAATGTACGTAACTTTGAAATTAAACAAAGTCATTGGTACATCCCGGCATGGGTGAAATTTTTAGCCTCTAAATAGGTTTTTTAATTCATTGGTACATGCCCGCACTCGGGATCGAACCTGGGGCTCAATGAATGAATGGGAATGTGGAAATTCAATAGCACGAGAAATTTAGAATGCCTACCCGTTACTAGAAAATATAAATGAATTATGAACACAAACAGAACTTGTTTTACGTGGTAGTAACCCAAGGACCGTTACTTCAGATAAACAACAAGCAAGGAACTGCCACTAGCGGTAGTCACTGGACGGTCACCCATCCTGCACCTAACCGCGCCTGTTGTTGCTTAACTCAAATATAATCCCTCACTTAAAATACAATCACTCGGTTCGCCTAGGCCACGAGCGCCTCAGAAATACAGATTAGTTAAGGTATATGCATCATTTGTAGGACATAGCGTACGTCTTTACAATACAATTCCAGAAAATATTCTATCCCTGCCTGAAAATTTATTTTTTAAAATCATTAAAAAGGTGCTGTGCAAAAAGGCCTATTTTAGAATAGATGACTTTATAGATGATGTCAGCCCTTGGCAGTTGACCAATTCTACAAAGAGTCAATCATACAGTTATTTTGTATGTAGTAAACCAATTTCACTGCGATTTTATTGTTAGTCATATCATAATTTATTTTATATAATTTGGACAGACGACGTGATTGCATATTAATAACTTTACTATAATATCATACATACTCTATTAAACAAAAACTTAATCTGCAGGTTTGCTAAAGCTCATTCGAATGGTGGCGTTGTGGCCATGTCTCCAAAATGGTTGACCTCTGCGTTATGCTCGTGAACGAGTGCTGTTCGTGTGTCTGGCCAGAACACTTATGTTTTCTCTACTTTTGTAAAATAATAAACTAATACTTGACACTTATAGTTATTGACGGTAATCATGGAATTTTATCATACGTATAGGTGGCACCTGATGTACTAGGTTTAAGATGAGACGTGAGAAAAGATGGTCAGAGTGGAGTTTTTTCCCGCTGCCGTTTTCTCCACTACGCTACGGCCCGAGGCAGCTGCTTTCATTTCACATTGACATTCAGCAAACAAAATATATTTTTTTTACGTTGAAATAAAATCGATATAATTTGAAGGACCAAATTTCTGAATTGAGAATTTCGCTGAGTAAATAATGAATTGTAGTGCTGTCTCTTAGAATTTCTCAGAACAGAACGTTACTTAAGTATTTCTTAGCGAAATTCTCAATTTCCCGGCCCCAAAATACGCTTTCGTCAAACAAGAAACATTGCCTTCAATTCGCTCTATCTAAATTAATTAAAGGCAAATCCCCGACATTATTTGGATGTTATGAAAAAACTCTTCACGGTTTTTGGCTTATCAGCTAAATTTAACGAAATCAGGTAAATTATTTTGATTTTTTATTGCTTTGCCTACAAAAAGTAAATCCGTATTGTTTCGTTCTAAAACATTTAAAATATACATTGGTTTTCAATAGGATTGTTAGTATAGTGGCAAATGGAAAACCTTGGTAGCTGTCTCCACCCCACAACCCCTCAGGGGTAAAATGGTCTAGTTACATCAAAAACTTTGGCATACATGTCATGGCTGTAAGGTGATAGAGCAGGTGCAGTTATTCAACAACCCACCGAGATTCTGATTACCATAACACCCAGTTATGCAGCAGTATTGGTGTTGAAGGTATGTCTTACCATGCAGATATAGAAGATAGACTGCCTACATTCAACTTGGGAATAAAAGGAAACTACAAAAAAAATTATATTCCATCGAAATGCAGAACAAGAGCTCTCTTGTACAGAAATTAATGTGAACAGATGTTTGAATATTACCGTCGTTTTTTGTGTCTTGAAAAGCTCAGTTTTCTCCGTCTCAAGCACTTAGAGATTTTCAGTGTATCTTACGACTTTGACAATATTAAAAAAAATATCAATATGCCGCTCCGTTAGGCGAGATCAAAAATCTATACTGACCTAACCTATCGGTGCTAAGGTGTTTTTATAGCGGTTGGTTAGTTTAATAAAACTCTAAAACTAAACTTTATTGGTTCTATAGTTTTTTACACATAAAGGGAATACTTGCATCAAACACCACTTAGACAGTCATTGTCGAAAAAAGTCAAGAAATATCTTAGAGGATGATGTTTTCTCTCCGAGTACGATTTTCCTGAGAAAATAAACTTTCATTGATCAGCATATCAAAAGCTGTGTTTGCAAAAGTAATGTCGAGGGGGAGGTTAGGTTAGGTTAGGTTAGGTTTTTTTTTTTTTGGTTACGCGGGGGAAGCAATAGATTATGTGAATGTACTAAACAGAAGTTTGAACAAATGATGACTACAAAAACCGTAATTTGTAAGTAGTAGAATCATGTACCTTTTTCAAAATCAAAATCGTTTATTTGCTCAAACTAGAGTCAGTCATACATAAGATAGTATAGTCATACCTCGGCTAGTATCGGATAGAATCGGATATAACTATTCGTGTAATAGAAATATCGGAACTAATGTGACACTTAAATAAACTTAATAAGAAAAGTTTTATACAGAGCTGGAAGTAGTATTACACTCGTGTGCCTACTTTCGTCCGAAAACATTTTTGGGTCTAAATAAATGAAGATAGGTTGGGCCAACTGTCGATATATTACACAATATGTGAAAATAGTTGTATGTGGCACATATTTATTCAAAGTGAGATTATTAAATTAATATCACAAAGATATTGAAATGAATGTCGCAGAGAAAAAATATTGTTCAACGTAGAGCTGTCCGCTTCCATTATTCCAAAGAGTAACTATTAAATACATTGCGTTGCAAGTGTAACAGACACTTGACTAAATCACGTCAGTAGCACATCGTGGCACCCCACCGAGCTCGGTGTGCCTGCCAGGCTGCCCACTTGGACAACCGGCTTGCACCAGATTCATTAGGAACCTCTAATTGTAAGTATCGCATTGTAGGAGTAAAAATGATTAGTATCTACGTCTGTAGTACGCTCAAACCTACCAAGTAACCTGCGCTGTACCTACGCTGCACCTGACACCTTGTACCTTCAAAAAACTAAATTTGTCTTAACTTCTCGATATATCTGTTAAATACATTTTAAGTGAAAATTCCTGTTCACTGATTTTCAGATTAACAATAGCTGAATGTAGCATTCGTTGCTGAAGCAGATAAGTGTCAGTGTCGGCGGGTTTCCTGTGTCGATAGCAGCAGCCGCCGCCGTGCGTGCGTGTGTGTGTGTGCGTGTACGTACGGTGGCGGCGGCCAGCAGCGCCAGCAGCAGCGGGCGCGCGCGCCGCATCAGTCCCGCGCGCGTCGCATGCCGCACTCACACTCACTGCACTGCGCGTTGCGCTCGCTGCACTGCACTCGCACTGTCGCTGCACTCGTCCGAGTAGCACGAGCGTGTCCCGCGGCGCGGCGTGCGCGACTGCCGCCGGCGCCCGCCCGCCCCGCCGCCCCGCCGCCCGCCTCCCCCGCGCGCCGCTCCCGAACAGATTTATTTCACAGTTGCGGCTCTCCGGAGCCGCGGGGGCGGCGCGGGGCGCGGGACGCAGGACCTGCCGCGCGAGTGCACTGCTCCTCGCTGAGTATTTTTATTAGAGCCGGATTGCAGCGATCACTACAAATCAACCGGTAATGGTGATTGAAGAATAAAGGAATACAAATGTTGCACTTTACTATTTAGGTACAATATTAGACACAGGAAAGTTATCTGCATAGATTTAACAAATTAGAAACATTGTGAGGTTATAAAACTCAGATTTTTTAACAGATTTTTGTTTCCGGCTGGCCGCGTTATTTAACTTTCATACAAAAGACATCAACGCGCTTTCTTAAATTGAAGTTCTAGAGCGCCTTCTTAGTCGGACGATCTGTATGGAGACTTTTGTCACTTTACTTACGGATTTCTCAAACATTGTTTCATGATTATATTCTTTTTAATGCACTAACCCGTGCTAGGGACAATTTTAAAAACCTATTTAGAGGCTAAAAATTCCACCCATGCCGGGATTCGAACCCGTGACCTCGTGCCAGCGCTCTTTCCAACTGAGCTAATGGGCAACTCACCGGTATCAGTGAAATTTCGAACCTCTTTACAAATATTCTCTGTATTACGTATTAAAATTGTCCTTACCACGGGTTAGTGCATTAAAAATAATATATTTTTTTCACGATTTTTATAAGTACCAAACTTTCGTATTCAATATAAAGAAGCGGGATGAAACCAGAAAAAACCTCACGCTGAGTCACGCATGTCCGTGTTCATCTGCACTACATATGCAAATAAATCCGGCTGTCGCTACGTACAGTCGACATCTTATAAAACTCTACATTATTTTGGCAAAGTCACCTGTAACATACTCTGCGTAAAATTCACCTTTGTAAAAGTTGACAAGCTGTCAAATGAACGAATTACACAAATGAAGGTTCTCAAAGGTCTGCGAGGGTTGAGTTTACGAAAAGCTACTGCCTATTGTCCCAGTGAGCCCCCGCGCCCCGCGCCGCCCCCCGCCCCGCTCACCGCCCGCGCGCACCTGCAGCCGTGAGAACCAACGAGATTTATTTTTAGCAACACGCGCCTGCGCTCTGCGTGTGACGTCACTCGCCCCTTCATTACCGCGAGTGCAGATTACTTGCATGTATGCAGCGTTTGCGACCGCGCGGAGCGGCCAAGTCGTTTAAGCAGCGATGCGCGTGACGTCACAGACCGCAGACCGCAACATGCCCGGCGCGGGCTGGTCGCACTCATAGGCGGCACTCTGGGTACTTGTACAAAATGCTGCGTTTTTTCCGCTGAGGTTAGCGTTTCATTCCCACAATCAGGTTTTGTACTTCAATAGGTTCATAAAGCTGCATCTTTATGGAAACGGTGGTCACTTTGCGGTTTACTGCCGCGCGACGCCGCAGCACGACCGCGCGGTCGAGCGCGCCAATAATTGCAGATCTCCAGATCCCGGTGAACGAGCAGCGGGCAGCGGGCAGTGACGGATGGACGGGCCGACAACGATTAATCTTAATTATGCGACGTGTTTTTGTGCTCGCGGCAATTACTGGCGCTTAATTGGAGTCAATTCGTGGATTACAGCCACGATGCGAACTGAGGCCGGCTCGGGCGCGGCTCGCTCCTGCGTGAGAGTCGCAAGCGGCGCACCCGACGCCGCCGCCGCGGGACAAAAACCCGGGGCGACTTGGCTGGCGCGCGGGCATGCGATCACATCCGTCGTGACTTGTAAACGACGCGAGCATTCATTGCGGATGTCGGATAATGCTGCGATATTCCTGACGTAACATTCCAGACGGACGAGTTCCGTGGAGTTTTTGCGCGTCCCGGCAACTAGCGCGCGCTACGACTCCGCCCGCCGTTCTTGGCTTTTTGTAGCATCTCGCTCAATACTGCACGTCAATACTGAATGACCAGACTATTATTCGCAGCGAGTTACGATGATGCGGTACGCCCACCAATTCAACTTGCAGTTTACACCCAAAAAACAGATCCCGCTCTGACGTCACTCGGCAGCAAAGTTTTTGAAGTGAGCTTGGTGCAGGAGCAGCAGCGGCGAGAGCCAGTGCGCGGCCGAGCGGCCAAATGGCGTATCATCGTCCAATAATATTTGGTGTCAACAGTCCGCGCTGTGCGTGCGGGACGCGACTGTTTTCATATCCTAAGACAACATGGCGTGCTTATAATTTATTTTTCATAGGACAGTAAACAAAAGAAGAAGTTGGACGCTCTCACCGGAATTAATGCGACGATGAAATATCAAGACCTTACCAAATAGCGTTACTGGACAGTGCACGCAACGTCTGAAGGTATTGGGTCCACAGTTGCGTACACTGTTTGCCACATGAAGCGCCCGCGATGTTAATCCGACACTGATCCAATATATTGTCAAAGCTCGCGAGTGATCCGGCAATTGTGGCCGCGCCGCAGAGCTTCCAGCTCGTTGCGCGCTTACTGATTCACTCCAATTTATTATTACTTAACTACCTACTCGATCGACACAAACAGCCACATGATGATTTCAGTCCGATAAGAGCCGCGTGACGTGTGGTATGTGTCGACTAACATGTTTTGAATCACCGAAAACTACTATTTGATTAATAGAGATTAAATGAATGATCAAATAATTAACTTTATTATTGTGTGAAATGATTAATTAAATTTAAGTCAGACGGCGATCACCGTTACTGAGCAACCGCGTGAGCGTTATGGACAGAACAGCTGGTGAGTGTCTGCGTGTGGACGGCTGCTGCTGCGAGTGAGTGTCTGCGTGTGAACGGTTACTGCTGCAATGAGTGTCTGCGTGTGAACGGTTACTGCTGCGAGTGAGGGTCTGCGTGAGAACGGCTGTAGCTGCGAGTGAGTGTCTGCGTGTGAACGGTTAATGCTGCGGTTGAGTGTCTGCGTGTGAACGGTTACTGCTGCGAGTGAGTGTCTGCGTGTGAACGGCTACTGCTGCGAGTGAGTGTCTGCGTGTGAACGGTTACTGCTGCGAGTGAGGGTCTGCGTGTGAACGGTTACTGCTGCGAGTGAGTGTCTGCGTGTGAACGGTTACTGCTGCGAGTGAGTGTCTGCGTGTGAACGGTTACTGCTGCGAGTGAGGGTCTACGTGTGAACGGTTACTGCTGCGAGTGAGTGTCTGCGTGTGAACGGTTACTGCTGCGAGTGAGTGTCTGCGTGTGAACGGTTAAGGCTGCGAGTGAGGGTCTGCGTGTGAACGGTTACTGCTGCGAGTGAGGGTCTGCGTGTGGACAGATATTGTCGTAAGTGAGTGTCTTCGTATAGACCGTCGCTGCCATAAGTAACGTAAGTCAGTCTGTAAATCCTTGGCTGAATGAATGCAGCAAGATGATACCGAAAGGGAAGGAGCGCAAGAGGGTAATTGGATGCTCATTTTCTTTCGGCTAATAGAATTTACCTTTTCCTTCTGCGAGTTCATTTCCTAGTTGGAATTAAAGTGGTGGCATGCATACGCATGCACACGTGATCATAACGGTCTTTCATCGACACACGAGAGAGTTGCTATAGACCAAGGTCCAATTTGTTCCAAAATCTTTGAAAATCGACGTAGTTAATTGGATAACTACTATTAAGTTCTGTAGTGATATCTCCTTGTAAACATATAACTGGCAGGTGTGTGGTATTTATTTAAGGGATCATTGGCGTAGACACCAAGCTGGAACAAAGATGTCGAAAAAACGTAATATATAAAGAAAAGAACCATAAAATACTCTTTTATTCAGAGTACTTAAGTAAATGTTGATATTTTATTTGTGTAAGATTTATATACTCGTGACAAAGCTATAACGGATTAAAATAAATTGTTAAAGGTATAGTAATTAGGTTAAAAATTTAGGCTTTAATATTGAGGTCGATATTTTTTAAATTAATAAGATGAATGAATAAAAGGACGAGTGAACAGGACTAAACTTATTGCTTTCCGTACACGTACTCAAAAGATTTCTATCAAGGGTCTCGCCATGCGAGAGTCAGAGATAAGTATGAGGAGCTTATCACCAACCTTCACTAGTCAGACAAGCACCATAAGAAGACAAAATATAATAATTTGATTACATGTATTGACAATTGAATTAAACAAAACACATGGCCATTATGTTATGGTTATGTCTGACATAAAGGCGAGAGTGCTGAGTGAGGCTAGTAGTGCGGCCGACGACGTGGTGCTTTAGTAGCGAGCGGGGCGCCCGCGCCGCCGCCGCCGCCGCCAGTGCTGATAGCGCGCCGCTTGCGCAAGCTCCGCGCGATAGCGGCGTCCGGCGATAGCGCCGACTCTGCTGCCGGCTGCTGCTGTGGCAGCGCGCTATGTTAAAAGTTAAGTAAAAAATAGGACGAACATGGATTCATTCAAAAGCTAGTTGATTATTGTAATATGTAACGACAATGTGTTTAAGCGTAATATGATGAGTTTCCTTTAATTATCGATTTATTTTAATAACTAACTTACATGTGACTGTTAACTAATAGAGAGAGGTCGAAAAGGCCTCGAATTTACTGCAAATATATAGACGGTGTGCGCACCGAAGAGATTGCTCATTGTAACACAAGGCGCCGCCGATGATATTGTATCGCGGAATGATACTGCCATGAAGATGTCTTTGCTAACGAAAAGTTTGATGATTTTCTTGGATCCCGATGACACCTATTAATAATTTACCACTTTTGAACAAATAAAAATTAATGTTATTGATTACATTAATTTTTATTTGTATTTATATATATATTTTATTTTTATCTTAGGAATTATCGCTGGACATACATTAAAAAAAACATAGATGCTCTGGCAATCCTTGTTTTACTGAAGTCGGTGAAAAATACATTGTATATTATTATTTTTATTTCGTTCAGTGGAAAGATTTATATAAATGCAAGTAGAGAATCACTTTGTAGCACGGAGCAGATGTACTCGCATGTAGTATATTGTGGTGGCATCTCCCCAGCAGTATAAGTTTGTAATCGATAATATATTTGCTGGAATCGTAAAACTGCCCGCCCCTTTTGGAACAAAGTGTGAAGTCAAGTACGCAGTATATGACTCCAGGCTGCAGGCAGCGAGCGCGCGCAGTTTTTGCCGGGGCCGGGCCGGGGCCGGGTTTTTGCGGCGCGCTATGAAATTCATATCAACATTGTGTCGGCGGCTGCGCGCCGCTGGATGCTGTCCATCACTAATAACGAACAAACAATAATGTTTCAGACATTGTGGACGCTGCCGTGGATACTAAACCGGCACTAGTGTGCCTTCCTTTTTTTTCTAGTGTAATTTCCTTTACCTACCTACCTACCTACCTACCTATCTATCTATCTATTTTTAGAATAACTGCAGATAAGTGTATCAAAGTAGCTAAAACTTATCCATTTCGGGGAGTACTGAGGTGCCTGCGCATGGAGTAAGCATACCTTGCCAAATTGAATATTCTGTAGCGAAGAGCCCAAAGAAGCTTCTTTGCGAACTTAGACTTTTTTCTTCCAAAACTAGAATACACATTATTTACTAGACAAAAGTTGGTAGTATTGTAGATGTGTTTGCTTTTTCCAAGTTGGAATAGTGTTTTTTGTCTTTCTAGAGTTTTGGACCCCTCTTTAGGTGAAGGCCATCTCCATCCGGGCCTCTCTGTTTTATGGAGAGCCCACAAAGGACGTTTCCCATTTTATTTAAATGACAATCAAATAGTATCGATATTTAAATAACTCCCAATCAACAATAGTCTCAAGTTTAATTTTTAGTTCTCATTCAGTCGATGCATGGAAAATAAACAATTTCAATCTTTTTATTCTTGAAATGAAAATATAAATTGCAATTTCAATTTTTTTATTTTTGAAATACCATGTAAAGCTTTTGAGTAGTTTCAATAACAATTTGTACAAATAAATAACTGAAATATCTAAAAGAGAAACTACGGCCGTTTGTGATGCCACTTCGTTGCCACCTAGCCCGAGTGGACGAAATGTTGGCGTAGTGTCCGAGCGTGACGCCGCGCAGGAGGTGCGAGACGCGGCGCGCGGCGCGCGGCTCCCAGCTCTAATCGAATTTATTATCGAGCTTCGCGGTGGCATTGTGCGGCGCGGGCGGTGGCGGGCGGCCGCGGGCGGGGCGGCCGGGGGCCGGGGGAGGCTTTGTTGAGGCTAATAGGGCGTGAGGCGGCGCATTCCCTCACACTCCGCCTCGCACCAACACCACTAATTGAAAGGTACCTGGCTGGTGTCGCTGCCCGCACCACTCGGCTACACTGCTTACACTCAAATTAAATCTTGCAACCGAATTTCGTAACCACGAATTATAAATGTCTGCGCTACAAGTTCGCGACAAACAATGCTAAGACAATTGTGGTAGCGACAACGCGTTCATTGGTGCGACTCTACACACTAGACGGTACCGAGAAGCCACTCGTGCCACACTCGTTTTTGCGACATTCGTTCTAACGAGACACATTGGTCTGTCTACATATGTAGCAGCGATCAAACGTTGCGATCAAACCCATTCTGGGTACATACTGATTTTTTTTATATAAACAAATCAGTATGTACCCAAAGTGGGTACTCATATCTATGCCGGTTTCAGTGTGTAACTAAAATATAATCGAGAAAGCAATAAGTACCACCATTGTAATGAGTAGTAGCAGCTTACCTTTTAAATTATTTAACCTTAGCACCTGCATCTTAAAAGATAACTACCGTAATCATAATAGGTAATTTTTTTAACTAATAACAAATAGGTTACAAAAGAAAAAGAAGACAAAACGTATAAATTTTCCCTTACCAAACGTAACATTAGTTGAGAGCAATATTGAACTCTGACAAGAAAAACTACCGAAACTAAATAGGAGATACCGTATTTTTAGGGATCACAATCGATGCAAAATTACAATGGGGATCTCATATTGTAAAACAAGAGCTTAAGTAAAACACACAGGCTTAGCTCTGCAGCATATGCAGTCAAAAGAATTAGCGACCTAACTACGCTGCTAGGCTTGTTTATTTTAGTTACTTCCATAGTATTATGTCATGCGGTATACAACTATGCGTTCGGGCAGCAGACATTGAAATTATCCTCATCTTTAAAAAATTGAGCAATCACATTTATGAATAAGCTTAGTAATAGTAATAGGGATTCGACAAGGGATTTCTTTAAAGAAAAGAACATCTTACAGTTGCAAGTCACATTTACGAAAATATGTGATGAAAGATATCAGCAATTTCGAAAATATTATAGGTATCATAATAATGATACTAGAAATAAACATAAATTTTTATTTCCACGATTTAGACTTGAGTAAGTTAAGACATCCTTTACGGGGCATTGTAGTTAGTTGTCATCTCGGCGGCTTCTAACCCGCGATGTGGGCGGAAAGTCGAAGGCGTCGCCTTCGCGGGCGTAAAACAAATCAAAACGAAATTATAAAATATAAACTTATAAGGAAGTTTCAGGATTTTCGCATTTTATAGGTCATAGTGGTATTTTAAAATGTTCTTTAATATTTTATATGGTAATTACTCAATAATTACTAAATTTCGAAGGCGGAAACTCGGCCCTCATGTAAATCTGATAACGGCCGAGATTAAAAATAACGACGTTGAAAAGTGGATCCTACTTTTAGAAGCAGCTGAGATGCACTAATCCCCATTCTGATGAACTCCTGAGTTCACCAGGATCAGGCTAGGTGGACTGAATGCACCCATGTGGTGTAAAAAATTTGTAAAGCAAGTTTTTATATCTCAAAAATTTCAATTATTAGATACGTCTATTGATTTTAAACAATCGTTCCATGCGTCATACAATATCTCTCACTGTACAAAACACACACATTTGTCAAAAATCCTTCACGTGAAAACTCTTTTGTATACAATAATTAACACAAAGTTATTCGTTATCCTTAGTGATGATCAATAATATCTTACAAGAGCTGGACACTACGTCCGTTGCTGAAGCTCTACAATGTGATGCTGAAACCTGTAACACGATAATAAATATGCCCTCAAGATCACTTAATATTATATCCCAAAATATTCGTAGCGTTTTTAAAAATATGGATAGTTTTACGGCATTCTTATCTAGATTTTCATTTGAGTATGATGTTATCCTACTCACTGAGTGTTGGCTCAGCATAAATAAAACCCCTCCGGAGATTGAACACTATAACTGTTTCTATTCGAAAAAATACTTAAACCAGAACGACAGGATCATAATTTACATCAAAGATGATATAATCTGTTCAGTCGAAGAAATTGACTTGCCCGGAGCAAACTTTTTACTTGCCAAGTTTGGAAATGAGATTGCTATCCTCTGCATGTATAGGTCCCCTTCAATACGTTGTATTGATAATTTCATTAACTCATTAGAAACTATTTGTAAATTAATATCAAAATTCAAAAGTATTGCGCTTATGGGCGATGTTAATATTGACGTTGGGCCTGATAATAACGACCGAAATAGCCAAATATACCTCAATATAACTGCGGAACTAGGATTGCTTGCTGGGCATTCATATCTTACCAACACTCACACTTGCTTAGACCATGCCATGTTAAAAACATCACACAAGGCTTCGGTCATTGTTGTAAATTCTGCCATCACTGATCACTTTGCGGTGGTCCTTTCACTAAAATATAAGCCCGAAAGGCTCAGCCAATTAGGTTTTAAGACAGTTACTGACCTGGACAAGGCTTTAGAGTGTTTAAGCGATACAGACTTCTCGTTTATTTACTCCGCTATTAATGTAGACGATGCCGCGAAAATAATGATCGATAAAATTTCGTCTGCGATCGCAGATAACTCAAAAGTAGTGAGAATTCGTAAAAAGGACAGAATTTTAAAGTCCGCGGCTTTACTCCTGGTTTACTAAGGTGCATCCGTCATAGGGATATTCTCCATAATAAACTTCGTAAAGATATGAATAACGTTGTATTGCAGACTTCATACAAAAGATATCATAACTTTCTTCACACCTTACTTAATAAATTGAAAATTCAATATGAACAATCTCAAATACAAAACGCGAAAAAGAGCAAAGAGACCTGGGATGCTATAAAGAACATCACATCACTCAATAAAAAGAAGATTTTAGCGACTGATCTTCTTCATGTAATGGAAAGCCCTACCGTTTCGCTAGAGGCTGTCAACAATTTATTTGCCAATGTAGGTAATAATTTGACTAGCGATATTATATCCAACCCTGTACGCAAGCAGTATGAATTTCACCAGCCATATCTACCAAAATCGATGGTTCTCCTTCCGCCTGACGAAGAAGAAATAAAAACACTCATTCTGAACCTGAAAGATAATACTGCGGTTGGTTTTGACTCTATTTCCACCAAGTTCGTTAAAATGGCTAAAGACGTTATCATCCCTCTACTGACAAAACTTTTTGCGCTATGTTGTGAACAGGGAATTTTTCCTGGGGTTTTTAAGATATCTCTTATAACTCCTGTACATAAGAGTCGGGATCGAAGCAGTGTCACGAATTTTCGACCTATTTCGGTATTACCAAATGTGTCTAAACTTAAATCCCGGCATGGGTGAAATTTTTAGCCTCTAAATAGGTTTTTAAATGTGTCTAAACTGTTAATTTTTTTTTTAAATAAGCGTTTAATGCAATTTCTAGAACATAACAGTATACTCTCACCAAACCAATTTGGTTTTAGGTCTGGAATTAGTACCGAAGACGCTATTTCTGAATTGACTAAGTTCATAACTACACAAGTTGATAGTAAAAATAAATGCCTCGGTATTATTCTGGACCTTGCCAAAGCGTTCGACACTGTTTCGATCCCTATCCTTATCGACAAAATGGAGAGAATAGGAATTCGGGAACCTGCGCTGAATATCTATAGAGATTTCGTCACAAACAGACTTCAAAAAGTTAAAATTGAGAACTTAGTCAGCAAAAAATCTTCTGTCAATGTCGGGGTACCACAGGGCAGTATACTCGGCCCGAGCCTCTTTTTAATTTATATAAATGACATGTGTCAACAATCAATGACAAATGGTAGGACTTATGCCGACGATACTGCCTTGGTATTCTATGGAGAAACCTGGGAGGAAGTATTTTCTCTGGCTGAAAAGGGTCTTCACAGAATCACTCATTGGCTTAGGTCTAACCTTCTCATCTAAATTTGTCAAAATCCTCGTACCTAAAATTTACAAAAATTAAAGGTAAAGATATAGGTCCTGATTTGACTCTTAAAGCTCATACATGTCATTTCTTCCCTAACTCTAACCCAGAGAGTTCATGTATTGCTCTTTCTAGATCTAGAATAATAAAATACCTGGGTGTTACTGTTGACGAACACTTTACCTGGAAACCACATATTGAGGCCCTTGCTTGTCGGGTAAGAAAGTTGATCTACATCTTCAAAAAATTGAGACATGTGGCACCCAAGGATTTACTTCGAACCGTCTACTTTGCCTTAGCACAATCTGTGATAACTTATTGTATAGGTATTTGGGGAGGTTCATGTAAGACCTATATGATCACACTGGAGAGAGCTCAGCGATCACTACTTAAAGTTATGACATTTAGACCTTTCAGATTCTCATCAAAGCTCCTTTATGAAGATACTCAGGTATTAACCGTACGACAATTATACATCCTTAAATTAATTCTACGCACACATTCACATACACCATTTGATGAGAAATTGTATAACGCTAAGCGTCGAAAAGATATTGTATGCAATCTAGCAAAATTTAACTCCGCTTACGCTCGACGTCAACATGTGTATATGTCAGGATTTTTGTACAACAAAATTAATAAATTGTTAGATATATATCCATTGAATTTGAAAAAATGTAAATTAGAGGTAACCAAACACATTTTTAACTTAAATTATTGTGAAACAGAGGCATTTTTGTTAGCACTTAAATGAATATATTTTTTAATCGCTTGCCAATTATGACAACTCATAGAGCTCATAAACGGAATTATCCGTTTATAAGTTTGGTGTTTTTTTTTCTATTTTCTATTAGTAACTGCGGTTGTTGATGGCAGTAGCACTTTTAAACATTGAAGGTTTTAATTGTCTACGATACAGGTTTCCTAGTGTCCATAAATGGCAGCCGTTAAGTCAAGTCAGAGGCGTTAGGGTGGAGTGAAAACTTCTGACATTAAGACCATCAGCCACTAGTCTTGCAAGCCTCCACTAATCCGGACTTGGCCCCCGTGGTGGAGTATGGCCTATACCTTCCTCAGGGAAGAGACCCGTACTCCTTGGACATAATGGGTTGATTTGAAAAGTATAAATGTGGAGTTTCTTTGTTAGTTTGTCTCCACATATTTTATCAATTGTGAGCGAAAGCGATACGTTCATTAAGTCAACATTTTGTTTTAATACTGAATAAAAAAAAACGAAACATGACATGTACTTTTGTCACCTTTTTTCTCTATTACGAAAACAGTAAGTTAAGTGTCAAACTCAGTAATTGAATTATGTAACCACGTAAGTGTTGTAGATAATAATATTCTTTCCATTACGTGATTCAGTATGATATGTAATAAAATGTGATTATAAAAAAAGCATTATTTTTTTATAAATTTAAAAACCTATTTAGAGGCTAAAAAAGAGGCTCTTTACCTATTTAGTGTGAAGAGGTTCGAAATTTCACTGATGCTGGTGAGTCGCCCATTGGCTCAATTGGAAGAGCGCTGGCACAGATAGCCAGTGGTTACGGGTTCGAATCCCGGCATGGGTGAAATTTTTAGCCTCTAAATAAGTTTTTAAATTTGTCCTTAGCACAGCTTAGTGCATTAAAAATAAAAATAGTATATACCTTATTATAAATACAGCTTCTTCGGCCTCCGAGCCGGCGGTGTATTATTTTGTACTTCAATCTCTCTAGTTTCTCCACGTTACTCCGCTTTCACTTTATAGGAAAATAAATTTTCTATTCGATTCCTATTTTCGGTCATGGTAGGTAGACACGGGTATACCATATACTCGTACGTAGCAGGTAGGTGAGCAGTTTTCATCTGTTGAGTGGCGGCAGTCTCGCCGCATTATGCATGTAACTAACCGTAGCGGCGGCGGCGGCGGCGGGATCTGGTACGATTATGTGGGACACTGCGAAAGTTTTGAGAAACTAAAAAACTAACTTCTATGAAAAAATTCTTTTTATTAAATCTTTTCAAAAAACTCTTCACCAGCCTTTATACAAAGTTTCATGCGTCTGAACCAATTTTCAAAACATTTTTTCCAGTTCTCCGCAGACACCTCTTCCACGGCCTTCTCAAACGCTGCTAGCGCATCTTCCGGCGATGAAAACTGTATCCCTTTGAGCTGATTTTTAATTTTAGGGAATAAAAAGAAGTCATACAGAACCAAATCAGGACTGTAAGGAGGGTGTTCCAAGACTCTGACCGGGGTGGAGTCCAGGAAGTCCCTCGTTTTGATCGCAGAGTGCGCGGACGCGTTGTCGTGGTGAAGAAGGACCCCGCGGAGCCCGGTGTTCGGTCGGTTGTTGCTCAATTCAGAAAAAAACTTCTAGCAGGCATTTTGTGTTATACCATTAAGCGTTGATGCTGCTTTGGTCTCGAAGTGGAATTGAAATTAGGTACCCCGTCAAAGTGAAGAAACTAGTGATAAAAATTTTTCCTGCGCTCCTCGATCGCTTCACTTTCGTAGGCGTTGGTTCATTTTAAAACAGATCATATTGATAAATCCAGGACTCATCAACTGTCACAATGTCGTAAACGCGCCGTGACGAGCCAGCATCAAATTTTTGTAACTTATCACGGCACCAATCCACACAGGCCTGCTTCTGAGCTTCGGTGAGGTTGTGCGGCACCCAGCGGGAAACTATTCTCCTTACGCGAAGGTGCTCGTGCAAAATCTTGCGAGCACTTCCTAAACCAATCTGCAGTGTATGCTGAATCTGAATAATTCCTCTGTTTTCTTGAATTATTTTTTTTACTGCGAGCACACTTTCTTCGGTGACAGCCGTCGTAGGACGACCACTCTTTTGTTCATCCCCCAAAGTAAGACGACCGCAGTTGAACTCGCTATACCAGCGGTAGATGGTTGCTTTTGAAGATCCTTCATCCACAAAAACAATTCGAAGTCGATCAAATGACTCATCAGGTTTTAAGCCACATTTGAAATCGTAAAAAATCATTGCATGAAAATGCTCTCGATGCAGATCCATTTTTTTATGAGACAAGAAAATTTGAATTGGCTCTCAAAATATGCGGAGGGAAATTTGAAAATCGAACGGTAGTATTTTTACTTTTAAATAATTTACTTTCAAAACAATTACAAGTGGCCAGTGTCTTATACATAAAAACTTTTTTCGAAAAACTGTGGTTTGCTGCGCTTCCACGCCACTAGCAGCGTGCTGTGCCGCTCGCGGCACACTGCGCTGCCGTGTCTTGATAAAGTGGTTATAGTCGGGAGACGAAAACGTATAATTGTTGCGCTGTGAATTTTGACGTCGCTTCCGACATGTAATTTACTTTCGGCCTGGCTCTACGAGATATACGAGAAGGATTACGCGCCACTAGCGTCTCCCTGGAAAATGCAGGCTGCTGTTGGGAGTTGCATACGCAGTTCGGAAAGCCTTGAGTCGCCGGAGGGAAGGGAGGCGCGGGGCGGGGACGCCACCGCGGGGGGTCCCGGTCAACGACTCGCGCATGCGCAGGAGCGGCGTAGTTGCGACCCACAAACACTCATATTGAAGAAATCCAAATGTACGAGTATATGCATAAGAGGAATTTGCGAAATAGTCTATAACAATGTATTAGTGACGTCACGGTGCAGTGTCAGTGTCAACGTGTGATGACGCGGCGCGAGACGACGCGGCGTCTCTGTGACGTCACGCGCGACACTTGCCCTTCGCGTGGGGCGCGGGCGGGCGGCCGAGAGACGCTCGGAGGCTGCGAGGGTGATTGTGATTGCGTCTACATTTTTCAAATAACATCGAAGTTATTTTTGGCGCGGCGCGCGGATACTTTTTAATTAGTTGTTTCTCACGAGTGTCGCGGCGGGCGCGGGGCGGGCGGGTGGCGCGCGGGGAGGGGGCTCGGGTTCGGCATTTTAATGAGCTGATCCTTTTCGCTCCAACCCCCCGGCCCCTCCGCCTCCGCCCCCGCCGGCGCCCTCCACGCGGAGCGCTCTGCACGCGGCACTTAATTAATGGGAGCATATATTCCTATATCTAAAACGCATTGTTACGATTTCATTGAGTCTTGATTTGATTAGGACTAACAAGTAGGCTGACGCACCGAGGATGTAGAGAGCAGTAATCAGCAGGCGCGTCACGGCGGCGCGCGTGATGGCGCTCGCTCGCCACGGCGCTCGTCGCTCACTACGACCGACCATCAATAACTGCACACATGCGCATGCGATGCTCATACTACATACTACACCGGGACAATGGGCTCACTGAGCGGGCGCACGCACAAATTCATAAAACGCGAGGCAAACACGAATCACGTGCGGTTTCCCACTTGCATTCATACAAAAGACATCAACGCGCGGCCGAAGCTTCACTTTTCCTTTTGATTGAACAATAAACACTCGCAAGTTCCTGGATGGATGTTAAGAAACGACAAAAACTCGATATTCAAGAATCAAAATTCCATTTTGGTTTGGCTCGACGTCCGCAGCGACGCGATGTTATCCGCGCGGCTGACCCTCCTCTCCCGCCCCCTCACCCTCCACTCCGCGACCTCCCGGCTGATTCATACTTTTGACTACTTTTAAGCTTTCATGGACTTCTGCCAGTCGACACACGATACGGCAAAATCATAGGATGGAACTATCTTTGCATTACATATCTATCACTTACCACAGGTTTTGCTCCGAGTCAGCACTCAACTCACACATTCGCATACAATTCACACGCGAACACACGCACACAGCCGCGTTGGATCCGACAGTTTTACGACCGCCGGTTTATTGAGCACTTTTTTGGTAGTTTTATTGAGTAACGGCGCGTAACTAAGTTCATTTCGAACCGAACAGTTCCGATACACATTCAATTCGCAGTTATGAAAGCAAAATCACAGATATTACTCGTAGGTGTAGACCAAGTCACGTGGGTGCTTTGTTAGCAGCTTATTTTGGTCGCTTTCTTCTGTTAGGATAAGCCCAAAATGTTGTTGGGTATAACTGGGAGCTGAACCGGCCAGCCTGTCGGCGCATACGCGTCGCCCGGTGACGTCACGTTCATTCTCACAACCAATTAACCAGGGCGAGGAACTGGCGTTTATTCACATCAATTAATAAAGAACACTTAAAATTAGAATCGTATCTTGCAACTATCACACTTATTCCGCACCCATAGAGTCCATCAAGAGTGATGACGACCACCTATTATTTCATATGGTTTGTAATACTAATTAAACTGCTATTTAGTCGAACTGGCCTAAGCTGACCCAAACACCTAGATATGTTTCCAGCGCCATCGCAAAGCTATAAACTTGCTACTTTTTGCCCGCATCTTCGTTTTCGTGGAATTTGCAAATAGATTAAGTAAATATAAATTACCGATTGAGCTTAAATCTTACAAAAATTACAACTGTTCCAAAGAATTTGCGCTTACATACAGGGGCATACAGTTTTGAAACTCCTTTCTTTAAGCTTATTTACATTCTACAGAGTTGCCTCAAATATACACATTAATTTCGTGAAAGACTCTAGGCTCACTTGCGTCAGCCCGGGTTAGTTTATTTAACTCGAGTTAACCGGTTAAATCGATCATTTCGTATGGGAAATTATCGATTTAACCGGTTGACTCGAATTAAATGAGCTGACTCGGGCTGACGCAAGTGGGCCTAATGAAACTATATACTCAAATCAAATTAAATAACATTTATTTCAACGTAAAGAATTTACATTCTGTTTGTTGAATGTCAATGTAAAATGTAAGAAGCTGTTTTCGGCTAACGTAAGAATATTCTTTCAATTAGAGGTTTTTGTTTTACTCCAGCATTTTATTATTCGAATTATCAAGTGCTTACGGTATCCCTATTAACTTATCAGGTAACTTATCCCTATTTGTTTGGTAGTAAGCGAAATTTTGTTTTTGAGTTAATTATGTACTTATGCATTTTCTCCTAAAATATTTCTATAAATGAAAACTTGTTATTAGCTTTTATTTCAATTGTAATGTTTTTGTTATAGCTGTAAGTTTTCCTATTATAAAAATAAAATAAATATAAAACTTCAAAATTTACGAATTTATACGCCCCATCAACCTCATTAGGGAATATTTACGTTTTGATATTTTGGTAGCAAATTCAGCCGTAACTATCGAATACTGTGCATGAATTCCAACGATGATATGCTGCCAACTGTGCTCTGCGTAGCCCAAAGTTGACAAAGACAACCGTTACATACGTGCACTCTATTGAGTAACGTTAAGAGCGACTTTGCAACAAAAATCTGAAGGTTTACCGGCTGTTGACCGGTCACCAGCGGCATATGACGAATCGATAGTGTGACAGGCTTACTGCGCCACCGCTGCCGGGGTGACATCAACAGTTTACGACGAATTGCCCTGAGGCGGGCGTCGCCGTGGCCAGCGCGGTAACGAAGCATCAGGCTAATTGTGGTTAACGACACGAATCACGCGAGGTTCTCTTTATTTTACTACATAGATCTAGGAAGGTTAACACACGCAACGGGACAGCGCCGACCAGGCAGCGCTCCGGCGGCGGCGGCGGCGGCGCGTGTTCACAGGCTCCGGCGACCCGCGGTGTAATTAAGGCGTCGCAGACGTGACGCATAAATATAGCGCGGTATCGCGACAGATCGCGCGATCGAGGGCTATCGCGCATCTTGGCGACCTTTTCGGGAAATCACGCCATTTCAAGTGCCCGATGCTAATGGATGCCCCGTCTCGAGATATTTATTGAGTCGCTGGCGGAACCGCAGGGACCAACCGCATTATGTGGGGCGATCGAGTAGATCTAGGTATTCAACTCTACGTTTTAATTGGATCGGGTGTACGAGCAACGAACATACTTAAAGAGTAGGTAGATGAACTGAAAAATAATGTTAACGTGAATAGTGTTACAGCTTACGCAACTATACTTGCGTGTTGCATTACGTGTTGCGATATTTTTTTGTAGATAGGTTCAATATCGCAGGGAGCTAGCTGGGAGTCAAACAGCTGTAATATTACAATGAAATTTTATAGTAACATCACAATCGAGCAGACGCGGCTTGCTCCCTATGTACTGGATCGTTTGTCTCGCGCCGAGATGTCGTCAGCCGATAGCGCTGGTGACAGATATTGATACAATCGACGTCGGTAATTGATTGAGCTTTCCTCCCCCCACCTTCCCCGCTTCCCCCGCGCCTGTCCCTCGTACCTTTTCACATTCATTAGTTTAATTAACTGGACGTCCCTTCGCCCCCCGCGGCTTCGTTACCCCGCGCTTACTCACGCAGATAAATCGGAACAATCTAAGAAAAAACCCGCAATAAATCTCATTGCGATTTCACCGCAGGAATGAAATAATTACATGATTGCGCGCGGGCAGCGGCAGCGCGCGGGAGGCGCGGGGGAGTGCTAGCTTCTCAGAAGTCCGCAGCCCCCTCCGCCACCCCCCCCTCGCCCCGCACGACCGCGAGTAGTATTTTAATTAGGACAGCAGCAGATGCCCCGACTCGCATAATCCGGGTCCGCTAAACTGGGCACATTATCAAGTGAGTTCGTTTCCTCATTATTTTTAGGGTTCCTTATAAAAAGGGTAAAAACGGGAACCTATTACTAAGACACCGCTGTCTGTCACCAACCTGTATCTCATGAACTATAATAGCTAGACAGTCGTCAAATTAAAGGTACAGAAGCCTTCGTGCGCGAATCCAACTCGCACTTGGCCGGTTTTTATAAATCGGTGAGTGAGGGGCGCGGCGGCGGCGGCACAGTCATAGCAGGACGAAGTAAGTAAACCCACTGACCGCTAGCTACAGATCCGCGCATCTATTTCTGTTTCGAGAAACTTTGCGATAACTGCAAACGATCTAGAGAGATCGATCATCGCAACTTTTGGAACATACAGGATCAATAAGTGGTTTCGGCGTGGATTAATTATTTCAGTATTTTCACTAGTTATGATCAACGCTAAGTACATACACCAGTATTTATATTTGCACTAAGGCCTACGATTGTGCTGTATCGTTGTAAATAATTTATATTCGTTTTATCTTCTTCTTCGGGCTATATTAGTCCACTGCTGGATATAGCCCTCCCCTAATGAGCGCCATAGCGCAAGGTTGTGCCATCATTGGGGGGCAATGCCCATAGTCCCCACGCTGGGCATGCGGGTTGGGGTTTTATCTAGTGTACAACAAATACTAGAGTTAGGCACTGAAAGAACTCTTCAATGTAGTAAGTATAGCCGGAGTACGTGATATGTTTTTATGTAGCCTCGACGGTGTCCCACTGCTGGGCGTAGACCTCATGACAAATAATTAACTTTTGGTTGCAAACGTTGTTTTGGCATATTAATAAGCGGGTCTAATCGGATACCAATCAAATGAACACAAAAAAATCATAAAAAAACTGTGAAACCGCTTGGGAGTAGATCGGTAGAAAATACTTTGACTCGAGATATATAGATAAACTAAATAACACGCTTTTGTTGGTGATGCACCTAGTGTATGAAGGAATACTACTGTGTTAGACAGAGTCCACACTTTATCTGCCACTCCTTTCTGTCCTTATATCAGTACAAAAAGTTGCAGAGGTCGTCCCGCCACCTCCGCCCTGGTGGAGCACGTGTGCCATGTCGTTGCGCCGCGGGGCCCGGGGGTGAGGCTATGTCGCCCCTCTGGCCGCGCCAGTTTCCACTATTCAAGCCAAAAGGCGCAGAACTGTTTTTGGTATTTTGTACTTATTTCCCGTAAATCTCCTTTAATGAATTAGGAGAAAGCTCTCCGTCCCAAGCTAAAGTTTAGCCTTTATAATAATCGTGGGTGACTGACAAAAGCGTGCTTAATTAAAACTACATCCGTCATCATCTATGTCATCCGGGACCACGGCACCTGAAAAAGTGCCGAAACGTTGGAAAATTGTAAAAATGTAATAAACGAGCATAAATCCGTATAAAAACAGTTTTAATTATGTCTACTGCTCGTGTTAACCTTAGAAAAAAAAAGCGTGCTGTTTAGGTTTGAAAACTATATTATTAAACAGTAATTAAAAAAATAAGGGCTACGTCCATCAGTGGACTAATACAGCCTGAAGAAGAAGAATAATTAAAAAATTAAGTTGTCGCGTACATTATTTTGTACAGTATCTGCCATATCGGTGCGACATCTCCGCTGTCGGCCGCTATCGGCGCGCGTCCGCGCTCTCCGCCGTCACGAGCGCCCCCATTCATCACTGCGCTATCGGTTCGTTACTCGTTAAAACTTAATTAATTCTTTATCGCACCTTCCGAAATCGAAGGATCAGCCGAGTGTGAGCTATCACCGAGTGTCATGTCCTCTGTCGATGTAACAAGTGTATGAGGGTATGAGCGCGTGGGCGCTTGACACCTGTAGAGCTCCATGCTCGGACACAGCCATCCTGGGATCGTTCAGCCTCGTACCAATTAGGTAAGTAGCTTTAGATGCATTTCAGAAAACGCTCGTACTGTTGATGTGATGAGGTAGCGGAGAAAGTAATATTACTATAGACCTTGGACGCGGTTCGTGTCTTTCGGTTTTGAGAAGTATTTTGAGCATTTAAGTAGTATGAATAGGATCTAACTTATCCTACGTCCCTCGTTATTATAATGCATCACCGGGAAAAGCAAATCGCCACTTGTACTGCGTCTCCCGGATTGCTGTGTGTCCGCGTGTCCACCCCTCATGTGACGTCACGCGCAGCTGCGCCGCTAATCGTCGCATTGTCGTTCAGTGCCCCCCCCCCCCTCGCCCGCGCGGCCCCCGCACCGCGGTCTGTTCTCGCGCCAAAAAACAATACGCGGGGCTCGCCCTCGCCTGACGAGCCATGTGGGGTTAAGTAAGCATCTGTTAATTGGCTTTGCATTTATAATTGCACGAGATATAATTGTCTTCGCCGGCGGTAGTGCCGGCGCAAGATATTTTTCTCTACAAAAAAGAGAATGACGTCCGCCGCGGCACCCAAGTGTAATGTAAATGTCAAATATTTATGTAATCACGTGCATACCGCGCGGCGACCGGCGCCGGGGCGCGTGCCGCGACCGGAAGTGCAAGGACGCCGGACTTCCGCCGCCGAGGCGACGGGTGGCTTAATCGTCACTTTACCTACATTACTCAGAGTCGAAGTAAAAAAAAACACTTCGTTTGCACCTGACCACATTACACAGAATGAGAGTAAAGTAAATAAAAGCATAGTTTTTTAAATACTAACTACTAAAGGTATGTGGAGCGACCGAATCAAAGTGTCCCGAAGACATTGTGAGCCTTCGACCTGGTTCTATGTATAGGGCACTATTTAGGGCACTAATCTATGCTGATATTACTGGCCTGTTTACTTTTTGGCGTTGTCAAGTCGGGTTCCCCCAAGTATTTGTACGACAAACTCAAGTGGTCCTCGGACTCTTTATCTTCTGCATATAGTCAACGTAGAATGTGTTATATTCTCTGTCCTTCTCATAAAACTATCGCTTTTCGGGGAAGCTTTAGATACGCAGCTTCCAAATTCTAGAACAATATCCCTCCGCCTTTGAGAATTATAAAATCTATTTACACATTTAAATTAAAACTAAAAGAATATTTATTATCCATACAAAAAAAATAAGGTGACATAAGATAACAATTTTAAATTAATGATAAACAAAGTCAAAACAAGTAAAAAAGAAATACACCCCAGTGTGCTTCAATAACACTTGTCTCACCTGATTTATTTTATATTTATCCCCTGCGCTGAAAACACTCTCATCACAACGCTCGACTTTATCTATATGAAACAATTAATTAATCTGTGTCCTATTTCCTGACTTGTTGTCCCAAAATAATAACGAAATAATTTATTGTCTATTTCATTCTTAAGAATTATAATCTGTCGTGCTACTAATTTACCATACATTTATAAATTTCAACACTGCTTTAACGTAGACAAGTATTTTTGGTTCTCTATTACAAATGCTTGCGTTGATTGTTCGTACGTCACTTAAACAGGTTCTAGCAGAATACCAGCGTCACTGGTTATCCACTGACAACCTGGGACATATGCTGAGTCTAGAACCTTTTCTGGTACCATGACACACAGCTCCTCCACCAGCTAAGCTCATTTTGTCTGTATGCATTTATTTTATAAAATTACTGTAATTATTGGTATTTCTTACCTGAAGTGTGTTCTTTTACTGGCCATGTTATTATTTTTAAGTTTTTATGTGTGTTGTGGTATTTGAATAAATGTTTTTCTATTCTATTCTATATTGATACTTTTCGATATTGATGTTGATAAGGGGAATGGCGTATATGAAACGACCAAATCCACGAGTAGGTATTTTAGCGTAACTAATTTGTAAAGTATATTATAACTGCACTTTTTTTTACATTATCAACTTAAGTACTTTGTACCAAAGTGTACAAGAACGAGCAGGTTCTAATAAAAACTAAACTTTGGCGTACTTTGTAATTTTACTTGAGTTTTCCTACAAGACTGTAGCAAATAGCGGAACCAAATAGAAATCCACAAAGTAAGTTTATAAGCAACTGTTAATAAACTTACCAGCCCACCCCTCACCCCGCACCGCTTCCGTCGCAGATAACTTGTGTTGTGAGAGCATTATAGTTTATTGCAATTAGCTACGATTAGACAAATCGCTTGCGATACGACAGGAAGCCGCCGCCGCGCAGGCATGCGGCGCGTTCGGACGAACATCAAGCATCATCGCCGTGTTGCCTACTACAAATCCAGCACACCAGCCGCTTGTAAATATTGGAGAGTCTCCTGATATTACCACCTCCTACCCACCCACCTGGCGGCTGGGTGGCAGTGACGTCACGTGCCCGAAAGGGTGCCATTTTGAAAAGCTTCATGTTTCAGCGGCGGTGGGTGGTGCGGGCCATTGTGTGCAGCGGAGCGTGCCGCGGGTGCTGCGGCGGGGGGCGGGGGGCGAGGGCGGCGCGGGATTGGCCGCGGCCACCATTGTTCGCGCTCAATTATAGACGTGAGCCAAGCGCTTTATTTAAAAGAAAAAAGTTACTTAGTGCATTTTTACTATTTTTTTATTTTTAATGCCCTAACCCGTGCTAAGGACAAATTTAAAAACCTATTTAGAGGCTAAAAATTTCACCCATGCCGGGATTCGAACCCGCAACCTCTGGCTATCCGTGCCAGCGCTCTACCAATTGAGCCAATGGGCGACTCACCGGCATCAGTGAAATTACGAACCTCTTTACACTATTCTCTGTATAAGATAAGATAAGTAAACCTCCAGATCTCAATGAAGAAATAATAATTAAATGTAACTCAATGTCTTATAATGTAGGTATGAAGGGTTCAAATGTGTGAATTACCCTGTATAATATAAAATACCTACTACTATTATCGAAATTAGTCTTGGAATTCTAAAGGGCTTTCTCATAAGGACGTAAACAAGTCTTAAACTAATAGTTTTGTAGTATTTTATAAATCTCTTTCAAAACTTTGAATTCTGTATAATCTTCTATGGTATAAAGGCTATATTGCTCGAATAATATCGGGTCGAATATAAGTTTGACGCAATTTCCCTAATGTTGCCTTTGTCACTCTGGAGTGCTATTGAGTGCTTGTGTTTTATTATTATTTTTTCACGTACCCTCCGTCTGTTTTATTTTATTGGGTAACTTAAATAAAATGTGTGTATTGGTTGGTTATCTTGCCTGTCCTGTGGTTTTGCACAACTGAACCCAAGCTGTTGCGTAGGGCAGGGCAGGTGGGTGAGTGTAATCAATACTTGTGTGATATGAGGCTTAGTTTAAAGGAAATTAATTTGGTAATGAGTAAGTAATCATAAAGATCGGGCTATTGTGGACTATCTACTGATTGTCATTAATCAAAGTACATCTTGGCTGATTGATGAAGATTTTTTTTGGTCTGTTGCAATTTCTTATAAATGTTGTTCTACCCGCAATTTCAAAAGATTTAAATAAAACTTGGATCGTATCTGCGACCTAATTGCGCTCACCGAATCCTGTTAGAATCTTGAAACGTATGATAGCAATTTATATGGGACTTGGTAATACACGAATGGGATCGCTCTGCATTTGGTGCGCGTAATGTGGGAGCAGATTACTGATAGTGAAAAAAGGAAAGAAAGTATTTTTTACCTAGATTTGCTGTATTTAAATTTAAATTTTGACTTAATGATAAGCGAAGGAGGGCGTTAGAAACCATAACACAGGATCTACCTAGCTTGGTTTCTAATGTGATAGAATATTACGTATACCAAACTTATAAGTCAACCTGTAAACTAGCCTAACTTTACATGTATACCGATGTCTGTGACTCAATAAATATCTTTATCTTTATCTATCTGTATTACGTACAGGCAGCGACATCTGGCTTAAGCAAATTGCATCACTTACAGCCCCGACTACCTACTTTGCAGTTAGGTTTTATATCGGAACGATATCATTGTACCCACATGATTATACTATTTTTTATTTTTAATGCACATTCCCATTGGCTCAATTGGTAGAGCGCTGGCACGGATAGCCAGAGGTTGCGGGTTCAAATCCCGGCATGGGTGAATTTTTTTGCCTCTAAATAGGTTTTTAAATTAGTGCATTTAGTTCAAAGCACTTTGAAAATGAAAAAAAAACATTTACTTATTTGTACCAAAAACTTTCCACACTAGGCCTCCATGTGTTCTGAAAACTTGTCCCCTCCGCTTAATCTTCTTCAGGCTATATTAGTCCACTGCTGGACATAGCCCTCCCCTAATGAGCACCATAGCGCAACGTTGTGCCATCATTGGGGGGTAATGCCCATAATCCCCACGCTGGGCATCCGCTCCTCTTAATGAATGGCAACAATAGAATACTAATTATAACGAATGACATTGAGAAGGCGGCAGGAGGACAATGGCTGATAGAGCAGAGGTCCGGTGAGGGCGGCGCGACAGCGAACTGCCATATGCTTAACAGTGGGCGGCTTTCAAGGGTTTTTAAACAGGCAGTTCAGTAGCTCAGCGGAACACGTTTCGTTTCAGCTTTCTTTCGGCTTGCGACTATTGGCAAAATAAATGATCATTAATGAGTTGTGAAATTAATGAGTAATAAATATAGTCCTAAGATGATAGAAGGATGGGACGTTAATCAGACGTTTATCATTAACCGACTTCAAATAAGGAGGAGGTTCTCAATTCCACGTGTACCTACTCGTATATTCCTTTTCTTTTAATTGCTTAATTTAAAGTATTATTAACTTGTTGATCTACTAGTATCATAGCGTATGTCTACTGACATAGAGGAGCGTCAAGTTATAGCCACTCCGAGAGTGGTGGATGTTTAGCTAGTTCAATTGAGAGCGATATTGGGAAATATGAACCAACGGTCCACGACTACGCTAACCTGCAGATAACCCAAACAGAGTGAGTACATCGCCCCTACATGCCGCCCCTCCCCCTCGCCCCGCGTTTTCATCGTCATCAGCACGTCGACGGGCGCACTAATTACATCACACACCGTTTCACGCGCGATTTCACGGCTCATCCCCCCGCGCCGCCCGCGCGCCCGCGCCCTGCTGACATTAGTTCTGTTCCGGACGAGTTCGCTCGCCGCCCGCTGATATGACACGGACGAGATGTTGTGAACTGTCGCTTTACTTCATGCCGAAATTATTACGAGAGAACCATTTACTGTCTGTTGTCTGCCAGTTGAGTTTTGAGATGGACTTTTGATTCTGGAAGAGGTTGTCCTAAGAATTGGGTGTTCGTTGGAGCTTTATCGAGCGAAGCTCGGAGCGTACCTAACTGTTTAGTTGCTAACGAGCGCGCGGACACGCACGCTGCTCACTGCGACGGTTAATTGTCACGACTTGAAAAAACGCTTCCTGCGCACGGAGGCTGCGATGCTATCGCCGCAACAAATCACGCCTCAATCGTTCAATTACTTACTCGTAGCTGCAGCCATCGGAGACCTCGCGCATCGCATCGGTCGAGCCGGTGGCTGGCGATGTCGCAGCGGTCGATGCGCTCCACATGGCTAGCCGAGTGATGTGTATTCGTGGACTCTCCCAATTCAAGCCGGCACTTTATGACTCTTTAGTTTCTGTGGCAAAATAGAGTGGAACACATTCAATACAGCATTCCAGCTAGTGATGTACGCCCGGCAACATTGGCTGCTAGAAAACTTCCACGCTCAATATTCTAACACGTTTTACTACGGGCGGGAAAGCCGAATGAGATTACCAGTGAGGGTATGACAATAAAGCCAACGATATATATTGTTTAGGCAGACCGTCGAGTGATGGTATGCGAGATAGCACGTGACTGCCTCGCTGGCCTAGCGGAATCAAATCCGATTACTATATCTGAGGTAGTGGATTCGATTCTCATTGGAAATTTAGACCCTGGACAAGGACTGCGTTGTGTGGGAGTTCCCATTACATGTTATGATCAAATGACGACTGAACGAGATTTTCGTATATTGCACGATAAGCTAGGCATGTAAAAACCTTTAGCAAGATTGGTGGCGCGTTAAGTCGACCAACAACGGTATTGCGTAACAACTTCTGGGCTTAGCCACTATATCATATACGGATTGAATTTTTACTTCGGTACTTTACCAATGACGAAACGAGGCTCCATTCGTTGACCGACAAACGTTGTTTTGCCATATTAGATAGCATACGTCATTGCATAAAATAAAAATCTATAACAAACACTGTAATACAAGATTTCTATATATTACAAATCTTGTGTTAGATTTCTATATATTAGAAATCTTGTGGTAGGTATAGCAGCGGGCGTTTTTCATGAGCTCCATAGATAAATAGATTGAGACTAAGTAATAGTCAAAGCAGTGGACTGGACTTCTAAATGTGAAAAAGTGTCTCTGCATATAAACCTTGAATAAAGCGGGGGTTAGGGTTTGCTGATTCTTGGTTCATTTTTAGCGTTCGACAAACAATATTTAAATAGGGTGAAGAGTTTGTATCATTGAACGTAGATATTGTATACAAAAATAAAACAAAATATATCGAAAATAAGTGTTTCGCCTGTCCTTAGTCATGGAATTATCATACGGCCAGGGAACTAAACTCTTGCAGTTATCCAAATAATTCTACAAACACAACAAATCCAAGTTAGTTTGCTTGGGAATACAGTAGACAATAATTGAAAATTTTGCTGGTAATATTGCCATAGAGTGGAAGTCTTTGTTACTGTCGTTGTTTTTTGAGTTGCTTATTATATTATGCGCAATCAAAATGAACATAATTCAATTAAAATAGTTGAGTGACCAAGTGACCAGAGTTCCCCGTAAATTCCCAGTTTGGGAACATGTCTGCTCAGACTGCGTCGTAAGTAATCGCCGCCAAGTAGGCCACGCTGGCTGAGCGAGCACTTAAATAATATTAATTAAACCAAACGTCGCTTGTTTATTAATGGCGAGCGAATATGTGCTCGAGTCTCTTGTGCTTTTAATTTTTTATTGAGCCGTTGCTTAATCATAAATGTAGAGAGTTGCCGCGACCAACGGCTATTGCGCCGAGTAGGCGTTCGAGCGTCTTACACATACTTACTTAGGAGCAGGCGCAGGTGAGCCGAGCACACGTTATTGCTCTCAAAACAAAATGAGATTGAAAAAAGCTGGTCGGCCGCGTTGCACAACCGGTCGGCGGCGGATGCCGAACGGACGGGATTACTACAAACAATGATAAACATTAGTGGGGCTTTTAGCAGATACCGATCTCGATCAACACAAAAACGCAACGCGCTCTAGCGGCAGTCGTCGGCCGCCGAGCCTCACTCGCACGACCACTCGGATCAGTGCGCAGCGCAGCCGGCACCGGCACCCGTCAAACAGTGCTTTGATAGCTACTTGTCTGTCTGTGCGATATCCGGGATCAAGAACTTGTAGGTAATTGTGATATAGCATGCTACAAACTAAACAGTAGACTATAAAAGTATTAAGTGTAGATATGACTTACGTACGACGTACATGTACAAACTGATACCAGTTTTAGCTTACTGAACGAAGTTGTGTTAAAGTAATATTCATTGTAATCGACTCTGAACAAACGCTGCTTGATGAAAGAAACTGTAATAGAGTTAGTGTATGTAATTTTTATGTAAGAAAAATATTATTTCTTTTTTTTTGTGTAGACTATAAACTTCCCACTGCGGGGCACAGTCCTTCTTACAGACAGTATGGACTTAATTACCACGGTTCCCAAACGCGGATTAGCAAATTTCTAGCGCTGAGGTATTTGAACATCTTAAACACTCAGGTTTCCTCACGATGTTTTCTTTCACGGCGAGGGAGTGGTATTGCTATAGTAACTTAAAAAATGTACATAACTTCGAAAACAAAGTAATTGGCACATGCCGGCACTGGGAATTGAACCTGGGTCTCTTGCTGCCGAGTCCATTGTTGTATCCACTGGACTACCACCGCTCCTATTATTAAACGTATCTAGTGTTAAAACTTCAAGGAATTCAAATCAAAATGGTCCTCTAAAGCACTCGTTAGAGGCAGTTTATTTAAACTGTTGTTACGCTTTTCCTTTTAAAATCACCACCACAAACTATTTTCATCGGAGTTTGCGGTTTTAAACTTTACACATTTTTCGAACCGCAACATTTTCTGGCAGCTTATATTATTTTCAGGGATCTTATTTAAGAAACGTGTTCATTTGTACAATGACTCCAATGTTAACCTTTGTCTGCCTAAAAATTTTCAAGGAAACTTTATTTCTAGTTTTTAAATTGTGTTAGCTACCTACAGTTTTACAGTTACTGATATTTTTCCTGACGTGCATAATATTTTCTTAAATATAATGACTAGCAACTAATAATAATAAATTTATTTATATAAAGAACACATAATAACTATTAACGGACATAACTGTCAAGTGTCAAGATGTCAAGAGAACACAAAAACAAATTCTTTTTCTGTTCTGCCTCCCCCATGCTTCTACTGGGCTTCTACTCCTCCCTGTCTAGAGCAGCCATCTCCCATCCGGGCAAGAAGGTTGAGAGATCGTCCCGCCATCTCCGCCTTCGCCGACTAGATTGCTTATAACATAACAAAAATAACAACATTTACATATAGGCACATACATTGCTTCTGACCCCACACTAGGATACCCTGTGTCGTGGGAACTAGAAAGAACCACATCACAAACATGTAAAAAATAATTAAATATTATATTCTTTTTGTTGCACTAACCCGTGCTGAGGACAATTTTAGAAACCTATTTAGAAACTAAATAAAAATTCCGCCCATTCCACCCATGCCGGGACTCGAACCCGCGACCTCTGGCTAATCGTACCAGCGCTCTCCCAGCTGAGCTAATAGGCAAGTGCCGGCATGAGTGAAATTTCGAACCTCTTTACAATATTCTCTGTATTAATTACAGGCAGCGACATCTGGCTGAAGTAATTTGCATTAGGTACTTGCAGCCCCGAGTACCTACTTTGCAGTTAGGTTCTACATCGGAATGATATCGCTCGCTGTACCCACATGATTATATTCTTTTTGTTGCACTAACCCGTGCTGAGGACAATTTTAAAAACCTATTTAGATTTTACAATTAGATTTTTATTTAGATTTTTACAAATTTAAAAATTCCGCCCATGCCGTCCTTTTTTATAATTAAATATCTTACCCTTATCCAGCTTATTCCAGGTCTCGTTGGACCGAGATTGTGGGGTAGTTCCGGCGCAGCAGCGTCCTCGCAGCTGGCGCGGTGTTGATCTACTGGTATATACCTACAAATACATAGCCTCGATGCGACGGGCAGGCGCTGCTAATATAAAACATTCGTTAAGTATCAAAGAGCTCTATGCCACCAACCTATCCTTTGCATATGGAAGGAAATGATACAACACAGATTACAAAGGATAACTGGAATAACAATAGACTGAAGAATGACTGTTGCAATTCAAGTGGTGATGAATTTTATGCGTATACTGTCAGAGTCCAAATCACGTGACATATGTTTGCTGACACGAATAATGATAATAGTAATAACATTTACGAGTGCATACATGCACATATATTTGCTTCTGGCCCCACACTAGGATACCCTGTGCCGTGGAAACCAGAAACATCATCATCAGTGGCCTTTAACATCTACGAAAGATGATTTAAACAGCTACCGCGTCAGTTAGGTACTTGCTTTTGGCACTTGCGCTGATGGCTAACAAGGCCTATACGAGAGCGACAACGCCGGTCGCAACGTCCGCAGACAAATTGTGTTCCCGGTGACGTTAGAGGTTGTGCCATTCGTTGGTGACGTAGATGGCGCTTTTGGGAGAGCAGATCGAACCAGGCATTGTCATGCGCGACCACCCCATCAGATAATCTTTTCCTCCAACTATCACGGTCACCAGAAACTTTTTCCCAGGTGTTCGGGGCAATGTTAAAAGACACCATATCGCGTCACCATCATGAACATGTAAACATCCAAGACCTGGTTGTTTTTTGTCGTCGAATGGATAGAACATACCTACTTGTACAAGAACAGTTCGACAGCTGATTAACTTTTTTGGAAGAGCGGTGGTAGCAGACAATTAGAACACCGGCTGCTCAATCGGGAGGTCGTGGCTTCAGAAATCGGTATTTACCAATGACCCTAAGCCCTAGTGTCTGACATGTTAGCATAACCCGGCGTTTGCTACGTACCTAAAATGTAAACGCCAGGTTATGTGAATCCGGCGTTTGCATTGGACCCAACCTAACTATGAGGCTAAGTGCGGAAATCTCAGGTCTAACTAAACTTTTTGGATCGTTGTTATGTCAATCCTAGTCTAGCGATAATAAACCTATTCTGCATTTACAACACCAGGTAGGTAGTCCAGCGCTATCTGACTGAATCCAGTGAGTAACTTGAGATTGTAGTGTAAAGGTCGATGTGCTGTTGACTGTACAAAAGTGCACATGAGACCCTCTCTACCTACACAGATTGTTCTTTCTAGAGCGATCATTCTCGGCTCTGTGAATGGAACCCATTTCAATAAGTGTCACGGTACCGCGACGGGGGCGACTCTGTACAGCGTCTCTACAGCGACACCCGCCGCAAACAATGTATTGACAAATGACGCTCATCAGCCATGTTTCGAAACAACCAACGACGGTTTTGTTTTGGAGAAATTATTCAGGGCCGCGGAGCGTGCGGCGGCCGCGGCATAACGAGCGCGTATCATCGCGCTGGCATCGCGCATGCAGATCCCTCATACATAATACACGGCCGGTGTGCCGCGGCCTTTATCGCTGCCTCCAGCTGCTGTTCATACATATTCTATTCTAATAGGCGCTACACTCGATAGTTTTGAGTAGCGCTATTGAACCGCCGCGACCGAGAGATGCGAGGCGCGATACCGGCGCGGACAAATGGCAGCGGCGGCCGCGCCCGCGCGCCGGCACTAGTCGCGCCGCGGCCGCCAGCCGACCTCTTGTACGGGGCGTTCGCCATCTTTCTTCCATTATTAGAAAAGTTACTCACTACATCTACTGCAACATTTTATTACACTACACACAAATCAAACAGTTTTGATCAAGAAGTGAGCAGATTCGCAGTTACAAAAGCCATGGGCAACAGAAGTACTGCGTTCCAAACACACTTGCAGTTAGAGCACTCGATGTCAGCATATTGTCGATCATAACATTGACGGTGGCTTCATCTCGAAACTCGTTGGAACTAAGCACTTGAGAAGCGGGCGCCATTAACGCGGCGCGCTACATACAGATGCGAGAAAGGCGCGTGGGCTTCCACAGGTAGTTATTCGTATAGGAATAGGCCCGCCATTCAAACTGACAGGTAAGAAGCTATATATTTACGAGGTACGCATTTGCGTTTTGAAGTCGGAATACCTCGAAATCTTCAAATATCTTGGTCTAGAAATCGAGACAGAAGTAACAGACGATCTGCGGGAGAGAGTACCTCTACTCGAGAGCTATAATCTAGATAAGTGCCGTGTAGAGACTGTTTGAGTGCAGCAGTCGAATGGTGCATGAACAAAAAGATCAGTAGTTTAGTTCTGGCCTCGATCCTCTTTTCTGAGATTGCCGGGTACGTGTTCCCAGCTAGAGGAGGTACGTGTCGCGCTCTGTGTGAAGTGTACCTTCTCAGTGTCTAATGTCGGCCGAGCTGCGGTGCTGCAGCGTAGATTCTAATTTGCCGGCCGTTATATCTGCGATCAATTAATTACAAAACATTCTCACACTCGCAGCAAGTCGCGCTATTAGCCATAAACTATCGCGCGGCGTGTCCGCCTGTCGCCGCGCGGCGCTCGGGCGCGCTCTGCGGACCACATCTGAACAGAACAGATCTGTAATGCAACTGCTTCTAGGGAAGCGAGGAATGTAAATTGCTGGTGCCTAGGAGGTGCCATCACCACAACACACGGAGTAGATACTTACAGATGATGTTCCAGAACGTTAGCTATCTGAACGCTGCAACTCGGTAAATTAACAATTCTTATATGGGTGTTATGATACCATTAACTTAAGTTGCTATTATAAGTTATGGTAGACTGTACTACAAATTATATTTGTTTATTTGGTTTCTAAACAAAGAACAAAAGCTAACTGCAAATGCAAGCATTGGCATTTTCATAGCAACAATGACTGGTGTGCCTTTTAATACTTGTGATGTGTTAATTTGTCCCAATTAATGTCTTTCTTCCTTCTTGTTTCATATGCCAATACCATTACGACTTCCAAACACAGACGCGGGCGTCGCATGTCGGCGGCGCAGCGCGCAGTGCGTGTGCGAGTGTCGCGGAGGACAGAGCACAGCTGATTCATTAATTAATGATCTATTACGGATGATGTTTATGAGGCGACGAGCTCGTGACGTCACCGCGCGAGTAGGTCGGCTAATTGGCAGGTGCCGTCACGCTCCCGCCGCCGCGAGACTATAATCACCTAATGGCGGGGTACGCGCCCGCCGTTACACAAGCGCCCGCCGATTATGATACACTTTTTATTGTGGGATTGTTTCTTTTAATTCTTTTGAGTTAAATTGTACAATCATAAGCTTTAATCACTTAAACGCGCTTATTAAACGAATACGTTTTGGCCTCATTTAGTAGAGTGCGGGCTCACGCAGGCGAGGCTCTAGCGTCGGTTTATCATTCGGCTACAGCGCCGACTATTGCAAGAGCAATAATTAATTTACAAACTCGTACTAGTTTTTATTAGGTTTTATTGATCCAGTACGGGTATTCCAAGGCGACGCCAATGCGCCCGAATTAGTTATAATTAATGGCGTCGTCTGCGGTAATTAAACGAACATTGGGCAGTCGTAAAGTTTTGCCGAATGTGGCTCGCCTTCTGGCGATTGCTGCGGCTCATTAGCGGAGCGCCGCTCCCGCCGCCGCCTGCCGCCGCCGCCGCCGCCACTTGCCGCCGCCGCCTGCCGCAGCGCGGCGTAGCGCGGCGCGGGCTGGCCGGCGCGGCCGCCGTAGCTCGGCCTGACGGGGCTGGCTGGGCGTCCGGGACAAGGGGCGCGGAGCCCGGGGCAGTGACCCCGGCGCCGGCGAGGCTGTGCGGAGGGTGCGGGCCGCGAGGGGAGGGTAATGAGGGGCTTCATTTGCGCGCGGCTAATGGCGACCCGCGGGTCAGCGCGCCGCGCCGGAGCGATACACATGCCTACATAGAGCGGTGGCCGTGCATGCGCTCCCCGCGCCGGGGACTGTGCACTCCGATCGCAATCGCGACACTTTTGATTGATTAGATTTGGCAACTTCTGCAACAGAACCTCGCCAGCAGCATCCCCGAGCGGCGCGGGTGTCGGCGCGCGGCTGATAACATCGCGAGAGCGTCTCGGATCGCTTCAACTCGTTCTTCGTTAATAGTTAATCATTCGTATAATATCGAATTAGACTTCGTGATTTCTCAAATCCATCCATCACTTGCAGCGGCGTGATTGATTTGTTCGAGCGCGCGCGCGATGTTGTTTTTGTCGTGTTCTTTGTCTAGTGAAAATTAATCGAACGCTTCACTGGACTTCGTTTCATATTTACAAAGTTATTAATGTAGCGTATTTGCAGCCTGCCCGTGGTGCGCGAGGAATCGGCATTTACACACAACACGAATGATCTCGCGTGCGGCCGCGGCCATCGCGCAGCGGCCGGGTACCTACTTACTGGACTGGCTGCAGTGCAGTACGTATATTTATTAGGTGTGTATATGTATTTTAATTAAAATATAAATGAAAATCATGAGTAAAACCGAGCGATCAGCATTCCTGCCCGATTGTGCGGTGAATTATTGTTCCCATGTGGAGAGCAAGTCATGCGCGCTAATGACGTCACCCAATCATCGCTGCTGATCACAAGAAAACCGACCCTGCTCCAAGCTTAACAGCCCCCTCTGAACCACACAAATATAGAGCCTCTTTGTAATCCCGTCGGCGATTTAAAATATTGTTTGTTTTCATAGCCATTAGTCTACAAACAGAATTAAATGGAGGTGGCAAGCCGTGCATGCCGCGTGCTTTGGGCTGACTGGCGCCCGCGACAGCGTCTGAGTCAGCGTCAGAGTCAGAGTCAGCGCTGTGATGGAAGCGAACCACCCCCGCCCCCCTGACCCCCGCCCCCCTGACTCCCGACCCCGCCTGTGCGCTAGTGACCTCGCGCGGCTGCGCTCCAGATGCGATCACGTTGGATTGTTCTGTTGCGCCGCAATCCTCGGAGCGAGGCCATCGAACGCCTTCCAATGACCATGGAAAGGATTCTTTCTTTGTATAAACACTGAAGGCCTTAGAATAGTAAGCGCTTTGTCTACATATCATTGCGCAATGCGCTCAAGACGGACAAAAATTGCACAAGAAAACGAAGTTGGCGATGGCGCGCCGATATCGCAGCGGGGGTCCGGCGAACAGTGCGCTCCGCTCGCGCAGACAACGACGTTGTGAAACACTTGCGACCAGCTCAGAACATTACTTTTTACCAGCCGTTGTAATGGTCGCCATTACGGACTCAACAGAGAGCGACCCCTCGAGTGGGGCCGCGCGGCTCGAGTGCGCCACATGGCCGCGGCCGCGCTGGGAGCGTCGCCCGCTGCGCTCTCATACAATAAACAACACTACCTAAACGATAACGCGGGACCGCGCCGGTTACACCTCGTCCACTTGTACAGGGATAAGATGACTTGTGGAGTTGTGACTATGTGGTGACTTCGTCAAACCAATTAGGAGAGGCCTGTTAGCGTCACAGACGTGTAAAAAGTATTTCAAGTGGAGATAACAAGCTGGGAGACACGGCGTGGGATGCTCGCCGGCTCGGCAGATTCCCGGCTTCTGGACTGGAATGACACAAAATAGAGAGGCGTATCTTTAAGAAATCCTGTGTCCTGCAGTGGACAGATGAGTTGCATACGGTATTGGTATTATTGCCTCTATACGTTGTCTAGGGAGTAGGCAACGAGCATTAAATACACAAATTAAAAATTTATAAAAATGTCCTGGTTCCAAAGTAGAACATATGTTCTGTGGAACATCCTGTGCTATTGTAATCAGGCAAGGCAGGCAGAAACATGTACGCCCATGAAGCAAAATACGAGGCCATTGTGCATATGTACGGCGGCCCTCAGAGGGAATCCAACCAATGACCTCGGTCATGGCAATCAGACGTGACACCGCTAGACCAACGAAGCAGTAAAGTTAAATTGTAGCATTGCTGTGTGCAACGCTTCGTTATCAACATTACGCGAGAAAGCTTCATGTGCCTGTTTATTTTACTAAATATTTTTTGTAATCTTCTTTGTAGCATTCCTAACATCGTGGTTAATAAACATTTCAAATTTTGATTACATTTTGAATTTCCCACTCAAGAAGCTTATTGGTCGATATCGTCCCAAAATCCCATCGGCGGTCGGAAAGTTGCTCGCATAATAAAAAACACAGTTAATTGCACGAGTTTGCGGCGCTCGTAATAAGATAACAAATTAGCAATGTGGCCGGGGCCGGGACGGGCGCGGGTCGGGGCGGGGGGTGAGGGGCGCGCGGGGCCGGGGCGCGGCCGCACCTGATGCAGCCTCGATGCGAACCCGACAGAAGCGCCGCTCGGCCGCGGTCGCCGCGACCACCCTCTGCCGAAACAGCCTCCTCGCATTAATAGCAGCCATCGTTCAGTGTAGGGCCGCATTATGATACTAATAAAGTCAGCTATGCAGTAAGACCTGCCGCACTCGAATCGGAGTTTCTTGTCATCCGAGAAAGTGTCAACCACTTTAGGCATTGCCTATGATGGGCGCAAAGGGTTACGATGAAGGTCAAGCCGTACCTCTGTATGTTTTAATTCAGCATAGCAGCAGGATGCTTCCGAGAATTCTCAGTTGTATGCAAATGTGTGTGTACACGCGCGCGGACCGTTACAAAAACCAGCGCTCTTCCTTGCCGACCCTTAGCGTTCAAATATAAAGACTGTCTTCTCTCGACTCGGGTCGGTGCTCCAGATGCGGTGGCGCTAATGTGTCGCTAATTGCAGCGCCCTGGTGGGCGGGGCGGGGCGGCAGGGGCCTGAGACACTATAAAATCATATCGGCAGTCTGACGATTAATTATCTCGGCCCAGTTCAGATAATTAACAAAACTGAAATAAGGAAAAGCATAGTAATTAAGGATAAAGCGTAAATACCTATTCCGGAGCCATTCCGGCTTGACCCGAGGTTAGTTAGCGACTTCACGAGTGTCATTTTCGAGCCCGCGATACCATCGGCCGCGCGGCCCGACCGCGTCTCACCTCGTGCTGGAACAATCATTGGTGCACCATCACATCATTGATAGAAAGGCTGTTTTTCTATAAACAATCCATCGAGAGCTAACAATCATACTGTTATTTAAAATAGATATTCAGTAAACAAATAATCCATGTCAAAAACAAATAGTCGGCAGGTTTATCTATCGATAGATCAAATAAAGGAACTGGCAACTAGTTAACACGCGCGCCGTGGGTCTACGATACATACAGTCGCGCCGTGTCACAGGGCGATACTTATGCTAACAGGCTGGCTGGAGTCACCCGCTGTATCCAGGTACCTGCGACACCATCATTGAATTCCCTCCAGCGCCGTATTAGGCGCACATTAACTCAGCGGGCGAATTACAACTGGTTTAGCGTGTGGCCGGCGGCCGCGTGTAGAATCACAGAAACAACCTGCAAGCTCACGAGTTGACTCAAAGGCTGTTGGTGTTGCGTGCACGCGGGTACTCCATGTTGGCGTTGAATTAGCTTCAGCGGCTGAGAGTGGGCGAACCAACTACGAGTATATGTGAATGGTCGACCAAATTTTGTATATTTTAAACCGATCGAATGGTAATTCTACTCATCGTGTAGAACAACTTGCGTTTTACAATTTTTCTTTTTGTGTGACCATTTATTACAAAGCTTACATCGTGTTTTTTGTGAACTAAGCAAATAAACTTAAACAAAGAAAAAAAAAGTACATAAATATTATATAGGCTTTAAAAAATGTGAAAAATAAAATGAAATGACTGAAACCCACGCCTGTATATAACATATACGCCTATATAGTATCTACAGGGTTTGTCACTTGCCACGACACTGACAAACCTCCATCCGCTCAAACCAACCGGTGCGCGCACGCGCGCCGGTTACTCCAAGAAGAAAAATCATCGTTTAGTGCTGAGCGTTTTCTCATAGTGTTGGAGTATGGCCTAACCTTCCTGCGATACAGGAAGAGACCCGTGCCACAACAGTGGGGACATACAAAAAGTTGATATCGTTTTCTCATAAAGATTCTCCTACGTTACTAGAGTTACTTTTTGACAGCCAAAGTATCGCCGTAGGTATCTTTATCAAGTATTCTTGTAATTTAGCTAGGCCTCTCCAACAAGAGCAAAAATATCTTTGTCACCTAGCGCAATTAATATTTAAACACTTTAGTATACCAATATACGTGTAGATATTTTAAAGCTACATTTTGACTAAATATTAAATAATTGCACTCAATAGTGGTTCAAGTTGGCTTAGAGGTAGGTATAAGGGTTACTCAGTAAGCATATAATTAGCAGCTCAAATACATTTATCAAAGACATCGACAGCACCTCAACGAAAAACAGGCCATGTGCGTGTCGAGTCAACCGCAGTGTAGGGTTCCGTAGATTAATATAGGATTTTATGTCACTTATTTTAACTATCTGCTTTACACAAGTAACTACTTCATAAAAGTAATTTTCAATGCAATGTTTACGATGTTTTAAGTTTTAGCCTCTTTAATAGTTTTTTAATTTAACAAGTTGAGAATTTTTTCACGTTTCCGTTCGGGCAGGAGAGGGTCTCCCTAAAGGTCTTACTGAAACAAAAAAAATCGTTTTAAAACTTAATATTTTGCAAACGGATCCGGAAATTGTAATGGTTTTACGAGAAATAAAACATTCATATTCATAACGCTCAATTGGTAGAGCGCTGGTACGGATAGCCAGAGGTTGCGGGTTCGAATCCCGGCATGGGTGAAATTTTTAGCCTCTAAATAGGTTTTTAAATTCAAACATTCATAATTAAGGTAAATAAAAACAATAAGTTATTATAACGATAATAATATTTTTTATTTGTACAGTCTGCAATTTGTATCATAAGCTTAAATAGGTTATTACCCTTTTGTCAGCGTGATTATTATATAGGGCTATACTGCGCCACATTTCAGTCTCTTTCTAATCTCTCTGAGCTACGCCGCGGACTGACAAACAGACGGACGAACGGATATGGCGACTGACTATAAGGGACCCTTGTTGAAAGGACCCCTAAAAAGCGACTCTGCTACGTAGCTGCGACGTTGAGGTTTTTTACAATCAGCTAGAGCGAAGCTTCACTTTTAAAACCTTTTCGCTTGCAGCTTGCACGTGACGATCTTAGCTGCTCCCGCTCCCTGAGCTTTGTTTATTGTTTGTCAACCTCCATAAACCGTTTGCTTTATAAGTGAACACTGTTGGGTGCATCTGGGCGTTGCCGGGAAAAACCAAACTTGAGGTGATCCACCGCAATCCTTGCTGATGCTACGTCGCAGCTACGTACCGGGGGTAATAAAAAGCCGAGTCCTGCGTCGCGTCGGTCTCCAGCACGGGGCGGGGCGGGGCGGGGCGGGGCGGCGCGGGCGGCGCGGCGGCTGCAGCGGTGTCGGCTCGCACGGCTTGTCTGTCCCCGGTAACAGATAGAGCTGTGAACTTGTTTTACCGCCGAAGTGTTGCAGCCTTCCTAACTCTTTAATAGCAGCCCACGAGCGGTTTCTATTTATTAGATTCGTGCATTTCTTCGTTGGTTCTGCAGACGTCCGGAATAACTAAATAAAATACGAGATTTAAATGAAGTAGGAAAAATAAATAGTTTGGGCAACAGATAACCTATGCAGGTAGAGCAGTTACTTCTAGTTTGAATAGATTACTATTTCTAACTGAAAATGTTTGTCCGACGTCTTTTAATAAAATCAACATTGGTTTGGTCAAGTTATCGTAGCTAAGCTACACGTATTGTGGTGTATTGTGTTTTAATTATGAGTATACAAACAGTGAGGAGCGGCGGTAGACCAGTGGGTAGAACAATGGATCCGGACGCGAGAGACCGAGGTTCGTTTCCTAGTGCGGGCATGTACAAATGTACATTTTAGAAGTTATGGTAGCAGTGCTACAACTGTGAAGGAACATGTCGTGAGGAAACCTCTGTATCTGAGGTGTTTTAATACCTCAGCGCGCGAATACCTCAGAGGTAATTAAGGTCATACTCTCTCTCTCTGAGAGAAGGCCTGTGCCCTGCTGACGTTTATAGGCTACACAACGAAGAAAACAATGTATGCATACAAACATCTTATAATATTTTTTATAATATAAAAACCTGGAGTAATGAATGGAGTATGGCCTAACCTTCCTGCGATGTAGGAAGAGACCCGTGCCCCAGCAGTGGGGACATACAAGGGTTGATATCGAAAGGATCACTATAAAAGCTTGTAAGGCTGTGGTCATGCCATGGTACCAGGAACCCTAGATGTAAGCGTACACGATAAATTATTATAAGTACAGTGGAGAGCAGCTCAACCTTTATAACATAACATGACATTTACATACAGGCACATACATTGCTTCTGGTCCACACTGAGGTACCCTGTGTCGTGGTAACCAGAACCACTTCAGATACTAAGGCGTCCACACGATGTTTTCCTTTACTTCTAATTAGTGGCGTAACTGCTTTAAGTGTATGAATATTTGTGAAATATAATAAACTTAGAAAACAATGTCATTGATAGATGCCTGGATTTCACCTCTCGAATGTGATGCAATCGTTTTGCCTCTGCGCTATCTCCGCCTAGTGAATAAACTATAACTAATATTGGATTCAATTAAGTACCATGTCACAAATAGCAGTAGGTACGATAGTAAGAAACGTGACGTTATAATGGAGCGCTTAATAACGGTACAGGCGGCACAGAAGATGAATTCTATGGTTGAGGCGACGACACCTCGTAGCTGCAGCTTGGCAAACAAGACTACTACTCGGGAATTAGACCTTATTAATTAGGCCGCTACTTGTACCTACTGTTATTTTATAAGTCTCTTATGTAATCCTTGGTGTACATGCAATAAAGAATATCTTATTGTTTTATCTATAACTTCGCGGTGCCCGCGACTTCGTCAGCGCAGGATTAGTGCAGAACGTTTGCCGGGATATCAAGATTGCCTCGTTGGTCTGTCCGTTAAGGGGCTGGGTACCAAGACAGAGGTCGTGGGTTCGATTTCCACAGGGAGTTGCCGTACATTTGTACAAGTGGCCTGAGTCTGGGTGTATTTTAATGTCTGTGACGTCCTTGCCTGATTGCCATACTACGCTAGTTTGGGACCAGGTCAAGTAATTGTGTTGTCATTACTAAGTATCCTATGTCTCAATTGTAATGTTTGTGTATATAAATCAGTTCAGTCGTTATCGCGCGTTTGAGTAACAGACATCCAAACATTTTCACAAACTTTCACATTTGTAATATTCAGTCAATTTATTATATTTATTGACTTAAGTACAATACTATTTTATAATCCGCTGACTTAAGTTACCATTTTAGTGTTCCGAAGGCCACAAGAAACCCTTATAGTTTAGCCACATCCGTCTGTCCGCGGCTTAGCTCAGTGGCGCTTAGTACTAGACAGCTGAAAACGGTTCATTGTAGAAACATTAAAAAAATCTACTGTTAGTAGTTTTAGGCGAAGTAGATTTACAAGTTAACAAGTTAATAGCAGACCAATCTAAACAAGGTGAACTTCATAAAAATTCAATTGAAAATTACTTTGATGAAGTTGTAAGTTCTTTAGAGCAGGTAAAAAACCACCCTTCTTCGGAAGCCTACACTGGCCCGAATCGCACTTGGCCGTTGCGAGTTATTAATAAACCATTCTAGTAGTTACAAGACATTGACAGACAACGGCAGTCTTAACAACAACTTTTTCAGAACTTTTCTTTCTAGACAAGCTGTACTTCCCACCACTTGTTTGATCAAATGAAGTTATTTTATACAAAATTACACAGAAACTGTGACTTACTCTTGTGATACCACTTATGATGATACACGCTCTCAATTGGACTGAAGTCTATTTTTTATATAAATATGTACATTCTTGAAGAATGCACTTTTCAAACTGTTTAACCGCAAACCTGGTTTTCATGTGCATATTTACGTTATTCGTTTGTATTGATGGCGTACCTTTAAGTAAAGCTTAGCGTTCAATTCACTCGGGAAACTGACATAGGTATTCCTGCACAAGTGATGAAGAGAGCCTACCAGTGCGCAGCACACAGACTCACGCCGCCACGCACACACAGGTGTCGGAGGCATCTCAAGATGTGTCCGCGCTCTCGACGCGACGGCAAACACCGTGGAATGGAAGTTGACTTTTTGTCGAGAGCAATAACAACCAAACGGTACGTGGGAGCAGAGCACCTGCGCACTGACAATTTAATTTTATTCAATAACACACGAAGAGCTTGAGCAAACAAACGACAAACCGTTGCTGTGCAAGCAGATTGCCGAAAACCATCCACTTGAAGAGCATAGAGTTGTCCAACCGTTTGCCAAATAGGTACTCCGCTCAGCCCACGGAGCGCACCGAGCGGCCGCGGCCGTGTCCCGGCGGGAGGGTAATAGATAGGCTCCGATCGCGTGACGTCACCGCACTAACGAGCGCCGCTAATTGACACACATTCATCCTTCATTAGCCACAAAAACGATCGTCTCAATAAATCGAGGCTTTAACTCTAAAATATACACTTAGCTCGGTCGTTATTTAGCCCGTGTTTGCGGTGGGATGATTAAACGTCGCATAATTGGAGGTCCGGAGCCGCGCGTCATCGGCTCATAATAAATGTAAATTAAAACAAACGACAACAACGTCAGTAAGTGCCGGCGCTGCGCTGTGCTGCAACATTACAGATGCGCGGCGCGCAACGGGTTACCGACAGAACGACCAAGTCATGCAATGTTCGCTGTGCCTACTCACTAAACTTCTACGCTATAGTTTAAAAAAAATGATTTACAGAGATTCTTCACTCACACTAAATGGGTGAAGAGACTATTTGGATGCTGCAGCGATGAGTAGACTTGCTCAGCACCTGTACTGTTCGGAGTAACCGAACACTCTTTAAGCGGCCCGCTCCTTACATAAGCTTAATGAGTTAAGATTACCGACCCGACGTCACTGGCCGTGTATTCAATCGGAACAAAACAATAAAGGTTATTTTGAACAACAGAATAGTGAGTGGTTGTGGCTCCGGCCGAACAGGTTAAAAAACAGCTCCATCCTGACAGCTTAGTCGGCTTAGACCACAGGAAAGACCAGTCAATACGAACGGAGCCAGCCAAGCTAAAGGTTTCCTCACGATATTTTCCTTCACGGTAAGCGCGTGGTATTGCTACTACAAATTCAAAAGTCATAAGTACATAACTCGTACTGGGAATAAAACCTGGGTCTTCCGCACCCGAGTTCATTGTTTTACCCACTGGACTACCGCCGCTGCAGATATGGCACTATGATATCTGCAGCTCCAGGTCCAAAGTAACCTTCTATGTATCATAATCTCAGGTCGAACACAGGTGCAGGGCGGCGGGCGAGACGCGAGGGGGAGGAGGGGCTGGGGAGTAGGCTTAAGAGTGCATCTCGAGGAGCCAACAAACTTTCTCGAAACATTTCCGTTTATTTATTTTTCTGAGTTTGCCTTCATTTCCTTGTTTACAAGCGCGTTAGCGTTGGACGAGTTATAGTTTTTTTACGACGAGCGACCGGTGTGCCGCGTGTTGATTGCTGTCGTGTTATTTTGTAGATCTCGTTTTAGCGGAGGCTTTGTTTAATCGTACGTATAATGTCGTCGGGCAGGGGGGAGGGGGTCGCGCGGCGATGGCATCGCGCCGCGCACGCGACGCACGACCCGCGGACTCTGCTGCACCTACCTGCAGCATACTTACATATCATTGTGTACAGTAGTACCTATATGTAGCTACTAAACAAATGAAAATAAGGGAATCTTGACGGATACAAAATGTACTTTTACCTGCCTACAAATTTTTGCATAAAACAGACTTCATTTGGCGTGACCCTGGAACGTTCGTTGCTCTAAACGCAATTTACCTTGACTACAGAGGCTTGACATAAAAAATAGACCACTTAAAACTGGAACAACCTCCAATAATTTAAAAATGTATTCAGGTAACAGCGGCGGCTCGCTCCGCAGAGTAAAAGACATCAACGCGCGCACGAACTTACCGCGCGGGCGGCTGGGCACGATCACAACAACGCTATAAATACTTCTGTGGAACCTATTACTGGAAATTAAACATTCTTGCTTCAACGACTATTAACCTGAGCTTGCGCAGTCTCAGCGGCGACGTGTGAAGGCTTCACGCTACTTCCAGGAACCAACTCCGGTAGTGTGACTAACGGCCGGCTGCGGGCGGGCCCAGGTTCTATTCCCGCGTGACACGCCGCCGTGACCGCGCAGCCTGTCACTCACAATATAGCGCATTTGTCACGCCGTTTTTGTTGTCATTGTTCCCGCATTGGACGCAATGCGGTAGATAGAAAACCCAAAAAGCTTTGGTTAAAGTCGGCTGTAGTGATATCGTGAGCAATTAATACTATAGCAGCTCGTGGGTTCGACGTAATACAATAATTACATAGTTGGAGCGCGATCCCACAATTACTCGGTGAGTAGAGTGATCCGGCGCGCAGGCGCGCGCAGCCCGCGGCGCGACTCGCCGCTCCAGCTGACACCACAACAATAACAATCTCTTTCAGAGATAAACCCGCCTTTTTACACACTGTTTGTTGCCTGTCACATGTCGTTGCCTGTACGTAATACAGAGAATATTGTAAAGAGGTTCGAAATTTCACTGATGCCGGTGAGTCGCCCATTAGCTCAGATGGAAAGAGCGCTGGCACGGATAGCCAGAGGTCGCGGGTTCGAATCCCGGCATGAGTGGAATTTTTAGCCTCTAAATAGGTTTTTAAACTCTGTTTGTTATTTAGATGTTTTGCCTGTTTGATGGTTCGTTGGCAATAAAGCCTAATTAATTCATTCATGATAGTGGTCAGCGCTTTCATGTAATCAAAAACTAGAAAAGGGCTAAAAGTTCAAGTGGTAATGATCGATGTAAGTGCGGCGGCGCACGGCTGAAGGCGGTCTCGCTACACTGCACTCGCTAACGAAAGGCCAATTACTTAGCAATTAGCGATAACTCGGCGCATGCGCGTGTCACACGACTAACGCGCCGTGCTATGCATCTATTAAGTACCATTTGTTTCCTTTCTGCCTGTTTGTTCGTTCGTTCGTTAGTTCGTTCGTTCGTTCGTTCGTTCGTTCGTTCGTTCGTCCGTCCGTCCGTTCGTCCGTTCGTTTGTTTGTTTGTTCGGTGGTTTGAGATCCATAGCAAAACCTTAACAATAGCTATCAAATACGCTAGTTCGATATCAGGACGATAATTATTACCTACTCAGTCAGAGCGGTGAATTTAACAAAATACGATTTTTTTTAACTCAAAATAACACTTCAATTTTTTTTATTTAAAGACTTAAAGTAACTAAATGGTGGGCCACCCTGAACTATGATAATACCGAGGTACTACTAACTACAACTAAATAAAATCTACATCTGAAGTTAGCAGCTCAATGCAATCTAAATAAAATTCCAATCAAATAACCAAAATAAATAAATGCTGATTGTTTGTTGCTTCTATTATCAGTTATAATATATTATCTTTATATTTATATCTATTTATTATAATATTATACAAATTGATCTCATACATTGTTAATCATTATTGCATGTCATGGAAAATTTTTTGTTGTTTTCTGTATTATTGCCGTTATATTATATACATAATATGAAAAACTGGTACCCACGATACGGGGTCTCCTAGTGTGGGTGCCGCTGGAAATGTACCTAAATATAAGTTACGAGCAATAAACATATTTTTACTTTTACTTTACTAATAAAAAAAAGTCTATACTTAAAAGTAGTCTAAATAGACGGCTTTTTAGTGAAGTACTAAAGAACCGCGGAGTTGAAGATAGAGAACCATTAACAGTAGGCAATAAAGTAATTAGATTTTAAGGAAATAGGAATGTAAGTTAGACAGTAAAAAAAATTTGTTTAATTTTTGTTAATTTAATAGGTAGCAATAAGCTTCATTCAACGATTACATCTTGTACATTAAATTTCAACTGATATTTTTAAAATCCTTAATTTGTCAATTCGTTTCTTGTAGCTTTAGCGAGTGCCGACGTAGTCGTATAGACCAAGATCGCACATAGTTACTATAGCAGCCAGTACACGCACTCATTCAATAACGGGCGTGAAAACTTCCTTTAGTAGGAATATTATGATTTCGCATTTTACATAGTTAAACTGAGTTATAATCTGATATTTCTTCATTTATTGTTTTAATTAGTCCAATTAACAGATTTCATCCAAAATAATCAGTAAGAACTTAGAAAATCTTGTAAGAATGTTATTAGTTTACATATAAGACAATTTTACTGTTTTTTATGGTTAATGGTATTGTTAACATGTTCATATCCTTGTATTTATTGTCAATTATGTCTACTAAGAGACCATAAAATTCCTGGAGGAAATCAAACCAGAACGAGCCTTAATGAGCACTTAGGCTTAGACTTTACGTAATTATTTTTGTGTTTCAACAATCTTCATATTTTACTGTTTCTTTTATTTCTGTGTAATTGTAAGTCTTAGGACAAATATGATTCTGAACCACACGTAACTTATACCGCCCCACACCACCCGTTGGAACCCAGCTCTGAAGTAGAGAGAAAACAGATGATGTTTTGGGTCTAGACACATACGTATTCACACACACCACATGCACCTACATTGCTTTTATCTTTAGCAATATATTACCGTTTGAATAATTGTAGTCGGACCAGTAGTTCAAAAGTTATGGCGAAATATGTAGTAATCATAAAGGAAATTATTTGTAATAAAAACACGGTTTTCGTCGAATCGAAGTGGCGTAAAGCCCGAGGCAGGGGGGTCGGCTCTAAATTTGAAAGCAACATGCAACGCTTCGACTCTTCTACTTCGAGAAAAACTGCAAAACGGCGTTTTTCCTTCACATCTTCCGCTCCCGCTGCTCTACGTGCTGCAGTCGCCGTGCCTCCGCTGCTTGACGTGTCGCGTGCCGCTTCCAGGAGGTTCTGCGTCCGCCTCTTACGACCAGACCCCTGAAGAGCCGCTGCTCGGCGTGTCGCAGATGTCGTATATAAGATTGTTACGTTATAGTTGTAGTTAATACTTAGAATATTATCAACTTCTTTTAATTTTAGAAATACACGAAACATTGTTACTTTCAGCATATCCAAGGAAACGAATATCTCTCTCAATTCGTATACACAAAGTAGCTGGGTACTCGTAGGTACATTGCAATAAGTCTCCATGCAGACGAAACTATATGTTTTCATCAACACTATGTAGGAGGTATATACTTAACGTTGCCATTTACGATGACGGCGCGTCCACACGCACGCTCGCAATAGCTCGATAATCACCTATCATTTACCCGTAATTTGGTGATCGAAAGTAAATTCCATATAAACAAAGACCAGGTTGGCCGTGCGTGGAAATGCCAAACGCATTAAGCCGCGAGAGCCTTCGGTCGCCCAGTAACGAGCGCAATCAGGCCGCGACGCGTGGACATGCAGATTGCGCGGCGCGCCGCTACGTACCGTTCATTGCACGACATTACCCGAAACGATCCGTTGCTGACCACTCTCGGTGCCTACTCTGAGTTCCTACTTAGGATCATGAATCAACGCCATCCGAACTCATAGTATGTATTTTGGGCTCTACGTACTACACATTATTTGCTATGAAGGAAGGAGAGTACAGTTCAGAGTAGCAGCTCTGCGACGGAGTGAAGCCGCCACTGGGAAGCGAGTGCCGCGCTGCCGCTGCTGCGTCACACACGTAATTACTGGCTAGTCTCCGCTGCTCCGCCTCGCACATACCTACTCACCGCTACCTACTTATTTAACCAATTATATACAATTAAAGGGTCGAGTCAATTATAATTAACGCTGTTTATATTTTTATTAAACTACTCGTATTTTTAATCTAGCATAATTGATCGTCTAGCGAATGGCTAATATTTTCTGTTAATCTGTCGTCAAGCCGATATCTTTGCACTCTGCCGGTCGTAAAATTCCGCTGTAATTTGTTTTACATTAAATTTCCATTCGAATTTGGCATCGGTGGAAATATTTTAATATTTTACTACAGAAATAAACTTAATGTTGTTCGTAAGTGGTAGTACCAACAACCACCTCGTAAACTGTGGCGGATGATAGAATTTCACATGTAAATGTTACGATAAACGTTTCCCTATCTCGCACTTAATACTTACGAGCATCTAATATCTCGAGAGTCAGACATAAACCGGCGTTTGGTCGGAGCCTCCCACAGCCGCTCTATACGCGAAGTCGCCGGCACACGTTTTGACGGAGTCTTCGGTACTGTGCCGGACGGTAGAGCCTTGATAAGCCTCTCCGAGCATATTTCACCGCCTCGTCCGCGGCCGGCGCTATCAGCCGCAGCCTCCGCGGCGCGCGGCGCGCGGCACCCGCTTCCCGGTTTCACAACAAGAGCGGGGCTTATGGCCGATAGAGTGCTTCACTCAATAACGCCGGTCGGAGGTTATCGCGACGCATTCAAATAATATTTCTCTATTTGTAGCTTAAAATATGTTGTCAAGTTCGAGAGGTGAGATATAACGACATTAAAGTTCCGACTTTACGTTGAACTCCCGCTAGCCGGCGGTTTACTCGGCGGTACTAGGAGGACGTATCTCTGTGCTCTCAACCTGGACACGGTAACTCTAAAATAAATAAGTAACTACTTGTACTTGGTTTGTCCACGAGCGAATTACGACTTCCTCAGCTGAAGGAGATATTTTATTCAACATGATTTTTGTTTCTGTCTACTTCAAGACGGTATTCTGGGGTGCACATTGCGACACCATAACATAATTTAGAATGATCGCCGGCCAGCAACACGCTTGTATCGGCGCGCGAGTCGCTCGAACAATGAATAGTTTAACCATAATGCGCCCATTAAGATAAATCGCCTTTTCTCCGCAGCAATCTGTTTAAAAACTCTTATCTCCAATATTGATAGTTCGAGTGTATCGAGTGCGATCGCTTGCGTCAGCCGTGTTCACACGCACTAGTGCGCGCGCGCGGCGCCGCCCGCCCCGTGTGGGTGTCGCCAGGAACATTGTGAAACACCCTCCACCGCGGCTCTGCCCGAGTTGGGCAACGAGTAAACGCAAATGATACGCTCGTATGATTGATAGAGTCGGAGATAACAAGTGCATTTGCAATTTAACAGCGTCGATAATTCGGTAATGTGCAAAGAGACTGGCGGGCCATTATGGCGACTATTACACCACTAACGCTCGTTCGCCGTTTTACGATCGATCGCGGGTTTATCGCTTTACGAGGACATTATACTCTCCCAGTAAAGTGCGCGGGTGGCAGGGCAAGGGGGGGCGAGTGTCCAGGTGTCCGGGCTGCACCGCAGACGGCCACCTCGGGGCATCAGCGCGGTCGTGCGGCGGCGGCGGCGGCGGCGGCGCGCGCCGTCAATGAGCAGCAGGTGCGCCGCGGCACTCGGCCGAGCGCCCCGGGCTCCGCGGGCCATCCCGTCAGCCGTGGGAATCGCTCCGCCTTAATACTCATGTAATACTTCATACTCGATTACACGTTACTGAAGATTGAGGCATGCATTCGAAAGTAGATTCACTGCTACTAAAGTGCGCAAATGTCGTCAGAACGGGGTTAATCGTGGCTTTTGTATTAGAAAGGAAATTGAAACGGCAGTTAACATGATATAATGTGGAGCGGCAAAATTAAAAGATAATCGTGGACAGGAAGCAATAAGCCAAGTCAATACGCGCGCGTTGCGACACGAGACATACACGGCGGACAGAAGCACGCGCTTCCACATACGGAACCTTCTAATATGTACTAAATATAACCACCCTACAATATTCATAGACACTGCGGGCAGAAACAATCTCAGGCTCGGAATCTCAGCAGCGCCTCTGAAATTTAGATATCATGAAGACTAAGCAAGGAAATCGAGCGCCTCCTCCGTGAAGCTTCTGCGCCTGTCTTGCGGCAGACCAAACTCGACGAAACAACGAGGTTCAGCTCACGTACAGGTTTACTGAGCAGTTGATTTAGGAGATTTCTTCTTTAGTAGTCAGGAAAAACATGGAGTCGATTTATCGGTGACTCACGCTGATTCGATAAGACATGGTTAGTTTTCCACGTCGAACCGAGATTCAGCCGAATCGTGTCGCGTCACATAATCAAATCATGCGCTTGTGAAACGCAGCGGCGCGGCCGGTAATAGCCGTTTTGTCGGCAACTCGGTGCGCGGTGACGCGCGTGTGAACACGCCGCTTGTTGTGACACTGCTGTCACACGCTGCTGCATAAACAACAACAAATTATGACAAAGTGGCGAGTGTCTCGACGATAATAACATTCACTCACAAGTAACAACTTTCAAACTGCAAACTATATGAGTGTCGCGCAACCCTACATCGAAGATCAAACACAAGACTACTCACCAATTTTCTATAAATAATTTGATTATAATAATTTCCGAAGCCGGTGGGTGCGTGAAGCGGCGGGCGGGAGCCGCGCTGCCATTAATTGGGAGTTTGGGCCATTAGCGCGCATGACTCGGCCACGGGCTGCGGCCGCGTGGGAGGACGCTTCACCGACCCGTACGTATGACGCGACAGGTTTACAGGGAACACGGTCATGGACACAGCTTTTGTAATCGAATCATCATTTTCAAGGATCTTGTCAAAGAATGTTATTTGTGTAAGTATTGCGCGATGCATTTCATAAGCTATTATTATTCATTCGTTTGCTAGGCAAGGCTGCGCTATATATGCTTATCGCAAAATATTTGTAGACAATCAGACGCAGCGACAAACAATTTCGATCATTGATTACAAAATTATTAAAGGAATTCATTGCATTGTTGCAACATCTTAATTGTAGTTAGGTGATTTTTCACACGCGAGAAACAAAGTGAGTGAGTGTAGCTTGTGAAATAACTTGTAACTTGATTGGACATAAACTGCATTGAAAGCTTTGTTCACAGCAGTAAAGCAGCCTCTGCGAACAGTCCTGTGCTGTGTGACTAAGCAGTTCTGGTCTAGTTATGTGTTTTCCTAGTAATCTCGGCTGCGCCGGCTGGGGCCCGCCTCCGGGAATTTACTAATTTAACGCCTGCCGTCCGCCGTAATCCGCTTTTAATTCGACGATTAGAAGCGAGCCACCGGCCAGCCGGCTGCTGCGAGCGACAGCAGTCTCTGTTGCATAAGACATAGGGATGTGTTCAGGTGGGTCGCGAGCACCGCACTCACCTATCGGTCGTCGACCGCGCGTTTGGGCGACCGGTCGCGCTGTAATTGAAGTTAATGGGTTAATTTTTACGGGTCGGTTTGAGAACTGGCCGCGTCATCGGCCGCTGCGGCAGCGGGGCGCGGGGTGCGCGGGGACAGGTAGGCTAATCCTATTTGGTTGTCAAATGCACGGGGAAGGCCAGACGACGTGTGGACGTGGACTTAGCTTCAGACCTGGCTCTTAATAAATACCTCGTAAGCTTTGTGTCGAGACATGACAACTGCGCTCGGTCCGTTGAACTTTTAGTAAGTTCTCATCTCAATGATAATCTGCCATAATAATCTCAGTCAAAATAAAACACGGTCACTCGTCTCGGTTTCAGGCGTCAAGAAAATAAAGAAAGGATATTTGGAATTTCGTCACTCATGCACAAACAAAGGGCTGCATGGATTTCGATATGTTTAACGAGATATATATTTAGCAGCTTCTTGCGGTCGGACATTTTTGTGAATAATCCGATAAAAATGGGGTGAACACACTGAATTCGTTTTCGACTTTCAGGAGACAGCAATGCATAACAATAATCCAACCCACCATCATCCCATAGTCGTCCGCAAAGGACATAAGGACATCTCTTCTTTGTGTCCATTATCATCCAGCCGTCACTTCCGTTCTGCATCAGATTGTCGGTCCATCGAGCTGGTGATCCTTTTGTGTTGCGTTGCCAGTTCATGTTGTCCGCCCGAGTTGTTACCCCGTCGATTGTAGGTTCTTCGGTAGATGCGAAAACGTTCTCAGTGTTGGTCTTTCCATCACTCTGGAGGGTCGCGAGGCAAGTAACTTCTAATTTATTTATTTATTTATTTTATTTATTCAACATAAAATCCACAGCAATGCAATTAAAATAAACAATAGGTACTTAATCATTTGTTTCTGCAGCCAATGATCAATTTTATTATGTAGTTTAGAAAAATATATTGAAGTCTAATTCTAAAACTCTTATTCTAATTAATCAAAGTACATCAATAGGATTACGGTGTCGATGCCTAACAGTGCAAATTGATGGACAAATGGACAATCATGAGAAATAAAAAAAAAATTATAAAGGTAGGTAGGTACCTATGTTCTTCTTCTTCTTCAGGCTATATTATGTAGTCCACTGCTGGACAAAGCCCTAAATAGGTAGGTATATTGAAATATAACTGATAAACACAACATAAGTAATTGAAGTAATCACGATTGTTATATTAGCTTGTTTTCAACAAGCGAAAGTGTGTGTGTCTGTGTGCATGTGTGTGTAGTGTGGGCATTAGATACGATTATTTAACAAAAGCTGCAAAACCGAGATTTTGCAGTGAAGCAGCCAAAATTAAATCTATTATCTGCTAGGCTTATATGGGAGTGAATTAGTAACGAAATGTAATGAATCTTGAAGATTTTGAGGAATATTGCTAGGGATAGTCCCAGAAATGAATTACTAATAACTCACTATGTTGGTATATTGCCATCGGTATATCAGCAGTTGTCACTTGCGGTGGTGCGCAGACGCGGGAATTAAAGAGTCGAGACGGAATAAAGTTAAAAAATACTTTATTAACTTGAACGGACAGAGTTTCTCCTAGATCTAACAATATAGTAATCATCTCAATAGTCTAAGTAACAACTATTTATATCTAAATAACATCTTACTCAGCAATGAACCATGTCCCCAATTTGGTCTGCGCGTGTCTTGCTAGAAGAGCTGACAAAGGTGATATCCGAAGGGTCGTCACACTTAACTCGGGCGAGTGTCGCTAATTAGTGCGCGGCCGGTGGTCCGCGCGGGGAGGGCAGGGCGGGGGGCGCATAATTGACATCCGCGGGACTGATGTGTATCAATCAAGCGCGACTGCCGGACACGTCCCGAGGGAAGTGGGGGGGGGGGGAGAGGAACTGCACGAAATACTGCGCCTGAGGGAAAACCAGGCGAGCGTATCCTATTCATAAGTCGACTTAACTAGCCAGACTCAGTTTAAATTAACTATGTCGCGTATTAATAACTTCTACACTTCGGGTAGTAGTCGAGTCGGCCAGTAAATTACTCGTCGCCATTGAATAAATCTTATTAGACAGACCTCGCATTCGCCACGCCCCACGTTGTCGAAGTGTCTACTCATTTCGGCACTTTATAGGCGCAGCTTTAGACTCTATGACAACTCGACCCCGAGACAACTCGGCTCGGACAACTCGACCCAAACATGTCGAACTGAGCAACTCAGCTCGTTAAAAAAAAGGATTCCTTTTTCCTATGTTATCTGATATCTCGTAGATCTGTGAATTCTGTGAAGGCATTCCAAAAATCCTTTTTTGTTCGACGGGGTATGCTCGGTAGGTATATCCGATTAATCCAATTTCAATTTACTAAAAATCTGATAAAGTTCTCACATTTCTAGAGAACTCGGAAACAACATTGTACCCGGTAAAGAAAAACTAGAACTTGTAGAAGATATCGGATTTCTAGGCATCACAATTGATGTTAAATTATAATGGGGTGGTCATATTGTAACACTAGGATCCAGGCTGGGCTCTGCAGCGTTTGCAGTCAGAAGAATTAGACCTCTGTGACGTTGCAATCATAACCCACCTATTTATATTAGGTACGTACAGATCGGTGGCCACTTCAAACTGACTCAAAGAAAAAACTTGTGTCAATCGCTCAAAGCGATAGTTGTACCCTCAGATCATTCTTTCTATGATCTGAGGTTGTACCTAATGAAATTATTATTTCAAGACATTATTATTAATTTCAATTAACCAAATTATTTCTAGAAACCTCTTTATTAGTATTACAACAAAGAAAACAATAAATTGTCATCACTTAATAATAATAATTGATATCATTCCGATGTAAAACCTAACTGCAAAAAAAACTCGGGGCTGCAAGTGATGCAAATTACTTCAACCAGATGTTGCTGCCTGTACGTAACACAGAGAGTATTGTAAAGAGGTTCGAAATTTCACTGATGCCGGTGAGTAGCTCAGTTGGGAGAGCGCTGGCACGGTTAGCTAGAGGTTGCGGGATCGAGTCCCAGCATGGGTTGAATTTTTAGCCTCTAAATAGGGTTTTTACAACAAATTGTGTTCGAAATTCTCACTGCACGGGTCAGAGACCAAAATGGTAGCATTTTTTTAAAATAATTTTGATGTTGTCGACTAAACCTCAATAAATATTATTGCGCTGATGACAAAAAGCTTCAGTCTCAAGAAAAAATAAAAATTTTTTGGACTGCCCACTTTCTGTCAATGTTTTAACAAGCAAATTGAAAACGAGTTTCTTTGAAATTACGTGAGCGTTGACATTTTTTTGCAACCCCTAAGGTATCATAGTTTTATAATCATGTTGCTACAGCGATATCATTCCGATGTAAAACCTAAATGTAAAGTTAGGTTTGAAAGGTAAGGTACTCGGGGCTGCAGGTGATGCAAATTACTTCAGCCAGATGTCGCTGCCTGTACGTAATACAGAGATTATTGTAAAGAGGTTCGATATTTCACTGATGCCGGTGTGTCGCCCATTAGTTCAGTTGGAAGAGCGCTGGCACGGATAGCCAGAGATCGCGGGTTCGAATCTCGGCATAGGTGGAATTTTTGGCCTTTAAATGGGTTTTCAAATAGTCCTTAGCACGGGTTAATGCATTAAAAATAGATAATTTATTTAAAAACAAATTAAAGTCACTGCTGATAGAAAAATGCTACTATAAAATGGAAGACTTCCTTAATGACAAAGAAATTAAACAGACATAAACAATAATATTATATATAATAACAAGAATAATATATAGCAATAAATAGTCACTGTCTAGCTCCTACAAGTTCCAAAGAACAGTAGGGTAGTGTTGTACTTTACGTACATTATGTTTGTCAGAATAAAATTTTATGTTATCTTAAGCTATATACATAAGTGTATCTTAGCAATGCCCTGAAGAGGGCTCATAATGTGAGACTTAAACACGTGTAACATCATTGTTTTATACCATTATTATCGCTAATAAATTAATATGAATATAATAATTGGGCCACCTTTGATCGAGAAGCCCAGGTAAAGGAGATTACGCGGTGGATTCAGCTGGGGTGGGCAACCCCAGGAAAACTTGCTGATGTCTTTAAATCAAAAATTCCGCAGTGTCTAAACACAAAGACATACAACCAGTGTGTTTTGTCCATTCTCACATACGGAGCCGCAAAATGGACGCTCACAAAGCAGAATATGCATCGTATTAAACTAGCTCAAAGAGCTGCGGAGCGAGCCATGTTAGGTCTGCCCAATGTCGTTATCCGCCGCTGGATAAGGGTCGACGACATTGGCAAAAGAGTCTCGAGGTTCAAGTGGAAATGGCAGGACACCTGGCAAGGCGGGGAGATGGCAAATGGACCAGGGCAACCACAGAGTGGCGGCCGAGAACAGGACGACGGTCAGTGGGCAGACCAGCAGCCCGATGGTCCGACGACATAGTTGAGTCGGCGGAAGGTCCGTGGATGCTGATGGCACGGGACTGTGAGAGATGGCATCGGGGGGGGAAAGGCCTATACCCAGCAGTGGGCACCGGTGGACTGATGATGATGATGAATTTGGCCACCAACGACGGTACTTCCATAGTATACTATTATGGAGACGGGCGGGAGACTACTAGTTACTCACATTGAACGTCTGTTTTCCAGTACTAATGATCTCTGATCTAAGCCGTAGACAAACAGACAGGCAACCAGCCAAGCAACCTTTATTGACTTATAATAGTATCTTATTCACCACGGAACCATAGACGGAACCCTAAAACCGACTTCAGGACTCCGTCGAGTTGCCCGGGTTAAGCCGCTTGGGTCGAGTTGTCTCGGGGTCGAAATGTCTTGCTCTCCAGTCGCCCTTGTAATAGAGCAGCATGCAAGTCTCAGTTGCACTCACCGCACCGACTACGCAGCCACTTACTACGCTTGACATGATAGGACCAGAAATAGGCCCTATAAATATCAACTGCACTATATCAGCAGTAATGAAACGTGCAATAAAAAGCATCGGGCGAGCGCGAATGCAATCTCGCGGCATGACAAAGTTATTCATAACATGTGTTGCTTTGCAATTGCAACACCACAGCAAGCCTGATGATGCAAAGCAATGAAATACAATTAGCATTAGTTCCAGCTTTTAATTGTATGCGCGGGTTCCCTAGCAACTGCTTTCGAGCTGCGAGCCAGTGTCACTTCAGCAGGCTACTCGGCAAGTAGGAAACGAACAGAAGTACCTACTGCATAAAATATGCCTATGGAAATTCTGCATCAGGTACGTAACCCATTTTATTTTTTTCCTTCGTTTTCAGATTCTAAAGTGCTAATCAGAACTCGCAACATTTTTTTTACATAAAGACTTTACTTTCTGTTGCTTGACGGCCAATGTACATTGTACACAATACATAATATATTTAATCGGTAAATTTTCTAGCCATTAAATACATTAACACACTTTTAAAAGTTTTTTTTTAAATTAGAAAATACAGCTGTAAATAGTTTCAATGTTTAGAACAGATCTTCTAATTAGGACAATTTTTTCTCTATCTACAACGGACTCGGTAAGGCACCTTAAGCACTGTCTCGAATTACAACTATGTATGACCCAAACGCAATTGAAATTAGCTCAGCGAGCAATGCTCGGAGTTTCTCTGAAGGATAGGTTTCGTAACGAATGCATCTGACAGAGAACCAAAGTTCAAATAATTCGCTAATTCTCTGAACATAGCTCAGAGAATTAGCGAGCTGAAGTGGCAGTGGGCTGACCATATATCGCGAAGAACCGACAACCGTTGGAGTAAACGTTTTCTTGAGTGGAGACCGCGACTCGGTAAACGTAGTGTTGGACGCCCTCCGACCAGGTGGGATGATGATCTGCGAAAAACTGCCGGCAGATGCTGAATGCGGCAAGCTGAAGACAGGGCGCTATGGCGTTCATTAGGGGAGGGCTATGTCCAGCAGTGGACATATAGGCTGAAGAAGACGAAGATAAACAAATCATTCTATATTTTTATTTATTTATTTTTTCTTTATTTTTCCCGTCTATATCGATATCGATTTTTCCTGTAGTCTGCTCGTTATATGTAGGTTTGTTCCTTAAAGAACTCTCGTTGAATTAGAAGTACCTGGGACTTTTTATGATCTATCAGTAAGTGAATCGAAACTTTGCATTTGTTGGATGTATGCTGCACAAGGTGGATGCAAGAACTGTGGAGCAATGTTTCTTTTCGGTGATCTTAATCGCTAGAAGTGCTGCATCTTCTGCGTGTCTCTAGGCGGTCGCCGGGCGGGGCGGCGGCGGCGGCGGCGGCGGCGCAGCGTGTCGTCCGCGGCACATAAATCAGCCGCCGCGGGCAGCGAGTAGCGCAACACGCCAATCAGCGCCAGATGCATGCATACACGACGAAAGCCTTGCGTACCCGCGCTGGAGTTAAATCATCGATGTCAGAATGGAATAAATAGCGCAGCGACATATTTCCGCACTCTGAGCTATTCAGGTCGAAATCCTCTTATGAAAGGCGTAATGAAAATATCTCGCATAGGGCGTGGGTAATGCTAATCTACGGCGAGGCGTGAAAGAGGTGCGGACGCTCCCGCGGCGAGCGACGCCGCAGCGAGCGACACGCGGGGAGATTTATCGCATTCATTCAAACGCAATGCCGGCTCTGTTTCGCACTCCGATTAGTATAATACTGCACTATGTTATGTCAGCTCGCGCCTGTGATATTGGAATCTGCAGGTTTGCTCGCAGCTTGTAAGCATGAGGACGGCCGCTCGGTAGCGACGCGGCGCGATTAGATCGCTGCACAATGCAATGCCGAGTCGCAGGTGTGCGCCGCCTCGTATCTACGCACATTATGGAGGCTCTATTACCCTCCGCGCTGAGACGGTAGCGAGGGATACATAAATTCAGCGGTTGACCTTTTCAGCAGATGGAAGCATGTTTCACGTCGTGCGAGTCGCGGCCGTTACTCGCGTGATGCAGGGCCGCCTCAGCGCGGCCGCAGAGTGATGTCAGGCCGCGGTGGCGGCGGCGGCGGCTGATGCCCGCTAATGCGGGCCGCGCGATAGTGTCGCGCTCGTTACCCGCTATTTATCGCTCCCCGAGGTTGCGTGTACTGCTCTGAGTATGACTACATTGCAACTCGTTTCGTTTCGTCACAACACAACTTTTCCCGTTCTGCAACAGTATGTTGTTGCGATGCTATCTCCCCGCTGCGCAGTATCGAACGCGGATCAGCGATCTCGCGGGAACGCTGGGAACCTACCCGCCGTGCGCGGAACATGAATAATACAAATATCAGTGAATGTTAGAATTGTAAATCACCGCGACAACGCTGCGACGTCGGCAGCTAACTGATGGGCAATGGGTTTAATGACGGGTGCGCCGCGCTGCTACTGCGCCGCCGGCGGGAGCGGCTCGCAGCAGCTCGTTTCTCGCGGCGGAGTCGCGGCGGGGGCGGTGTCGCGGCTGAGCCGTAGCCGCGGCGCGCGCCCTATTTGGCACTTCGTTAGTGAAGGCGAGTGGCCGCGGCCCGCGCCCGCCGCGCCGGGCTCCCGCTGACACAATGCTAAGTGCCGCGTATATCTCGAGTCAGTTTTATGGCGCCAGTTCGGTTTACAGTTGCGTCGACGTCCGATCTGTTATCGCGCCCCTCATTGTGTCGGAGAATCGCCCGTCGATTGTAGCCGAAATAGGAATCGAGCGATAGCACACTGGTCATTTATCACCGCGGGCATTCCGGGAGAGCATTCGGACCGGTAGAGGCGGCAGGCGGTGCAGCGCGGCGATGCCGCAACACGCCGACACCTCGCCGCAGCCTGTTCGGGCGTGTCGCGTATCTGGGGCACACGAAACGTTCGTTAATCCGACGTGAAATACAGCCCTTCGCCTAATGCTTTTTACTTGCCAACAGAAGCTGTCGCCCTAGGAATGTCAGATGTTTGTCGTCCATTTAATTGAACACTAAACGCCGATGGCGATAGATTAGAGCGCCAACAGTGAGAAAAGTAGAATATGCAAATATGTCGATTTATAGGTTTGCTAGTCGGCTGTGACGGAGGCGTGACACGGCAGTAATGATGGTGGCGGGGCGGGCGCGCAGCCTGCGGCGCATGCCCGGCCGACGCATCGTACATTTCATCACCGACAGCTTCCAATCTGACCGGTGGCCGGTGGCGTTGGTATCCACCCTTATTTTTGGTTCGATGACAATTAATCAACGGGTCGCTGCGCGGACGCACAATACGACTCCCGCTGCGACGCTGATTGAACTCACACACGCAGCATCGGCGCAGTGACGTCACGCACGGCTTGGTATCATATCATTTCACACAAACAAACTTCGAACCCGGAACCTTCTGCTCAGCAGGGAGGTCCAACGTCGTGCGACATGCCACGTATAATTTAAATATCTCATATACAATTAAATAATATTTAATTGTCGTTCAATACTGAATGAATGGGTTCCGGAGGACTGCATTCTGTCACAGCGCCGACTCGCAGGCGGACGTGCCGCCCCGCAGCCCCGGCTACCCCGCGAGACCTTTAGCGTGATGTTTAAATCAATTGTTTAATTGCGCGCGCGCCATATTTGCATGCGCTTAATTGGGCGGCGCGCACGCACGCTCACGCAGCACTAACTGCGCGTGATTACAGAGAGCTGGCGCTCCGAACCCGCGCTGACCCGGCCAGCCGGACTATAATCACAACAAATATCAGACTCCGGGCGAACAGTGACTGATATGATAAACACACCATGTCAATCAAATTAAACTTTCCAATGATTCATGAACTCTACTTATTTCGACCGCAGCTAGGTAGGTAGGCATACCTACCCGTTTTCTGGATAGACAATTTAATTTGGTCAATACCGCCACGCAACAAATTTATTGATAAAAGTAACTCTTTATCTAGAATACCCAACATTATGTTGCGTACTATTGCATGCGACGGGGTAATCATTAGAAAACGTTTTGGATTTAATCATACAAGTAATATTTATCGTAGTAGAGTTTAATGCAGTAGAAATGAGGTCCTTGAGAAGTATGTGTAGTGTTACTTCATTTTCATTTTTCTTCGTGATTTTTGTTTTTTGTGAATGTTATATTTAGTAATATGTTTTAAATTTGTTACTGTGGCGTGTGAACGGTTTTTATAATAAATGTTTTTCTTCTTCTTCTTTTTACTTCAAATGACAGGATACGCAATAGTCTGATTAGAGAACATTGTGGACTGAAAGAGGATGGAGTGACTAGAATTGAGAAAGGAATGTTACGTTGGTTTGGCCATGCGGAGATGATGAAGGAAGAAACATTGACGCAACAAATATATATTGTGAATGTGAGTGGAAGGGCTGGTAAGGGACGTCCCAGGAGGACATACATCGACCAAAATAGGGGATATATTAGCAAAGGGAAAGATAAAAAGTGCCCGGAACCGGCGTGCGTGCATGCAACGACTTGTGAACGTTGATTAAGCGAAGGTCAGGATCGTGGCAAGTGGCAGTCCCTGGTCTCTGCCTACCCCTCTGGGATACAGGCGTGAGGTTATGTTGTCATGTTTCAAGAGTCAGTGAGGTTGAAGCTACACGCTTAGATATAGATAGATAAATGGAACATTCTTTATTGAACACAGAAATTACAGTAAACGAAATATTTAAAATATAGTACAAATGGCGGTCTTTTTTGTTATGTATGTAATTACACTATTTTTATTTTTTAATGCACTAACCCGTGCTAAGGAACAAATTTAAAAACCTATTTAGAGGCTAAAAATTTCACCCATGCCGGGATTCGAACCCGTAACCTCTGGCTATCCGTACCAGCGCTCTACCAATTGAGCCAATGGGCGACTCACGGCATCAGTGAAATTTCGAACCTCTTTACAATATTCTCTGTATTACGTACAGGCAGCGACATCTGACTTAAGCAAATTGCATTACTTAGAGCCCCGACCACCTACTTTGCAGTTAGGTTTTAACATCGGAACGATATCACTGTACCCACATGATTACACTATTTTTATTTTTTAATGCACTAACCCGTGCTAAGGAACAAATTTAAAAACCTATTTAGAGGCTAAAAATTTCACCCATGCCGGGATTCGAACCCGTAACCTCTGGCTATCCGTACCAGCGCTCTACCAATTGAGCCAATGGGCGACTCACGGCATCAGTGAAATTTCGAACCTCTTTACAATATTCTCTGTATTACGTACAGGCAGCGACATCTGACTTAAGCAAATTGCATTACTTAGAGCCCCGACCACCTACTTTGCAGTTAGGTTTTAACATCGGAACGATATCACTGTACCCACATGATTACACTATTTTTATTTTTTAATGCACTAACCCGTGCTAAGGAACAAATTTAAAAACCTATTTAGAGGCTAAAAATTTCACCCATGCCGGGATTCGAACCCGTAACCTCTGGCTATCCGTACCAGCGCTCTACCAATTGAGCCAATGGGCGACTCACGGCATCAGTGAAATTTCGAACCTCTTTACAATATTCTCTGTATTACGTTTCACCCCGGCATGGGTGAAATTTTTAGCCTCTAAATAGGTTTTTAAATTTGTTCCTTAGCACGGGTTAGTGCATTAAAAAATAAAAATAGTGTAATCATGTGGGTACAGTGATATCGTTCCGATGTTAAAACCTAACTGCAAAGTAGGTGGTCGGGGCTCTAAGTAATGCAATTTGCTTAAGTCAGATGTCGCTGCCTGTACGTAATACAGAGAATATTGTAAAGAGGTTCGAAATTTCACTGATGCCGTGAGTCGCCCATTGGCTCAATTGGTAGAGCGCTGGTACGGATAGCCAGAGGTTACGGGTTCGAATCCCGGCATGGGTGAAATTTTTAGCCTCTAAATAGGTTTTTAAATTTGTTCCTTAGCACGGGTTAGTGCATTAAAAAATAAAAATAGTGTAATCATGTGGGTACAGTGATATCGTTCCGATGTTAAAACCTAACTGCAAAGTAGGTGGTCGGGGCTCTAAGTAATGCAATTTGCTTAAGTCAGATGTCGCTGCCTGTACGTAATACAGAGAATATTGTAAAGAGGTTCGAAATTTCACTGATGCCGTGAGTCGCCCATTGGCTCAATTGGTAGAGCGCTGGTACGGATAGCCAGAGGTTACGGGTTCGAATCCCGGCATGGGTGAAATTTTTAGCCTCTAAATAGGTTTTTAAATTTGTTCCTTAGCACGGGTTAGTGCATTAAAAAATAAAAATAGTGTAATCATGTGGGTACAGTGATATCGTTCCGATGTTAAAACCTAACTGCAAAGTAGGTGGTCGGGGCTCTAAGTAATGCAATTTGCTTAAGTCAGATGTCGCTGCCTGTACGTAATACAGAGAATATTGTAAAGAGGTTCGAAATTTCACTGATGCCGTGAGTCGCCCATTGGCTCAATTGGTAGAGCGCTGGTACGGATAGCCAGAGGTTACGGGTTCGAATCCCGGCATGGGTGAAATTTTTAGCCTCTAAATAGGTTTTTAAATATGTATGTAATATTAAATCGAGCTAAACAGTGAGAATTTGTGTGAGCGCTAGTCCCATTTGCCCGTTCTACAATTACACCCTTAAAATCGAGCTGTTGCTAGATATTATGGAACTAAAAACACCTACTACGGCGTCGTCGAGAGAGATTCTCTTACCTACTCGAATTTGTCGAACTTACATATTCAAACTAGATATCGTGAATTTTCGTAGATGCGTACGAAGGACATACAGGTATAGATCTAGGGAGCGCACGTTTATTACCTATTTTTACCTATTTATAATATAATTCGACCCCAAATGCGATTTTGTAAAGATCTAGATGCTAAATGCGGGGAAGAACTATTTCAGTCTGGGAAAACATGATGTCTATTAGTCTCAAATGTCTTGGCTCCAAACAAACCTTGCTACGACATTTTGCTTACGAATTACAGATACAAAATTTTCGGGCCTTGACTTTTTGCAAACCCTCTGTTGTGTGGTCTCCGTAAAAGATAAAAATCAACTTGGCAACAACACGGAGGTAATGTGCTGGTAAGCTTGGCATTTTTTTTTTTATATGTTTCTGAAGCGTTTATCATAATGTTGAGAATGTTGACATGCGTCCCGCCGTCGCCCGCGCCCCGGTGCCGGTGAGACAAAGGGCCGCGACGCGCTTACATGTCCGTGCGTCGATATGTAAGCACGTCATTATAATTGATTCAACGATAAATCAAGCTGTAATCGGCGTCATTAGTCGCTGAAAGGTCGCCGCGTGCCCGCGCGCCGCCTGCGCCGTGCACTCCTACAAGCACTAAAACAAACAACCCGACAACAGACATACCTCTATATACCCATTCATTCAATCATAATGTTTTTCAAGAGCCTCACTTGGCCCATATCTCACGGCGCGATGAATAACAAACAAATAGCGGTCTTTGTGTCTCAGCAGGCAACGGGCAACGGCGTGAGCACGTCGCATGAGATTAATCTCCTGAGATTACCCCTTTCACAGCGCCATAATCCTATTAACATTAGTTTGTATTTAGAGCGCGTTCGGCCCACTCATTAGCGTGACTGTCGCGGACGCGCGACGCATCACAAACGTTGCGCATGAAAGCGCAGATTATCATCTGTCAGGCGAGATCCCTCCCCGAGCAGACATTCACCTCGGGCAGATCGGCGGCCGCGCATCCATCAGCCGCGGACAGCCGGCTCCGGCCTCGTGGGGACATCTCGGACACGCGTTTTGTTAAACAGATTCCCGATCGATCCGCGACCGGAAATTATAAAGCTATGTGCGACGGCGCTCTATCACGGAGCGGAAGTCGTCGCAGCATCCTGCCGCATCAATAGCGCGGCCTCCCGCGACGGTGATCCCGCCGAGATACTAGATCATGTTCGGCGCAGAGCAACACAGGCTAGCGCTTGCCGCAGCCGGCTGCCGCGAGCTGCCGACGCTTCCCAATCCCCTACCCATGCCGCTAACCAGCGCACCGCACCGTACCGCCCCGCGCCGCCCCGCGCCGCCCCGAGCCGGGTATCGGTAAATCTCGCGGATAGCGGCGCACGAGCGGCGTAAATCAGCGCCAGCGAGCCTACCGCGAGCGAGCTCCGTGATGGAAACAGACTCCGTATTCCCAACTCGGTAATCGCGTAGGAAAGCAAGCTATTCTGTGATTCACGATCGCTGCCAAAGTAATGTAACACTGCGAGGCGATGGTAGTTTTTCATTACAATGGAACTAACACTTCACGAACTGCTAAACAGTGAATTGCATTTTGCAGAAGACAGACGTAGTTTATGATGCGCAGAGTGTGTTTAATGATATATGTTGATTGTTGGTGTTCCACGAAGTTGTAGGTACATTGCTGGTGTTCTACCAGTTTTATATCGACGACTAATGAAAGAACCGATAGTTACACAAATTAATATACTTAAAGTGAAGTCTTGAAACATTACCGATCGACTCAAGCCGGGTATATCAGCTTAAGCATCACCGATAGACTGAAGCCGGGTATACCCGATTCAGCGTCACCGATTCGAGCACGACAGTTCAGTTTCGATCACTGTTCAGTGTAAAAGCGCACAGTTGATCTCTTCAATAACCCAGTTACGGACTTAGTATTGTCTCAGGCACTATATACTCGTAAGTAGGTGTAAATAATAAGCATGATAGTTCACTCTAATCGCGATTAGACCCTTTACGGTTATAAATAACCTTCAACTGTGTTTAGGTCGACGTCAATCTGTAGAATTGGATTTCGTTAAGAATTAAGAGGCTATATATCCGGCGTCTCATTCCCAGAACACCTGCCTGCTCCGCAGATATCTAGGTAGATCTTCGCTCGGCCGAGGATGCGAGGTATGCCGGGTCGCGCGCCCTTACTCCGGCTTAACGTTGGCTTACATTTAAGGTTGGCAGAAGGTCTGCTTAGTACCTATATACGACCGCGCGAGTCGCGCGACCCACCAGCCAAAACGCTGTACTGCGAGATGTATTAGGCCTCACCTCATGTCAATTTAATAATTTGTACTGTTAAAGGAAGGAACTCCGCGAGATTGAGACGGAACTACTTGAATGGTTTAAACTACCCATGTAGACGAAACTGGAATGTGGCAATCAACATAACAGTATATGATAGATTAGATTAGAACTCTTTATTTTACACACCAGAAAATAAAATCCATGAAACCTTGCACACTTAGATATGTAAGATAAATCCCACCAAAAACATTCTGCAAAAACTAGCCAAGTCTCGATGGAGGTGCTCGTTTATCTCTGAAAAGTAATGAAATCTAGACAAAGTTGTGCCAAGTCTAAGGTTCCTTACTGCGATCTGTTTATTATTATACTTAATGTTGTGTGACTTGGCCGTTGAAGGGTCCGTGGGACACTCAGAAAGTGTTGAGAAAGTAAAAAAGTAACTTTTATGAAAAAAATATTTTTATTAAATCTTTTCAAAGAACTCTCCACCAGCCTCTATACAAAGTTTCATGCGTCTGAACCAATTTTCAAAATATTTTTTCCAGTCCTCCGCAGACACCTCTTCCACGGCCTTCTCAAACGCTGCTAGCGCGTCTTCCGGCAATTAACACTGTATCCCTTTGAGGTGATTTTTAATTTTATGGAATAAAAAGAAGTCACACGGAGCCAAATCAGGACTGTAAGGAGGGTGTCCCAATACTCTGACCGGTGTGGAGTCCAGGAAGTGCCTCGTTTTGATCGCAGAGTGCGCGGACGCGTTGTCGTGGTGAAGAAGGACTCCGCGGCGCCCGGTGTTCAGTCGCTTGTTGCTCAATTCAGAAAAAAAACTTCTGGCAGGCATTTTGTGCTATACCATTCAGCGATAATTCAATTCAATTCAATTTATTTCAACGTAAAGAATTTACATTCTGTTTGCTGAATGTCAAAGTACAATGTAACATGAAAGTGAAAGCCGCTGCCTTCGGGCCGTAATGTAGTGGAGAAAAAGGCAGCGGGAAAAAAAAACTCCACTCTGACCATCTTTTCTCAAGTCTTAAATCTAATACATTAGATACCACCTATACGCATAAGATTCCATGATTGCCATTAATAATTTTAAATGTTAAGGCATTATTAAATATACTTTTTTTACATAGGCCGTGAAAACATGACAAGTGCTGCGGCCAGACACACGAACAGCACTCGTTCACGAGCATAACGCAGAGGTCAGCCATCATCAGTCTCAACCATTTTGGAGGGAGATAGATGACCCGGCCACCACGCCACCATTCGAATGACCTTTAGCAAACCTGCAGATTAAGTTTTTGTCAGTTATAGAATGTATGATATATTTACTAATATGCAATCACGTCGTCTGTACAAACTTAAATTAAAATATGACATACATAACTAACACTGAGGATTGCAGTGATTCGGTTGCTACATATAAAATATTTATTTAATAACTATGATTTACTCGTTGTGGAATTGGTCTACTGCCAAGGGCTTACATCATTTATAAAGTCATCTATTCTATAATAGGCCTTTTTACACAGCGCCTTTTTAATGAAATTTTTAAATTTGCTGTCAGGCAGGGATAGAATATGTTCTGGAATTTTATTGTAAAAACGTACACTTAGTCCTACAAAAGATGCATTTACCTTGGCTAATCTGAATTTAGATAAAGCAACTTTGTTTCTGTTTCTAGTGTTTACGTTATGGATATCCCTGTTTAATTTAAATGTTGTTAAGTTTTTTCGTACATACATTATGTTATCGAATATATATTGGCAAGCCATCGTTAGAATTCCGATTTCCTTGAAAATATCCCTTAGCGATTGCCTGGTAGGTAAATTGTAGATAGCTCTAACAGCCCTTTTTTGTAGAATAAAAACTGTTTCTATATCTGCCGCACGCCCCCATAGTAACAAACCATATGACATAATACTGTGAAAATAACTGAAATATACAAGCCTCGCAGTTGACACATCTGTTAGTTGCCTAATTTTTCTAACTGCAAATGCGGCTGAACTTAACCTACCCGCTAGATTTTTTATGTGTGGACCCCATTGCAGTTTCGAGTCTATTGTAATACCTAAAAACACCGTGGACTCTACTAAGTCTAGTCTGTCACCAGCTATAATTAAACTTGTGTCCACTTTTTTTACATTGGGCAATGAAAACTTTATACATTTTGTCTTTTTCGATAATGCTGCTTCGGTCTCGAATTAGAATTGAAATTAGGTAGCCCGTCAAAGTGAAGAAACTAGCGATCAAATTTTTTCCTGCGCTCCTCGATCGCTTCACTTTCGTAGGCTCATTTTGAAACAGCCAAACTGTCAACTGACGCTTTGTTTCTGGATCATATTGATAAATCCAGGATTCGTCAACTATCACAATGTCGCAAACGCGCCGTGACGAGCCAGCGCTTACATGTCCGTGCGTCGATATGTAAGCACGTCATTATAATTGATTCAACGATAAATCAAGCTGTAATCGGCGTCATTAGTCGCTGAAAGGTCGCCGCGTGCCCGCGCGCCGCCTGCGCCGTGCACTCCTACAAGCACTAAAACAAACAACCCGACAACAGACATACCTCTATATACCCATTCATTCAATCATAATGTTTTTCAAGAGCCTCACTTGGCCCATATCTCACGGCGCGATGAATAACAAACAAATAGCGGTCTTTGTGTCTCAGCAGGCAACGGGCAACGGCGTGAGCACGTCGCATGAGATTAATCTCCTGAGATTACCCCTTTCACAGCGCCATAATCCTATTAACATTAGTTTGTATTTAGAGCGCGTTCGGCCCACTCATTAGCGTGACTGTCGCGGACGCGCGACGCATCACAAACGTTGCGCATGAAAGCGCAGATTATCATCTGTCAGGCGAGATCCCTCCCCGAGCAGACATTCACCTCGGGCAGATCGGCGGCCGCGCATCCATCAGCCGCGGACAGCCGGCTCCGGCCTCGTGGGGACATCTCGGACACGCGTTTTGTTAAACAGATTCCCGATCGATCCGCGACCGGAAATTATAAAGCTATGTGCGACGGCGCTCTATCACGGAGCGGAAGTCGTCGCAGCATCCTGCCGCATCAATAGCGCGGCCTCCCGCGACGGTGATCCCGCCGAGATACTAGATCATGTTCGGCGCAGAGCAACACAGGCTAGCGCTTGCCGCAGCCGGCTGCCGCGAGCTGCCGACGCTTCCCAATCCCCTACCCATGCCGCTAACCAGCGCACCGCACCGTACCGCCCCGCGCCGCCCCGCGCCGCCCCGAGCCGGGTATCGGTAAATCTCGCGGATAGCGGCGCACGAGCGGCGTAAATCAGCGCCAGCGAGCCTACCGCGAGCGAGCTCCGTGATGGAAACAGACTCCGTATTCCCAACTCGGTAATCGCGTAGGAAAGCAAGCTATTCTGTGATTCACGATCGCTGCCAAAGTAATGTAACACTGCGAGGCGATGGTAGTTTTTCATTACAATGGAACTAACACTTCACGAACTGCTAAACAGTGAATTGCATTTTGCAGAAGACAGACGTAGTTTATGATGCGCAGAGTGTGTTTAATGATATATGTTGATTGTTGGTGTTCCACGAAGTTGTAGGTACATTGCTGGTGTTCTACCAGTTTTATATCGACGACTAATGAAAGAACCGATAGTTACACAAATTAATATACTTAAAGTGAAGTCTTGAAACATTACCGATCGACTCAAGCCGGGTATATCAGCTTAAGCATCACCGATAGACTGAAGCCGGGTATACCCGATTCAGCGTCACCGATTCGAGCACGACAGTTCAGTTTCGATCACTGTTCAGTGTAAAAGCGCACAGTTGATCTCTTCAATAACCCAGTTACGGACTTAGTATTGTCTCAGGCACTATATACTCGTAAGTAGGTGTAAATAATAAGCATGATAGTTCACTCTAATCGCGATTAGACCCTTTACGGTTATAAATAACCTTCAACTGTGTTTAGGTCGACGTCAATCTGTAGAATTGGATTTCGTTAAGAATTAAGAGGCTATATATCCGGCGTCTCATTCCCAGAACACCTGCCTGCTCCGCAGATATCTAGGTAGATCTTCGCTCGGCCGAGGATGCGAGGTATGCCGGGTCGCGCGCCCTTACTCCGGCTTAACGTTGGCTTACATTTAAGGTTGGCAGAAGGTCTGCTTAGTACCTATATACGACCGCGCGAGTCGCGCGACCCACCAGCCAAAACGCTGTACTGCGAGATGTATTAGGCCTCACCTCATGTCAATTTAATAATTTGTACTGTTAAAGGAAGGAACTCCGCGAGATTGAGACGGAACTACTTGAATGGTTTAAACTACCCATGTAGACGAAACTGGAATGTGGCAATCAACATAACAGTATATGATAGATTAGATTAGAACTCTTTATTTTACACACCAGAAAATAAAATCCATGAAACCTTGCACACTTAGATATGTAAGATAAATCCCACCAAAAACATTCTGCAAAAACTAGCCAAGTCTCGATGGAGGTGCTCGTTTATCTCTGAAAAGTAATGAAATCTAGACAAAGTTGTGCCAAGTCTAAGGTTCCTTACTGCGATCTGTTTATTATTATACTTAATGTTGTGTGACTTGGCCGTTGAAGGGTCCGTGGGACACTCAGAAAGTGTTGAGAAAGTAAAAAAGTAACTTTTATGAAAAAAATATTTTTATTAAATCTTTTCAAAGAACTCTCCACCAGCCTCTATACAAAGTTTCATGCGTCTGAACCAATTTTCAAAATATTTTTTCCAGTCCTCCGCAGACACCTCTTCCACGGCTTTCTCAAACGCTGCTAGCGCGTCTTCCGGTAATTAACACTGTATCCCTTTGAGGTGATTTTTAATTTTATGGAATAAAAAGAAGTCACACGGAGCCAAATCAGGACTGTAAGGAGGGTGTCCCAATACTCTGACCGGTGTGGAGTCCAGGAAGTGCCTCGTTTTGATCGCAGAGTGCGCGGACGCGTTGTCGTGGTGAAGAAGGACTCCGCGGCGCCCGGTGTTCAGTCGCTTGTTGCTCAATTCAGAAAAAAAACTTCTGGCAGGCATTTTGTGCTATACCATTCAGCGATAATGCTGCTTCGGTCTCGAATTAGAATTGAAATTAGGTAGCCCGTCAAAGTGAAGAAACTAGCGATCAAATTTTTTCCTGCGCTCCTCGATCGCTTCACTTTCGTAGGCTCATTTTGAAACAGCCAAACTGTCAACTGACGCTTTGTTTCTGGATCATATTGATAAATCCAGGATTCGTCAACTATCACAATGTCGCAAACGCGCCGTGACGAGCCAGCATCAAATTTTTGTAACATATCACGGCACCAATCCACACGGGCCTGCTTCTGAGTTTCGGTGAGATTGTGCGGCACCCAGCGGGAAACTATTCTCCTCACGTGAAGGTGCTCGTGCAAAATCTCGTGAACACTTCCTGAAACAATCTGCAGTGTATGCTGAATCTTTTAGAACGTAATTCGTCTGTTTTCTACTTCTTCGGTGACAGCCGTCGTAGGACGACCACTGCTTTGTTCATCCCCCAAAGTAAGACGACCGCGTTTGAACTCGCTATACCAGCTGTACATGGTTGCTTTTAAAGGTCTTTCATCCCTATAAGCATTCAAATTCGATCAAATGACTCATCAGATTTTAAGCCACACAATCGTAAAAAATCATAGCACGAAAATGGTCTCGATGCAGATCCATTTTTTAATAAGACAAAAAAATTTGAATTGGCTCTCAAAAAAATGAGGGATATTTGAAAATCAAACAGTAGTATTTAACTTTTAAATAATCGACGTATTCAAAACAATTACAAGTGGCCAGTGTTTTATACATAAAAACTTTTTTCCAAAAACTTTCTGAGTGGCCTGGTACACAAAGGTACAAAACCAGGTGCTCCATGACACCATTGCACCAATCTGTCGTCAGAACCGCTACCCATTGACGATGAAAAATTGCCACTTGAAAAACGTTGATTGAATAACCAGTTAATTGTAAGTTTGATAAAGCTGCGTATTTAAAAACCTATTTAGAGGCTAAAAATTTCACCCATGCCGGGATTTGAACCCGCAACCTCTGGCTATCCGTGCCAGCGCTCTACCAATTGAGCCAATGGGCGACTCACCGGCATCAGTGAAATTTCGAACCTCTTTACACTATTCACCCATCACCCAGTACTGTGACAGCGTTTTGCCAGTTCGAACGGTTAACTTACTCATACTCACTACTCAATGCTCGATTAACGCGGTAGTAAAGTTATTCGATTGGATCTATCAAACTCGCACTAAGCACTCAGCACAGACGGACTTCTAATCACCGCCAAGTCACACAATATTAAGTATAATAATAAACAGATTGCAGTAAGGAACCTTCGACTTTGTCTAGATTTCATTACTTTTTAGAGATAAACGAGCAGCTCTATCGAGACTTGGCTAGTTTTTACAGGATTTTTTTGGTGAGATTTCACTTCTTTTTGTAGAAACAAGGGCATAATAATTTATTTTATTAGATTTTCTTATAAAATAAATCAATCTGTTTTAAAAAAACAGTCAGCGCCATCTAGCGACGTTTGCGGGTGTCACCGCCACTCTTAGTCCAATGCATTATATTGTGACCAAATTTTGAGAGAGATAATAAAATAAATAATAATCTTCTAATAGTTTGGTTGGGCTCTTGTGTTGTATTCTGTCAGGGTCACCAGGTACTCAAGATTTTCGATTTTCCTAGTTTTTATAGTTTTTCCTTTATGTGGCCGTTAAACCCTAACTCCGTACCAAATTTCAGCTCTCTGAGCCTAAGGGAAGTACTAGTTCTATTTTGATGATCATCAGTGAGTGAGTGTCATAAATGCGAAACTTTGCTGTCGCTTAACTTCGGAACTAAATGATCTACAGACTTGAAATTTTGGATTTTAAGTATGTGACTATAGCTTCCTGCATGACGAAAATTTCTGCGTTCTGGTGTTATCCAGAGGTTCTCAAACAGGGGCCTGAAAATGCGGCGAAATGGTTCCTGTAAATATAGTTACGGCAGTGTTTGCTTCGCGCTTGACTTGGCGTGGGCACTGCCGTGCCCCTTGATACTTTGAAAATACGTTACTATATAAAAAAAATAAAAAGTAAAAGAAATTTTAAAACTAGGGTATTTCGTCATAGGCACAGAATTACACAAGCTAAATTAGTAAGCCTTTATATTAAATTATTAAAAAACAGACAAAGAATATACCGACACATATAAAAAGTAAAACGAAAATCTCTAGTGAATGTCCTACCCTTACTTGGTATTAACCTTTTTACACTGCTGGAGCAGTGGCCTCTTCTTACATCAGCCTCGCAGGAAAGTCAGGCCATACTCCACCACGGGGCTGTGGACATGGACTATGGACAGCGAGCCCCTTTTTTTTAAATAATCCCCTTAGCGCTCGTGGCCTAGTGAAACCGAGTGATTGGAATCAATCACTAGGATTAAGCAACAACAGGCGCGGTTAGGTACTGGATGGGTGACCATCTAGTGACTACCGCTAGTGGAATTGTTTCCGAGCGCTTCCTTGCTTTGCGAGGCACCTTAAGCCGTTGGTGCCGGCTGTCATGTAATGGCCATCGTTAAGCCATGTCGGAGGCCTTGTGGGCGGATTGATAACTTCTGACAGTAAGGCCCGCCACTATCTTACAATCCTCCACGAACTCGGACTTCGCCCATGTGGTGGAGTATGGCTAATCCATTCTGCGATGCAAGAAGAAACCCTTGTTTCAGCAGTGGGGCCATACAAAGAGTTTATAACATCATAGTAGCTAATCATTTTTTAAATTCTGAACAACAAATAACAACAAAATTTTCTGAACAATTTTTTTTTGTGTATTTTTATTTATTTCATATTTATGTACCGTTTATGTATGTGTATAAACTATAAAATAATATGATATCTAACATTGTTTAGTTGCGCCCGTATTTCAGTTTCCGTTTCTTCTTTTCCGTCTATGGTGGTCTGGAAGAAATTACTTTTAGTAATAAGGCCGCCACTTGTACTGTACTGTTATTTTATAAGTATCTTATGTAATCCTTGGTGTACATGCAATAAAGAATATTCTATCTATCTAACTAATTATAGAGCTAACATTTATATTTAAAGAATAAAATAGATGGAACTATTTATATATAACTCAAAATTAATTAAGTAATCTTCCCCCTGCTTAGGTGAGATCCCTGACTGGTTGGTCCTTCTAGTTTTCCTGTATTGTGCTTGTGTGTGAGAGATGTAATGGCGCAGTTATCGTGTTTATTACCGGCCCCGCGCTGGCGGCGCGGCGCGGCGCGGGCCGCCGCATGATGCCTCAACTCTCCGCCTCGCCGAGATATACCACACAATCTGATACTGATAGCTGTGGATCGTTCGCGGATCAGACACCCGCCGACCTTTACTAGGAAATGTTTTAAAATTGCGATGTGGTTCTTGGCGCTAGGTTTCCTTTTCCTGATTCCAGAGAGGTGTAATTGCACCTACTACTAGTAATTATACTACCAACTAAGCCTAAGTGGCATATTAGTAATCGGTAATTACAAATGCAAGTAAGGCGTGAGAACGAGAACGGACCTCGAGTCTATGTGGATTGTCGCGGCCCGCGAGCGGAGAGCTCCACTCAAAAATACATGATTTATGCACGAGCCGAGCAAGTGTCGACAACGCAAACAGAAAGGTGTAAACCGTGAACAAATACCTACAAATAGAGTCGGCACACAAATCATCGACTAGATACTTTGAATATTTCGACACCCCGCGAGAAACAAGCGACGAGTGTCATATCGAGTGGACACAAGCAGATGTACCAGTTATTAATGGTGTGTGCCGGCCGTGTAGCCACGCACTGCACACAGCACGCGCTCCCGCTGCTCGAATACTTGAAAAGAAAGCGGGCACGGAGCCAGCGCCGCAGCGGATGTTTCTAAATTAAAAACATAATAAATAATTAGCAGCCGATAGTGTGTTCGACAAACGACGTCGCTGCAGAGGCGTGCGTGTCGCGCATGCGCGGCCGGCCGTTTGTCTCGACGACGGACAGCCGGACAAATCACTTGATCATTATTATAAGTAAAATGAGGAGCGCGAGAGCCGATTTATTAACTTGTTACGGCGACTGGCGGCTGTCACCCGCGCCCATAAACTAGCGTACACAATAAAAACATTCGTAAGAGATAGTTTTTGTCGTATTTTGAGTAAATCAATGTATAATGCGCGGCCGGCCCATTCTAGCGGCAGAATGTCGCCGTCTCGTTGGCGAAGCGATAACGTTAGCATAATTCGCGTCTTATGGACGAATTTATAAACGACACGTTGGCTATTGGGCAGTTAACACTTTTTAATGCCTGTTAAACGTTATTACAAGCTTTCGAAGCACAATTTATTGTTATTTCATGCATATTGGGAGATTTGGGAGGACGTCTATTATGAATACTGTTTGGACGTTTTATAAACGACTCAACATCAGGCTCGGACTACTTTTAACCAATGTATGTGGGTGTGCGTGTGTGTGTGTGTGTGTAGAGCAGGACACTGTGTGTGTTCGTTAAAGTTAGTGCAGAGCTATCAGCAGCGAAGTAGCGGCGCACGGCTCCCGGCCGGCCGATGCGGCGCAGTGTCCGCCGACTAGCGCGCGGCCGCGGCGCCGCTCGCCAGATTGTAATCATTTAATTGAACATTCGCCAACAAGTTCGTCGGCTCTTCCGCTCGAAACTAATTTTACTTATTATTTATTGGCTCTCGTGAAAGCTTATTATAAGCCGCGCATAAACGTTGTAGAGCGAGTAGCGGGACCGGCTCGGACAATACGCGGCACGCCGACACGCGGGATTGGGACCAACCACGCCACACAACCTCCAACATTTTGCTACAGCAAGTAGCTTATTTAAATACATTAAGAATCATTTATTTATTAAGAAGCGCTCGTGGCCTAGGCGAACCGAGTGATTGGAATCAATCACTTGGTTAAGCAACAACAGGCGCGGTCAGGTACAGGATGGGTGAGCATCCCGTGACTACCGCTAGTGGCATTTTTCCGAGCGCTTCCGTGCTTCGCAAGGCACGTTAAGCCTTTGGTGCCGGCTGTCATATAATGGCAGTCGTTAAGCCATGTCAGAGGCCTTATGGGCGGCTTGATAACTTCTGACAGTAAGGCCCGCCACTGTCTTACAATCCTCCACCAACCCAGATTTGGCCCCCGTGGTGGAGTATGGCCTAACCTTCCTGCGATGCAGGCAGAGACCCGTGCCCCAGCAGTGGGGACATACAAGGGTTGATAACGAAGAATCATTTATATCGTTTTACCACTTTTAAAATACTGCTTTAATGTATAAATAATTCAGCCTTCCCGCATTTCATTTCCTGAGAGTAAGACAAGTCACCGCTTTTGCTCGTCCCATCGCTGGTAGGATTATCTTTAGCCTCAGCGCTATACAGGATAGCCCTAAAAATATACCGTGAAAACAAATATATTTACATAAAAATAAAATTTATTTTAAGACATTAAATCTGTCTGAAACAGTATCTGTGTTTTTTGCTGATGCTTAGTGTCGAGCAGGATGTGTTTAAGGCGGGTGCCGTTCCGCCGCAAGGCTCCGATAGAGCCGTCCCATCGGCGGCGGAGGCGGAGGCGGGTCGCGGGTCACTCGACACCACATCCATTATAACACAAATTTCAATTTTGACACTTTAAGAGGCGACCCCTCAGCTGGCAGATAAAAATTACCATAAATCTATCGGAATTGTCCACTTATGGCGGGAAATAGTCGTTAATAGCTATTGTGCGACGCTAGGCGCTAGACCAATCAGGAAGGTACAGAAAGTCGGCCCAGTCGAGCGACCGGCACGCCGACACGCGGTGTATGACATACTTACATATCCTGCTTAGAAGGAATTAAATGTATTTATTTATTAGGTTTTTCAGCAGATGCACACTTTACAAATATAGACACAATTTACATTAAATCAAGCCACAGTGTGAATCCTATAACTGAAAAACACAACATTTACATCACATAACATGTAAGACTTACGGACTACAAGTTGGCGCGATTACCTATTGGAACCAAAGTTACAATAAAGATATTAGGATACATTTTCAGGAATGGATGATGTTGACCCTAATTGGATCAAGTTTGATCTGAATTTGCTAAGGGCACTTGCAAACAAATCGAATTTCTGAGGATCTTTTACAATAAGTTGATTATGCTGTCTTTATAATCTGTTAATTATTGAATATTTGCCAATATTGGTTCTTGCAGAGCGAAGATAAAATGGACGGTAATTAACTTCTCTGGAACAGCGACGAGAGTCCGCGACGACGACGTAAAAGCAAATTGTCAGTCTGACGAACCCTCTGCGTGAGGCGAACTGTGCGCCGAGCGCGCGCACGAGGAGCGGCGCAGGAGTCCGGTTGCGCTAACGGGATCGCGGGACCGACCGGCCGCCGGCGGCCGGCGACCGGCGGGAACCGGCGCGTCGCGTTACGATTGTGAAAAACTTTTATTAGCACCATTCATAGACGCGGAATTAGCCGCCAATTTGCCGGTGATTTGTCGCCCGAGCAACACTATCGCCTTTCGGGGAAAATGCTTTATTAGTCGGCGGGTAACTTGTTTCAAATAACTACTTGTTTTCAAAGAAAAAGAATAAGGAAAGAAACATCATTTATTGTCATGCCAGTTTACAATGTCAATTATCACGTATAGGTACATAACTTTACAAGAACATTATTCAAAAGCATAGGTATATGGTACGGGCAATGGCAGCAAATGTGACCTGGCGAGCACTCCACGAAATACCTAAGTCTCTAAAAATTAAAGAGCGATCTGCAGCCTGCGCGCTGCGTCGGACCACCACCGGCGCGCGCACAATGTGCGTTATTAAACAAGTCGCTATTAGACTCTGATAAAAACTAAAGCGACGCTCGCGCAGGCAGGACTGATTAAACACATTAGGGCGGATTGGAAAGTCGTGTCGGGGCGATTACTGGAGGCCCGCCCCGCCCCCCGCCGGGCCCGCCGCGACCCCGTGACAAGTTATTTGTTGTCGTGTAAGCCGTGATCGCTTTAGTGAGACAGATCAATCTGATCAACGATAGAGCCGTGTGTGAGCCGTGCTATCAGGGTTTAATTGCAAGCCACAAAATGTGCGAAGGTGTCGGCAGCAGCGTGCTACCATGGCGAACCTCGTATGCCTACCAAGAAAGTCGCGGCCCCTTTGTGTAGTCATCCCTCATCAGCTCATTTTACGTGTTATCATGTAATGAATAGGATTGTATTTAGTTTCAGACTCTGAAAGAAGATAGCGCTTAACTACTCTACACGGCAATGACATTTTTAGAACTTTAGCAAAGCCATAGAATCGGCTGGCTATAAATGGACCGATTTTATTATAACCAGCTGACGCCGCAAAAAACACAAAAAAAATTATAAACATCGTTGAAGCCGTTTCGGACAAGTTCTATATCAAGCAATGTGATACCAGATTTTTATATAATACATTTCACTAATTTAATTTAATTTATCACTTCATTAAATAGATGCGAAACCGACCCATGCCTCAGCAGTGGGGACATACAAGCGATTAATATCAAGATGAAGCGCAAAAGGTTTGTAAGGAATGTGACAAATGATAAACTCAGGTGGTGCCTACCGCACCGAGGTGACGGCTTGTAGTGTGAGGCGATGAATGAAAGAAGTGTTTACTCCATTAGCGAGCTTTTATTACTGACTTATTACAGATGTGTCTTACTCTAGGCATGTATACCTAGATGCACACTACACTACAGGCTTTCCGTACTCATACTTCCCCTAAGGAGATATGAGTTCGGTAAACTTTTTAAAGTCTAAATAACTGAAATATTGTTCACAGTACTCGTATGACGAAATCGATACGCTTTTTTAACCACTGCAAATTACTGTGACAGAGAACAATTTGGCGAGCCCCGTAGTTTATTAAAAAAAACGAATGTTACGTGCATCTTAACGACGACTGACGAGGAACATAAATTAGTATGTAAGCATCCTGAAATCTGGGCGATTTGAAAGCCGCGGCTATGTAATTTATAATTGAAAATGCCATCTATTTACGTACGTTTAACAAAACATTTAGTTGAGAAATCTTGTTTTAAGGTGAGAAGTGTTTATTCGAAAATTCGCGAATAATTAAGCCTTTCTGTTTATCTAAACAATCAGAAACAGATCCACAAAGCGCGGTAATCTGGCTGACTACGAGTTTGTGTCGAGATAGTTTAGGAAAAGACCTTTTTAAGGCGCTAAGGGGCCCTATCCAGCGCCACCAATGGAATTAAATCATGACTTTTTTTATAATAAATAAATGGAATTAAATGTTAACCACTATGACAAGTATGACAACTATATTCAGAAACTACAGCCTAGAACGTAATATCAACATCCTAGGACTTTAATCGATTTCCGCTAAAACGGCCGTTTTGGCGGAAATCAATTAAAGTCCTAGGTTGTTGATCCTAGCGCCCTAAATACAAACTAGCGTATTCGATGGCTATGGTTAAGGTACGTTATTTTTGCTATCGATCGCTTTCAAAATTCACCTAATGAAACGTTTAAACTCGGCGGCCTCGGTGGCGCAGCGGTTTAGTACGCTGACTGTAAAACGGAAGGTCTCGGGTTCGATCCCCGGCCGGGTCAAACTAGGAAACGAACTTTTCTAGTTTGTCTCGGGTCTTGGATGTTATCTATGTATTTATTGTATTAAATCTATCGTCGAGTTAGCACCTATAACACAAGTCATTTAGTTGTACTTAGTATAGGGCTAACGAGATCTGTGTAATATGTCCATGAATATTTATGTTATTTATTTATGTTATGTAAACTTATGTATGAGTATTAAACTTTATTGCAGTGGTAGAGTTCAGTTAATAGTAGTCCGTGCTCAATTAGTCTACCGAAAATTTAGATAGACTAACCTAATTCTGTTAGGGTGATAATGTAATTGTTGGAATTGGAATTTAACATTAATTCTTGCTCATTATGTGAGGAAAGACCAAAAACATTCTTTCCATTGTCCTTTTCTATATTCTATCTATAATTAGCCCACATCAACCCACTGCTGGGCATAGGCCTCCTTTTTATTGCGCCATTCCCCATTTGTCGTTTCTTGTCAAATCAGTTGAAAAACTAATAGAAGTAACTTGAAACCAAGTAGGAATTCCTAATAATGAGTTGTTAATAATAAGCTGCAAGTCTATTAGACTATTATATTACACTCCAATAGGTAATGAGCCTAATAATAAATTTGCAAAGGTCAGGGATGTTGGTACATAAGTTTCTACGGCATCAGCCCCAAAAAACGTCGGCGACATGATTATGAATATGAAGCGTTTTAATGGAAATCGTTTCCTTTAAGGAAAATTCCATATTAAGCGTGCCCTAAAGCCAAAAGGTATAGATTTGGCTGTTCAAGGAACGCAAAAGAAAACTCTCCATGGAGACCGTCTCCATGGAGAGTTTTCTTTTGGAGACGTCCTGAATTAAATGCGTAGACGCATTTATATGGGTTATCCTCCCTGATACAAGCGTTCACTTATGGAATATAAAGTTGTTAAATAAATACAGTGTACCTAAAAATAATACACTTTGATCATTGACATTTTAATAAAGGAGCTGACATTGTTTTAAGCTGATCTGCGGTATTATCCTGAGACGACTAGTCTTACGACGAAATAAAAGGAACAAAGTACATCGGCACGGCACAGGCTGCGGCGGCGGACAGTATCGGCGCGTCAATCTCGCGGCCCAAATTACGAGCCGAGCGGCGGAGGTCGGTCGGCAAACACAATTACCGAACAGCTATTATTGACTACAATAGACGATCAAAACATGGCACAAACAGCTGAGATCTTTTGGTTTTGGCTGATTGCAGATACAGAAATGGGCGGGAGCGGAACGCTGCAGCGGAGTAAGTACCTACGTCGCACTTCTCAACAGAAGTGTAATCGACGCTTTATCTCAATGGCTCTACAACTGCTGGCGTGCCGAGCAGGAGCTGCGAGCCTCGTTGCGTTCAGATTACAGGATCGTAATGGGCTGGGAGCCGTTACTTGACTTAAACGAAGCTGCTACCTAAAATAAAAATGTTATAGGAACTTCACTAGCAAAATGGTTGCTCTGCAAGCATACTTTTTATCACAAAGTAAAGTAAGTCTCACAATATTCAGCCTCCTCTGCTCCTATACATAAGAGAACAGTCGCTGTCGCTCAGTTCATCGTTGAGATAGATGTCTTATCTCTCGGCGGGTAGAGCTTTCTAACCGATATTTTGGTTCACGGACAATTTGGCAAGTCAGCTGCCAAAGTTCACCCGCTGTTTGGACGTGGCCTTTACCGCAGCCACAGACAGATACAAACAAAGAGACGTGTGCTCGATTCAATCGTGACACAGATACAACTATCATTTGTTAGGAAAACTGATTGACTAACTAATCGTCAGGTGAAAACTGCTCTCCATCTATTAGCTCGCTCCAGGTGGGCATTAGAGTCAATAAAAATGAGAGGCGCATTTAATCGGGCCGTTTAATGATGAGGATCTAATGACAGGCGCAGATACGGGCGGCGACGGGGCGATCCATCACCGCGGCGTGGCGGCAGTGGACGCGCACCCTAGCGCTGGCGCGGGGTAATTGCCTCGTGACCGCGGCCGCTGCCGGCGCATAAACGTTCATTAATTGCGATACTAATTCAGCAATAACTCGCTACACTCGCAACAGATAGGTACGTACTTGCTTTTCGAGCCGTGAGAGAGCTACGTATTAAATCGTAGAGAAAGCGTCCGTGCTCTACATTGCGGAACATTAGGGGACGTTATTGGATGTCCCAATAGAGTCGCAATGGTTATGTACCGGTGCCGGCCGGAGTTGCGCTCGCCGCCGCCGCCGCCGCCGCCGCCGCCGCCGCCGGGGTCACGTCCGCTCGTTTGTCCGCACGTATCTCGATGCGATGTAATTAGTTTTACCGATAAGCCGCGGCCGGGCCGCTACGCCGCTGCGCTCTCGGCTCCGGCTGGGATGTCGTTGCCATCGACATATCGATCCGGATAGCCTATCTGACCAACTGACGTGATGAGCGTAGCAATGAGGAACCGATCCCCGATAAATCAAGACGGGTGTCAGTTAAGCGGCTGCACCCGGCGAGGAGCTGCGGCGGCGCGTCACGCCGCGTATGGTTTAATCAGTTTATTGGTGCGCGCGGTTCGATCCGTCATGCGCTCAGTATGCGGCGAGTGTCAGCGCCGGCCTGCTCGCCGCTCGCCGCTCGCCAGTCGACGCACGTACTTAATTGTACACACAGCTTGACCCGTCGAGAGCTCTCGCTGGCAAACATCCAGCGAGCGAGACGCGATACCGAGGCGGAGACGCGCCCAAAACACGCGGAGGGCACCTCGAGTGGTCTGTTGTCTGTGCGTTAATTGTCCATTAGTGCGCGACCGAGGCTGTTATTGTTGAAACACTACACCGCGGTGTGTGTGTGCCGGCCCCTCACCTTAGGCGAGCGGTTTATAGGCGCAATAACTGAGATTTATCGCCACCAACACCAATATTTATGACGTGTGATGTGATTCAGTGTGGTCCGCAACCTATCATCGACAATAGAAAGGTAGCGTGGGCTGACGAGCTCATCAAGTGCTGCCTGCCGCCACTAGTTAAACGAAACCTTTACGTTTACGATAAAAGAAGATGGAGGTACTTATTTTCACACATATAGAAGAATAAACAAGAATAAGAGTTTAATTACTACCTATTAATTTAGGTACCAACCTTCATTAACAAAAGGAGTTGGTGTACCTACGTGTGGTATAAGACTAGGCTCTAACAGTCCTTTTATGCGTAAAATACGAATGAAAAGTAATTATTAAAAGACATTCCCTTTTATACACTGTACATTATGAGTAGGCATTGGCATTTTGGTATGAGGTTGACACTTACAACGTAAGCCACGGCACGCACTCTCGCACGCACGCACGTCTGGTACAGATAGCCAGAGGTTGCGGGTTAGAATCCCGGCATGGGTGAAATTTTTAGCCTCTAAATAGGTTTTTAAACTTACAACGTAACAAAGATTTCTTTAGACTAGGCCTGGTCTAGTGAGATTTATAAAATGCAAAAAAATAGTGTTTAGTGTCTAGTCTAATCTAGCGTGTTTCATCAAGAGTGTAGGAATGACCAGGGAAGGGAACTCGGAAGAGTCCTCTTCCGACAATTAGTCTAGTAACTATTTAATGTCGACTAGGTATATCTATTAATTATTAGGTCAACAGAAAGTACCTACCTGCTACTATGTACATTTTGATTCCCTTGAGTGTCTACATATGTTTTTGTGATATAAACGGCCGTATCAGTTTTTTACGTTAACTTAGAAATTTTATTTTTCACAGCTTCAATGAACTATTTATTCATTTTAATTCTTTTTCGCAACACCAGTATTTAAGTACTAGAGTAGTAGTATGTTGTAATCTCTGTAGCGCTTATTAGATTCTATTTATGAAGATAACATTTTGACTTTTGCAATCAAATGGTACACTAGTATCACAATGTAACGTCACCGTATCATTGTAAAAACCGTTCCTTTGTAGGTAAACTCGCGTATTTGAATCTGACATGTTGTAGTAAACTTTTGACAAACTGTGAACAGCTACAAAAATGTACTATGTAACGCATTTATTTTGTAAAATATCAATAAAACGACGGTGACATATAGGTACTTGTCTAAACAAACACCCCCTTAACTTAGTGTCAGCATAATCATCGCAAATAAGTATATTATTTAACATTCTTTTATTTCATAAAGCGGACGAGTACAGTAAGTGCAACAAACAAACAAACAAACAAACAAACAAACAAACAAACAAACAAACAAACAAACAAACAAACAAACAAACAAACAAACAAACAAACAATCAAACAAACAAACAAACAAACAAACAAACAAACAAACAAACAAACAAACAAACAAACAAACAAACAAACAAACAAACAAACAAACAAACAAACAAACAAACAAACAAACAAACAAACAAACAAACAAACAAACAAACAAACAAACAAACAAACAAACAAACAAACAAACAATCAAACAAACAAACAAACAAACAAACAAACAAACAAACAAACAAACAAACAAACAAACAAACAAACAAACAAACAAACAAACAAACAAACAAACAAATAATATTCATGGACATAATAATATTATACAGATCTCGTTAGCCCTATAGGTACTAAGTACAACTAAATGACTTGTGTTATAGGTGCTAACTCGACGATAGATTTAATACAATAAATACATAGACAACATCCAAGACCCGAGACAAACTAGAAAAGTTAATAAGCACTTAAGAAAAACATACTACTATACTCTAGTACTTAAATACTGGTGTTGTATTGCTAATGTTTTTTTTTTGACATGGAGCACCACGATTTTTGAGAATTGTTTTGTATGCACACTTGTACCTAGAGGTCTCTAGCAGCTTATTTCGAGATTTTTTTGGTTGATCTACCTCCGCGGCAAGTGTCAAAAAATGTACTAAAACAAATTCGCCGCTAACAGATAAACCGAACAGGTTTCCGAGAGCGGCTAGATTGTAAGAAACACTTGTTATTTTACATATTTCACAAATAAAAAAATAACTATGTGTTTTTGGCTGAAGTTTAATAGGGCCTCAGTAAAAATATGCATGTAGGTAATAGTTCATTTTATCCTCATTCATCGTGGTTTTATTTGGTTATTCTAGCTTGCTGGAATTACCTAAAATATTAGTTTATAAAATACTTTGAGGATTTGGTATTATGTCAAATATCTCTAAAACATAAGAAGATCGAGGGCTGATTTTTGCCACACAGTAACCTTGGCTTAAACCGGTGCACCGCCATAAAAATCAGCCAGATCGCTTTCGTGAGCCAATTCAAATTCAAATCAATTTATTTCAACGTAAAGAATTTACATTCTGTTTGCTGAATGTCAATGTACAATGTAAAATGTAAGCCGCCGCCTTCGGGCCGTATTGTAGTGGAGAAAAAGGCAGCGGAAAAAAAACTCCACTCTGACTATCTTTTCTCAAATCATATTAAACCAAATAAGTACATCAGTTTAAAAACCTATTTAGAGGCTAAAAATTTCACCCATGCCGGGATTCGAACCCGCAACCTCTGGCTATCCGTACCATGGCTGGTACGGATAGCCAGAGGTTGCGGGTTCGAATCCCGGCATGGGTGAAATTTTTAGCCTCTAAATAGGTTTTTAAATTTGTTCCTTAGCACGGGTTAGTGCATTAAAAATAAAAAAATAAAATAGTGTAAGTACATCAGTTGCCATAGGTAAGCCTAATAGGATTTCATGATTGCCATTAACCAATCTTGTTCCCTGCTAGACCCATTTCTGGTTATATAACCAAATCAGTAGAGTAGGTAACCAATATGTGTCTCATCACCGAAAAGTTTAGATAGGTACCTAATTTATTTTAAAGCTATATTCTTAAAAAGAGTAGAGTAACATATTATAATGAAGGTAATTAAAACTTACGAGTTAATATTTAGAAGGAAGGATTAAAAAAGCTGACATAAAAAGAACTAAACCGTTTAACTCAGAAGCAAGATGTGAGTGCCACAGAGATCTACATCGGGGCCTTTCCTTTTCCTCGTATATGAAGATAATATTATTTTACCGTTCATGGTTTAAAACACGACAAACATAATAAGTTTTGTAAATGAGGTGTCACTGCTCTCTCCTGGTACATGCTAACTTGGTTTACAACTTGGAACATTTTTCGGGCCAAGCGCCGTGCAGCGTGTGCTGACATTGCTTTGTCCGCCCGCTAAGGCCACCGCTTGCCAGATACACACATACAACTATAATAATTATGAAGTGTATAAACATTTACTACAAAGCGATAAACTTATCATCTTCTTCTTCCACCACCGACCGACATGCAACATCTTCCGTGCGACTGAGCGAGGGCTGCACAGTACAGTAGGTAGGTACACTCTCTCTGCTGCTGCTAAATTTATTAAATTTAAAAAACCGTATACAATTCACTCTATCGAATGAAAAGGGACGAAATAAAAGGCTGAGTTTGGAGGTTTTTGTCCAAATCGATCTTTGTAGATCGTGCTTAAAATGTACATCTAGATAATGTTTAACTTGTAGGTACCAATGTATAAAACATTTTGTTTTTGGTACCTACCGACTCGTAAGTTTTCTATCTTCTTTTAAGGACAATTCGTGAGGAGTCCCGAGGTTTCTGGGTGTTGACATATCTAAGCGCTTAAAAAAATAAAAGATAACTTAATCATTCTGTTAATGGCTTTGTGGTTGTGGAGAAACGTCAAGGTATACGAGTATATCGCGTCTTTTGCACAGATACGCTAAAAATAAAAATCAATCACAAAGAAAATGAGGGGTCGGCGGTGTAACATGCGCAGGTCACCGGCGCGGGCCGGCCGGCCGGTCGGGCGGGCGCTCGCTCCCAGGCAGACCCCTGCATTCCGCCGTGTGGATGTACCGCAGCCCGAGCAACCACACCAATGAGAAAATTAATCGACGGAGGCTGTTTGAGAATATCTCGCGCGGCGTGCGGGGCGGGGGCGAGGAGCAGATCACGTTGCGAAACGCGATCGCCACAAGCCGACATTATGCCCGTAACGAGCGATATTGTGGCGCAAGCGCAACTAGAACAAAAACTAATAAAGAGAGCGGCAGCGCGCGGGTCACGTTTCACTTCGCCATTGTTTACCTTCGCGCATTGTGGCGCTCGGGCGCGCTCGGGGGCGCTCGGCCGCGCTCGGCCAATGGCGTCGCGGCGCCACGCCCCCGGCACCCCGCCCCGCGTCACGCGCCGCCGCCCCCGCCCCGGGCGACGCGATTATTATCCGACAACGACAACCGTAACCACTAAACTACCCACTCCACTCTCTCTGCCTCCTAGCGATCATAGCCGGCAGTGACCCTCGTTTAAGAAACCGCAAAACGGGTGAGTCACGCACGACCGGCCGGCGGACCTCCGACATTCCGGGGCAGAGAGAAACCTTGTGTTTCTCTTGGGCCAGTGACAGGGTGTGATTGCGATAATTATGTCGCCTATCGTGTGACGCTGAGCATCGCAGCTGCCGCGCGGCGCAGCGCTCCGCGTGTCGACGTCGATGGCTCGGCGGCGGCGGCGGCGGCGCGGGTCGTGCGCGGTATCTCGGCATCGGCTCAATAAATCGCGGCAGACAAACGACGCCGGGGCACGCCACGGAGCAGCACGGAGCGGCACGGGCCGAGGAGGAATGTCAGGAGCGCTAACACAGCCCGCCGATCTTATTGATCATCAATAACCTAACACCGATGAGTCGCCTATCGTCGAGGAAATCTATTGTTATAATAAAACCAGACCAAGTTTGAGTTTTCCCTTGCACCAAGGAACCCTGTGTACATAATATACAAGGTGTAACAAAATCTCCATAAAGCAAATCCGAAAATGCCAAGATCTACTAACAACTTTGACTGTGGCAAAGTGCGAAAAAAATATCAGCCGTTTTCCATTTTTGTTGTGTGGGTAAATTGTTACGCCCTGTATATATGACAGATTGTGTTACCTTACTTAAAGCATATTTTCTTTCAATTGATAGGTAGATAGATAAATCATTTATTCACATAGGTAAGACTTACGATTGTAGAGATTTATATGGCTTCACTCTGTATAGGTACGTGTACAGAGTGAAGCCATATAAATCTCTACAATCACTTCAAGATTGACTCTTGAATGTAAAACCGTTCTTATGATACATCAAAATACCTACCTACAAAAACACTTAAAGCAATGTCTTGTGTAACTATTAGGTAGGTACTTTTCATCAGGTATAAGTATAAGTGGCGCAGTCCGCCATAGTTAGGTACATGTATTGTACGAAAATTTCAAATACATATGTATTACAGTTAAAGATATAAAACCCTAGGCAGATAAGGTGATGGACAGACAATACAGCAATATAAACATTATAAGTAATTATATTCTCGCACTCCCTTGCTGTTTGTTATCAATGTATTTTCGATTTAATTATTTATGTACATGCACCACGTACCGACTATATTCTTCATGCAATCCACTCCATCCAAAGGTTGTCTGGAAGAGATCGCTCTTAGCGATAAGACCGCCAATTGTATAACATTACTTAGATTTAAGTATCATGGTTGTAATATATTTCTGGTTGTGCAATAAAGTGTTCTCTATCTATCTATCTAACATATCGCAGGCATACAGGGTGGCACTCTTTGGATACCGACAAAGCATTGGGCAAGCTGTTCTATAAAAAATAATCCGTTAGGTGGTTAGTGATGTAGGTTAGGACCCAAATACAAAAAGTATTAGGTATTAGGATTGCATTGGATGGGATCAGATATGAAATCGATCTCTATAAATATTGAACTAGTATTGCCAATCGTTTGAATTGAAAAACAAAAGCCGCTCGGTCGCCGGTCGCCTGTCGCCGGTCGGTCGGGACTCGGAGGAGCGCGAGCGGAGGGAACAAAGCTGTGCGGGCGCGCTTGGCACGACGAGCGCTGCGCTAGTTTCGTGACTGTGGCCGCAATTACACGTCACGGCTCGCTCGGGACTCGGTAAATTATGAGAGACGGGAGTTTTTCATTTCGCTCGAGTCGAGTGCCCGCATCTGAGGCAGCCGCCCCCCGCGCCCCGAGCCCGCCCCCGCCCGCGCCCGCGCTCTGCAATTACACTCATGCACGAGACCGCGGCGTACTCCCGCCTCCGCGCTGCACTCACTATTCTAAACGACCCTGTGTGAATCCTCCCAATGAAAACGTCGATCGTGACAAACTAAAGGCGGCGATAAGCTAATATTGAATGACCACATACAGAACTGGTTGATATTGATATATCACGGGTACCCGACGTGGAGCTATGTTGGCCGAGTCTGTGATCAGCGTCTCCGCGGGGCGTCGGCGAGGTCGCGCGGTCGCGCGGCGTGTCGGCTGCGACGTGTCGCAAGCGTGTCGTCGCGCAGTGTGTCGCACACAACGCACACAAAGCTCGTCACAAAGCTGATTACCCGCGGGTTCATGCTTCGGAGCTGTAATCCAGTTTCCAGTAAATAGAAGCTCAAATCGACCGGCGTGTTTAGAGGCGCGTGGGCGCGACATTCGTACAATAAATACCGCCGATAGCGCGACATAAATTTCCATATTAATACGAGTCTATCGGGCTAAGCGTCGCTCTTCAACTGTTTATGTAAATGTTATGCCCCGTATCTCTTACTAAAAGTTTCAATTACACGGGCTGGAATAACGTTATACTGTTAATTAGGCTCGATGGGTCGGTTAAGTACGGCCGTGATTGCGTCGCTCGTTACGAACCACCGGCGACGCGACGTCCGCGGAACCTTTTATTGAACTCGATCGCCGCCGCTCGCCTGATGCGCGTCGCTTACAGCTTACCGCTCATCGCTCGCCGCACGGGCAAGCGGTCATCCGCTCATAATTGCTTATGTTAATCAATCGACTTTATTGCGTGAGATGACACAACACCGGATTAATGGACGTGAGAATTGTTTCATGACACTGATCCTTGAACTTAACTTCTAGGCTTTGACCTCTTTCACTCCGCGTGAAATTCACATGAAAGGCTCCATCCAAAGGTTGTCTAGAAGAGATAGCGATAAGACCGCCAATTGTATATTAATAATTGTACATTACTTGGATTTAAGAAATCATGGTTATATTCTTTTTTTCTGGTTGTGCAATAAAGTGCTCTCTACCTATTTATGAAAGGCATTCTGTGCTCATACAGGGCGGACATTTTCGTCTGAACAAAATCTATAGCTGATGATACCAACGGGTGTATATACATTGGTCCCGTCTGATAGGTACGGCCGGCGAGGCACAACTACTGACTACCCAATCCGTGTCTCCTTCTCCTTTAGATAATGTTACCAAAATGGGTTGCCTGGAAGAAATTTATATCAGAAATAAGGCCAATTGTATTTGAAAGTGTAGATTTTGGAAGATCCTATTTTATATCAATTCTTACTGGTAATATAAGGAAGCAGTAGTAGTGCAGCGGTAGCTCACAAAAAATTATGACATGAATAACATTACTTTTAAAAGAATGCAAAAAGATTCGAGTGGTATTTTGGTGTGGTGGTGTAATGTGTTATACCGTACATCGTTTTTGTTTATAACAAGAACAGTGCGTTCTCAGGATACAACTCTGAGAATATCCTTCATCCGTCTGATTTAAGCAACGCGTCATAGAGTTTTTAGAGTTGACTGCAAAGTAGTCACAGTTTTTGAAAGCGCAAATCTTGTGGGCAAATCTGTTAAAATTAAACCCACCAAAAACATTCTGTATAAAACTAGCCAAGTCTCGATGGAGCTGTTCGTTTATCTCTAAAAAGTAATGAAATCTAGACAAAGTCGTGCCGAGTCTAAGGTTCCTATATATAATTGCCGATACTTATGTATAGGCAAGCCTGAGCATATCTGTAGCAGCTTTATCAAGTCTACAATTGACTGGTTTTTCAACCAACGTTTTCCAAGTGGCAATTTTCTATCGTCAATGGGTAGCGGTTCTGGCGACAGATTGGTGCAATGGTGTCATGGAGCACCTGGTTTTGTACCCTTGTGTACCCTTCAACGGCTAAGTCACACAACATTAACTATAATAATAAAGAAATCGCAGTAAAGAACCTTAAACTTGGCACGACTATGCCTAGATTTCATTACTTTTTAGAGATAAACGAGCAGCTCCATCGAGACTTGGCTAGATTTTAACTGAATGTTTTTGGTGGGATTTCACTTCTTTTTGCAGAAACGTGGGCATATTGATTTATTTTATTAGATTTTCTTATTACCGAATTTACCTACTTGAAGGTGGGAAGGAAGGAAACACCATTGTAGGTATAAGTAGGTACAAGAAATGTATGGGAGTAGGTAATAGATAAATGTTGATGGATGTCTTTTTGTCACTGCCATTCCTTCATTGTTTTCTAGTATTCCTACAATATTATATTTTACACTAGCAGATCCGGCAAACGTTGTTTTCACATATTAGTAGGTAGGTAAGCCTAAGACCTGTTCTCTGAACTGCTAAAGAAGTCTAAGCTAAGCTCTGAAGCCGTTTGGGAGAAGTTCGATAACAAACACTGTGACACGAGATTTTATAAATTATCCTGTGTGTTTTTTTTTATATGTAGGTTTTATATTTTTCGCAAACCAAGGTAGATTTTTTTTGTACATAAACATTAAATTACAGCAGATATTTCATATCCTAAGAGTATAGACAGAGGCTTTATCACTAAAAGTGATCTCTTCCAGACTTTGGATGGACAATGATAATGGCAAGGTTTCTCACCGTCAAGAGTTGGCGATACTTGGGTAACAAGACGTAGGTATTTACCTAAATAATAATTGGAAAGTTGAATCGATAACGAAGCACGAAATAACAGCAGCCGTCAAGAATTATACATATTTCATGTGCCTACAGTACGTACAAAGCTCTACGTGCTCGTATTTATGAAGATTGACGCAGTCACCTTTAGCTTTGGACATGCATGAAGCAGTTTAAAAGATAAAGTAGGTAAGCGGCGCTGCGGAACTCCAGCGCAGCGCTACGGTAAATGTTAGGGCATTTAAATTTACCATTTGCAGGGCTTTAATCAGGCGGCCGGGGCCGGGTCGCCACATTACTGCTTTAAATCGTCACCCGAGACAACGCGCCGTATAACTCGAGGTGGACTTTCCGCCCTAATTAGCGCCGCGAGGGAGTCTAGCCGAGCGTCGTGCTCCTTAATCCCCGGACATAGGGGCTAGAGTCGCGGGAGCGGGCTAGGCGCTAGGCCAGCCTATGCCTAGCTGCAGCGGCGCGGCGCGGGCGGAAGCGGCGGCTAACAAGCGAGCAGCACGCCGCCGCGGTCACGAGCGACACCTCGTTACACACACGACACATTTGACTTTTTGATTTTACACGTCTCTCGATACCCATTATTCCCTGTTTTTGTTTCTACGAGAACCTATAAACGAGGATCAAGGGGTAGTTCCGTGTCACGACTCAAAAACATCACCGATTAGCTCCAGGCTGTCCGATAAATTATTTATTCTAACGGTAGCGATCAAAATCGTATAGCATTATTATAAACGGCGCTCGGAGAGCTATTCAATTGGCATCGCGTAATCGATCCGATTTCACGCGCGATGCGCCTGCGGCACAATGATAGCTCTAATGAATAAAATATTGTAAAAGATATTAATTGCGGAGGGGAGCGGTTTAATCCCGTTTATTCGCGAGCAGCGCACAATAGCGCGCGCGCAGCTGACGCGGTAAAAAAGTGTCGTCCCCCGGGAGCGCATTGTGCGCGCCCGCGCCGACAATACCGCACTTTATTTATGGGGCCACTCCATTGAGCTGCCCACGACAAGTGGGCATCGCACATGTTGCGTTAATTCGATAAACAAATGTTGCTACAGATATGACAATGCCACTCACCCTCCGCGTCGCTCCATGTTGGCTCTGAAAATACAAGCAGATTGGTTAACATACCTATCATCTCTAATGGCGCCACTGGGCGCAACGTCCTTTCCCGGCTCAGTAGAATTCGATGAAAAAACACAATTGTCTAGGTACCAATGCGTGCGCGGCCTCATCAAGATCGGCATGCTTATTTCTTGTTACAGCTACAAAAGCGTGTTCAGTTCAGGGCAGTATCCCCAAAATTAACATGGTTTTATTGTTAGTACCTAAACAGCTTTACCTACGAATCCGAACCGAATCCAGGGTACCTACATCCTGACACCGACATGGAAAGGCAATGACATCTAGGTGCAGATTGCGTGCGATGCTATCGGGCTTCCTTTCATTGAATATCAGCTGGAGAAGCGGGCTAATTGAGGAATAGTTTGAGGTACCTACCTGCGCAGCGCGTGTCAGCCGCGTCCGCCGCTGCGGCGTGTTGCAGGAACTGAGCCGATCAGATTACGGCCGGGCCATAGCGCAATGGGTCTGCCTAGCACGCGGTACCTACACATCATTTGCATAAGTTGATACACATTCGTAGGCGATAGATACTCAGCATTATTCAACATTAATACATAGATAGGTACTAATCGAAAACCTTTCAATATGGAATTTGTGCCACAAAATCCGTGCACAAAATATACCTATTCATTGATTTCTGAAAGTCTGTTCCTAATCTGTGAACTGAAACTAACGAAACTAAGTATGTTTTGACATCAACTCTCTGTCTTTTTTAGGCTTAATTATTACTGAACTAAGCCAACAGCTTTCGCAAACTTCGATCACGTCTAATTTTAGCATTTCCTCAACTTCTTTGCAGAGAGCTTTTTATGTTCTTTTTGTTGCACTAACCCGTGCTGGAGACAATTTTTAAAAACCTATTTAGAGGCTAAAAATTACGCCCATGCCGCTCTGGCTAACCGTACCAGCGCTCTCCCAACTGAGCTAATGAGCAAGTGCCGGCATCAGCGAAATTTCGAACAATATTCTCTGTATTATTTACAGGCAGCGACATCTGGCTGAAGTAATTTGCATCACTTGCAGCCCCGAGCACCTACTTCAACTGGCGCAGTCGGGTAAAGAGGTTACGTTCGAAACTGTTCTGTTCAGAGTTCCACCTGACTCCCCACGCCGTTGACGCGTGTCATCTTTTACATATTAGGATTCCATCCAACCATCTACGCTAATAGTCTCATCCAAAGTTCCTCAACTGATTCGACACATATGCTGACAGTCGTAAAGTCTTCACAAACTTTGCAGAGCAGAGTCTGTTGGGAAGCTGGGAAAGCTGGGAAGAACAATATAATGATTAAGAACTCAATTAAAACTTTTAATATTATATTAAGTGGTGGTTAATAAATAGCATACCCGTTTTCTACACTGTTTAATTCACGCCTATATCCTAGGAAGGCTGACAGAGGCATGGGTTTGCCACTAATTTTGTTTCATCTAAATTCATTTAAAGTAAATGAAGCTAGCTACAGTTCGGAAGTTACGGACTTCTTATAAGTCGCTTAGCTAAAATCCTCAGAATAAAAACTTTAGTTATTGTTCTGAGCTAAAATCCGAGCCAATGAAATTGTTCCGATAGTCAGCAAGATATTATGGTAGGTACATATAACTCTACATGTACGTTGTAGGCAAGTGGTAAGTGAACGTAGCATTTATGTAGCGGCGGCAGCGGGTTGGTCGGCGAGACCGCTTCCAATAGCCACTTTGTTGCTCTCTCATTTACTAGAATCTGCGCGTAAAATGGAACAAAAGGCAATCAAGCACAAAGGGCGCAGGATATTCGAAACAAATTGCATAGCGAATTAGTTCGCGCCAAAACGGGCGTCCATAAAGTTGCAGCTATTCGCTCCGTACCATACGCGGCGCGCAGATAGTAATTTAGTAGCGCGCGGCGACCCGCGCTCGCGACCCGCGCGACCCATTGTGTGTGAACCGAATCGCTTCATTAGACAAAGCGAGCACTCGATTATTTGCACTCGCGATTAGACGCTACGATATCCGTGCAATAACAAAACAGAAGACTCTACAAGGCCACATGTAGAGAGAAGCCTCTCTTTCAAGCTCTTTCATGCTACATCAGTAATCTCAGAACAAACCAAAACAATGTCAATCGCATTACGTATTATCTGTATTATTGAAAGCATTTAATTAAAACCTATTTACAATCAGACTAGTTAATAGATGGTGTAGTAGATACCTACATATATACTAATAAACGCTAAAACATAGTACCTAAACCCTCGAGTGTACTGTGTTAGTGTGTTTGAATCCATTGATATTAACGATGGATTCAAGAGGAGGAAAAAGTGTCCTTGGATCCATTAATGGAGCCAATCAATGGATCCAAGTGGACGGAGGGAATTATTTTCGCTTGAACTACCTATATTTAAATTTTTCAGTATTGTAGTGTAGTAGGTACCTAAACCTATGAATAAAGAAAATTTTCCCTTTTCATTGTATTCTCCACTCGATTTTGTAGGCTAATCATGTTATCAAAATGTGTCGATACATCGGATCGGATAAGCAGTTTCAGCACTAACGGTGGCACACCCATAAAATATACCTAACCTACGACTACTAAGCATGCACAACTCTTCATTTGACTCTGCCGTAGAAAGGTGAAAAGAAGATTACGCCTGAAAATTATAGGTACTCAAATGCTTATGAGCAGGTATACTGAGCGCTCGTGGCCTAGTCGAAACGAGTGATTAGATTCAATCACTTGAGTTAAGCAACGGCAGGCGTGGTCAAGTGCAGGATGGGTGACCGTCCCGTGTCTACCGCCAGTGCCATTTTTTTCGGGCGCTTTCGTGCCGGCTTTCATGTAATGGCAGTCGTTAAGCCATGTCACAGGACTTATGGGCGGCTTTATAACTTCTGACAGTAAGGGCCTGTTTCACAATCTGCAAATAAAGTTCGCAGTAAAGTTTGCAGATTGTGAAACAGGCCCTAAGGCTCGCCACTGTCTTACAATCCTCCACCAACCCGGACTTGGCCCCCGTGGTGGAGTATGGCATAACATTCCTGCTATGCAGGAAGAGACCATGCCCCGGCAGTGGAGACATGCAAGGGTTATATCGATATCGCATAAAATGTAATTTTTAGTTGTCTTGAAACTTGAACTAGGTCAATCTGTGAAAAAATTATGGGGATCATGTTGCTTATTGGGGGATTAATTTATCAATTCCGCAGATGGTACGTATTGAGTTATTTCAATATCGAACATATTTTACAAGAATATTATAATTTCCTTGTTCAAGCAACAAGAAAGTAGATTCCTCGGTACATTTTAATACAGAAGGTACGCAACCAACCTTATAAAACTTGTTAGATAATTGAAATAACTCGCAGCATCGATCCCAGCTCCTGCGCTATTGTCCTGCCGGCCGAGGCCACGCGACTAAACAATAAAACACAACAGTTTATAATCTATTTTCATTGATTTAATAGACATGTAGGATTACATATACATATTTAATCTCACCATAAAACTATATATGCACGAATTAAATCAGCTAGTGTCCTAATAGTGATCAGTGTACAAACAACGAATTCCTAGCTGGCGGGGCGGGGCGCGCCGACGCACTCGTCCTAGTAAACAGAACTCTTGTTCCGGAGTGTATTGCTACAACCGGTACAGGCACCACGCACCAGACTCATTCTCGTCACTCTGAGCATGATCGATGCAGCGGTACAGAGGATAAAGTCTGGCCCCACTCGTTTTCATTTAGTTTAAGATGACTTGAGAAAATATGGTCAAAGTGGAGTATTTTTTCCTGCTGTCTTTTTCTCCACTACAATATGGCCCGAAGGCAGCTTACGTTTTACACTGTACATTGACATTCAGCAAACAGAATGTAATTTTTTTACGTTGAAATAATTGATTTGACTCGGTATCCACTACATTTCAAATGCCACCTTAGTGAATGCGTTTTCTTTTTTAACATTACCGTAACCGAAACAGGGCCTGTTTATTTACACCAGGAAAAACAGTGAAATGAAAGTCTGCGGCGGAAATCAATACGTATGAAAGGGTGGCCCAAAATTGTGTAATCACTGGGTCCGAAGCTGTCTGCAGCCTGGGAACAGAATTTAATCTAGGCTCCGGACGAGGAGTGTAGAGATGGTGCGGCGAGAGCGACTGCCGCGGCGGCGGCGCGCCCCGAGGGCCAGCGGGCACCGCGTTAGCTAACATTAACACAAAACACTCGCAGTGTCACAAGCTACGGAGTCTTGAGGCGTGGATTTGTCTCCGCTAGATGCCATGATACAGCGGCCGGCGTGGTGCGTACGCAACTATACAAGCTAAAATTTGTTAGAGACTACAATATAATAGTTTAAAAAAGTCGGGCCCCGTGCGACCAAAGGGCCGTCACGGGACGGCATTTGCATTATTTGTAGTTGAATGTTGATAAAGCAAAAGAGGTTTGTCTTGATCGTGGCTAATGGTAACCATGGTGTATGCCTGCCACCTTCCTCCGGGGTATAAGCGTCAGTTTATTTATTGAGTCTCTAACATCACAAGTATTTTAGTCGTATTGTTGCGCCCGCAAGTCACCGGCCCTATTTTAGGAGGATGCTCGACAAAGAAGCAGCATTCGACAGGAAATAATTGTCATTGAACGAAGGCACTGTCGTTCCTGCGACGTTTTGGAACTCGTCAAAATGTAGAGTAGAATAGTATGTTGGCATTGGCACTGATCACAGACACGCGAGCGATGCACCAGCGTCAAATCCACGCCCCCAATAACAATGTTTCGTACAGTACTGTTTTGTTACATTTATTGTGATTGAAGTCTAACCCGTATCTATCGAGCGTCGGCGTCCGAACTCGGACCCGCGCCACGTCCTAAAATGTTACGTAATCCTTTCTTTGGCTTAATAACGTTTGAAAGCGTAATATATACTTCAAAAGCATTAAAAATCTCTAAAAATTAAATACAACATGTAACTAGTTATGTGCTATGTTTAACACAGGACATTGCAAAACATCGCGGTGAACTATTTATAAAATTTCAATAAACCAACAAAATATAGCGTGATATGTTACGTTTCTGTTAGCGTAATGTAATTTGTTTATGTTTAAAAATGGCATCGTTACATTATTTACTTATGTTCGTTATATTTGGACAGCATTGTAGCGATTGCGAGCAATCGATATCGGCTCAGCGTTGCTCTACAGAACAGCACCTCATCTACGACCGCGGGGAAGAGAGCCCTTTGTCGCGTAGACACGGAAAGTACCAAGACAAATACTTTCGAGACTTTTGTGTTTTACCCTTTCCGTAGTAGACACGGGAGGTAAGTAAGTACATTATCTGTTTCTTAGGGAGCCTGTCCCTGCAGCCACTGTTCATAGGCTGCCTGTGCATGCGCTTTCCCCGCGTCGTTGCGTGTGCATAGACAGCTTGAAGTTACACAGAATATAACAAAATCGCCATACACCTGAAAGAGGGCCGTTCTACTCTTCAAAATCAACATTTATAGGAAAAACTTTAAAACCGCGAAAAAATATCAGCACTTCCTTAAATTATAACACCGTAGGTAACTAGTGTGAAACTGGTATTTTTTTCGCAATTCCGAAGATTTTCTTACAGTAAAATTCGTTCGGACCGATGAGTAGAATCTCCCAATTTCTGATAAAGATGAGGTTTTTGGTATAGTCTGTAGGAACAGTTAGTATAGCACTGCCGAGCCCTCAGCCGAGCTCGGCTAACGGACCTAGTGCTAGCGACGCGGTGCTACACGCGGCAACTATTTCAAAGGGCGCCACGACGCCGCTCGTCGCTTTCATTCTTAGTTTTATTTATAAAAACACCGTTGCCGATACATGGAAACACGATATAAAGCACGCCTCATATGCATTTTAAATATTCCGCCGCAAGCGTTCCCTTTGCAGCAGGGATTCATGGATTGTTTTAAGGAATCGTGTTTTTATCTATAAGATGTAAGATTTGTATCAAGCGACTGTCACGATTGATCGAATCGGACAAAGACGTCGTCGTAATCGATTTCACGGTTCGACTGAACAATATCGGCAGGTGACGAAATACGTTTGTGCGAAAGACAGCGGCAGCGGCGTCGCGGCGCTGAGCCTGAACATTTGGCACAGGCGGTGACCGGCGCGGCGCATGCTTGCAGCTAGCGGCCAGCCACGAGCGGCTGAATGTTAAGGGCTAGCTACTAGCGGCTGTCGGTTAGAGGCCAGCGGTTGGCGACTAGCAACAAACGGCTGGCGTTTAGCGGCTAGCGACTGGCGGCTAGCGACTGGCGGCTAGCGACTGGTGGCTAGCGACTGGCGGCTAGCGACTGGCGGCTAGCGACTGGCGGCTAGCGACTGGCGGCTAGCGACTGGCGGCTAGCGACTGGCGGCTAGCGACTGGCGGCTAGCGACTGGCGACTAGCGGCTAGCGACTAGCGGCTAGCGGCCTTATCCCCCGAATCTCGCTGCAAACCGACCGCGGCTCATATAGAACGAGTACGTCGAAAGAGACGTCTTATACTCGCCAGCCCGAACCATGTAGTAACAAAATCGTTTCAAAGCTAACAAGTGTATGGTCACCATTTTCTAGTTAATAATTATTTACTTTACAACTTTTTAAGTAAAAATAACATTCTCATATATTCTATCTGTTTGTAGCGTGTGTTTTTAATATTTAATATAATTATAATATTTGTTGATAATATAATTTATTAGCTTTATAATATTTTAATAATAATAAGTATCCTTGTGCTCGGTTTGTACAGCGACGCTACACTCGACATTGTACTACGTTCAATTATCCACTAGAACAATTCATCAAAATACACGAGAACTAATCACTTTGTAAAAACGTCAAAAATAATATTACATTAACTAAAAATAAAGGGAAAACGCTTCGAAAAATTCCAAATACAAATAATACTTGTTATGACTGAGTCACATAAAAATTACAGACGGCGGAGCGGACGAGCGTCGGCTGCCGCGACTCGCGACCGCAACTGCGACCGCGACTGCGACCGCGACTGCGACCGCGGCCGACGCCAGCGCGCGACCGCGGCACCACGACCCGCGACTATCGGTAAACAATCATATAACGAACGCGCGTCGCGTGTACCGCTACCTATGCTATTCGTACGCTATACTTTGTTTAGTATCATATTATGATCCACATCAAAAATAAATTTGCACATACATTTACTTTTAATCTTACCATCTATTAGTACATAACAGAGAAACGTTCAAAGACCATACATACGTACATAATACATAACTAGATAATTATTTATGAAGCGAAGCGGCCTCTTCCCGGCGGGGCGGGCGAGGGGCGCGGGGCGCGGGGGGGAGGCCGCTACACTCTGCACACACGACAGCATCACTGGACTAAGCACCGGCCGCCGCAGCCGCGCGGCCCGGCCCGGCCTCGCCCCCGCCCCGCCCGGCCCGGCCCGGCCTCGCCCCCGTACCGCCCCGCCCCGCCCCGCCCGGCCCGGCCCGGCCCGGCCCGGCCCGGTCTGGCCTCGCCCCCGCCCCGCCCCGCCTCACCCGGCCCGGCCCGGCTCGCTCGCTCGTCTCACTAACGACTACTGAAGCATTAGCGCTGCGCGCGCTCGCACATTCAACGCACAAATAAATTAAATTCATTTACACTAAGTCGTACCCTACCATTGCTACTACAACGAAATGTTATTTTACTTTAACATAAACTTAACAGACACCTTTGGTATTTCTTTTTAAATTTACACCTAAAAATAAGTTAATACTAAATAAATTTTAACATTCGATCTGTGACAGATTTGTAGAAAAACATAATTGGCAGATAAAAATAATCTCAATATTAATTTGTACTCGAAGTACTAGAGTTACGGAAATACACCGTGCGAGCGAATACTGAACTTAGTGAGTATTGCAGGGCCCACACACCCGCACGCGACTAGAAGCGGCACACACACACACACATACACACACACGGAGAGGACTACACTGGAAGTATCGCTGCGACTGCGACTGCGACACTATGCGCAGCTCACACATAGAATCTAACTATCGCGAATGGGGTTTCAGACTCCGCAGAGCCTCAGTATAACCTTCGAATATGCAATTCATATTTATCAATATTTACAACGATCAATCGCTCTAACCTCTCGTGCGGTGCACCCGGCGGAGACCTGACACGCGACTCACGCGACACACGCGACTCACGCGACTCACGCGACTCACGCGACACACGCGACGCCCGCGCCCGGCGCTTAGCGCGCGACGTCGATGGACAGAATCTCATAAGAAATTAATAAATTCATAACGAGTGCACTCGCATTGCACCGATTTTAGTTTGGCATCGGCTCAAACCGATTGCCTTATGCTGCAGCATACGAGACCGCGTGCCAAGCCACGATCGCGTGCTGCAGCATACGTTATCGCGTGTTGCATCATACGAGACCGCGTGCCGAGCACACGTGACCGCGTGCTGCGGCACGTGTGACCGCGCGCCGCAGCACACGTGATCACGTGATCGCGTGCTGCAGCACACGTCACCGCGTGCCGCCAGCTAAATGCGTACCGCGCACTTTGTCCTAGTATAAACATACAAAATAATACTTTCAACGACGTCAATAATACTTAAAAAACGACTCAAAACACGTCAAAGATCTATAAAACAAAATCGATCGGGAAAGGCTACGCCTTCGCGTAAACGTTACTACGTTTCGTCATGACTAGACAGGTGTTGGCATTGCACTTAACAATTGGGAACTAAGAGTAGTAATAAATAGTGGTGGTGTGGTGTGCGGGGGCGGCGGGGCGGGGCGCGGCGCTCAGGCGGCCGGCTTGTCGGCCTTGTCGGCCTTGTCGGCCTTGGCGTCAGCCTTGGCGTCGGCCGGCGCGGGGTCGAAGTCGGCGTTCACGAACGAGAAGCCGCGGAACTCCTCCTGCGGACACGCCAAGGGTCAGACGAACGGAAACAAGTTTACAACAACAGATATTTTTAAATTCTCCAACCGCAAACCGAGTACCCTAAAACGGGGTGGGTAGAGACTGGGGCATGAATAGAAACGAAAAGTGGAAAATGGTGTTTTGGTCACCGATTTCCTTCTGAATTTCTTAACTAAAGGACGATAAGACTATAAGTCTTTTGACAGATAAGACCACACACAAGGAGACCTAAATTTATAATTTTTCGTAACATAAATTGCGCATCTGAGTTGGAATCTAACAAAATTAACAGAAAACTGTATAGAACGTACTCGTAGAATGAAGTATACATACATACATACTACATACATACATACATACATACATACATACATACATACACACACACACACACACACACACACATACATACATACATACATACATACATACATACATACATACATACATACATACATACATACATACATACATACATACATACATACATACATACATACATACATACATACATACATACATACATACATACATACATACATACATACATACATACATACATACATACATACATACATACATACATACATACATACATACATACACAACCTTACGCCTGTATCCCAGAGGGGTAGGCAGAGACCAGGGACTGCCACTTGCCTAGATCCTGCCAGATCACCTTCGCTTCATCAACGTTCATAAGTCATTGCATGCACGCACGCCAGAATGAAGTAATAAATGCATTATCATGAAATTTTAATTAAACAAGATTATTTAAAGCGTTTTATTTCGCTTTTGAAATAAATATAAGCAGCCCAAATCGAAATAATCGGCCAGGGCTCCCAATATATATTTTTTTCTGCTAAAAGAACCAGTAGAAGGCGACTAAGGGACACAAACCGGGGGGTGGGCAGCAGCGCCCCTGCAGTACAATTCCACCAAACTGCGATCCCCAACCCGCACGCCCAGCGTGGGGATTATGGGCATCACCCCTCAATGATGGCACAACCTTGCGCTTGGCGCTCATTAGGGGAGGGCTATGTCCAGCAGTGGACTAATAAAGCCTGAAGTAGAAAAGACCCAGTAGTGTATAGGCGGGTGAGCACCCACCTGGTTGATGGTCCGCAGCACGTCATCTGACAGCGGCGTGAGCACGGGCTCCTCCTTGGTGAACTCAGCGTCGAAGTTCACGGCCTCCTTCTTGCTCTGCGGACACGGGGCGACGGACCGGTGAGCACATACAGTCCAACACACAGTAGGGCACTTGCGAGAACAACGCTTTTTATATATTAAGGGCGAGATAAATAGTCGCTTCTAAGAACGAGTCTTAGCGAAAGCACTTGCTTAAGAATCGATTTGTCTTTCATAGACAGTACTTTGGCACTCTCTAAGTCGCGAAACCCGGTCTAATTTTTAGCATTCGCCTAAGAACATGCTTAGCTAAGCAAACGTCTACTTTGATACTTAGCTAAGTTAGCCTGAAGTAATGCTTAGGGAAGCTTGAGTACGGACTTGGGCTAAGCAACGACTATTTATCTCGCCCTAAGTGTTTCTATTCACGATTTTGTTCAGACGTGGGTAATTTTATTGTGATTACTATAATTAATACATTAAGGCCGACTTGCGTAACATTTCGCTTAACTTAACTTTAAATAAAATTAACTAAACACGTTTACTCTGCTAAATTTCGTGAAACTAATCACAATCAGAATCGTCTTTCACGACACTTGTCATTCCGTTATTTAGCTAAATATAGGTAAGGACGAATGCGTGTCGGTAAAGCAGACTTTACGTTCCGTTTTACGTCTGAACTTATATCCGCTAGCAAAAATGAAGCTGGTTAGAGAATAAAATTTGCATGGAACGAAACAAGTTACAAAAAGAAAACAAAACTTTTTTTGAAACGCTTGAAATCGAGTTTTTGAAAATAACCTCACTTCTCATATTGATTGACACTGAACAGCTGTGAAAGTAAGATGGCGCTAACTATGATTAGCAGAGTTAAACAGCCAATCTCGGCTGTTTAAATATGACAGTCGCCTAAACATAATTAAGAACAAAAATTTTCTTGTGCAAGTCGTTAATGTTAGTTAAGAACCTAATTTTGATTAACTCGTATTTAAACAATTTTTAAAAGCGTTACGCAAGTCGCCCTAAGTTCACAAGTTTTTTTTTTAAATTGATAGTAAGAAAAAAAATACATTTAATATAATGCCTTCCATCCCCCGAAACCGACAAGGTTTATCTGTGGATTGGGTTTAGTAGTCACCAGCTTAACATGTTGTTGGAAATTAATACTAGTGCTATGCTCGGCAAATACCTTGAACAAACTCAGAATGAGCTTGCGATATACGCGCAAGAGCAAACATATTAAATTTTAGTCGTTGTTGTTAATTGTTGTGGTAACTTCATACTAATGTTGTGACTGCCTGTAATTGAGGTAAAACAATATTTCTAGTTATGGTCTATGGTATTGGTATTGGTGTTGGTATGGTTGTATTGGTGTATATCTTGTTGATAGACCTAATAAATAAAAATTACAAATATAAAACGTCTAAACAAAAATATGGGACAAAACGATGTAACACACAAAAAAGCGAGTCTCGCAAGTTACAGATTGTGGGTTGGAATGTGTCTGCGAAACACGGTTCAATTCATAGATATTTACGCCAGTTCAATATGTCTTCTACGTTTTATTCTGTGGGTTAATCGACTTTATGATTATAATCGACATAGTAAGCCATGAATAAATATATTGATATGATATGATGATATGATATGATAAATTGATGTTATTGATGTTCTAAGCAATGGTAGAGGTATATTAAAAATTTCTACCGCGGCCCTCTTTAATAAAACTGTAATTCAAGTTAACTATGTCAATTCGATATACAACGTATATCCGATTAAACAGATTAGATTGACAATTAGGATTCGGCCACGCAATGGAATTGTCATGTGACGGACAATGTTAGCAGCGATATCATTCCGATGTAAAACCTGACTGCAAAGTAGGTACTCGGGGCTGCAAGTGATGCAAATTACTTCAGCCAGATTTCGCTGCCTGTACTTAATACAGAGAATATTGTAAAGAGGTCCGAAATTTCACTAATGCCGATGAGTCGCCCATTAGCTCAGTTAGAAAGAGCGCTGGCAAGGATAGCCAGAGGTCGCGGGTTCGAATCCCGGCATGGGTGGAATTTTTAGCCTCTAAATAGGTTTTTAAAAGATAGTTACTGTACCAGCCTGCATATACTCTCAAATGTGTAGCGTTAAATGTAATTTTAATATACGTTGTGTCTTTAGCTAAATAGTTTAAAGTTTACTAAAAGGAACATCTTTGTTTTCTAAGTTATGTACATTTGTTAAGTTACGGTAGCAAGGCCACTCGGTAACTGTGAAGGAAAACATCGTGAGGAAACTTAAGTGTCTGGAGGCGTTGAAACACCTCAGCGCTTGAAATTGCCAATCAGCGGTGGCCACGCGCGCGAACTGAGTCCATAATTTCTGTCTCTGAGAGGCTACCGCCCTGCAGACTTCACAGGATACACAAAAGATTTAGTATGTACGTTACACTAAACGAGTGTAACATGCATAACTTTTAATAAATAAATGTTATTGTTATTAATAAGAAATTGATACGAATTAAGAATGAAGCGCTCGTGGCTTACGCGAACCGACTAATTGGAATCAATCACTTGAGTTAATCAACAACAGCCGCGGTCAGGTGCAGGATGGGTGACTGTCCCGTGACTATGATATTTTTTACTATGATATAATTATTTTTCCGAGCGCTTCCATGCTTCGCAAGGCACGTTAAGCCGTTGGTGCCGGCTGTCACGTAAAGACAGTCGTCAAGCCACGTCAGAGGCCTTATGGGCGGCTCGATAACTCCTGACAGTAAGGCACACATTCAGAGACGAAAACTGAAGGTAAGACTGGTCTCAGAAATGTCAAAATGTACGTCATTTGGACATTTGTAAGACCAGTCTTTGCTTAGTTTTCGTCTCTGAATGTCAGCTTAAGACCTGCCACTGTCTCACAATTCTCCACCGACCCGGACTCGGCCCCCGTGGTGGAGTATGTATGGCCAACATTCCTGCGATGTAGGAAGAGACCCGTGCCGAAGCAGTGGGGTGATACGAGGGTCGATAACACAACCGAGAATTAATAAGCGGGCAGTAGTGCGTGTTTAAAGTCTCCACTCGTTTAAAAACCTATTTAGAGGCTAAAAATTTCACCCATGCCGGGATTCGAACCCGCAACCTCTGGCTATCCGTGCCAGCGCTCTACCAATTGAGCCAATGGGTGACTCACCGGCATCAGTGAAATTTCGAACCTCTTTACACTATTCTCTGTATTACGTACAGGCAGCGACATCTGGCTGAAGTAAATTGCATTACTTACAGCCCCGACTACCTACTTTGCAGTTAGGTTTTACATCGGAACGATATCACTGTACCCACATGATTATACTATTTTTTCTTTTAATGCACTAACCCGTGCCCGTGGTGAGTCGCCCACTGGCTCAATCGGTAGAGCGCTGGCACGGATAGCCAGAGGTCGCGGGTTCGAATCCCGGCATGGGTGAAATTTTTAGCCTCTAAATAGGTTTTCAAATTTGTCCTCAGCACAGGTTAGTGCATTAAAAATAAAAATAGCATAGTCTCCACTCGTGTCTGTCCAGTTGTGGCGACGTCGGGTCGCCGAGTCCGCGTCACGAGCAAGTGTTGCGCGTGGGGCGCGCGTGGGGCGCGTGGGGCGCGTGGGGCGCGGCACTGACCAGCTTGGGGCGGAAGGGCGGGCGCAGCCGGCGCGCCAGCAGCGCGTCCCAGTCCAGGTCGCGGAAGAAGCCGTGCTGCCGGATGCCCGCCGCGCCGCCCGCCACGCCCAGCCGCCGCGCCGGCGCCTTGCTCATGAACCCTGCGCACCACACAACCAACACCACGCGCCATTACTACACCGCCTTTACAGTGTGTTGTGCTAGTTAAAATTAAAGATTAGTATGGTCACAACTTGTATTTACGACGCGCTACATAATAGTGTCTCTTATTCTATTCGGTTATACGATTAAACAGGCTTACATATTAGGCGTACGCACACAGAACATAAAAAAAGAGTAGAAGTCGTAAGTGGGCGGTGCTCGCGTGCCTCACATTAGCAATGTATTGCCTATGCGTAGTCGGTGACAGTTTTGTTGACTTCAGTTGCCGTGCGCTTCTAGTAAAGAAAAAATGGTGATTAAAATGCCATGTTATGCTGTGTTAGAGAGTAAAAATAAAAGTTGGGGACCAAAATATACCGATCATGCCGTAACATTTCATCTGTAAGATGTATTTCATTGTATTTTTAATTAAATTTGTATTGACATGAAAACGGAAACCAATCCGAAAATGAGAAAGTGAAACCACCTTTATTTACTGGTTTATAAAGTTAAATTTTCTTCGAAGAAAGTGTACATTCTCTAGAAGTTTCTGTCAAAATTTGAATTCTACTCAATTACGGATGGGGGCACATGATAAAAATCTATCGATAATTTATGGTCTATGACGTAGTAGTCTTGAGTATGGCGACGGGTCGCGGCTGGCCCCACGTACCCTTGAGTATGGCGACGGGTCGCGGCTGGCCCCACGTACCCTTGAGTATGGCGACGGCGTCGCGGCTGAGCCACACGGGGTACAGCACGTCGTCATGCAGGATGCTCTCGAACAGCTCGTCCTCGTTGTCCGCCTCGAAGGGCGGCTGCCCCGCCAGCATCTCGTACAGCAGCACGCCCAGCGCCCACCAGTCCACGGACGGGCCGTACTCCAGCTCCTGCAGGATCTGCCGACACCCACCACACCGCATCGATGCACGTTCGCTTTCCCCGGTCGGAGTGCTTAGTGCGACTTTTTTAACTACTCGATCGCGTTAACGTAAACTCATATTTCTATGGATCATCGAGGAAGCGCCACCTAGCGACAAGTATGGAAATTAAAATTGCTGAGTGCGAGTTGTAATGGTTTACGTTGAGAAGTGAACACGTTTACCAGCCAAAACACGAATTAACGCGAGTGCGAGTTGTACTGTGACAGCTTTTTGCCAGTTCGAACGGTTAACTTACTCATACTCACTACTCAATGCTCGATTAACGCGGTAGTAAAGTTATTCGATTGGATCAACTCGCACTAAGCACTCAGAGTCCCCTTTATTACAAAAATCTAAGTGCATCATGCGTTCAAACGCCGCGGTAAATAATTCTCGACGAACTATACACCTCCTCCTGTCTTACAAAAATATAAGAATACATAAATACAGACAACAAAGGAAGTAGTATTTCTTAATGATTCGCGACAATCGTACATAGTTATATATTAATCGCGATTTGACCCGTATTAGTACATTACACAACTAGGGTGGTAATACAAAGAAAGGCCGAGATCGCAGAAGTTTGCGGCCCGAGCTGCAAGCGAGGGACGTAAATATGCGATCGAGAGCTTTCTTTATTACCTCCCGTGTTGTGTACATCTTTTTATGTCTACACTTGGCCAGAAAGCGGCTTTTTCCGTACGCGCAGCGTGCGGAAAAAGCCACTTTATTGCCAGGTGTGGCATAAAATATATAACTAAACAAGGGAAGTAATTCACGACACTGTGTACCTTTTCTTTTTTTTAGTCGGGTAAAAACGAAAAATATATCTATTCAGGTTTTCAAGCTAAACGATTAGATGAATCGGTCGTAGCCCGGGCTGCATATGGCGCGATCAATGCATGAATGGATGACCGTCTATTACTAACGCTAGTGGCAATTTTTCGAGCGGTTCCGAGCTTTGCATGGCACGTTGAGCAGTCGGTGCATGCTGCCGTCGATAGATGGCAATCGTTAAGCCAAGTCAGAGGGCCTTAGGGCGGCTAAAAACTTCTGACAGTAAGACCAGCCACTAGTCTTGTCAAATCTAGACTCGGTCCCTATGGTGAACTATGGCCTATACATTCACAGAGGGGCACGGGTCTCTCACCCGTGCCCCTCTGTGGGTACATAATTGATTGATGATAAATTAGATTAAAACGTGTCCTCACCTCCGGCGCGATGTAGTCTGGAGTTCCGCAAAAAGTGGTGGTAGTGGCGCCATCTGCGAAAACATAATATATTTTAGTTTTTTATTCGATTTCGAACCATAACTACTTCAATACATTAGAATAGCTACCCGCATGCCCAGCGTGGGGATTATGGGCATCACCCCCTATGATAGTACAACATGGCGCTCTTTAGGGGAGGGCTATGTCCAGCAGTGGACTAGTATAGACTGACGACGACAGATTAAAACGGTTACTGCTGAGCGAGACGGCTAGTAACCCGAGGCGACCTCAGCCGAGCCAGAGGACTGTACTGACCCAGGATGCCCTCCTTGCACATGCCGAAGTCTGCCAGCTCGCAGTGCCCGTCGCTGTCCAGTGAGTGTACTGACCCAGGATGCCCTCCTTGCACATGCCGAAGTCTGCCAGCTTGCAGTGCCCGTCGCTGTCCAGTGAGTGTACTGACCCAGGATGCCCTCCTTGCACATGCCGAAGTCTGCCAGCTCGCAGTGCCCGTCGCTGTCCAGTGAGTGTACTGACCCAGGATGCCCTCCTTGCACATGCCGAAGTCTGCCAGCTCGCAGTGCCCGTCGCTGTCCAGTGAGTGTACTGACCCAGGATGCCCTCCTTGCACATGCCGAAGTCCGCCAGCTTGCAGTGCCCGTCGCTGTCCAGCAGGATGTTGTCCAGCTTCAGGTCGCGGTAGATGACCCCGTGCGCGTGCAGGAACTGCAGCGCCAGCGTCACCTCGGCCGCGTAGAACCTGCGGCAGCGGGCGGAGCCGCGCGTCATGGCAACAGACTCACACACTACGGGACACCCTGCTCCACGATATCCACGTGGGGCGGGGTGTAATTTCACTTAGATTGTTGTTTAAAATGGAGGATGTTGCGGCTACGCCACGAGAGGTAAGTAAAGTTTTGTATAAATATTGCAAATGAAACATTTTGCTGAAAGTATACTTCGTTTATACTATTTTTATTTTTAATGCACTAACCCGTGCTAAGGACAGATTTAAAAACCTATTTAGAGGCTAAAAATTTCACCCATGCCGGGATTCGAACCCGCAACCTCTGGCTATCCGTGCCAGCGCTCTACCAATTGAGCAAATGAGCGATTCACCGGCCTCTTTTAGCCTCTAAATAGGTTTTTATACTTCGTTTGTTTTTATGAAGAATTAGCAGTCGGCTCAGTCGGTACCGAGACAAAAATGTATACTCTATTGCATTTGCCCGGTTCAAGCGTTCGTTTTATTGAAATCCCAGACTAATTTATCGTAGCTCCGAACGACTTAAGTTAAAGTTTAGGCATCGAATCGTTCTAAATTAAACGTTACTGGATTGAACTGAATAAAAAGTTACTTGGCGTGATCATTCAAATAACTTTTAATTCGATTTTTACCAAGACTCCGCTGTTGTTTGAGCTTGCACAAGAGATTACCGCACGGCAAAAGAATAACTCTCGCGGATTACCTCAAATATAAGGTCTGCCGCGTTAATGAAATGAAAAGGTTTTATTCAAAGTAGCACAGAAACTACGGCTTAATGAACTTTACAATTCAAACTAGGTGTCCATTTCAAAATCTAGATCATTTAGGAGAAAAAATGGACAACAAAACTCCTAACTTAGTCTTTTCAAAAGTCCTTAATTACCATAGTTTACATAATTATTATAAACATAGAACTCATACATTGTACTGGCTTTAATTCCAGACCTCATTGTCAACCAAATAATCCTTTATGTTATAGTAGCCCTTTTGGCACAAAGTGTGCTTAACATATTTTTTGAACCGCGATTCAGGCAAGCTTAATATATCTTCAGGGATTTTATTATAGAAGCGTATACAATGCCCCATGAAGGATGTATTAACCTTTGCCAGCCTAAATAGTGGGAACAAAAGTTTATGTTTATTTCTAGCATTTACATTGTGTTGGCTACCTAAAGTTTTTAAGTTACTGATATTTTTCCTAACGTACATAATGTTTTCATATATATACTGACTGGCAACTGTCAGGATGTTAGTTTCTTTAAAGAAATCTCTTAACGAATCTCTACTAGACCTGACCTAGACCTATCTCTGTTAGACCCAGTAGAACCGGCGTCATATTCGGGGGTCACTATCCTGACTTTGTACTTCAACAGTGATCTGGCTGCTATCATATAAGTATCTACTGGATAGGGAGAATGATTACTTTTCAAATTGATAATATATTCAAGCTGTCAAATACAACATATATTATTGTACCGGCCAAGCACCGTGTATTGCAACGTGTGCTGACAATGCATTGTCAAGTACACTGCAACCGCCCGCCACTCAGCTCTAGCTACTCGCCAGATACACTCACAACTTTAACTACCATTAAAACTATGTAGTTCTGTACAAATATTATAGTAGAGTGAATAAACTACCATAACGATATTGATGGGGCCTAAGTCGAATTAAGCATGTCACTAAGTAAACTCAGAAGTGACACTTATGTATAACCAACTTCAAAACAGACTTATAAATTATTAGTAGTAGTAGTGGTAGTAGAATATGGCAATTGTAGACTTGGCATAGTATAGTGTAGTGTAGTGTAGTATAGTATAGTGTAGTATAGTATAGTGTAGTGTAGTGTAGTGTAGTGTAGTGTAGTGTAGTGTAGTGTAGTGTAGTGTAGTGTAGTGTAGTGTAGTGTAGTGTAGTGTAGTGTAGTGTAGTGTAGTGTAGTGTAGTGTAGTGTAGTGTAGTGTAGTGTAGTGTAGTGTAGTGTAGTATAGTATAGTATAGTATAGTATAGTATAGTATAGTATAGTATAGTATAGTATAGTATAGTATAGTATAGTATAGTATAGTATAGTATAGTATAGTATAGTATAGTATAGTATAGTATAGTATAGTATAGTATAGTATAGTATAGTATAGTATAGTATAGTATAGTATAGTATAGTATAGTATAGTATAGTATAGTATAGTATAGTATAGTATAGTATAGTATAGTATAGTATAGTATAGTATAGTATAGTATAGTATAGTATAGTATAGTATAGTATAGTATAGTATAGTATAGTATAGTATAGTTCAATACAGTACAGTATAGTGTAGTGCAGTAGACTGACCGGGCGCGCGGCTCGTCGAACTTCCTGGCGCGCTGTATCTGGAACATGAGGTCGCCGCCGTCCACGTACTCCATGACGAAGAAGAGCCGCTCGGGCGTCTGGAAGGCGCAGTGCAGCGCCGTGAGGAAGGGGTGCCGCGCCGCCAGCGCCAGCACGCGCCGCTCCGTCAGCGTGCACTCCACGTCGTCGTCCTGGATTATGGCGTCCTTCTTCAGCACCTTCACCGCGTACACCTGCCGCGACACAACAAACAAACAAACTCGGCTTTTACCCCATGGACATGGCACGGTTCACGTTTTAACTAATGGACACGACACACTTGACGTTTTACCTAATGGACACGACACGCTTGACATTTTACCTAATGGAAACGGCCACTTGACGTTTTACCTAATGGACACGACACGGTTGACATTTTACCTAATGGACACGGCCACTTGACGTTTTACCTAATGGACACGACACGGTTGACATTTTACCTAATGGACACGGTACTCTTAATGTTTTACCTAATGGACACGACACGGTTGACATTTTACCTAATGGACACGGCACACTTGACGTTTACCTAGTGGACACGACACGGTTGACATTTTACCTTATGGACACGAAACATTTGATGTTTTACCCAATGGACACGACACGATCGTTCCGCGCATGCCTCTTACAACAATAAATTATCAAAGTTCGTATGTTGTCTTGTCAAAATTACATCAGAGAATCGAGAGAAAACATCAGCAGAAAATTGTAAGACATGTCGTATACGTTTTATTTTGTACATAATAAAGAAGCACTACAGTTAATGCTTTTTACAACTCGTAAGCACGGTTTTGTAGTTGTATACACAGTACATTTTTGATAATTAATATAAAGAGCATCGTAATCACACATATAACATGCCGAAATAAAAATGCTTCTTGCTTAAGGCAGTTCATACCACTATGACATTCACTATAATAAATGGTATAATATTATTAATTCAGACTTCAGTCAGTTCTTTTTGAGTTTTTATTCTTTGCAAATAGTGAACCGCTCGTAGGTTAGTCGAACCGAGTGCTTGGAATCAATCACTTGAGTTTAGCAACAATATGCGTAAGGATGGGTGATCGTCCCGAGAATACCGCTCGTTGCATTATTTCGACCGCTTCCGTGCTTTGCAAGGCACGTTAAGCCGTTTGTGCCGGCTGCCTTATAATGACAGGTTGTTAAGGCTTATGGGCGGCTCGATAACTTCTGACAGTAAGGCCCGCCCCTGTCTTACAATCCTCCACCAACTCGGACTCGGCCCCCGCGGTGGAGTATGGCCTAATCTTTCTGCGATGCAGGAAGGGACTCGTACCCCAGACCTACACGAGTTGATATCGTAATTGTCAAATTTAGACTGTGAGTGGAAAAGTTTAGAATATTCTTTGTTGTACACACTGGAAAATAATTACAGAGACAACAGTTACAAAAAAAGAGGTACAATTGGGGGCCTTATTGCTGATAGCAAGTTTTTTCAGGCAACCCTAAATTGGATAGATTGGTGGACTCATTTGGTACTGAATTGTCAACACTTTAACATTTAGTACTCGAGTGTAAAATCAACGAAACTCTTAAATGAAACTCGGTGCTCTAATGGCGATTTTCTCTTCTTTTTCCATCAAATCTTAAGTTCAGGCTTCACTACCGAATATAGTGATAGATTTGTTAGTTTCATAATAGTCGTTAAACCTTAGATCTGAATATTATAAAACTACTCATTAAGTAGAAAGTCTAACTGTTAACTAGTGTTTACTATTGTATTTTTTTATTTTTAAGCTGACTTAATCAATCATGATGTATAGCTTTTAAAATAAATAACATTTAAAAAAAAACATATATAGAGTTTGCAGGTGGGCGGCGTGCGTTACCTCGTCGGTGCCCTTCTTCTCGGCCAGCATGACCTTCCCGAAGGAGCCCTTCCCCAGCACCTTGATGAAGTGGAAGTCCTCCAGCGCCGCCTTGCCGCGCGCGCCGCTGGCCTCGCCTGCCACACACAACCAGCCAGCCACCTCACTGCTCTGCGCTGCTGCACTAACTACGAGACACGTGAGCGGACGCGGTGACAAATTGTCATTTTTGGGACCCACGACCGAGAACCTACGATCGAGGCCCTGGGAGCTGATTCTCACTTCATTAGCAAATAATTCGTATACGACTCAAAGGCGTATCACTTAAACTCTACATAAAAAGTCGAACGACAGCCAATTATGATTAAAATTAAGTACGGCATTATGAGACCTCAAGCGAGCGAAATTTCGAAAGTCTAATCCTTCGAATATTTTGCGTCCACGGATGCAATTCGCATGGGTGAGAATCGGCTCCCTGGATAGCATTACGGTCGTTTTTACTTACCGGTAATCCTATCTAGTGGTAAGTTGGTGGTCTTAAGTTTTAGGTTATTGAACCAAACAATCACTGTTATGTTTGCTCATGTGTTTTCTGTGATGCTCATGGAACTCACGAAGTTTATTAAGTGGCGACTTAGTACTAACGCCACCAATGGGGAAAAAACCATTATAAAATTCATAATGCAATTATTTGCAGTAAAGTTTTTGCAATAAGTTGACGGCAGGTGCTAAAATTTTTATTGTTATTACCATTGACATTTATGATGTTCACTTTTTACAAAAAAGAATTATTCTGCTTTTGCAACAGTTTCTAAAGTATTCAATTTGTTCCTAACTCACCCCACTTAGATTTTAAGTCCTTTGACCTAAAAATGAACGTCGATGGTTACCATGTCATCATATCGAGGAATGAAAGAGAAAATAAATAAAAATAAATAAATAAATATTTATGGACATAACATCCAAGACCCGAGGCAAACTAGAAAAGATCGTTTCCTAGTTTGACCCGGCCGGGGATCGAACCCGAGACCTACGGTTTTACAGTCAGCGTGCCAAGCCGCCGCGCCACCGAGGCCGCATAAAATGAACGATAACTCTAGTGATCGTTCAACCAAGTAAACGAGCTGAATTCGCCTTTAGACAAGGTGATATGAAGCCGGCGAGGCAGGGCGGGTACCTTTGTCTGCGAGCTTGTCCGTGTCGCGGCCGTCGTCCTGAGGCTCGCCGGCCGCGTCCTGCGCCGCCGACGGCAGGTACTGCGGACGCAGCGCACACAACTTACTTGCCACATTTATGTTTACATTCATTGCACACAGCACAGGGGCTGTATAGACCAACTGTAGGTTGACTTAAAGATAACGACAAATTGGTTTCAATATCGAGATTTTACAGCCTGTGTCTTGAATGCTGGTACTGCACACACGCCATGCGTTACTTCATCATCATAGGCCTACGATTGTCCACTGCTGGACATAGACCTCTCCCATTGCACGCCACTGAGCACGGTCCTCGGCTACTCTCATCCAGCTCTTGCCAGCCGCCCTGCGAAGATCATCGCTCCACCGAGTCTGAGGACGTTCTACACTACGTTGACCGATCCGCGGTCGGCATGCGTTACTTACTACTAAGTATTGTTAATTTATGTTACATTTATTGCAGTAGGGGGGCTGTGTCACCTACTTGCAGGTTATGACGTCTAGATAAGGAGAAATTTGTTTCAACACAAAGATTTTATATCCAATTTCTTGAATGCTAAAGAAGTTACATGGCACGCCTTACTTCCGGCCGTGAACAAAAAAATGTGGAAGTATGCCTCGATATTTGTCCTATTAATACGCCGAAATTCTGAGTACAAACTGTTTGTGTAATACAGTGTGAAACTCAAGAATAATTAATAACGGACAATGGATTAAAGCTGTTTCAGAGGTAACAAAGGTTGGGCAAGCTCTCGAGCACCCGATAGGTCGATGACATCGCTAAAGCTGCCGAAAAGCACAGCTTTCTGTGCCGAATAGGTTGAGCTAGAAAGATAGATAATAGATAACTTCCGCACAGCACAATCACGTGTCCAGAAGCGCCATTACGTAACTTCAAGTGTATGGGCTCGTCCGATTTAACCTGCTCCTTCCTTTCAACTTCATCAATATTTTGACACTTCGGACAGGTGAAAATAGATAATTCAATACAGCGAACAATTAAGTAACAATGCTGGCTGATTGGAAAATATGATACTCTGCTACGGTAACAAGACGTCGAAATAACTTAAAGGGGAATAAAGATACCATGTTTACATGTAAAGTAAGGCAGCGTCCAGTGGGAATCGAACCCACGAACCGCTAGCCCAACGAAGCAGTCAGCGGTAAGGCCAGTGTGAGTGCGAGTACCTTGGAGGGGCGCGGGCGCGGGTTCTTGTCTGGCGTGATGCCCATCTCCAAGAGTAACGCGGCCATGGCCTTCGTGTTGATGCCGCAGTTGTTGGCCACGTTCTTCTGGCAGCGCTTGTGCACGTTCATCGAGCACACCTGCCGGTGACGTCACATTATGCATATATCATCATTATTGGCGCACCTCAATACAATGTTATTTTCATCCCAATTTGTGAAGGAAAACATCGTGAGAAAGTGTCTGAGGAGTTAAAATACTTCAGCGCTTGAATTGCCAATCCACGGTGTAGTCAGCTTGCCGTACATTTTTACTACATAGTTATTTCCCGTAGACCAGTTTTTTTACTTCTTCTCTGACGCGCCAAAATTTGCTGGATGAAATCTCTTACGGAGATAAGCTGACCTTATTACGTGTCTTTTTTTATTCAATGTTTTTTTTTATTCTGTAGCATGTTTCGTGTGCAATAAAGTATAACGTGTGTACTACATAAAGTATCCACCCAGAAACTATTAAACTATTATTGTAAAGGATGTCTAAATGAAAATCCTGTCCTTGTAATAAATGTGCGAGTGAAAATCCTGTCCTTGTAATAAATGTGTGAGTGAAAATCAAATTTTAAGACAGCAAAACTTCTACTCTCACAGTAAATATGTATGGTATATATGTATAAATTGGCAATGATTTATTTATTTATTTCAGGAAAAATATTGCGCAAAGTAGAAATGAATTAATAAGACGTTGAAGAGTTTTTGTTCTTTCTCGATAAAACATTGCAGCGGTATAGATTATTTTTTTCGTAAAATACCGTTTAATTACATTTGACTTCTAATCTTTTACAGAGATAAGCTCTCATTTGTGAAAGCTATTTTTTATGTATTGTTCTGTTAAATGTTACGTCTTTTATAGCTTCCAAAAATTTACGGGTTCGCTGGACCCCCATCATCTCGAATAAGGATAGCTAAACGATGTTTTCCATTTTTGCAATAACGTAACATTGCATTGCTTTGTCTTTTGCATGTACGTGATGAGATGATTTACACAGCGTCCAGTGGCATCTTCACTCACACTAGATGGGTGAAGGGACCACTCGCGGCAGTGCCCGGGACACTGATTTTTAGATGGTGGTCCTGTCACCAGTCCGTGGGGCGGCGGGGTGCTTACCTCGCACTGCAGGCCCTGCTTGATGAGGCCGTAGAGCAGCGAGCCGCAGTGGTCGCAGAACGTGAACCGCTTGTAGGAGTGCACCACGAACCGGTGCGGCACGTTCACGTTGAACCGCTGCCCGCCAGACACGCCCACGCTGGTATGCTGCTGCGGGGGGGGGGGGGGGGGTCAGTCGAGCACTCCGCGCCGCAGCGACCACCGAAAGCGAAGCCACGCTTTGACAAGCTAAAGCCGTCTACTCTTGAAAAGCCCAAACGTATTCCATCGCTTGACTTTGGATCGCATAGAGGGTTTTTCGATTGTATTCGTGATTTAAACTTCGCTCTATGATAAACCCTCTGCGAGATTCAAAATCGAAACGAAATAATATTACCGCGACAGGCCGACGAGCGAGTTGCACGCTTACCAAATATTTGATACGCGGAACCGAATAACTAAATGTGAAAATTTTGCGTATATTAATTATTCAGCTGTTGTCTCCGTTTAAACACATTTTATTTTAAATGCTACTAAGACCAGAAATACACAATCACAGGGGTTGATATGTTTTAATTTTTTTAAGAAACTTTTTTGGTCTAGAACTCGCAACTACTCTATAAACACTATTGCTTTCCGTAATTGAAGATTTTTTATGAACGGTGAAAACCAACCATTGCAGATGATGCAGACAAAAGCTGAACGATCCAAAATATAGAACAGGATCGGAACTGCGTATAATACTGCACACTCGCGCGTAGACCAGAATCCCGCACAGAGAACTGTATTCGTTTACGTTCTTGGCTTCATGCATTAGACAACAACTAAGCTTTACTTGCAGTGGACAGTGCGGTCGAATGCTTCACGTAATATACTAAAATGCGTCAGCCGGCAAATAATATGGCACATCGGTAATCGTCTCCCCGCAACCCTGGCGTCAAAAGTTAGTAGCAGTTCCGTTCGAGTGACCGAACCCAGTTTAAACGTATCCACCACCCAGAAGAGATCGTTACCAAGGTGGCCACACTATCGGGCGCTGCGCCGGGCACACGTACAGTTCCCCCCCTCACCTCCTCCTTCATGCCGGGGCACTTGGTCACCACGGACGAGTGGCAGCGCTTGTGCACCACGCACGTGCACACTGCAACAACACACACACACACGCGTCACACTCCGCGCACCACTACTCAGCGGGTAAACGCAACAAATAGACCAACTCACCTTGACATTGGTAGCCTTGTTTACCCAGTCCCCTGGAAACGCAAGCGGAGGTTTAGTTACAAGTCAACCGGATAACGTGTCTCTTCAAGAGTCACAATTCGGTCTAGAAAGCATCAAACTTGGCGCCCCAAGAAGCGCGTGACCTCTGACATCTTCGGGAAGATGCAGAGCCTACCAGCTGAGCAGAGTAGAAGCAAAAGTGTGCTAATGATTTTTAGCGCATGCTAGTTCAGTGATGACATTTCCATGGCACTGCTTTGGCAATGTAGAGCAGTGGTTTACCGTTCTTTTCTGGCATGCAGTGGTTGTCCAATAACATAGGATGAAGATGCTGCACCGATAAGATTGTAACTTTGACTTGATAGTTCATGAGACCACCAAGTTCGAGCAATAGTCTCCGCAAAAATGCGAGGATCATACATAATAATGACTGAATCATAATTGTGTTTAATGTGGTAAGATAGTCGAAAGCAGGAGCCAAACCTGTGCTAACGTTTAGTTGTCTATACGCAATTGTAAAGGAAAACATCTTATAAAAACGTGAGTGTCTTACAGCGGTGGATACGTGTGATGATTATGCTTTCGACCATACAGTGAATCCTGTCTAAAGAAAAACCTGCGCCCTCAAGCGGGGCTACGGCAGGCGTAGGCGGCTGCGTCTCACCAGATGAACTCGCGGCAGTGGGAGCAGAAGGTGGGCTGGCGCAGGAAGGTGGCCATGAACTTGTGGCCGTTGACCTGGTGCACGCGGCGGCGCATGGCCCCGCGGCGGCGCGCGAAGCCGGCGCCCTCCTTGAACTCGCGGCCGCGCGCCGCGCCGCCCGCGCCCGCGCCCCGCGTCTCCGTCGGCCCGCCTGCCGACACGCCGGTAGCCTTGGGTAACTCAAGAGCCAGATATGAGAGGACACACAACTCCCTCGCCGTCAAGTGTGTCCCATTCATATCCCAGAGATGTCAACTAAATCAAGCTCCCTACATACACTTCACTCAGTACTGTAGTCATCTCCTGCTACTTTACAGCTCACATACAATGCGTGAGAGCGAGATCAACATCGTCTGACATCGGTTACATTCGGCCGCATTTTTCGTCGTAACCAACGAGCGATGAGAGAAAGTTCACCAAAAAAAAACGTGTGATCTGGATAAAGTAGGGAATAGGTAGACTAGAATGACTCACCAGTCGTGTCTCCTGTTTGCACACGCACTTAGTTGATTGGACGTCGTATGAGCTAGGACACAAGTGGTGAGCGAGATATGATAGAGATATAGAGTGTCTTGGCGAGGAAAGATATGAGATATACCAGCTCCCTCTAAGGACAAACTTTGCCCAAGTCTACACGCCGGACCCTCAGCACCCGTCAACGTCACCGCGGCCATTTTGAGGCCTAATACGCTCATTTGCACCAAATCCTGACGTCCGCAATAGCATTTAACAAGGGATTCGACAGCTAGACGATTGAAATCGTTCAGGATTTGTAATATTTGGTCTGCACTTTTACCCATTACATTTAACACTGAATTGTTCATTTCACAACATTTTTTGATTTAACAAGCCATAATCTGAAGTATGCGGCGGCGACAGCATGTTAGCTAGCCACAGCAATCGAGTCGTTGGTTCAGTTAGTAGAGCTTCTTTACAAGCCAACGTTAAGGCTTACCTATTGATGGTCTGGACATTCTGGATGGAGGATGGAGGACTGGATGGATGGCATTCTTTTGTAAAGTCAAATATTAACGGTCAGTGCGGCCAATAGTTAGTCGAAGAAATATAGATGGCGATAGTATGCTGTCATAATTACGTCGCAGCTATTTTGTCTCTGGCACAGATGGTACTTTCGCTGCCGCACGTTATAGAAACATGATTGTCAAGTACAAAGAGCAGTCCACAATACATGTACACATAGCTACAGTTTCCTAAAGTCTGTCAATCATACATCTGTTAAACCATACTTACCTGGTCTGTGAATTCCAACTTTAAAGACTAAAATCTCTAATTCCACAATATAGATGACAAAGCTACATAAACTAATAAAGAATTTAACTTGTTAAAGTTAAACTAGAATATTTATATTGCTTTGAATATACAAGACAACTAATAAATACCTTGAGAATTCCATTTCAGATCTATACGGAGATGCAGCTTCCCTTGAGGCTCAAGATCCACCTGCAAATACAAACACACCATTTTTATGACAGAATCTACTTCGATACCAACCTATGTATATCCCCACTACTGGGGCGGGTCTCTTCCTGCATCGCAGGTAGGTTAGGCCATACTCCACCACGGGGCCAAGTCCCCCGTGAATTTTCTTAGAAATCTACAAATAAGAAATCAAAGAAATTTTCAATTAAGGAATTTTAATTAAAAATAACCACGCACCCGCCTGATAAGCATTAACTACTAAGAGGTGGGACCAGTCTAAGTATTCCGCAATAGTTACATGGTGGAATTTGTTGGTTAGTTAGGTTGGTTATTTTTTATTAGTGTTTAGTTTTTGTAATTTTAGTGATTAAATTTTTTTGTTGTATTTATGCTGATTCATGTGCCTATGACCAGCGGCGTAGCGTGGGTGGCAGCTGCCTAAAACGGAAGAAAAATTTACCGTCCTCTTATTAGTACCATCGATAAAATATTACTAATTTTATCGATGTTAGTACAGACAAAATAAGGGGGGGAAGGGGGAGAACAGCCTCAAGATCTTGCTGGCCCCTAATGTCAACCTCACCTGCACGTGGTCCTCCCTGCTAGATAACGAACGAGGCAATGACGACCGAGCACTGGCGGTATAACCACACACCTGACCGGGCAACCGGTCAGTAGAGGCCGCAGCGGCCTTGGGGCTCAAATAACCCCAAAAATACCTGGGCAGTAGGCAACGGGAAACCACTGTACTACACTCCCAAGAAAACTAATGCAAGGTTCTCAAGATGCTCGGACGATGTTATGCGATCCGACTAACTCTCGGCGCCATCGCGATTCCGGGTTGCGTGGTGAGAAATATGCTACCGGCCTCTCCACCGCGGACCACCAGGCGGTGGGTGGAAACTTGATTACTGGTCAAGGCTCTGGATCTAATAGGTTCCCAACTAAGCACCAACTACGCGTGGGAACATGGAACGTTAGGGGGTTAATAAAGCCGGGCAAGCTGGAGATTGTCAAAAGGGAGATCGCGAAATGCAACATCACAATCCTCGGACTGAGTGAAGTGCATCGCAGAGGCACTGGTCACTTACCTTCTGACAATGGTAACATCATGTACTTTTCTGGTGGTGTCGATCACAGCCGTAATGGAGTAGCTTTTATAATACCTAAAAAGTTGCAGAGCTTCATCACAGGGTATCAAACGCCAAATGACAGAATGATTGCCATAAGACTGGATACTAAACCAATACCTCTAAATATAATACAGGTTTATGCGCCTACGGCCCAGTCTGATGAAGAGGAATCTGACCAATTTTACTCCGAGCTGGATACTCTAATACGTACTATACCAGCGAAAGAAATAACAATGGTACTGGGTGACCTTAACGCCAAAATCGGTCAAACCAAGGATGACCCGCTGGCTGGCATCGTGGTTGGTAACCATGGACTGGGCGTTCGCAATGACAGAGGTGAAACATTTCTTCAATTCTGTGTGGACAATCAGCTGGTCATAATGAACACATGGTTCGATCAACATCCAAGAAGACAGTATCCGTGGACTTCACCAAAAGGACACAGGAACCAGATCGATTACATTGCCATCAAATCTAGGTGGCGGTCCTCAATCACTAATTCCAAGACTCTTCCCGGAGCTGATTGTGGCAGTGATCATCAACTGCTGATTGCCGAGTTTAGACTGCGGCTGAAAAAGTTAAAGCCCAAACCTCGTAGTAAAATTCAATTAGAGGGTCCAGCACTACTCCATTACAAACGCTCCATAGACAGGAACATAAAGTCACTGGTTAAGGATCCATTTGACTCGAGCGAATCTGGTTGGAACAACCTAAAACGGGTAGTCTTGGACACGGCTACAGAGTCCTGCAACATACACAGGAGCATACACAAAAAAATTGTGGATGAGTGACAATACTTGGGCACTAATTGATGAGAGGAAGTCATTGAAACTCGAAGGCCTCGACAGTGAAATCAAAAGGACACGATATTACAAGTTGCATGCTGAAGTACAAAAATCTACTCGAAGGGACAAAGACAAGCAAATAAATGACATGTGTGTCGAGATTGAGGAACATGCCAACAAGTTCCAATCAAAGGACCTCTTTATGAAGGTTACACAACTTACTGGGTCCTTCAAACCAAAATGCTGGACAGTGGATGACAGTGAAGGTAACATCACGGAGCTGGTCCACGTGCTGGAACGGAGACAGTAGATTCTGACAGTGGAGAATCTACTGTCACGAGCTATATCGGGATGAGAGAGGAATAGCTGCAGAAAGAAAGTGGGACGTTTATGCCGTTGAGCCTAGCATCATGCTATGCGAAGTTGAGGACGCTATAAAGAAAGTTAAGCACAAAGCAGTAGGTCCCGATAGCGTATCTGCAGCTATGCTTAAACATCTTGGCACTGAAGGCACTGGGGTTCTACACTAGATTGTCAACAAGGTCTGGAAAACTGGCCAATGGCCCACTGACTGGACAAAATCTGCCGTCATCCCTTTACACAAAAAGGGCTCCACTAAGAAGTGTGAAAACTACCGCACATTGTCTCTTATGTCACATGCCAGTAAGATTCTTCTGAGAATCATAAACACCCGATTAGTAGCTTACATAGACCACCAAATTCCAAGCGAGCAATGTGGCTTTGTCGCTGGCAAAGGCACCCGTGAGCAAGTCTTAAATGTGCGCATGCTCATAGAGAAATGTCGTGAGTTCAATAAACCGCTCGTAATGTGCTTCATCGACTACGCCAAAGCTTTCGACTGTGTGCAATGGAACACCATGTTCGAGGTTCTCTCTGTGATGGGCGACCCCGCGCACCTTGTGTTCCTAATTCAGAATCTGTACCTTGATGGCACTTGCTTCGTCAAACTGGAAGATAATCAAATACTTTCCATACAGAACGTGCATTCTGTCTCCAAAGCTATTTAACATCTATGGCGAGCATATTATGCGGAAGGCACTTGAGAACTGGGATGGTGGCGTGGCTGTAGGTGGCCGCAAAATCACAAATCTGAGATACGCAGATGAAACCACGATAGTGGCACAAAGCGAGGTGGAGATGGCTGCCATACTTAAAAAGATTGAAATTGAGAGCGCCAAACTTGGTCTAAAAATTAACCATTCGAAAACCAAAATAATGGTAGTAGACAGAGCTTAACTCCTACCGCAAACAGACGCTCTTAAAGGCTACGACAAAGTCAACCAATTTGTTTATCTCGGTTCTCTGGTGACTAATGATGGCAGCTGTACTGAGGAGATACGCCGCAGGGCTGGTATGGCCAAGAGCGCCATGACGAATCTGGACAAGATATGGAGGAACCGTAGCATTCGTCAGCAAACTAAGGTGCGGCTGGTTCGGTCACTGGTGTTCTCCATTTTCACCTACGGTGCCGAGACATGGGGCGTTAAAAGCCGCGACTGTAGCCGAATCGATGCATTCGAGATGTGGTGTTGGAGGAAAATATTAATAGGAGAACCAATATTTCTATACTTAACGAGCTCGGTATAACGAAGCGACTGTCTTCAGTCTGTCGCCAGAGGTCCCTCAGCTTTTTTGGGCATATTATGCGGTCACGACGTCATAGCTAGAGCCAAAACAGATCGTTTTGGGCCAGTTAGAGGGCAGACGAGCGAGAGGCAGAACACCAATGCGCTGGTCCGATGCCATAAAGAAGGCAGCTGGGGGATCCAATCAGCACGCATCCCATTGCGCATATGACCGAGACAAATGGAGAACTATTGTATATGGTCACGATCCTCAGAATTGAGGGACCGATTAAAAAGAAGACAGACAAAATAGTGCAAAGTAATTAATAAGTCCCTATTGATCCCGCGTGTGCGTTGTTTTTAACCTGAGGTCAATAGTTAAAAAAATCGTTTTTTGCGTATATCTTTGAAACAGTGAGAGCTACCGGAATAATGTATACAAGTAACTTAGTAGATCATAAAATTCTCTTCAAAAAAAGTATCAGGCCGTAGGAAAGAGTATTTACAATAAACACCTTTCTGCACCACGTCTATCCCCTAATCCCTATTTTGCACAGATAAATAATCTGAACATGATACAGTCCTCCCCGCTTTTTAATTTGATTGTGAGCATGTACTCATAGACGCAGAATAAAACATGCGATTTCCTTTTACGACGTGTGAAGCTTGCTTATTTCAGTTTTACGGAGTGTTGAACTTTAATTAGGCTAAAATACCACGCTTTTTTTTAACTCTTATTTTTTTTATGCATATAAAAAAATAATTACACTTATAAATAATAAAAGTACAGGTTAGATTCGTAAACGAATACATCGTAGAATGTTTTATTTTTTCTTATAGCCTATAAACGTCCCACTGCAGGACGGAGGCCTTCTCTCAGAGAGGAAGTACGGGCTTAATTACCACGCATGCCCAACGCGGATTGGCTATTTACACACAGGTTCCCTCAACAATGCGGACATACCTATGAACACAAGAATCACAGTGCGTAAAGCGTATTTATACGACAGAGTTTTATTTTTTAATATAAATTGGCGATCCATCAACTAAACTTCCTTTGAATTGTCATAGAAGCCAACGAAACTATTCGCCGATTTTTATGATTTTTTATGTATATTTGGTAGGTTGTAGGCTCTGAGAATAAGGCTAATTAATATGGCAAAACAATGTTTTATTTAAAAACCTATTTAGAGGCTAAAAATTTCACCCATGCCGGGATTCGAACCCGCAACCTCTGGCTATCCGTACCAGCGCTCTACCAATTGAGCTCAATTGGTAGAGCGATGGTACGGATAGAAAATTTGTTCCTTAGCACGGGTTAGAGCATTAAAAATAAAAATAGTGTAACCTTTTTTATTTAACCGATTTCGTCACAGAAATATGAAATGGTTAAAATACTTACAAATAGTTTTATTATTTACTGTCAAATTATACCGCCCCCTAAAATTGCCGCATGGGGCGGACCAACCACTATGCTACGCCACGGCCTATGACACATACTACAGATCATTTGAGATATTATTTGTCAAAATCTGACACTTGGTGGTATGGGAGAACAAAGAATTATATACATATGTACATACATAAATAGTAGTCAAAAACATTACCCTCCTGTTGTGCTTCGCAGTAATTCAAATTCAAAATCAAATTCAAAATTTGAATTTGTTGTGCTTCGCTGTAATTGGGTAATTAGAAGAGAATTTAGGTTACCTATTAGTAACAATTATTACTTATGAACTAATAGGTCCACATCACCATAAATCCTACCCCGACAACCCCAAATTATCTGAACCTTATTCTATGGTTCAGGCATACCATGTACAGGATACACTGTCCTTGGTCACATATTAGGTCAACATAATTTAAATAGTGCAATTTGATGGTGCTCTTTTTGATAGCTAATGCTTAAACTCATACCTGTATCCCAGAGGGGTAGGCAGAGACCTGGATAGCTTGCCTCTAGCCACAACCCTGAGAAACTTCTTTTGCTTCATCAACATTCATTAGTTGTTCTATGCATGGATGCCCGTTGTGGGTACTCTATCTAGGTCAATTCCATCTTATTTTTAAAGGATGTTTCTTTTCTTTCAAATCATATTTCACTTCAACACTAACATATTTTTTAATTGATTTCATTTCACTAAAATAAAACAGGGAAAACTGAAGCAGGAAAATGAATGAAATGACTCATCATTTAAATGACTAACCAGTAACCACACAAGTAGGACACAATGTTCAGGATAATGTAGCACATGCACCAATCTAAAAATGGCTCCAATAAGGAAACTTTTTACGATCACTGGCACACCCACTTTATTAAAGAGACCAGTTAACATATTCATTAGTAGCATATATAATCCAGTTGTAAACATGAAAAGGAAATGATGAGGTAGAAAGTAGAAAACTACATAAATTATTCATCTGGTTTAGGTTAAACATTAATGAGCAAAAGTTGTAGTTGAGGTCTCAGGTCAAACATTCACCTCCTCTGCTTCCATCAGGGGCTCATATTTTGGCTTGAAATTATCCAACTGGCAGGGTTTCTTCCAGCATTCCATGATGCTTGTATTAATTACAGCCTAATTACATGACTGACCCACTTGAGCAGAGAACTCTGATTTCACTGCTACGTAGTACACATTACACTATCAGCACAACAAACATTCACTGGTATCTTAGATAACATTTCTTGGGCACCGGCAATCTCAATATAACATAATCGTTCTTATCTAAAGATTATGACAGATTAAGATAAGGTGTTATTCGACATATCAGTTGACAGTGAGAGTTTAGGCTGGACAGACTACTAGCAACTTGTCTTACTCACCCAAAAATCGCAGGCTTCTTTATCTCGATGCATCAAGTCTTCAAAAGGAATTGTGCAGTTTGCAACAAAGTCATCAGGTGGTATGGCAGCATCGTGGAACACTGTGATGCCCAGGCTGCAACAAGCAGTGACTCAGTGAGTACAGAAGGCCATGAGCCACGCGGGTGCGCGAAGTCGGGTACTCACCTGGTGACATTGTGCACTTCGTGAATAAAGGTCTCGTTCCAGACAGGGTCGAAAGTCTTGGGCTTAGTGCTGGAGCGGTCGAGGTGGTGCTCGTCGGCGTCGATCGACACGTAAGGATCGATGGGCTGGTCGTCTGCAACCACAACGCGTATTTACATTTATTACCAACACCCATTTTGGTAAACACGCTCCGCCTATTTGATGCGCAAAAATAGAGACATGCAAATGCGGATTGCATCAGTGAGTGATAAATTTAGATGCGACGGGTCGTGGGGAAGCTGATTTCGTGTATATTAGGGAGTCACCTGGTTTCCCGAAGGTCATGTTATGCCTTTTCTGGAAGTCAGTCGGCCGGAGGCCCGTCGCCTCGCAGACCTTGACGCGCACCGTGCCGCTGAACATGGCGGCGACAGTGAACCCTCTCAACGAGACACCACCACCTCACGATCACTTCCACACTACAAACCCACTTGGAATCATTGAAGGAGCTTCATAATGGAAATAAAATTAAATAGAAGACTTGACAGCGATGAGATCGGCCATGGATGGATTTGTTTGTCTATGGCACAATTTAAAAAATCAACATTAGTTTGCTTATGGCTTAGGGGGCCCACTTGTTCTGTGGGGCCCACAATCTTAGGTAACATCGATTCAAAATAATCGAATAAATAACCGACCGGGTCGGTCAATTGAATTCGCGTGGTAGATCCATATTACCCAAAAATAATCTGTAAAAAGACAGCTGGATGGATAGAATCGACCAACCACTGAGACGTGCTTCTATGTTTATTCTAAGTAATACCCTCATCATCATTTATGATCAACGATGTCATCACATCACGTATGGAATTCCACTGCAAATCAATAACATTTACCTTAAACAGTTAGGTACTTCTCACCTTAGTATACCTACTTATTTTTTGTTACTCTGAGAAGATATCCTTGGACGTAAACCCTAAGATAAGGAAACGGCTATTTATTAAGATTGATTTTAACAAAGCCAAAGACTTTTCTTTAGATTCAGTTCAGATAAATTGAAACCATTTAGAACATTGATGAGAAAGAGTAAAGGTTTTGTATCACTTAATATACAACACATAAGGTGCAAAGTATAATATTAAAAATATTTTAAAGGTAGCAGCTAGATGGTTTTTAGGTACCATTCATTACACGGGTTAACGTAAACTTAATTAAAGACCTATACCTAAATTTAACACCACACTCTTCTATTAGTGTAAAATAGTGTATTTACATTTTATGTTAAAATACATAGGTACATACAGCTTGGCAAAAAAGTATAGATATTAATTATGGCAACAATATCCATACTAAAGGCGCAAAAAGTGACTTTTCGCCGTAGAAAGTATTGTTTTTAAATTTCTAGACTTTTTTGCCAAACTATACATGAGCAATAATAATAATAGACAATAATAAACCTTGAACACATATGTAGGTAACACTTTTTAAAGCAGTCGTGAAATTAAAAGTTAACATATTGATTGTCAATTATTTATTCTGTGGATTGTCACGACTTGTTCTGTGGTCACGACCTACTGACCGACACAAAATTTTGTGACACATGCCATTTATGGCATGTCAAAGTGCTATCTATTTGATCTGTGAAGTATAAAAATTGTAACAGTGTTGTCACCATGCTAAAGCATTTACCGTATTCTAATAACTTTAGACCCAATGAGCCGTTTTCAGCACAAGTTCGAAAATCCATTCATGTGCACTATCAAATATCACTAGCCTATCAAATTCAACTGCAAAAAAAAACATAATCAATCAAATAAAATTAATAGTTCTCTCTATTTATTAAAAACCTATTTAGAGGCTAAAAATTCCACCCATTCCGGGATTCAAACCCGCGACCTCTGGCTATGCGTGCCAGCGCTCTTTCCAACTGAGCTAATGGGCGACTCACCGGCATCAGTGAAATTTCGAACCTCTTTACAATATTCTCTGCATTACGTACAGATAAATAGGTTTTTAAAATTGTCCTTAGCACGGGTTAGTGCATTAAAAATAATATAATCTCCCTATTTAACTTTAAAAAACCTGTATAGGTTATTATAAGACATCTGCAAAAAATATTAAAAATATTAGCTTCAATCAATAGTAGTACTTTGTAGAATTGTACCTTTTCTTAGATGACTGTTGTTGTTTTATTTGTTTTCTGGTGTGCAGTAAAGGAAATTGTCACCTTTTTGAATCTAATTAGCCAAGGAATTGATTTCGGCAACAATGGCAATATTGCTGGATAATAATATTGGCCTTTTTGCATCTACTTAATGAGACGATTTATACAGCGTCCAGTGGTATCTTCACCCACACTAGATGGGTGAAGGAACCACTCATACGCTGTAGAGTAAATAATTAAGTAAGAGTTTGCTGGGTAAATAATTATCAATTTAGTGCAAGCAGTCCGTAAAGATAGCACATCAGCCAAGAAAGCCGCTTTCAACATCATTTTATAGAGGGCACGAATGTAAAGTTGATGTGTTATCGACTGCACCTAATTTCAAACCTGTCTTAGATGTATTCACTGTTATTCTCCTTGAAATGTACCTCAATACCGGATAAAGTTTTCTGTATGACAGAGATTTGATGTAGAATGCCAGGTCTTCTCTATATAAAAGCGAATAAATTAATATAACGATACGAATGAACGGTACCCTGTTCAATGTGCTCTGAATCCCTGATGAGCTTAGTAGGAACTGTTGGTCGTAATCTTTCTGTTGGTCTGTACCCAATGCTGCATAATATTTAGCTACATAGGTAGTACATTTTTCTTGTTAAATTTTTACCTATATTCTACCTTTCCCCGAGTTTCAGACGTAAGTTTATCTACTTGCCTTTGCATCTGAGTATGTGAGCGAGAGATAAATAGTAAGACAGGCCTATTTTGTAGTATTGCTGTTTCATCAAGAAAGAAAACAATGCTACCAAAATTAATGTAAATTGGCGGTATATTTAGCAAAATTCCCATTAGATTTTAATTTTTTTTTGCCAATTAAGTCACCTTGAACCTCAATAAAAACGTTGAAAATAGGAGACTATCTTCCCGGGTGAATTTAAATAAAACTCATGGAAAGAACAGGTTCACAACATAAACAATCATTGTATCGGCTCATAAAATAAAGGAAGACGGAGACTGTATCTTCTTTAGGTGAACAAATGACATGGTTTGAAAAATGTCATGAAAACCAATGTCGGTAGAAAATTGAAATGAAAATATTGAGGCCAACGTAGATAGAGTTATTGTTGTTTAAATTTTGTTTAATTGTAAATGTTGTATCTATTAAATAACTTTTTTAATATGTACATGACTGTAATGTATTCTGATTCTTCCCAAATCCATGAAGGCACATTTTTGGCGTCATATTTGACAAATTTTGTGACCTTCTGTGACAGATTGTACACTTTAGAGATGGTCACACGTGGTTTTATACTCTTTGGACCTCATCTACTGTGATCTACACTGACTGGCTGCTGTGCGCGGTTATTTAGTCTGTGCTGTGGTCAGTGTTATTATTGATACGGCAATTGCCATAATATACGGTAATTCATGGATGTTTTTCAAATATACGGTATACGGCAGGATTTCGACTAGGTACCGTATCATATAATACGGCAATTCAAGTGCAACGTGCTCGTAAGCTTATAACAAAAAATACTACAAACGAAACGTAGATTTCCCAAAGAAAATTTTCCTGCTGACATGAATTGAACTAGATGTCTCATGCTATCTCTTATAATATCCCACTGTTAGCTAAACAAGCTATTCGAAATCAAGGCGATTGCACAAAATTTCAGGTGTCAAGAGATATGCTTATCAAAATGAAAAACAAAGAAAAATATTCATTGCACAAGCAGTTGAAACATATATGTCGAAGGAAATATAGAAAGCTGAAAATGTACTTATTATTTTTGTATTTCTGCGACTTTGTTTCTAAAATACGGCAATTTGAAGTTTTAGATACGGCAACACAGATTTTGACGATAATAACACTGGCTCCTGTGGTTCTGTGGCTGTGTGCTGTTTAATTTGTGGCTGTGTGCTGTAATGCTCAGCCTAGCGCAAGTAGGAACTTTGAAATTTTTGTTCGCATTTAGCCCCGTTTTAATGGCGGACATATTTTTGTCTCACTCTTTAATACTACTTACTCTTTCTTTGCTGTCAATGTCAAACTGAAAACATAACAAATATGGCGGAACGCGGCACATAATAGAAGTTTTCTAGTTAACATTTTTGTGTTTTAAGTTTGTTCAATATCTAGCTGTGTATATCTTGTTGTACAGTGTTTAGTGATTTTCTTTTAATAATGGCATTGATCGGATGGTGTCGAACTTGTGCCATTTGTAAAATAAGATGCAGCCGGTCAAAGGGTACCAAAAGAAAGTTTATGGGTAAATTTCCTAGGGATGAAGACCGGTAAGTATTTCTGGCTACAGTTTTTGTCATCTTGCACAAGAGCAAGATCATAAATTATGTTAAATAACGTAATTAATTTATTATGAGAAAAATACTCAGATGTTTCAATGTCATAGCGATGTGCCATACACATATTCAATATCGATAAAAAAATATCTGATAAGTACCTTGGTCAGAATTACTACTCAGTGTATGACGGGTGAATTGCTGTAAGCCATAACAATGTTTCAACGATGCACTATTAGTGGCTGCATTGAATGTAGTTTTTTTTTAGATGCAGACAATGGGTGAAAATTGTGGAAGATCTTATATCGTATATCCCCATCGAAAAACTCCACCAACATAAATATGTTCGTAGAGATCATTTCCGGCCGAAAGATTTTTACAACTATTTTAAAAGGAAGCCGATTAAAGAAATGGTGAGTTGTGTTATAAACTTATAATGTAACACTTACTACATTTCATGAATAATTATGTAATAAAACACAAAATACGCCTTGCTTTACGTCGAACATTTGAATTTATTTTGCTCCGTCATTTAGAACGCAATATTATTATTACGTCTTAATACGTAAATGACATACTTTGATAAACATTTTTTTACAGGGCTGTATCTTCTCTACTTATAAATGCGCCTCCTCTTCCTGATTACTTACTAGCTGAGTTTCCTTACCACGTAGCCACGTCGCATCACTTGAAACTGGTTAGTGATTGGAATTACTAAAATATTTTTTTTACTAATTTTTAACTTAAAATATTTTTTTATAAAAATGTATTTGATAGTTACATAGTCAATTATGCAGTTATGTGGTAAACAGGAACAAACTATTTTTTTTTTCGGACTATTCTTGCAATTGTTTATTTTCAGATTCAGCTATACAAAAACCTTGTCGAGCTTCACAAAACAACTCTGGTACGTAGACTTTTCATGTATCGCTGAAGTTTGTAACTAGAGTTTGTTTACTTTGATAAATTACAAAGTGTTATCATTTTCAGCACCTTGTACAGCAGCCAAAATATCAGCTGTTGCTATTGGTCCAGTAGGGTTTGACCACAATTATTGTGGCCTGGAATCTCAGCATATTTATCAGAACTATCCCGGTAGCATAGTTTACCAACAAATTAATAATCAATAACGACTCAACTTAACTTTTTTTGACGATTTCAGCACCTGAATCCAAACCACCGATTGATGAAGTTCGCTCAGATTGGACACCTCTAAGGAAAAACCAAATAGCTGCTGAAATAAATTCAATAGGCCTTGGCCACAATTATTGTGATTTGATAATAAATAATAAAATACTAATTTCATTTGTCGTTTTATTGAAAACATTGATTTTTATTAATTTTATTAGGCTAACTGCGGAGCCCCTGGATGAAAATTTATCGATATCGATAAATGTAGTACCAATGTAAGTGGACGTCCCTAATGCACAGACAAGTTGTTATGTTGGTAGCACTTTTGACATTGCATTATTGCTCTATTGGTTGGTATTGCTAACGGGGCTAAACTCATTACAAAAGCATATAGGGAGGTCCCGTCTCTTAAAACGTAGTGTTTATATGCTCTGTGGTAATGCTGTTGAGTGAAGTGATTGGGAAAATAGGTGAATGTTTTTCAATAATTTAAGTAAACAAAATTGTGATTTGTAGGATTAGAAGCCAACCAAACTATGGGATTTTTAACTATCCTGAAGAAGCTCCGTCAGAAGGAGAAGGAGATGAGGATTCTCATGCTGTATCCTTTACCAAAAGTGTAACCTCCAAATTAACATTTATTACTCACGTATTCTCCAAATTTTCTTAATAATTCACTACCAGAGGTCTAGATAACGCCGGCAAGACAACGATATTGAAACGTTTCAATGGCGAGCCCATCGACACGATCTCTCCGACGCTGGGCTTCAACATCAAGACGCTGGAGCACCGCGGCTACAAGCTGAACATCTGGGACGTCGGTGGCCAGAAATCGCTGCGGTATGTTGATACAGTCATTGTTGTAAGTTGAAACACCAAGCTATCGGTGTGATATACAAATCCTACCAATATTTTATTTACATTACTTGAAGTTTGTACTTATTGTCAGCCAGGCACTGCTTGAACGCGTAAAATATACTTCCCTAGGTCACAGGTTTAGTTTTACTCAAAATTTTAGTTTCAACATAAGCATTTTGGTTACTTTTGATGGTGTGGGGTGGCTGTTAACTGCACGAAGCTAACCTTAGCCCAGGATTACTTCACAATATGTTAGGGATGCGCAATTATTCAGGAATCACAATGTTTCTCATTTAACAGAACTTTTACCATTGTTTAATTGGCCAATTTTATTAAAGAAATATATTGTTTTTTTACGTTTTTGTAGAATGGTTATTTTTCTATGTAGGACACTCTGCTTAAGATTGAGCAAATGTGGAAAGAAGGGCCTATAAAGAATGCCTCCCAGGCAGTCCTACTTCGATAGGGGATGTATTAGGAAATTGCAAGATAAAAGGTACCTGAAATTAGTGTGCATGCTACAATAGAGCAAAAGAGATTTGTCAGGGTTGTGGCAAGTGGCAAACTTACGACGGCTGCCTAACCTTCCTAGATACAGGAGTGCGTTTATGTTATTATTATTATTATTATTATTATTATTATTATATGATACACTAGCAGCTTAGAGCTGATACGTGTATGTCTTATCACTGCACTTGATTGTTTTTGGTTTTTACATGATTATCCAGTCTATTTTTAAAACAGTTCACTGAGTCTGCACTAACAATAGAGTCAGGAAGTTTGTTCCACTCTCGGACGACACGGTTTGGGAGGAAATGCTTTCGAGGGTTACTTGCACACTGAGAGTTGCTTATTTTAAGGTGGTGGCCTCTTAGGTGTTTATTTTCGTTCATAATGTAGATGTTATGTAGGTCTTGCACGTCATAGTAACCTGTGAGGATTTTGTATGTTTCTATGAGGTCTCCACGTTGTCGTCGTTGCTCGAGCGTAGTGAGACCAAGTGCTTCCAGTCGTTGCTCATAGGATTTCTGACGAAGTCCAACTACCATTTTTGTGGCTCTTCGTTGTACTTTTTCTAAGAGCTCAATATCTTTCTTCAGATAGGGACACCAGACCTGAAAACCGTATTCCAGCAGTGGTCTAATAAATGCCTTGTACAATTTTATGAATAACTGTTTGTCAATATAGCTGAAAGATTTTCTTATCATATATGTAAGTAAATTAGCCTTTTTTGTAATTCCAAGTATGTGTTCGTCCCATTTTAGATTTCTAGTCACAGTGACTCCAAGATCCCGCTGAGAGTTGACTGTCTCCAGAATAACTGAGTCAACTGTGTAAGGGAGATTGGGATTGTTGCTCCCAATATGGAGAACCGTGCACTTCCCAGAGTTTAATGTTATGAGCCAGTCTCTTGTCCACTGGACAATTCGGTTGAGATCTTGTTGTATTATATTGTGGGATATGAGAGGATTACCCATTATTTTGGTGTCGTCAGCGAAAAGTGATAGACCTGATTGAATTATATGTTTTAGATCTGTAAGGTAGACCCCAAAAAGTATAGGCCCCAGAACAGATTCTTGCGGCACACCGCTCAGTACCTTATGCTTGTCTGATAGCTCGCCTCCCACTCTTACTTTAAATGTCCTTTCGCTGAGAAAGTCCTTTATCCATTCCAGGAGTTTGCCACGTATGCCAAAGTGATAGAGTTTAACAATAAGTCTCTGAATTGGAACCCGATCAAACGCTTTTTCGTAATCTAAATAAATTACGTCCGTTGGTTTATGTTTGTCCCAATTGCATGTCCAATAGTCTAAACAACTCAACAGATTGGTAACTGTCGATCTTCTTGGCACAAATCCATGCTGTTCATCGATTATGATTCGTTCTTGAGAAAGGAACTCCCTGATCTTCTTTGCAATTATCTTCTCTGCTGCTTTACAAATTATACACGTTAGACTAATAGGTCGATAGTTTGCTGCATTTAATTTGTCTCCTTTTTTGTATATAGGCGTCACCTCTGCCTGCTTCCAATCCTCGGGTAGTTTGCCTTCTTGAAATGATGTTGTCATAATGTGGGCTAGTGGATCACTAATAACTCCACTACATCTTTTTAGTAGGATAGCGGGTATGCCATCTGGACCCATCGCTGTATCGTCGTTGAACGTGTGAAGTGCCTTGGCTACGTCGTCAGGGGTAAAGTCAATGTGATCAATATAATTTTCGACACGTGGGGTGTTCAGGTTTGGTAGGGGTTGATCCAGTAATTCTCGAACAAATGATTTTTCAAATTGTCTTGCAAATAAATTTGCAACTTCTTTGTTGTTACTTAATATGGTTTGTGTGGTTTCGTCTCTAAGTGATGGTGGAACAGATACTTTCGATGTTAGGTTGTGTCGTAGATAGGCATAGAAACATTTAGGACTGCTATTCACTATATTTTTCTCAAACTGGATACGTGATTGTCGGACCTTTGCAATTATTATGTTGTTGACTTTTCTATATTCGCTGTATGATTCTTCTGATTTGGTGGCTTGATATTGTCTCCATTTGATTTGTTTTTCATGGGTCAATTTAACAATGTCTCGTCCTATCCATGGTTTCTTGTAATTCTTTTTTATACTAATTCTTTTCAATGGAACTTCTTCTATTATCAGGCTCAAAACTGCCTTGAAATGATTCCAAGTCTCTGGATTTACTTGTTTATTGCTGAGTTCTTGACTGCTATCTCTGAATTTTGCTGAAATCAAGTTGTAGTCAGCTTTGAAAAAATCTCTTCGTGACTGAGTTTCTCCTTGATTAATTCTGTGGTCAGCTTGAAACTGTATTGTCCCAATAAGAACAAGGTGATCACTTTTTCCTATGGGGGGATTATAGGTAATTTTGGTGCACAAGTTTTCATCATTACACAGTATTAAGTCCAACAAGGACTCTTCATTATTTCTTTTCCTTGTTTTCTGTGTTACAAGCTGGTGTAGGTTTGTACTAATCAGTGTTTCTATGAAGTTTTCATAAAGTGGATTGTAGCCATCTAAGTTTTGGAGTGGCCATTTAATAGCCGGAAGGTTGAAATCTCCTGCTATCAGAAGGTTGTCGTTACTTTCAGATGCCTTTAAAATAGTTTCGAAGAGCAGCTTGTCCGATTCTCGGAGGTCGTAGTGCGTTGGTCGATATACTCCTCCCATCAACATCTTGAAGTTTCCATATTGTATATTGACCCATAGGGCTTCAACGTTGGGTTTATTGTTGAGTGTAGGATGTAGGGTCGTCACAATTGGTAAGTCCTGATGTTGTTGAGCTACATATATAGCAACACCTCCCGATCCTCTGCTACAAAAGGTTCTGTCTTGCCTGAAGAGAGTGTAATCCTTTATTGCTATTAAACTATCTAGTATTGTAGGTTTCAAGTGTGTTTCAGTGATTATTATGAATGTAGGTCTTAGTTTATCAATTTCTAGTAAAAATAGATCTCTTTTAGCGATAATCGATGCCAAGTTCGTGTAGAAAAGAATGAGTTCAGTGAACCCATTCTTTATTGCTGATTTTTTGGAGGGTAAGCATTTATGATTGTTGGCCGGCCACCTATGTATTTTATAGTTAAGTCTTTCTCACCTTTTTCAGTTCTCTGGGCCAGTTCCAAACGTAGGTTTTTGAGGTACTCACGCTGATATGGGGTTTGGTAATTTTTAGCCGAAATTCCATCTCTTAGTTTCTTGTTGTTGCTAAGGATTTTTACAGCAGCCATCCTGCTCCTCATAACAATCTTCATGGGACGAGGGACAGACCCAGGCTGTGACTTGCCCAGGCGTATTGCCATTAATGGTGCTTCTGAATCGGGTATACACAGCAAGGCTTGCTCCACCTCATTCTTATCATGCTGTTTCTGATCTTCTCTGGATGGATTGTCAGAAGCAATTTCCGGTACACCAAACAAGATAATGTTTTTACCTCTTTTTTGGCGTTCTTCCATCTCAGCAATTACCATTTCTACATTGTTCCACTTTGGTTGGTGCTGGTTCTTCTTTATACACTCAATCTCGGTTTTCAGCTCATCTATTGTTTTTCTTAAAGCTGGTAGTTGACGAACTCCAAGAGTGCAGTCAGGACAAAGGTATTTTAATGTAGGTGATTGGAGAACAACTACTCTTAGCTCCGTGGCAAGTAACCCACTACATTTCACGCATATCTGCCTTTCACAACCATGACACACTATCTTGGGGTTTGCAGCATCAACTTTTGCTGTGTCTTTTTGGCACTTTAAACAAGAAACCATTTTGTTTGGGGTTATGGTTTTGTAACAAATGTTCAAGTACTATATATGTGTTTCAAAGTTTGAGATAACAATAATGGGCACTTTTTAAGTTCACAACACTCAATGTAGCACAGAAACACTTGATTTTAGTAGGTTTTTCGATTAATTATTTGCAGCAAACTGAAACAACAAGTGCATTCGAAAACGCGGGTAGACAAAAAAAAAAAAAATGTTACATTGTTTAATGACGCCACTTATAGAAAAAATCTATCTAGAAGTAATATGAGAGTTAGAGGTAAAGATACTCGTTTTTATACTATTTTTAATGCACTAACCCGTGCTAAGGACAAATTTAAAAACCTATTTAGAGGCTAAAAATTTCACCCATGCCGGGATTCGAAGCCGCAACCTCTGGCTATCCGTGCCAGTGCTCCACCAATTGAGACAATGGGAGACTCACAGCATCAGTGAAATTTCGAACCTCTTTACACTATTCTCTGTATTACGTACAGGCAGCGACATCTGGCATTGCATCACTTCCAGCGGAGCCCTGACTACCTACTTTGCAGTTAGGTTTTACATCGGAACGATATCACTGTACCCACATGATTATACTATTTTTATTTTTAATGCACTAACCCGTGCTAAGGACAAATTTAAAAACCTATTTAGAGGCTAAAAATTTCACCCATGCCGGGAAGCGAACCCGCAACCTCTGGCTATCCGTGCCAGCGCTCGTTTTACTCGTTTTTGCTATAAAAACATGCCCCACATCATGTGTCAGGTCCTACTGGAAGAACTACTTTGAGAGCACGGACGGCGTGGCGTGGGTGGTGGACTCAGCGGACGCGCGCCGGCTGGCCGACTGCGCGCGCGAGCTGCACGAGCTGCTGCGAGAGGAGCGCCTGGCCGGCGCCACGCTGCTCGTGCTGGCCAACAAGAGCGACCTGCCCGGCGCGCTCACCCTGCACGAGATACGGGAGGTAAACCACTGCCCACCTACGTAGTGAATACTCACTTGTAGCCTGATGCTAGAGCCTAAGAGATAAATTATAAATAAATATTCATGGACATATTACACAGATCTCGTTAGCCCTATACTAAGTACAACTAAATGACTTGTGTTGTAGGTGCTAACTCGACGATAGATTAAACACAATAAATAGATAACATCCAAGACCCGAGACAAACTAGAAAAGTTATTTTCCTAGTTCGACCCGGCCGGGGATCGAACCCGAGACCTTCGGTTTTACAGTCAGCGTGCCAAACCGCTGCGCTACCGAGGCCGTCATATATAGATATGAAGCCTTTATGAAAGATTCCCTCTTGCTGCAGTCTTCAGCGGCGACTTCGTGGTCTTCTCTTCACATTCTAGCACTGTTGTTCTGAATGCGTGGGATAACTTACCAGATACAATAATTAGTGCTCCCTCAGTGGAAAACCGACTCGATAAACATTTTACAAGTGCATGAAAATTATCACAATTTCCGCCAAAAACGGCTGTTTTTGCGGAAATCGATTGAAGTCCTAGGATACTACATTCTAGGCTGCATGTTCCAAAGATAGTTACCACAGATATAAAAATTACTCATGTTGATAAAAACATATTACAAAACAGTCATGATTTTTATTCCATTGGTGGCGCTGGTTAGCGCCCCTTAGCGGCTTAAGTGAAAAGAACATTGAACACAGTTTGAGAAAATCTACAGTAAGTAATACACCCCCCAGGCCTTGGAGCTGGATGGCATCAAAAGCCACCACTGGCGCATCGTGCGCTGCTCAGCGGTGACCGGGGAGAACCTGCTGGACGGGATGGACTGGATGCTGGACGACATCGCCTCGCGGATCTTCACCCTCGACTGATGCGCCGCGCCGGCGCGGGGTGCTGATGATCACATGTCATCCAGGATAGTAATTTGGGACAGGGCGGCAAGTTGGGGCTGCTGAAAAACTTAAAAGATCACAGCTAACTTTTTGGGTTCAAAGTTTTTGTAAATTTTTAATAATAAGACCCTGAAAGTTTAATACCTACATCGTTCTGTTCTCGAACAGACTTTGTCCAATTATCCAGTAGAAATTCAAAAATGAAAAATTTCACTTCTCTTGCAGGCCATTTTTTGAAATCTATGATTTCAATGTGGTACATTTTGTAGAGGTATAATTTGTAAACGTTAAGAACATGCGTGATGCGCCAGTTCCTGCATTAGAAAGTTTTGGCAGTTTGTATTGGTCTAAAGGGTAGATGTGGTTTTCCAAGATAGTTTTCCAGTAGCTACTAAGATTGATGTAATTCCTATATTAAGCAGGAATGTACCATTCCATTCTTATTGCTTCTAATATAACTATCTATCGCTCCTATTTTAAGCTACTGTGAGTCATCATCATAGGCTTGCTAAGTGCTTAGTGCGAGTTTGACAGATCCAATCGAATAACTTTACTACCGCGTTAATCGAGCATTGAATAGTATGAGTAAGTTAACCGTTCGAACTGGCAAAACGCTGTCACAGTACAACTCGCACTCGCGTTTATTCGTGTTTTGGCTGGTAAACGTGTTCACTTCTCAACGTAAACCATTACAACTCGCACTCAGCAATTTTAATTTCCATACTTGTCGCTAGGTGGCGCTTTCTCGATGCCATAGAAATATGAGTTTACGTTAACGCGATCGAGTGGTTAAAAAAGTAGCACTAAGCACTCTAGTATCTCGAAGATATTTAATTTCTCTAGATTATTGCGGTTGTGTGAATGTTTTATTGGTATGATATGAAATGATTGATCTTGTTATCAGTAAATTATGAGGACATAAAAACTGTGATAACTGTAGCATGTATTAACCTAAATTACATTTAATACAATTATATATAGGTTTTACAATAAAAGCACTACATTTTACATTTGTATGTTACTCAAATAATAAAAAAACCCCTTTTCAAACCTTCAATTTATTACTCCATGGTTTTCTTACTCTATACTTAAATCTCCACAAGATAATAATCTTAATTTATACAATACACATCACTATGGGCGAAGCCAGGTACAGGCAGCAAGCTTAGCAAGTCCTAGCAAGCGCTATTCGAAGTACTTCCAAACCCAAGAGAATTCATCTAAAAGCTTAATTTATGAAGTTAAACATAAAAGTTCAATAACTTGTAGGATATTTACATCTGTATTTAACTTGTACATCTGGATAGAGGCTTCACCAGTTCTATAACTGCCTGCCTATTACAAATAATAATAATATTTCACCCAAGCCGCTGACAGTGATTTTGCACTACTATAACATTCAGTTTGCGTTTATAATGCCAACAATATAGTTTAAGGCGGTTGTAGCGGGGCGGCCGACGCCGGCTACTGAATCGGGGGTTGCTGGTCCGAATCGGGGCATATACAAATGACTTTGTTTTTGATGTTATGTATATTTGGGAAGTCATACCACTCGGAAAATTGAAATTGTATATTGGAGGTGGGCATATTGTCTTTCTGCGAGAAGAACTTATGCCCTGCAGTGGGACATAAGACTACATAAAACAAAGGTTTGGGCAACTTCAGCACCTTATGTAATTTTTTACACATACATCTGTAGGTACGTAATACAGAGAATATTGTAAAGAGGTTCGAAATTTCAATGATGCCGGTGAGTCGCCCATTGGCTCAGTTGGAAGAGCGCTGGCACTGATAGCCAGAGGTCGCGGGTTCGAATCCCGGCATGGGTGGAATTTTTAGCCTCTAAATAGGTTTTTTAAAACATACATCTGCGTTCAAAAGTGGAATGTTTACTTAGCTCTGCCATATTCTACCGCATTTTAGTGGATATCTGTTACATGCCATTGATATTGAGCTACATACGACGAGGTTACCAGTTGGCGATGGGAGGTTATATTATATAATATAGGTAATAACTTTTACCTTGCCTGCCCTGGCTACGCACATGCACATTACATACCCATTGTATGATTGAAACATTATTTTGTTTGGTAAATCAATTACTGGATAAATCACAATTAGTGTTTTTATATTTCCGTGGACATGAAGTTTCTAATCAAGATGGCGCACGAGTTTAGTTTTTCATTAGAAGATAACAGTAATTGCATGACAATGGTCATTCAAGGTCATATTAAATGTATGAAATTCGATGTTGTATTTCTATAGTTATCATCCAATGTTAAAGCGTCTAGATTCAGCTGCTGATACACTGGCTGCATGGTCTCTTTGCACTATAGATATCACTAAATATCAAAGCTAATTCTGTCATCAAAACAATAAAGTTGATCAACATTATACTATTTTTATTTTTAATGCACTAACTCGTGCTAAGGAACAAATTTAAAAACCTAAATAGCCTTTTTTAGCCTCTAAATAGGTTTTTAAATTGATCAACATTGACAAGATGAATTTCTAGGCACTACTCATCACCACAGTACAGGTCTTCGTTTACGTAACAGGTATTCAGATCACGAAACTGGAAAAAATAAGGTTTTATGATGCAAGAAGATACTTCACTTGCAGGTATTCTCAAATAAGGTCGAGGGCGACCGCAGTGGCTGCCCAAGTTGTGGTGAGTAGTAGGTTAGGGTTGCCCCTCATCAGTCTGTGAGGGCTGCGGGTTCTGCGGGGGTTGTGAATCCTGCGGGGGTTGTGAATCCTGCGGGGGTTGTGAATCCTGCGGGGTTTGTGAATCCTGCGGGTTTTGTGAATCCTGCGGGTCCTGTGAGTCCTGCAGTGGCTGCGGCGGCGGCGCCGCATCGCTGCGAGCCGGCTCCGGCGCCGCATCGCTGGCAGCCGGCTCCGGCGCCGGGACGCTCTCTGCCGCCGCGTTGGCTTCAGCCGCAACCGGCTCTGTCTCTTTCAGCTCGCCCTCTTCTGATTTTGGAACTGTAAAAATTAATTTTTGAAATGAAAGCTCCTCCATTTACTAGTCCGAAGAAATTACTGCAACATCAATAGGAAATACAAAGCAAGCAAAATCCCCGGTTTCTGGTACACTAACAAGCTGTTAACCTACTATTATCAGCTGTCAGTTGGACAAAAAGCAGCCAGATTTTTTTACAGCTTTTAACAGTAGATTAACTGATAGTGTATGAGAAACTGGGGATAAGACAGTTGGGATCTAGGACCGATAGAAACGATCTAGGACTTTTTTGCCTCCATGGCAATTATAATAAAGAATTAGCCAACAATGTTGGTATCTTCGTCTTCCAACATGAGTTACCTGTCTCTGCCGCTCCGTTTGCACCCGCCTGCTCCTCGTGCCTCTCCTCACCATCACTCTCCTCCTTCACATCCACATCCATCGCAAACTTGTCTCTCTTTTTTGTACCTCTGTCGTCATCTCCATTCGCTTCTGGTTTTACTTCGCTGTTTGAGGTGTCCATAGATTCAGAGTCCTTTCTCTCCTTTTCTACGGCTTCTCTGTGGTGTTGTGAATCTGGGTTGTTTTCCTTGGCGCCCGGGCCGCGCGGCCGGTTGCAGCGCTGCTCTATTCGTTGTAACTCTTCCTGGAGCTCCTGACGTTTTCGCTCCATACATTCTGTGAAATCGTACAAAATGTCGAGTGTTATCAACGTGATTGGTCACGTACAAGCTGTAAAGTACAGCTAGATCAGTGAATATTGAAGTGATTGAAGTATAAATAAATGTGAATCAAGCCTAACAGCACTTATAAGATAGAATACTCTTGTGCATTATCTTATGCTATTACTTACTGCGATATAAAGGACCATATTTAGCTGTGGATTGTCAAATAATTTCAATATCATGCAAAAAAATCTGAATCAATAACTGTTTCTGTCTGTATCTTTAACTTACTTTCGTGGTACTTTCTGCTCGACAATAGTTTCTCAGTGGCTTTGTCTGACATCTTCTTTGGAAGCCAGTAGATGTGTGGTTTGGCCTTAGTCAGGATGAAGTTGCCAAGGCACTTCTGTGACTCCTCCCACTTCTCGAACTCCTGCACGCGCCCCATCTTGGCCTCTAAAGCTTTGATTGTCGCTTTTTTGTGATCTCTTTCGGCGAACAGTGTCTTCCTCTCGCGCTGTTCCCGCTCCTTCTCCTGACGGGCTTGCTCTTCTATTTTTCTTTCCACTTGAGCCTTTTTGTCTTCCTGTGCGAATTGTTTTAAATTTGGTAAATAGTTTACAACATATTCCAATAGAGGCCATGTAGATAGATACAATTAATGGGAGCCAATATGGCACTCATTAGGGAAGTTCTATGTCCAGCAGTGGACTACATAATATAGTCTGAAGAAGAAGAATAAATTGGCCCTGTGGGGCTTGGCTCAAAAGTGAGAAAAAAAGTTGACTTTACATTGCTATCAAATTCGTTCGAATAAATTTTATATACATAAATAGGCACATTGAGGTGGGGAGGTAGTTTAAAAGCACAGATCGTCCTATTCACAAAATTTCTCTTTGCCACAAAATGTCATTCTTACCCCAGGTGTCTGGTACACTAACAATATAGTGAACACTTTATTGTACATAAAGATGGAAATTACACAGATAACTCTTAACCTAAGAGTACAGGCCTTATCACTAAAAGTGATCTCTTCCAGACATCCCTTTACAGTTGGCCAAAGTGTATACAGAAAAACATCTGACAGCTGTTAACAGTAGATCTATACACAGATTGTTAGTGTAAGAGAAACAGGGATTAAACTTTCTATAGGTTGGGAATGTCAGTCGAAAGTACCTGGACAGCTCCTCTAGGCTAAGCACTGCTAGCTTTTTGTGAAATTATAGTAGCAATACTACTCGCCGACGGTGAAGGAAAACATCGTAAGGAAACCCTAGTGTCTGAGGTGTTAGCGTACCTCAGCGCTCGCTACGTACAATGGCCCAACAATGAGGCTAAGTGCGGAAATCTCAGGTCTAACTAACTAACTAACTAAGACACCCGCGCAATACCTTGGTCTGCAGCGTGATCTCCTCCTGCTTGAACTTGTGCAGCGTGCCGAGCAGCGAGCCGAAGATGCGTCGGTTGTGTTACGAAACCCGGGCAATACCTTGGTCTGCAGCGTGATCTCCTCCTGCTTGAACTTGTGCAGCGTGCCGAGCAGCGAGCCGAAGATGCGTAGGTTGTGTTACGAAACCCGGGCAATACCTTGGTCTGCAGCGTGATCTCCTCCTGCTTGAACTTGTGCAGCGTGCCGAGCAGCGAGCCGAAGATGCGTAGGTTGTGTTACGAAACCCGGGCAATACCTTGGTCTGCAGCGTGATCTCCTCCTGCTTGAACTTGTGCAGCGTGCCGAGCAGCGAGCCGAAGATGCGTAGGTTGTGTTACGAAACCCGGGCAATACCTTGGTCTGCAGCGTGATCTCCTCCTGCTTGAACTTGTGCAGCGTGCCGAGCAGCGAGCCGAAGATGCGTAGGTTGTGTTACGAAACCCGGGCAATACCTTGGTCTGCAGCGTGATCTCCTCCTGCTTGAACTTGTGCAGCGTGCCGAGCAGCGAGCCGAAGATGCGTAGGTTGTGTTACGAAACCCGGGCAATACCTTGGTCTGCAGCGTGATCTCCTCCTGCTTGAACTTGTGCAGCGTGCCGAGCAGCGAGCCGAAGATGCGTAGGTTGTGTTACGAAACCCGGGCAATACCTTGGTCTGCAGCGTGATCTCCTCCTGCTTGAACTTGTGCAGCGTGCCGAGCAGCGAGCCGAAGATGCGTCGGTTGTGTTACGAAACCCGGGCAATACCTTGGTCTGCAGCGTGATCTCCTCCTGCTTGAACTTGTGCAGCGTGCCGAGCAGCGAGCCGAAGATGCGTCGGTTGTGTTACGAAACCCGGGCAATACCTTGGTCTGCAGCGTGATCTCCTCCTGCTTGAACTTGTGCAGCGTGCCGAGCAGCGAGCCGAAGATGCGTCGGTTGTGTTACGAAACCCGGGCAATACCTTGGTCTGCAGCGTGATCTCCTCCTGCTTGAACTTGTGCAGCGTGCCGAGCAGCGAGCCGAAGATGCGTCGGTTGTGTTACGAAACCCGGGCAATACCTTGGTCTGCAGCGTGATCTCCTCCTGCTTGAACTTGTGCAGCGTGCCGAGCAGCGAGCCGAAGATGCGTCGGTTGTGTTACGAAACCCGGGCAATACCTTGGTCTGCAGCGTGATCTCCTCCTGCTTGAACTTGTGCAGCGTGCCGAGCAGCGAGCCGAAGATGCGTCGGTTGTGTTACGAAACCCGGGCAATACCTTGGTCTGCAGCGTGATCTCCTCCTGCTTGAACTTGTGCAGCGTGCCGAGCAGCGAGCCGAAGATGCGTCGGTTGTGTTACGAAACCCGGGCAATACCTTGGTCTGCAGCGTGATCTCCTCCTGCTTGAACTTGTGCAGCGTGCCGAGCAGCGAGCCGAAGATGCGTCGGTTGTGTTACGAAACCCGGGCAATACCTTGGTCTGCAGCGTGATCTCCTCCTGCTTGAACTTGTGCAGCGTGCCGAGCAGCGAGCCGAAGATGCGTCGGTTGTGTTACGAAACCCGGGCAATACCTTGGTCTGCAGCGTGATCTCCTCCTGCTTGAACTTGTGCAGCGTGCCGAGCAGCGAGCCGAAGATGCGTCGGTTGTGTTACGAAACCCGGGCAATACCTTGGTCTGCAGCGTGATCTCCTCCTGCTTGAACTTGTGCAGCGTGCCGAGCAGCGAGCCGAAGATGCGTCGGTTGTGTTACGAAACCCGGGCAATACCTTGGTCTGCAGCGTGATCTCCTCCTGCTTGAACTTGTGCAGCGTGCCGAGCAGCGAGCCGAAGATGCGTCGGTTGTGTTACGAAACCCGGGCAATACCTTGGTCTGCAGCGTGATCTCCTCCTGCTTGAACTTGTGCAGCGTGCCGAGCAGCGAGCCGAAGATGCGTCGGTTGTGTTACGAAACCCGGGCAATACCTTGGTCTGCAGCGTGATCTCCTCCTGCTTGAACTTGTGCAGCGTGCCGAGCAGCGAGCCGAAGATGCGTCGGTTGTGTTACGAAACCCGGGCAATACCTTGGTCTGCAGCGTGATCTCCTCCTGCTTGAACTTGTGCAGCGTGCCGAGCAGCGAGCCGAAGATGCGTCGGTTGTGTTACGAAACCCGGGCAATACCTTGGTCTGCAGCGTGATCTCCTCCTGCTTGAACTTGTGCAGCGTGCCGAGCAGCGAGCCGAAGATGCGTCGGTTGTGTTACGAAACCCGGGCAATACCTTGGTCTGCAGCGTGATCTCCTCCTGCTTGAACTTGTGCAGCGTGCCGAGCAGCGAGCCGAAGATGCGTCGGTTGTGTTACGAAACCCGGGCAATACCTTGGTCTGCAGCGTGATCTCCTCCTGCTTGAACTTGTGCAGCGTGCCGAGCAGCGAGCCGAAGATGCGTCGGTTGTGTTACGAAACCCGGGCAATACCTTGGTCTGCAGCGTGATCTCCTCCTGCTTGAACTTGTGCAGCGTGCCGAGCAGCGAGCCGAAGATGCGTCGGTTGTGTTACGAAACCCGGGCAATACCTTGGTCTGCAGCGTGATCTCCTCCTGCTTGAACTTGTGCAGCGTGCCGAGCAGCGAGCCGAAGATGCGTCGGTTGTGTTACGAAACCCGGGCAATACCTTGGTCTGCAGCGTGATCTCCTCCTGCTTGAACTTGTGCAGCGTGCCGAGCAGCGAGCCGAAGATGCGTCGGTTGCGAGTGCGCGCCGCCTCGTCGCCCTGCTGCGCGCGCAGCACGCTGGCGCGACTGGGCAGCTCGCGCGACACGGCCGACACCACGCGCGCTCGCTTCACCACGCCGCCCGCGCCGCCGCCGCCGCCGCCGCCCTCCTCGCCGTCGCTGTCGCCTGCGCGCCCAGACAACCTGCCAGATGCACGTTACCATCACTTCTTTTGTCTCAAACTTTTTGAACCAGAGCCCCTAGTAAGATCTGATGATTTCTGCACTAAGCATCTCTTGGTACAAATGCAAATATCATAGCTTCAGATCCACCAATAAGTTTGTTTAGTTACATACGGTACTAGAGAAAAAAGTCCTTCGACAATGTAATATATCCAAATTGCAAATTGCATGCATTTGCTTATTTTTTGTAAAATCCTCGTGAAACAAATTTACTATTTGTGATTTAAACTGTGAGCTTCTTGTGATTAAATAAAATAAAAAATGTGAAAACCTATTTAGAGGCTAAAAATTTCACCCATGCCGGGATTCGAACCCGCAATCTCTGGCTATCCGTACCAGCGCTCTACCAATTGAGCCAATGGGCGACTCACGGCATCAGTGAAATTTCGAACCTCTTTACTGATGCCGTGAGTCGCCCATTGGCTCAATTGGTAGAGCGCTGGTACGGATAGCCAGAGATTGCGGGTTCGAATCCCGGCATGGGTGAAAAAATTTTTAGTCTCTAAATAGGTTTTTAAATTTGTTCCTTAGCACGGGTTAGTGCATTAAAAATAAAAATAGTGTAATCATGTAGGTACAGTGATATCGTTCCGATGTTAAACCTAACTGCAAAGTAGGTAGTCGGGGCTGTAAGTAATGCAATTTGCTTAAGTCAGATGTCGCTGCCTGTACGTAATACAGAGAATATTGTAAAGAGGTTCGAAATTTCACTGATGCCGTGAGTCGCCCATTGGCTCAATTGGTAGAGCGCTGGTACGGATAGCCAGAGATTGCGGGTTCGAATCCCGGCATGGGTGAAATTTTTAGCCTCTAAATAGGTTTTTAAATTTGTTCCTTAGCACGGGTTAGTGCATTAAAAATAAAAATAGTGTAATAAAAAATGTGATTATTATTTTGTGGCAAAATCAAATGTGATTTGATTTTGCCACAAAATAAGAAATGAATGGTTTAAGGCTAGTTCCGATGTACATGTATAGATTAATTATAATGCAATCTCTTCTATTTGTTCAAAATATCGTACACATTGTAATACGACTTATTATAGCTATGCATACTGTACCATTTCATGAAACAGTCGATTGTTTACAAACTATGCTCCCTATCCAAGAGACATTATACTTCAATCTAATCAGTTGTCATTCCATGCGCATAGTAGATGCACCTAAACAATTACCGATTATGGTAATTCGTTACATCTAGGTACCTGCTGAAAACTGTCTTGGTCTCATGTTTCCTCTTGTTGGTAAAAAGGTCATCATTTTTGTTGTAGTTATGTCCAGTGTCAGGGTACGAATTCCGACCGCCTAGGCGCGGGCCTCCTCTACCGTAGTCGCCCTGCACATTATTAGTCCTGAAACTGCATAAGGTGAAGTATTTAACACGGGAAAAACGCGAAAACTCTAAGCTGTCAAGGAGTTTTCTAACCTATCCTGATATCGGCCAGCGGTTTGAACGATTCTCTTGATGTTCTCGTCGATTTTGTACAAACTGCTCTTTTCATTTTCCAACTGGTCACGTAAAGCGCTAAATGATACAGCGATTTCAGTTCCCATATCTCCGTAATTTGCTAAAATATCACAGTGATAAAATTTTCGACACAGCTACTGATAAAAAAGTTATTATTTCTTTTTTTATTCACAGATTAGTGAGCTCCTGTCCATTTTTAAATTTGGGGTTAGGCAATAGCTTCATATTTATCAGCCAGTGTTTGCCGCTAAGCTTTGCTACTCGTCACTAGGTAGCGCTAGCTACCTAGTGACGACCACAGAACATAAAAAAAGAGAGTAGAAGTCGTAAGTGGGCGGTGCCCGCGTGCCTCACATTAGCAATGTATTGCCTATGCGTAGTCGGTGACAGTTTTGTTTACTTCAGTTGCCGTGAGCTTCTAGTAAAGAAAAAAATTGTGAAAACTTTATTAAACTGCCTTGTTATGCTGTGTTAGAGAGTAAAAATAAAAGTTGGGGACCAAAATATACCGATCATGGCGTAACATTTCATCTGCAAGACGTATTTCATTGGATTTTTAATTAAATTTGTAATGACATGAACACGGAAACCAATCCAAAAATGAGAAAGTGAAACCACCTTTATTTACTGGTTACTAAAGTTCAATTTTCATTGCAGAAAATGTACATTCTCTAGAAATTTCTGTCAAAATTTGAATTCTACTCAATTACGGATGGGGGCGCACATGATAAAAATCTATCGATAATTAATTGTCTATGACTTAGTAGTCATACATAGTTAACGATACTTAGGTATTGTAAATTCCAATTCGTCTAAGTAGGTAAAATAATTATTGTTATTTTATACCTATTTCCTAAGTGCCTTTTCATATGCACCCGGTAGCCGTCCGGTCGCCGGGCCGGGTAAAGTAGTAATGTATGAGCTCCGGTCGCCGGCTGGTCGTTGTGCATGTGAAAACTGTCATTGGAGCTTATACATTACTTTCATACAAGACATGACATGAGCACATACAAGACATGAGCACAGCTAGATCGCGATATCGTTTTTCTTCACCAGTTTATCAGGGACTGAAATATTTAATAAACTATCAAAGTAATTTTAATCTTACATTTTTAAATATTCCAACCGAGATGTAAAGTGAGGTTATCGAAAACGACTCATAGGGTTTTTTTTACTTCAGTTCAAAACATTAAGTAAATTACTCATTATATTGTTTACCTGTTCGAGTGGTTGTTCTCTTGGCGATCATCACATTTTAGTTTTGTTGTGTTATTTGTTTTATGGTTTTTTATTTATTCTGCTATTTACCCTTAATACTTCAACCCCTTTGACAAGAGCAAACTGAGGCAATGATAAAACAACCCTTTCGTAATCAAAACAATTTGGAAGTGAGTTTTCGTTTAGTTTTCCTAAGGAAACCGGATACGAAATTAAAATGGATGGCAGCGATAAGAAGGCAAAATTGGTTCCCAACGAAGAGGAGCACAATATTTTCAGAGCATTTTCATGAACACTTCATAATAACTAAAAAGGCGAAAGATGGCACTTATGTGATGCAGCAATACCAGAAAAAATGTGCTTCACTTCCAGGTGAAGTATCTTGCGTATAAATGATGGTACTAATATAAACTATATTAGTACCATCATCGCCGGCTGATGTCAATTAGTTTTACGTATTAAACATGGCGTACAGATAGACAAAGTAATTTTTTTGTTATTATAATTTCTAACGCCGGCGAAGCAGTGGGTTAAAGCTAGTTTTAATAAGAGATATTATTTTAAAATATTATGAAATCACATTGTTTTGTGTATGTATGCACCCTATTAGTATTAATTCTTTTTGCACAAAAGATAATGTAAAAAAGATGCATTTTCTAACAGTCAACCCGCAGGCAAAAAATAAATAGCTAAAAATACTTCTGAGTACCAGTAATCGTATTCGGCCGTTAATGTGTTAAACTGTTTGTATAATTTATCGATAGGTTCTCCTTATCGACAAACTAGAACTCGCATTGTCCCATCCCAAACTGAGAATGTACTGGTTTTTCAATTTTGAACTTTATGTCTTACTAGGTAAAAGTTCTTTTCGGTCCGACGCGGCGGTAGTTCCATCTAGTGTAGAGTAGCGTTACTACAAAATGTCAACCCTTATTTCATCATTGTCATTTGACTTTGATCATTGTTAACATTTTGAAAAGGTGCATATTTTACTCGAAACTTTTATGATGTACACCTTTTTGGCATTGACTTTATTTACCAATGGCAGCTTGGCATTCGTAGTGTGCGTTTGGTTTATGTGTATCAGTTTGGTTACACTGGTTTTCGTACTAATGTGTCATGTCACTACTTCTACTCTTTTTTTATGTTCTGTGGTGACGACCTACGCTACCTACGCTAGCGCAAGCATTATTACTAGATGTCGCTACGTGCCTAGAATAAATATTTTTACCTTATTGCGAAAGTACATGAAGATGCTTATTCCAGTCCAGTCTACTATTAAAAAAAGCTCTATAAAGTACCTACTTAATCAGTTTCAAATAGGTATGTTAAATAATTTTCTCTACAGGTTGATTTTAAACCGTTCGCTATATTTTGAGAGAACGTTCTTTCCATTGTGAAAAACAGTCAATAATGACTTATCGGTATAGGTATAACATATTTGCAAATATTCGTGAAATTCAAAGTGGGTAGTAGGAAGTACCTGCCAAGGCGTTGAAACATGTTTTGTAGTATGTTAAATGTATACGAACCTGTCCTCTGATATTCGTTAACTAAGTAAAGGCATTTTTTTTATTGAAATTAAAATGAAAAGGTTTTATTCAAAGTAGCGCAGAAACTGCGGCTTCATGAACGTTACAATTCAAACACGGCGTCCATTTCAAAATCTAGAAAATTTTGGAGAAAAAATGGACAAAAAAACTCCAAACTTTAGTCTTTTCAAAGTTTTTAAATTAACAAAGTTAACAATAATAACAAACGGCGTTATTATTTGTTTGCAAAAAATCGGAAATAAGGTTTTGTATTTCTTTAATCAATGAAAGAATTAAAATTTATCATTAACTATTTCGTCACGAGAGATCATCAAACAACGTGACTTTATTTGTTCACATATTTTTCTAAGTTTACACTTAAACAGAGTTTTTATTTTTATGATCAGAAGTTGAAATTATATCGAAGTAGTCAGTACAAAGGGACGTCCCAGGCGGACATACATCGACCAAATAGGGGATAATTAATTAGCAAATGGGAAGATAAAAAGTACCCGGCGTAAGTGCATGCAACGACTTATGAACGTGGATGAAGGGAAGGTGATCTGTCAGGATCGTGGCAAGTAACAGTCCCTGGTCTCTGCCTACCCCTCTGGGATACAGGCGTGAGGTTACGTATGTATGTATGTAGTCAGTCCGAGTCCGATCAAACCTCGATTTGTACCTATTCTCTAAATGTATTGGCAAAGTATCATAGCGATTCGGCATATTTTTGGTAATAGAAGTAAGGAAAATGCTGCTTCAGGGAGACTCTTAAGGGTTTTGTGGCCAAATGATGCCAACTTATTAATATACCTGTAATGTCTGTCTGTTCACATCATAACCCCTGGCGCTGCCGGGATCCTGCGGTGCTTGTGTGGGAGTGGGCGTGCTGGTTAATTTCACGCGCCCCCGAGCCCGCGCCGGCGCCCGCGCCGCCTGCACGCCACATCACAGCGTGACAGCGGCGACAAGTTTCCAAACATTCATCATAATTTATATAGTCTCTACCTTTTATAGCAAGAAAGGACCGAATGAGTCGCTCTATCTTTATGGTATTCATCTACGTGCTACTGCGGAGTACAGGCCTTCTCTTAGGGAAAGAGTATCGGGCTTAACTATGCCACCCCCGCCTAACCTAACCTAACCCGCGACCGCTGGCACGGGTAGCCAAAGGTCGCGGGTTCGAATCCCGGCATGGGTGGAATTTTTAGCCTCTAAATAGGTTTCTTAAGGATTATTTACGAGTATGTTAGAGCCATATTTTTTAAGTGCCTTTAAATGGGTTCCGTAAAAATTAAGTAGTAGTACGAGTATAGTCGACAGCTAAGTGGGGCTACGCATCTCTGTTTTACAAATGCTGAGTTGTCTCTAAAAACATAGGGTTTTCGAAGACCCTTCTAATGAAATATTAGCTGTTCCCAAGTTCATGCGGCATGTATGAAGTTTTCCCCATAGTAAACATATTACTAGTAAGATGTTTGCATAGAAAACTACAGAATTTTATTACACACTGTAGGGCCCATTCTGTTAAGGTGGGTACTCTCTGTTGTTAGAAAGGTTTTCTACTCAGAAAGTTGTAAATCTTCTGTCGGCTCGCACTTCATTATGAAAAAACTCAATTAGCTAAAACGCATCCATGTCACCCCTGTAGTACACTCCATCATAAGGTAGCCTCTAGTACAATTGTCAATTCTAAACCCATAAGGATAGCTGTTAGTTTCGTGGCCACAGGAAGTGCTTCAAGCTGGAGCTAAATCCACCAGACTCGGCCGAGCGTTCAGCCGTACCATGAAAAATGTAGCGCTCCTTGTGCTGCTGTACACTCGCGCTCAAAAACTATTGTATCGGAGTTTCGTTGTCTACTTTAGTGCCACAGTTAACGAATCACTTACGCATAAGTAGAGGTGCCGTCTGAATTGCTGTAGCCCCAGCTGCCTGAGTAATCTTAAACGATTAGGAAGGTTAAGCAACATGGGCGCGTTCAGTGCATGGATGGGTGACCGTCTATAAATAACGCTGGTGGCATTTTTCCGAGCGGTTCCAAGCTTTGCAAGACACATTAAGCAGTTGGTGCCGGCTGCCGTCGACAGATAGCAGTCGTTAAGCCAAGTCAGAGGTCTTAAGGCGGCTTGAAAACTTAAGAGCAGTCACTAGTCTTGCAAGCCTCCACCTGGTGATTGGTGGAGGCCAGGAGTATAACCTATACCTTCCTTAGGGAAGAGACCCTTTCCCCTTGGTGGGCAAGATAACGAGTTGACGATGATGATGATAGAGATGCCGATCATGCATGCTGTCGTCGATTGTACCTTCAAAGCAGCATGTTTGTGTTCGATGGCGCATTTTTCCGGCTGCGCTCTGCTGCCGGTGAGTGATGGCGGGCGGTGGCGGCGGCGGCGGCGGCGCGGCGGCTCGCTGCGGCGGAGATGGCACAGCAAATCGCGGCTGACGCAGCTCGATTCATCCGCTCGGGCTTCAATCGAGTGCATCTGCCGCCGAGCCGGCTAACCAGCGACAGACATCATGCCAAGATCGTTAGAGCGATGACTTCACATTGGGTTTTCTCTGTAATATCGGGCAGTTCAGTAGTAATGTAGGTAGTCTGTTTTTTTTTATTTCTATGCCAAAACAATTCTGTAATTTTGAAAAGTAGGTACGTAGCAAAGATGTGAATTTTTTTACATCCGTGGTACCTAGACGATCAGTAGATTTTGTAGACATACTCGTAGGTGCTCTTTGTTTATTTATTAAAGGTGATAGACGAGGGCTTCAAATACTTTCATCGCGCGATGTCTTGTTCCACAAGAATCCAGCAGTTGTGAATGGATGCAAGTTGCATGTTGTATATGTAACACATGTTGCATTTACTCATATCGGATATATCATCTTAAACATCACCATCGCTACTCATCAGGAAAAATAATTATAATGTTTTCCGTATTATAAAGATCAATGGTTTGTTTATATCTTGGGAAGAGTTGGATCTTCTTCTTTGTCTTTGCCATTGCTTTGCCAATCATCCCATTATTTGGGGTCGGCTCTCCTCGTTCTTTTGCTCCACGATTTTCTGTCATGGTTTGTCCGCTCGCTCAACTGGGCTCGCGCCAAGTCCACTGCTACCGTGGCCCACCAAGTGGTTTGTGGACGTCTTTTGATGGTTGGGATCTGTAGGGCCTGTTTGACGACATGATTTTCCTCACGTCTCATCACATGTCCGTACCATCTAAGCCTGTCTCTGTGAGCTTCTCTGTAATCGGGACCACTTTGAAACTGCCTCTGATATGGTCGTTTCCAACTTTGTCGAGTCTAGTTACTCCTCCGGCCCATCGTAGCATCTTCATTTCGCTCACGTGCAGTTTTTGTTCGTTCGCCTTTTGTATTGCCCAGCACCTATTATCTAATCTGTGCCAGCACTCGCTGCCGTACGTCATTGCGGGTCTCACAGCGGTTTTGTACACGTTGCCTTTGGTCCAGGGTATTCTAGGGTCACAAAGAATTCCTGTTAAGGCTCTCCAACGCATACCTATATGCGGTGTTGATTCTGTGGGAAGATAAAATGAAATATTAAAGAACATCATTTATATATAACCAGACCCACAATGACGCCAAGTTTTATGCCTTTTGATGCTAAGTATTACTTTTTTACGACAGGGGAAATAGAAAATATGAGTTTTTTCTTGAATCAATGAGATTAATGAAATACCTAGAATCAGAAAACATTCGTGATGAATATCTTGTTCAATGTTATCAATTTACTAAAATATTTTTATTTGTTTGCATGATGCAAATGTTTTGTAGTATTTAAATCACGAGTGACGACTTGATGTGTAGACTAAAGAAGAAACGGCATTTCGGATAGTATAAAAGTAGGTACATACCTACATAAAGGGATAAAAAAAATTAAATTTGGATAGAAAAAAAACAACGCTGAGACAAGAGATGGCTGACCTCACGAACACCCATTTCGGCAACTGAAGCCAAGGACCACCTGCAAAAGATCTATGGACCATAGGCCAAGTCGATCGGCTCTTAGCTGGCCCGAATTGGACGCTGCCGCGAATCGTCGGAAATATTTCTGTGGTTGAGGCCCTCCCCAAGCAGTTCAAAATCGAAGAAGAAGAAGTAAGAACTACGAAAGGAGGTTCCAACTTCTTCACTTAAAGAAGAACCTCTTTCCCATCATAACACCATTATCCTAATGGACTTGAGGGAAAGATATTTGTTTGGAGAAGAAGGCAGTTGTAACTCAGAAATATCATTGTATAGACGAACGTAGACAGCGTTGAAGATCTGTTTCGATTGTCAAGAAATGAAGCGGAATATAGGGTGTCGGCGGCCAACCCCTAGTGGAAACGCAGCGGGCGAAGAAGGATGAGGAAAGGTGTTTACAGTGGAAATGTTCTCTCTCAAGCAGAAGGCCTACACTTTGCTGCCTCAGTAGACAAAAGAGGGCTTTAATTCTGTTAGAACATTGCACTTCAATGACAGATTAATGGACGGGTTACGTGACGTATTTTTTATACGATTGGCGCCTAGAAGGTTTGAAGCACACGTCATCGAGCTTAGACTTAAAATAGCAATGAAATAAAATCGCCATGTTCGTGCAATAGCAAGGATGTTTAGGCAAAATGAAGACTTGAAACTTGAAGACGATTTTTTTTTAAATCCTTTTCCATAATGTGGGGGACACATTTCTTAGGTATTGACAAACAAACCTGTATTTTAATAATAAACTAAAGCCATTTTTCTAAAATTATTTTAAATCTATCGGAAAACCGCTCGGAGTGTGATGACGCCGAATCTGACGTCATGCACAGGTAAACAAACATCGTAATCACACACAAGTAGTCACATAAAAGCACGGGTGAAGTTTACCAATGTTGACCTAAGCGTGACGTCACGCGGTGTGATTGGTGTTTCAGTCAAAATGGCTATTAGCAAAACGGGTATTATAATCTTGTCATCATCATCATCATCAGCCCGGTAAACCCCACTGCTGGGTATAGGCCTCTTCATTTCCACGCCAACCAGCACGGTCTCGCGCTAGTCTCATCCACTGTTTGCCGGCCACTTTACTTAGGTCATCTGACCATCTGGCTGCTGGTCTGCCCACCGACCGTTCCCCCTCCCACGGCCGCCACTCTGTCACTGCCTTAGTCCATCTGCCATCATCCCGCCTGGCCAAGTGTCCCAGGTGTATAATCTTGTATTTTACTGAAAATATTGTTAATATACTATTTTTCTTTTTAAATGCACTAACCCGTGCTAAGGACAATTTTAAAAACCTATTTAGAGGCTACGTAATACAGAGAATAGTGTAAAGAGGTTCGAAATTTCACTGATGCCGGTGAGTCGCCCATTGGCTCAGTTGGATAGAGCGCTGGCACGGATAGCCAGAGGTCGCGGGTTCGAATCCCGGCATGGGCGGAATTTTTAGCCTCTAAATAGGTTTTTAATATTGTTAAAAACCTATTTAGAGGCTTTTTGTTTTTATAAAACTAAATCAGTATTTTAAATCCCTTTAACATGAACTTTCCCCTCATGTCATCTTTGATTATTTGATACTGTCGTCACGCCTATTGCCATTTTATTAATCATCATCATCATCATCGACCCCATTATGTCCCCACCGAGGGGCACGGGTCTCTTGCCTAAGGAAGGTAAGTATAGGTCATACTCCAACACGGGCGCCAAGTCCGGATTGGTGGTGATTGTCATTATATTACAATGCATTAAAGGAATGTTGCGTTGGTTTGGACATTTCGAGAGGATGAAGGAAGAAAGATTGACGAAACAAATATATAGATACATATTGCGAATGTGAGTGGAAGGGTTGGTAAGGGTCGTCCCAGGCGGACATAAATCGACCAGATAGGGGATGTATTGCAAAGGGAAAGCTAAAAAGTACCCGGAACCGGCGTGCGTGCATGCAACGACTTATGAACGTTGATGAAGCGAAGGTGATCTGTCAGGATCGTGGCAAGTGGCAGTCCCTGGTCTCTGCCTACCCCTCTGGGATACAGGCGTGAGGTTATGTATGTATGTATGCATTAATGGAATATATGGCCTGGAGCACACGACACGCTAGCTTATTCCCAGCGGCCGCGCCCGCGCTGCCGCGCCCGCCTCCGCCATCTTGTGTCCCTGTTGGTTTGTTTGCGGCGCGCGTCGGCCGCGCGTCGCTCGCGCATGGCGGAACGAGCGGCCGCTAATAAAACGTTTACGCTGATTAATCGCGACGCCCATCCGAATAGCCCGCGTCTGTCACGCCGCGTTTGTTCATATCTTTAGAACCCCTCTTCTGAAGTATGCCAGGACGTTTCATGGCTTCGTTTTAGGTTAGGTTTTGTGAATAATTAAGGAGTCATTTTACATTTCACCGTTACAACTATAAAATTTATTATAGGTAAGAGAATTAGATAGCTGATGTGGCAGTGGGCTGGCCATATCTCGCGAAGAACCGACCACCGTTGTTGGAGTAAACGTGTTCTTGAGTGGAGACCGCGACTCGGCAAACGTAGTGTAGGACGCCCTCCGACTAGGTGGGATGACGATCTGCGAAATACTGCCGGCAGATGCTGGATGCGGCAAGCTGAAGATACGGCGCTATGGCGTTGATTAGGAGAGGGCTATGTCCAACAGTGGACTAACATATAGCCTGAAGAAGTAGAAGAAGAACTCGTAATATGCGTAATATGTAATATACCTACATAACTATGAGAATCGAGTCGGTATACAGTCATATCTGTAAAGGATTTTTTTATGTCAAAACATACATGAGGCTGCTTACTTTAGTAAATAGCCCGCTTTTCACCTTCGTTCAACGCTCTTCCCAGTTCTGCTCGAGTCGAGTCTGCTTGTAGTTGTAGGTACGTATACGCCAATAAGCTCTTCTGAATTTGATGACAAAAATTATACCGACTCGCTCACTCCGACTCTCCAAAGTTTGCCGGCAGAAATCTCTTACAGGGACAAGCTCGCCTTTGTACATGTTATTTCTTATGCAATATCCTGTTTAATCTATCATCTATCAATATCGTCGCAATGCCACACGCTAACGGTGAAGGAAAACATCGTGAGGAAACCCGCGGCTTGGTTGGCTCCGCACGTATTGACTAGTCTTTCCCGTGGGCTAGGCCGACTATGCTGTCAGGATGGTATAGGTGCTGGGCAAGCCTACACCATCTATAAAACCATGACCCAGGCACTACAGCGTCGGAGTGGTCCCTTCACCCATCTAGTGTGAGTGAAGATACCACTGGACGCTGTATAAATCATCTCATTGAGTAGATGCAAAAAGGCCAATATTAATATCCTGTTTAATGTGTCGTATGCAATATAGTATAATAATAATTAAAGTAGAATCATAAAATTGTCTGCTAAACGGAACTCCCCTTTTGCTTTTGCCAGAAAAGAAGTCAACAAGGCGACTAGTTAACCAACTCGTCTACTCAGCCCGATTCACTCGAGTCCACGTGAGATGACCGCGGAGCCCCGCTAGAGTGGCAGCAACAAGGTGTGTAGCGGCGCGGGGCCGAGGGCGGGGGGCGCGGGGCGCGGGGAGGGGCGGCGCCGCCAATGGCCCGCGCCGCGCGCGCGCACCGATGCGCTTGCGATCCTAATTGCATTGCATGCAACCAAGTTCATTGCCCGCTGTATTCCTAGACTAATTAATTTTATCGTCAACTAATTGAAACGGAGCTCATTGAGAGAGATCTCGAATATGTTTGCCCTCACATACATGATAATTTTGTGACTATCAAGACACGAAGAAGTCAGATCAAATCATCAGAAGAATATCAACGTTGTATCGGAAATTTCAGTGATTTCATTACCTTGAGTAAAAGTTTTACATATCCCACATATCCCTGGGTACACAGACGTTTCAACTTAGATCTATTATGCCTTCGTTTAGCGGATATGCCTTATAGGTTTGAAGTTCTACCGGTAAGTTATAAGGGTGTGAAGAGTATGGCTCGAAGCAGACCACTTGTAGAGAGATCTACCATCTACACGCCACAGAGCTAGAAGTAGCCTTACTTTGGGCAATACTCTCGTAATATGTCATAAATAACTCTCGAGGAGCGCAGTTAGCGATTACGAGCTGCTTTGCGATATTTACGAGTGCCACGACTCGCCAGCATCGCCGCGTCGCAAGAGATTTATGACATTTACCTAGCGCCCATCACCGAGTTTGCACAACCGAAACTATGTACCTATTACTTACCTTTTCACACGATGATGCACAAGAAGATTCATGTTATATACAAAGATGAATGCGGACACGGCTAGGCTAGTTGTTTGACTGTCTGATCATTCAACTGCTTCCTAGTGCATGTAGGTGCATGTAATTTCTCAGTTGTGTGCCAGATATGAATGGCCGAACTGCTGCTAGCGGCCGCTATTGCCAGCTCGTGCCGGCGCTGCGCCCCGCCGCCGGTCGGGCCCCGCTGTCGCAGCGAGATGAAAGCGTCGTTCCACGAATGCACGCTCGAGCGCCACCCGCCGTCCATCAGTCAACATTACTCTATTGGAGCACTTTCAGCGTTTGATGTGACAAGCGGGGCGGGCTAGAGGCGGGACTGAAATAAATGCACGGTATATCTACTTTCTTTCACAAATTCATGCATACACTATAGCAAACATGCAGCTACAAAGTATAGAGCAATTGGGTCAACGTTGCAACAATGATTCAGTTAATGATAACAAAATGTAAAAAAATACACATAAATAAACTCAACCGCACAATGCTCTCCCACCGGTCCAATTCCACTCGAGTTGTCTGAAATGTAGAGCATCCAACCGCGAGTATATTCGCCGCATCTTTACACCTGAGTGCTCCAAGATGAGCTGATAAATTTAGCAGCTAACAAGTGGCTGACCGGCGGCGCCGACGCGAGCGTGGCGGCCGCGGAGCGCGGCGAGTCGCGCCCGCCTGCGACCGCGCGAGACCGACCGCTGCGCTAATACGACAGAAGAATAACGGTTTGTGTTGAAGTTAGCGTGTGCTACCTAGGTACTGTGTGTGCTCGGGGTCATCCTTCTGCAGCATGTGCATTATTCTTGGCCTTATGTTTCTCGTTCGGAGCGGCTAACGAGCGGCAAGCGCGACGAGCGGCGGCGAGCGGCGGCGGGCTGCAGCGAGAGGCGGCCGACCGCGACCACGCGACGCTCTGTATCAACAACATCGCGACAAGCAATTGGCGTTTTGGCACAACACATGGAAACAAGACACTGTAATAGAGGAACTGCGATCGCAAAATTGGCTTTTGGCTTCAAATCAAAGCAAAAATAAATGAATGACAATAACAAAAACACAATATATTTGGTATTCTTTATATCATATAAGAGACCCCGTGGGCCAGCAGTGGGAACATACAAAGGTTTTTCGATATCAATTACGCCTACAGCTTGTTGGCGACTGGCTGCAATGCGACCTTTTTCTACTTTTAATTTGTCTTCTTCGTTTTGCGTTGTCACATTGGTTGTAAGGATGACTAAATGAAAAAAAAAAAAAGTCTGCCTGTGTTGAAATAGTGATTTATTTTTTATTTCATTTCTATTATCTAATCCGTGTTTCCCTCAGTATTCATAATTTTTTCATACAGTCCACCACAGGCTATCACAATCTCTTTAGCAAAAAGCCGAAAAAATCGTTCGTTCAGAACGACGAAATCTAAAATAAAATGATGTTAGTCTGAAAATTGACGTGGGATGTGAAAGGACACCATCAACATCGTACAGTGCAGGCAACTTTGTATATAGTAGAGTCGTTCAGATTTACATTGGCTTTATCCTTTTCCGATTCCAGTGGTGCCACCTACATGTTACTTACAGTCTTAATTATTATTCTTAACAATCATAGTGCCTACTTGCTTAATTGTGCTTAATTTGCGCAATATCTCATGTGTGTATGCAGTCTATTTTAGACCTATTCTGTATAAAGTATTTTTTTATTTCTAATATTGGCTAGTTGCATGTCTAGCTACCAACGTGTCAATTGCTAGCAAATACTCGGGATGTGCTGAAAATCAGCGCTGCGTTGATGTTCGCACACGCAGCATTTAGCTGAGCATATCCTGATTATCGCATAGCGTTATTTAACTAAGTTTTCACTAAAGTAACTAATTATGTATTTAACTTAGTCTATTTTAAGTTGTTTTTTGTACTTTTTTGCGATAATTAAACCATTTTTCAATTTCAATTTCAATTTATATTAAAAAAAAAATGTTTCTCATTGTAAGTAGGTATACCAAAGTCACTGCCTACTGATTAAAAAAAACGGTCAAGTGCGTGTCTGGCTACACGCGGTGTAGGGTTCCCAAGACACCTTTCCACTTCCCACGATACCTTACACTATGGTGTAGACGAAGAAAAAATGCACCGTTAATTTATTATTAAAAAATATATCTTTTTCTACCCTTTTGTTCACCATCATCATATACTCGTACATACGCATGTATATGTATGACTATGCCAAATTTCACTTTCTAGTACTACTTAATTATCTCTAACGGACGCACGGACACGGCAAAACTATATAAAACACAAAAATTGTTAGCAGGTTGAAACTGTAAACCAGTCCTAGTGTATTTAAAAAGCAAAACAAATGTATTTGATTAACCCTGCGACCGTAACTGGCGGCGGTGCCGGATAATAAGCTGCATATGTAGTGCACGATGTAGAGACAGAGAGACTGTACGTACTGCGGCGTGACGTCACGTCAGGCTGTCAGGCGACACGCTTGTCTGCTGCCGCGGCCTCTTTGATACCGACACTGCTCAGAGCGGCTACACAGAGGGTTGGGCCAGCAGCGGTTTACACCTTCACCTGGTGAAACGTTCGGAAAGCCACCCTGATATACATATAAAATGGGTCGAGTAAAATGAAATAATCATATCTTATTGCCATTAGTCGATAAAATTATTGAAACAGTTGCTGACTCCCACACGAGACAAGCCTGTCTCGTAGGAGACAGAATTATTTTACAGGTATAAGGTTATGCTGTTGTGATACGAGGCATTTGTGAGATAAAAAGTAAACTAAAGTAAAGAAAGGCTGAATATCAGAGTAAGGCAGGGCAGATGCACCATTATTTAATCGCTATTCCTCATCAGGTAAAACGTAATTACCACATTTTACGACTGATACACAGTGTTCAAAAAAGGAGATATGTATAATAATAATTTCATTTATTTCGAACAACAAACTTATAAAACACCTATTTAGAGGCTAAAAATTCCACCCATGCCGGGATTCGAACCCGCAACCTCTGGCTATCCGTGCCAGAAATTGTCCTTAGCCCGGTTTCGTCGTCAGGCTATACTAGTCCACTGCTTGACATAGCCCTCCCCTAATGAGCGCCACTTTGTGCCATCATAGGGGGCAATTAGCCCGGTTTGTGCATTAAAAATAAAAATAGTACAATAAACTTATGTTAACAAACTTACGTAGGTAACTTACATTAATTTTAAACTTATGTCAGAAGCATCTATTCCTACGACAATGAACATACATACCTAGGTACAGACTTATTTATTTACATACCTACATCAAGGCCTGTTGCGTGCGACCTGCAGCCTTCAACAGTTGACGTTTAATGAAATATTATCTCCATCTATCTATGTAATATAATCAGGTAATCATCAACGACTATTGAGTCAGCACGTGGTCAGCACTTACGGGATAGAATCTATTCAGGCTAGACACGATCGTGTTGTCTGTTTGTGATGTCTTAACTGATTCCTATAACAGACGGTATCCTAGTATGGAACCAGGATGTTTGATTGTAGGTATCTGGAAGTGCATCGGGTATCGACTTCTGTGCTGAGTCACTTTATGTCCCGAGTCACTTATTTATATTGGAGGAATGTTTCAGCTCCCGTTACTGTGGGGCACGAGAAGCGCAGTGTATTGGGCTGTGGGACAAAGGATTTTTAACGCACATGCGACGCCGCGTCTAAAACCATTAGTTTGTCCCTCAGAAGCCAAAGAAATACTTCCCACAACTCACCGGTTTCGGTGAGAAAATATGTAGCTACATAAGAGCCGGTTATCTTCCACATATTTATTAAAGGATAATAAGACACACTCGTAAGTGCCTATATTAGTTAAGTGAAAGTGAAAGTATTTTAATAACAAATAATAACCTATATTACACTATTTTTATTTTTAATGCACTAACCCGTGCTAAGGAACAAATTTAAAAAACCTATTTAGAGGCTAAAAATTTCACCCATGCCGGGATTCGAACCCGCAACCTCTGGCTATCCGTACCAGCGCTCTACCAATTGAGCCAATGGGCGACTCACGGCATCAGTGAAATTTCGAACCTCTTTACAATATTCTCTATATTACGTACAGGCAGCGACATCTGACTTAAGCAAATTGCATTACTTACAGCCCCGACTACCTACTTTGCAGTTAGGTTTTAACATCGGAACGATATCACTGTACCCACATGATTACACTATTTTTATTTTTAATGCACTAACCCGTGCTAAGGAACAAATTTAAAAAACCTATTTAGAGGCTAAAAATGTCACCCATGCCGGGATTCGAACCCGCAACCTCTGGCTATCCGTACCAGCGCTCTACCAATTGAGCCAATGGGCGACTCACGGCATCAGTGAAATTTCGAACCTCTTTACAATATTCTCTGTATTACGTACGTATTTTTTAAATTTGTTCCTTAGCACGGGTTAGTGCATTAAAAATAAAAATAGTGTAATCATGTGGGTACAGTGATATCGTTCCGATGTTAAAACCTAACTGCAAAGTAGGTAGTCGGGGCTGTAAGTAATGCAATTTGCTTAAGTCAGATGTCGCTGCCTGTACGTAATACAGAGAATAGTGTAAAGAGGTTCGAAATTTCACTGATGCCGTGAGTCGCCCATTGGCTCAATTGGTAGAGCGCTGGTACGGATAGCCAGAGGTTGCGGGTTCGAATCCCGGCATGGGTGAAATTTTTAGCCTCTAAATAGGTTTTTTAAATAACCTATATTGTTTCATTGATATTTTAGTAAAATTCAGAAAACGGGGGTCAAACGTAACTTTACCTGTTGATTATTAGATAGGTAGATAGAGAGCATACTTTATCAGTATCACATCACGCTTATAATCACATCACACTAATATTATAAAGGCGAAAGTTTGTGAGTGTGTATGTTTGTTACTTATTCACGTCCAAACGGCTGGAGAGATTTTAATAAAATTTGGTACTTATGGAGTTAGGTTTTACTGCGGGAATATCTTATTCACATGGGAAAATCGATAAGCCGCGGGTAACACTACGGGGCACAACTAGGTAGTTGTGCCCCGTAGTGGACATAAAAGAGTACACACGGCGGCCTTATCACTAAAACTGATCTCTTCCAGACAACCTTTATCGGCGTAAAGTGACAACTTCTACCTACAGTAGATACCTAATCCTTGGTAAATATGCAGCGATTTGAACCTAAGGTTTTACAAATTTTGTGAAATATCCGTGCATCCGTTGCTTACCACCACTCTAAGTAGAGCTAGTCATACAATCCACATAAATGAAACTTTCATTTTGATATTCAGATCACTCGAGATCTTTGGAACATTCAAACGAAAAGAAATTGTCTTCAATCTAAAAGCGCATGACGGTTCCAGTGGAAGATTGACGACGGCGTCAATTCCTAAAACTATTACACTCATTTTCAGTTAATGGACTCAAATTAAACTTCAGCCAGAACTACAAAAGGATGTGTTCAGACGGACAAACCGTCAGACGGACAGACCGCGATTAACGATCCAATTATCGCTCCGAATAACTTCAGCTAATTAAAGAGTCCTGATAGCATCGAAGCTTCCGTTGTCTTACGCCTTGAGCACCGCTGCCGGCCGCAAACCAACCCTAACTCGACTGACAAGAGTTCAAAATACCAACGCGACCATTCACTTGAAAGTTTTCAGGCAGCTCACGCAGTATCCCATAAAATGTTACTCTATTCCCGGCAGTAGAAGGTAGGTTTTCTTTCACAGCGTGAGCGTTACAGTTGTAGGGTAGGCGGTACTATTACCGGCGGCGGCGGCGCGTGACGCCCGCCGCCGAGATCTGAGGCGCATGCGCGGTGGGGACGCGCCCGCGCTGTATTTATAGTGCGCATGTCACTGAGCGCGCACTAAAGCACCTGGAGCGTGGAGAGGTGCCCTGAACCAGCTGGAATGACAGCCGGATATAAATTGCTAACAAAGACACCATTACCCACGCTACCGGTCGCGGCTGCGGCCAAGGAACTGCAGTGGACGAGAATGGCGAGAGCGTTGGCTTATGCCTACCAGAGGCCTCTTAAGAGATCTGTAATATTGATTATTGTGTTTGTTTTTAAATAAAAGTAATTTCCGATTACTTTTACCACCATCACCTACGGGCCCAGTCCGGGAGAGTGAACCCTCCCGGACTGGGCCCCAGTGGTGGAGTATGGCCTATAACTTCCTCAGGGAAGTGACCCGTTCCCCTCGGTGGGGACATAATGGGTTGATAATGATGACGATGTTATACGTTGGAGTTGGATACGAAAGGTCGCGGGTTCGAATCCCGGCATGGGTGGAATTTTTAGCCTCTAAATAAGTTTTTAAAAATATATTGGAGTCTTGAGTAGGTATGGTCGACATAGAGGATGTCCATTCTTAGTAATCCTATATATATTATAGTTTCAAGCATAATCTATCACACAAATTCCCACAAAGCGGAAAATGAGAAAATAAAGATAAATGGAGCAAAACCAAAACTTGTATTGTAAGACGGAGTTTAAGAGCGGTGGTAGCGGAGCGGTGTAGAACTCCGGCTTCTCGATCGAGAGGTCGTAGGTTCGAACCCGGCATGTACCAATGACTTTGTTTTCTAAGTTATGTACATTTGTGAAATTATAGTAGCAATACTACTCGCTGACGGTGAAGGAAAACATCGTAAGGAAACCCTAGTGTCTTGAGGTGTTAGCGTACCGCAGCGCTTGCTACGTACAATGGCCCAACTATGAGGCTAAGTGCGGAAATCTCAGGTCTAACTAACTAACTAACTAAGACGGAGTTTACACGTTCAGTCTGGCGTCAGCCAATTCCATCAGTCTGGTTAGACTGACGGCAGACTGATTGTCTATTCAGTGGACTGATGATGGACCAGACTGACGCATAAATAAAAATAAAACAAAAAGCCTTTTATTGTTCTTCCAAGAGACGTTATACATAATTTACAATTATGACGCATATTCGAATATATTGATGCTTCAAAATTTTGGCATCAATCCGAGCTTGATCGAGATCTCGGTCTGAACTGACACCAGACTGAACGTGTAAACTCCGTCTTAATGACATGTTTCGCGAATTGTTCATTTTAGGAAAAATCCTTTCTCAGAACCTCTCGAATAACTAATTTCTATGTTTACCAGTCACTGTGAGTTGGTTGTCTTTACCGGGGCAGGGTTCTATTCTGGTGCGCATCCGCAGTGGCAGACGGTCGGGCGCGTTCAGCGGCGCGACTTGTTGCAATTAGAACAATCATCGACTCCAGCACACCATTGCCAGCCGCGCGACTGCGAATCGTCAAACGAGGATCCAAACTTACGGACAGAAATAAGATTTTCTCCAGTTTAGGAATTCTGTAGAATTTAGATTGTACATACATACATATATAACCTCACGCCTGTATCCCAGAGGGGTAGGCAGAGACCAGGGACTGCCACTTGCCACGATTCTGACAGATCACCTTCGCTTCATCAACGTTCATAAGTCGTTGTATGCACGCACGCCGGTTCCGAGTGCTTTTTATCTTTATAAATTTTATTTAGATTATGTTCCAAGGATAATCGAACCTTTTTATACATCTCTATCTAACTATCCAGTCCTTGAGTAAAGTACAATACCTCGCAGTAGTAATCTTCCCCCACACACCAATCTACCAATATTTTCCATTTTTTTGTGTTTATTGTAAGGGTTTTATTTCACTACTGTAGGTGGGTACGTTTTAGGTGGCAAAATTTTAAATATGTAACTAAAACTCATGTAGCTAGTTACAATATGGAAATAAGTATATCACGACTGACCGCTTTGGATAGTGGATTGTGATCGGTGATAGGCATATTCGTTCACCGACGTCATTACAACTTTTTTCACGATGTTGCGGCTTTGCTGCTGACGCTTACATTTCACTGCGCAGATCATGCGTATGCTGTATCTCACTCGATTTGGCTGTGGTTTTATTTACGGCTCCTGTCTGTACAGCTAACGTTTTGCTGCCTTTGTTATAGATGATACGCTTCACAATATTAGCAATTTAATAACAATATCAATATCTCATTACAAATTAGGAATGTTTAGTTCCAGAATGTTTGTTCATTTAGAATCATCGTAGAAGGTAAACTTTGACGGGTCAAATTAGGAAACGAACTTTTCTAGTTTGTCTCGGGTCTTGGATGTTATCTTTGTGTTTATTGTATTAAAGCTATCGTCGAGTTAGCACCTGTAACACAAGTCATTTAGTTGTACTTAGTATAGGGCTAACGAGATCTGTATAATATGTCCATGAATATTTATTATATTTATTATTATACGTTTTTAGTATATTGACAGGTTTGAGAAGCCATAAGTCAATAGGTCAAGCTTCTCCAACTGATCCTACAGTGAAAAATGTAAGGCAGCTGACGTGGTCGTAAAAAATGCAGTGGCTCAGCTAAGCCTTGGCTTAATTCGATGGCCGGTATACCTCCGATAGGATGTTGCACCTTACAAGGAGCAGAAGAACCAATTACGAAGTTTAGGCTTTTTTGCATTGGTACCTAAATCTAGATAAATTAAAAGTTATTAAATTAGGAAGATTAAATACCTGCATCTAACTACCTTCTTGCGCTAGCTATGCCGATAAACCAAAGGTTCTAGAAAAGATAACAATGCTGTTGCTGTATAGCACAGTAGCCAAGGTGTTTGAATATGCTGTGAGACAATTGCTCGTAATCCACGCGGTGCTCGCGCACAATGCACTTTATAGCTGCTTTACGAGCGCGCGCTGCGCAGGCGCAGCCTCACCGAATCACTCACAAACGAGCTTGTTATTGATATTTTATTCACATTTGGTAAGGAATCATAATTCAAAATTGGTGCTCACCGATATTGTGTTTCCGCCAATTATTTCTGTATTTAATTCGGTAAACAATTTGGTACCTCTCTCCCTCTCGTTTATACGAACCCAAACTATAAAGCAAACTATAAACTATAAAGCACTTCAAAATTTCCCATGAAAGAAATATCTGTACCTGCATATTTCTTAAAATATTATTCAACTTAAAAGGGATTCTACAAGTAGTTTTCTTCTGTGCTTGTACCTAGTTCCGATGTCTTATCTTGCCTGCTTTATGTGGATAGCTACAAATGTAGAAACTATGATGTAAAATATTCAGGAATCTCTTTCTGAACGTTTTTGCCGCATCTCATGTCTGTGTCTCCTTGTCTAGTCAGAGCAGTGAGTAGGTAGTGAGAAGAGTCGGTTTCGTTTGAGCCGGCATCACGGAGCCGCTTCATTTGCGTTGCGGTAATTTGTTGCGCGACAGCGCTGCGGCACGGTGTTGGGCGTAGAGATGGGGGGTGCCGAGAATATTCCTAATCTTCTCGAAGTGGAAACTTTCGAGAAGATTGAGAAATTACCGGTAAGATTCTGTATCTTCTCATTTTAATTAAAATTACAATTGAAGTAGAAGACAATTAGACTACACCCAAATTTTGACTACCTGGCGCATGTGCGATCAATGGAGTTTTAGAAGCTAACCGCACGAGATCTTTTGTAGGTACGTGAGTTTATTTTGTTCTTCCTAGTATTTTGTTACAGTCTCTTATTCAAGTTTTCTGGAAAATGTACTATCTATTAGATCCTCATTAGTACGAAGCAGCTGTTTATTGACACAATTTGCTCAAAAATGTCTCTTACTTTAGTCTGTTATTACGGGCGTCACCGATACACTGAACTTTCAATGAAGCGGAGCCATCGGTTATTAACGAAACTTGTTAGATAGATAGAGAACACTTTATTGTACATAGGAATGGAAATTATACAGATATTTCTTAACCGAAGAGAACAGACAATCTTTGGATGGTAACTCTGTTTAAAGAATTTTTTGGCATTAACAAGTCCTCCACCAACCCGGACTTGGCCCCCGTGGTGGAATATGGCCTAACCTTTCTGCGATGCAGGAAGAGACCCGTACCCCAGCAGTGGGGACACACAAGGGTTGATAACGAACAAGTCCTCGTAAAGTTACTCCAAGCAGAAATCGGAAACCAATGAGGGTAACACGTTCTTAAACTATTCAAATGGTCTTCAAATTATTGTATTTGGAATCTTCAAAGATGTGCATGATGAAATCATGACTTAGCTTTGGGTCGGTTTCTGAATTGAAAATTTCAGTAAGTAAGTAAATTCTTAAGCAACGTCCTGTCACACTCTTTTCTGAGAAATTTGAAGAGACAGCACTACAGTTAACTTTTTACTTAACGAAATTCTCAATTCCGAAACTGGCCCTTTATCCCTTTTACCTACAGGAGGATTGCCAAATAATGGTCCGAAAATTAGATGCATGTATGTAGAAACATCCACACAATGTATACTGTAATTACCTTCGCTGAGGTAATTACTTACTTTGTGTGGAGTAATATTCTGCAATCTATATGCAGCATCAACATCGGATGTTTCTTTTTGACGAGCGATAAAACTATTACCGGTAAAGTCACTTATAATGAGTTCCATGTTTCATGTTGCGTGACAAAAGGAACTGTGCTGTGGATCTATACCTACAATAATGGATCTTCTGAATCCAGTGAGATGCAGTGCATGGCGTCACAGCAATGACGATGACGTGTTCGGGCGGCGCGGCGCGATTGACTGCGCTTTTTGTGCACAATTATGACATATTCGAAGCTAATTAACAGAAATCCGGCGCGCGGCGTCTCTCAGGCGTTTTTGTGGCAATTCGGCCCCGATGCGGCGCGACTGACATTGCCGTGACATCGTGACACTGCGGCTCCTGAAACACATCCATCAGTCTGGCTGCAGTTCTTTATTTTGCAGCGTTTAGTTTCAGTTCCGTTTTTTGTCTGTGCGCCAATTATTTGAATAATCCTTCAGCAGGCAGGCAGCGTTACAGCATCACGGGTTAATAGGTACTAGTTAGTAAAAATAATATAATCATGTGGGCACAGCGATATCATTCCGATGTAAAACCTAACTGCAAAGTAAGGTAAGTACTCGGGGCTAAAAGTGATGCAAATTACTTCAGCCATATGGTGCTACCTGTACGTAGAGAGAACGTAGAAAGACGTTCGAAATTTCACTGATGTGATGTGAGTCACCCATTAGGTCAGTTGGGAGAGCGCTGCCACGGTTAGCCAGAGGTCGTGGGTTCGAGTTCTAATTCATGGGTGGAATTTTTGGCCTCTAAATAGGTTTTTGAAAATAAACAGTTCTGATCTGACTAGTGACGTAATAAAGACATGAATGTGATGATGATGCAATGAAAGAGGATTCTTAGGATCGTGGCAGTCCCTGGTTTCTGTGTGCAACTTGTATACACGTGAGCTTGTTTAGATAGGTATGTGTGTTTGCCGCTCCATGAAAGTTCTTTAATGTTTTACCTAATACTTACTAACAAATGTTGTATAGAATCAGGCGTTACTTTGCGGAAATCCATAATAGCATTAAAAAGTTAAAATTACTTTGCTAAATTTCGCCAAAAAATCCCACAACGCAATGCACTTGCATTTGGGAGCCTGAGGATGCCTCGTGTTAGAGGCGAAACGCGTCGCGTGTTTTCTCACACAAGTATTGGTGTTGGTGGTGGTGTGTTCGTGTCTTGCTTCTGTTTAAAAAAGTGGGAGGGAGGGCGGTGCATTAGCTAACCGCATGGTGCTTGTGGGATTTTTTGGCGGAATTTAGCAAAGTAATTTTAACTTCGATACTGACAACAGTCATCAACAGTCGTCAACAGTAAGTCGGAACTAAAAGTGTACCGTATTACTCGATATAAGCACTTTAAATGTTTTAAAAGGGATTAATGTAGGTAGCATGTATGTATAAACAGGTATCTACCAACAACCTATAAAATGCACTACCTACCTAAACAGTTAAAGTTTAGCTGCCTACGGTACAAAGTATTAAATCCTTTGAACATAAATATCCATTATCAATTACAAACCATGCACATAGAGCGACTTGTAATCATAACACAGCACGCAGGCGCGCATTAACTTAGATGGCTAAATCGAATACATAACGAGCCCCTTCCTGTCCCCCTGCCCACAATGTGCACTTGCCCCCGACATTGCGCGTACGCACATTTTCCTCGCTCGTCTCGCGCGCCACCGAGCGCAGCCGACCGAGGGGGAAAACAGACATGTTGCCGGCCGTACATCGTTACATTTCGTACTCTACAACCAGCAGAACAAGGACGATACTCCGGCGCGGAACAGGGGGATGCTTCAGCACGCTTCAAATAGAACGCGACACGGAAAAAGGAAAGCGGTTGAAACGGTGCTCGGCGATTGGGCGATGCGGGCCAATGGCGGCGCGGGGCGGGGCGCATGCGCGGCGCGGCGCGGCGGGCGCGCAGTGAGCGCGCGCGCGCGGGCCTCGCGGGACCGCCGACAGTGAGTGCGCGATGCTGGCAGCCATGGACGGCAAGGAGTACGGCGCGCTGCACGCCGCAGCCGCCGCCGCCGGATATGCTATGGAGACTGGTGAGTCCACCGCTCCTTAGTTCGGTTTTTCTATTTACGTGTGTGAGAACAGTGATTTCTAATTTTTTTAGATTTGTGTAACCAAATAAGTAATATTTGATTCAAAGTGAAATTTCGAGATGTCAAAAAATATCGAAATGCACGTGTCTTTATTTATCACAAATATGATTTTTTTTAATTAAAGAACGTCCAAATTAATCTACCTAATTAAAACTGATAGCGAGGTAAACAACTAAAAACTATTAGTTGCATCGGGTAGACTTATTAAAGTACAATTTTCGCATTCATATTTTATAAATCCCACAGCCTTACAAAAGTCCACTTCTGTCCATCTATACGTCAGTGCCCTACATTATGCTGAAATAAAATTACATGTGGAAAAGTATTAAATTTGTAAAATTCCATTTTTTTTACACGAATCTGTAGGCAGTATAGCTACCGACTGACAAGGTTCTTAATTGGTGCTTTGACCCTGTTTTTAAGCTGCGTGCACGCAAACCCGTCGCCAACGAACGGGCGCGACACGGCGGGCGGGCGGGCGGCGTTTGCGCTAGGCGCGCGTATTGCGATTATAGAGTAGAGTTCAGAGAAGTAATTCCCTTCTTTAATTTATTTATTTAACAAAAATGCACACCGTAACAATCACAATAGGTAGGTACTTAAAAAGTTGTAAATGTAGACAATGAAAATTTTTATAAAGGTTAGAAATTTTCTAGTCAAATTCTAAAAAAAAATTATTCGTACACCGATTATTCTTCCATCCAAGAACAGAAAAAAGTGACGAGTTCTGGGGGAAGTACGTGACCAACATTGGACAAGTAGAGGCTAATTGATTCATAGTTAACATTTTCTTTTTCCATTGAAGGTTTTAACTAAATGCGGATTTATTTACTTCATTCCAACAAAAAATTAAGAATGTTCATCCGGATGTAACAACGTAACATATATTACTTACGAAAATTTTAGAAGGTTGGTATCTATTCCTTTTTTATGTACAATATAGTGTTTTCCATTTATCGGTGACTATATCGAAACAAATGAAAAACACAAAAATGCAAAAGAATCACGGTGGTTAGATTAGCTAGGTCCAAATAAGCGAAATTAAGTGCACCTAGCTGTGTGAATAATTTTTTACAAGGAATCTTTTGAAACGAAACCTTACGTGACGTCACATAATGCACAAATGGGTTAACAGTCGAGTATGCTACTTTACCGAATTCGCAGTGCGTTGAGTTAGTCAATCACTTGACGATTAGTCACGGTCTACTAATGAATTTACCTACAAGTGTACAACAACGGGTGTTCCGACACGCAGCCGGTAGTATCTGTAGTAAATAGGTACTTGCACTAATCGTAGAGACGTAAATAATTAATTTCTCGCACGCTCACCGATAACTACCACATTAACTAGTTAACATTACAGGCGTGTCTGTGAAGATTCTCAGGCTACTCTCGTAGGTGCCTTCTTTCATTGACGCAGCACTGTAGAGCTTAGAAGCTCGGAGTTCTAATTAGAAACCTACTTGCCACCGATAAAATTCACATACCTACGGTTTGGCGAGAACTAATCAATTCAAATACGACAAAAAACTCTGGCCATTGTATCTACGTAATGAGCTGATTGTAATGAAATGGGCAGGCCATATGCCGTAGACAAAAGAAGGGGTGTAAAAGTTCTAGTCTGGTCTGGAGACCTAGAGACGGGCGCAGAAGTGTGGGCAACCTATGAACCACTTACTGATGACCTGGTCAAAGTGGATAGGTCAAAGGAAAAGACTGGATGGCTACTAACGTTTTCGTATAAATAAACGTTTTCTATTCCGTTCTATAGGTTGAAGAAACAAAATGAGATGATTTATACAGCGTCTAGTGGCACCTTCAATCACACTTAAATGGGCGGCAGGACCACTCGTCCGTGCCTAGAGATTGTTTTAGAAGGAGTAGGCTTGCCCATCACCTATAGGTACCATGTCAGTCTGATGTGCTTTAAAAAAATGAGTACGAATTTTCTGTGGAACGTGCAAAAACTTAAAGGTCGCGAAAATTACAAATTTTCTTAACATTCTTGAGTAGGTACTATATAGTTGGAATATTTTCGGAGCTTAATCGCGTAGTAGCGGTTGAAATTAAGAAACACAAAAATTTTGATCGGGAATGTGGTTTGAAACTGTCGCAAACGTGGGATCCCGTCATCAAGATGTGTTCGAGTGGTAAAAAGTCGCATGGCTTATCGTCCGACATTGTCAGTGTAGAGTGTCGCAACCCTAATAGTGCTTTGTGATAGCTGATTGAGGGTAGTCTGAAACTTCATCAGCCGAAGATGCGAACGGGTGCCAGCCATTAGTCTTCTCGTGACCACGATGACTGTAACGTCGTCGAAACGTCGAGGTAAAATAGCAATAACTTACTACGCGATTAAGCCCCGAAAATATTCTATGTGTACAAGTCGCGAAAGTTTAAAATATGTTAGGTATACTATATTTAGCTAAACCGTCCGTAGCCTCAACATGTTCATAATATCAATAAACAAACCGTCCCTCTAAATGCAAATAATTATAATACAGCCAAATATGGAGCTCTACACTGCGGAAGACCCGACACGCACTTGCCCGGTTACTTTCTTTTTTGCTTTTTAGCAACATTATTAGTTGATGATGACCAATGATGTATGTCAACCCTTTGTATGTCCTCACCGCTGGGTAGGTTATGCCACCACGACGACACTCCACCGCGGGGACCAAGTCCAGGTTGATGGAGGATCGTAAGACAGTAGCGGGCCTGCTGTCAGAAGTTATCAAACCGCCCATAAAGCCTCCGACATGGCTTAGCGACTGTCATTACATGACAGCCGGCACCAACGGCTTGACATACCTTGCGAAGCACGAAGGCGCTTGGAAAAATGCCACTAGCGTTAGACATGGGACGGGTCACCCAACCCGCACCTGAACGCGCCTGTTGTTACTCAAGTGATTGATTCCAATCCCTCAGTTCGACTAAACCACGAGCGTTTCCATTCTTAGTTAAAATGTTTATCTACTGATTTTGGAGTCACTAAACGAGTTCGTTTTCTAAATTGTTTAGAATATTTCTATATTCCAATAAAATATTTCTAAATTGTTACTTAATTATTTTGCTATAAACCAACAAAGAAAACCGTAGTCTTTAGTGTCTAATTTCAATGGTCGCCCATTGGCTCAGTGGGAGAGCGCTGGCACGGTTAGTTAGAGGTCGCGGGTTCGAGTCCATTGGTGGATGGGTGGAATTTTCAGCCTCTAAATAGGTTTTTGAAATTGTCCCTAGCACGGGTTAGTAAATTAAAAAATAAGAATATAATCATGTGGGTACAGCGATATCATTCCGATGTAAAACCTAACTGCGAAGAAGGTACTCGGGGCTGTAAGTGATGCAAATTACTTCAGCCAGATGTCGCTGCCTGTACGTAATACAGAGAGTACCTATTGTAAAGAGGTTCGAAATTTCACTGATGCCGGTGAGTCGCCCATTAGCTCAGTTGGGAGAGCGCTGGCACGGTTAGCCAGAGGTCGCCGATTCAAGTACCGGCGTGGGTGGATTTTTTAGCCTCTAAATAGGTTTTTAAAATTGTCCCTAGCACGGGTTAGAGCATTAAAAAAAATAATATGAACAGATAATAAATTATTCATTGTACTGCAGCTCCGTTAACTACATATAACGATATTGTTTTTATTGAACGAAGCACTAGATGGAAGGAAAAACATTAAATGACTTAGGGCCGATTCGACCAAACTATTTATGCTTGGTATTAGTGCTAATCTTGGATTAAATCGAGAAATTCTCTTGTTAAATTCTAGATATATTCCAAGATTAGCACTTATACCAAGCATAAATAGTTTGGTCGAATCGGCCCTTAGTCTCATAACTTTTGGTGGGTATGTAAACCTACTCAAGTTATAAATATTCTTACTATATTCTTCATACAATCCACTCCATCCAAAGGTTGTCTGGAAGAGATCGCTCTTAGCGATAAGACCGCCAATTGTATAACATTACTTAGATTTAAGAATCATGGTTGTAATATTTTTCTGGTTGTGCAATAAAGTGTTCTCTCTCTATCTATCTATCTAAATGTGAAAGTTTGTATAGATGTTTGGATGTTTGTTACTCCTTCAAAACTTGGGATAATGATAGACAAAGATCTGAATTGAGACATAGGTTGTTTCATGTCAGGCTAATCATGCGCAGACGAAGTCGCGGGCACCTAGCTAGTAACTAATAAATCTCAGAACAGTATAAATGATAAGTAACGTCAACCGATAGCGGGTATCTCAACAAGTGGTCGCTTGGCGCGGGCTTTGGCGGGTCACTAGCCACTATTACACTAGCTACTCTATCTGAGGTCACGCATGTACTAGCTGCCTCTTAGATAAAAATAAGCATTTTCTAAGGAACTCGTATTGACTATATAGGTACCTAGAGTCTATCCCCTTCTTCTTTGGTCCCTTAAATTCACTCCTCCGTGGAGTCTGGGTGTGCCCAACTCCCGAAACTCCCGTGTGCCGAAACTCCAACTCTCTTCCACGCTTGGGACGGTCTTCCGGGTTGTCGTGAGCCTCCTACGGGTTTTCAGTTGAGAGCCACCTTCGGGATATGTTGATCGGGTCTTCAAAGAGTATGCTCCAGTCAACGCCATTGCGTTTCCTGATGTCGTGGGTTACGGGTTTTTGTTTTGTGATCTGCCACAGTTCTGCATTTGAGATGGTGTTGGGCCAGAGTCATCGTAAGATGCTTCTCTGACACCGCTTTTGTGACCTACAGTTTATACTGTGCATTAACTAAGTCCCCTTTTTATATTACCTAATTGTTGAGCAATTCACCATAATACACATAATCAATGAAAAATACAACTATATCCTACAGTTCCAGAGATAGGTAAGACAGATAGACGTCTTAGGCAATTTAATAGGGTTTGATTTGGCACTCTTAGGTACAGAACTCAAAAAATAAAAGCTATTCATGCAAGATACCTATACTCCGAATGCTCTCCATCAAGTTAACAAGTGCGAGAAACAAATTGTGTCCAGTGCCTTTCTTAAATTGACAGATTAAGTTTTGTATACAAGCTGACTCGGCAAACGCTTTTTTGCCATATTAATTATTTATCCTACGACATATTAGCCTATTCTCAAACCTACTAAATGTACAAAAAAAACCTAAAAATCGATGAAATCGTTTCCGAGAAGTTTGATAACAAACACTGTGACACGAGATTTTTGTATATTAGATTTTCTCAGCTTTTACCTACATCTAAACAAATTTGCGTTTATAAAATACTGAAAGCCACAACGATTATCAAATCGTTGGCTCGTCCTAGTTGCAAGTGATGAGAATTACTTCAGCCAGATGTCGCTGTCTGTACGTAATACAGAGAGTATTGTAAAGAGGTTCGAAATTTCACTGATGCCGGTGAGTCACCCATTAGCTCAGTTGGAAGAGCGCTGGCACGGATAGCCAGAGGTCGCGCGGGTTCGAATCCCGGTATGGGTGGAATTCTTAGCCTCTAAATAGGTTTTTTTTTAAATCGTCCTAATTCGTTCGGCCATCTCATTCATTCAAGAAATATCATGATATTATTAATTTCTTGACATTGATAGATTAAAAAAAATGTTTATGAAAAAGGGAATGAAATTAAATATAGTAATACTAGCTGGTGCCCGCGACTGCGTCTGCAGGATTAGTGCAGGACGCATTGCCTGGATATCAAGTATCCTATGTCTCAATTCAGATACTTTTTCATTTGTCTATTTATACGCTAGGTTTCATGTAAATACTTTGAGGCGTTATTGCGTCATTGAGTTGTACAGGACGTTGTTTGTTACATTTACATGTTCGTTACACACAGAGTAACGAACATCCAAACGTCTACACAAACTTATATTTAATATTTGTAGGATTATCGCAATGCAGTACTGTGGGCTAGTGTGGCAAATCGAAATGTATTGCGCATACGTCGCCGCGGGCGCAGCGTCAACTTTGCAGATTAAAAAGACAAAGTCAACTCTAGCAAATCCAGTGCACTGTTTGTTGCAGAGTCGGCTGCGAGTGTGGTGACGTAAATGGTCGATAAATATTAGTCGATAAGGGGGTCAAGGAGTCGATAGGTCGCTGCGGGTCATTCGTCATCCGATTTTGCGTGCGTTAATTGCACTTTTATTTCTAATAGCTTATCTCTTACGTACCACAGTGCCCCCTGTTTATATAATTTTGTTAAAAACTACATGATAATGATTGATACACTTTTTAAGTTGTTTGTGGTTATAAATACCTACACTAAGAGCAGTTTTTTTATGCAGCATCGATAGTGCTCCACTGCTGGGCCAAGGCCTCCCTTTTCGCTTTCCACTCCTCTCTGTTCATGGCCACCTCTTGCCAGCCTGGACGAGGGTCGTGAGGTCATCCCGCCATATCCGCTTGGGTCGGCCACATTCGCGATATCTATCGCGTGGGACCCAGTCTGTGACGATTTTTGCCCACCTGTCTGGGCCCATAAGGTTTCGGTGGGTTGCTCAATTCCACTGCACTGTAGAAATGATAAACCTAAAGTAAACCATAACGGTCTCATTTAGAAAGTCGCGATTCATCCTTGCAGTCATTTTATTTAATCTGTGGTTATATTATTTCCTTGCCAAATCTCCACCACAGACTATTTTGGAGTGCCTTAAAGAACTGATTTTTTTTAAATAAATTTATTACCGGTCATGCTCGACACAGGCTGCGCTTCGATATCAAATCGATATCAACCCTTGTATGTCCCCACTGTTGGGGCACGGGTCTCTTCCTGCATCGCAGGTAAGGTTAGGCCATACTCCACCACGGGGGCCAAGTTCGGGTTGGTGGAGGGTTGTAAGACAGTGGCGGGTCTTACTATTAGCAGTTATCAAGCCGCCCATGAGTCGTCTGACATGGCTCAACGACTGCCATTTTATGACAGCCGGCACCAACATCTGCGCTTAGTGTGTCATTTCCCATCGACCATAATTGTGATCTTTTTCTTTTAAATATTTATAAATGATATTTTTTGTTTATTTAAAAGACAGCAAAACATAATTATTAGAGCCGTCCTTGTATTGAACCAGAAAAAATCAATTTTTCACAAATTCCATTTACAAATTTAAAGAACTCAACAAAGAACAAGGCCATTTGTACACAGTACGGTGCCCCCAGTAGGAACCGAACCTACGAACGACTTCTACCAAGTGTTTCTTCACCGCCCTGTTATTCGGTTGTCTAAAGGGGTGTTTGCAAGTCGACAGCATATCAACATTTATATTACTGCAAAATCACACGTGGGCCACTTTGAATAGAGTGTAAATACGATGTAAAGCTAGAAATTAAAATTGCTGAAATTCGTTGCAGTGTAATGGAACACGCATTAGTCACCCATTAGCTCAGTTGGAAAGAGCGCTGGCACGGATAGCCAGTGGTCGCGGGTTCAAATCCCGGCATGAGTGGAATTTTCAGCCTCTAAATAGGTTTTTAAAATTGTCCTTAGCACGGGTTAGTGCATTAAAAATAAAAATAGTATAAACACGCATGAATTAAGTACCTTGGACAAAAAAGCCTGTAACGGGAGAAGTCTGCTGAGGAGCTTCCGTTCATAAGTTGATAAATCCACTACAACTGCATATTCAGACAGTGTAATAAATACTGCTTACCCTTTTTACACTGCATTTTACGTTTACGGTTTGCGTTTCTTTAAGGTGCTAGGTAAGTAGTTAATACATTTTTTTTTTGTTATTTGCTAATTTCAGATTTCAGAAGCAATTTGATATTATGAAATATACTTTATTTTAAAAACCTATTTAGAGGCTAAAAATTCCACCCATGCCGGGATTCGAACCGGCGACCTCTGGCTATCCGTGCCAGATATACTTTATACTTTACTATACTTTATTTGTTAGGTTTCTGAGAGTTAATTGTACTTAGTTTTATTGTAAAAACACCTCAGTCCGTGGTTGACAGTCCGTGCCGCATCGCGGCAAGCGAGGCGGTATCGCGGGTCAGCGGGCAGGGGGCGCCACGGGTTATCCGCGCGATACTCGACGCACGTCACTACTTTATTAATGAACGCATCTTATTACAAACACGCCGATACTGCCGCCAAATAATATTAGTACGGTGGACCTCACTACCGACTACTATACGTCGATGTAGGTGCGAAAATCGAGCATAAAGTTGGCTTTCACTTTTCTATCTGTAAGGAGTATTTGACTGAATATGACATATCCTAACAAATTATTGCTTGCTAATTAGAATCCGGCAAGTAACAATTCCTCTTAAAATTTAGAACACGTAAGCTTAATAAAGTATATAGTGATTTAGATAAGCCTAATGTAAAAATGTAAGCGTTATTCCAATATGGAAAAATATCCACACGCCACATGCACTTAAGAGTAGTGGAGTGGTAAAATCGACCGTAAGTAGGTAGCTTATTTCTCAGATTACAGTATATAATTTATTAGATATGTATTAGTTTTATATAAATTTATTTTAAACTCTCTGAACATTATTTTTAAAAACAAAACGTCTACTTTTGGAATAAAATCGGCCAAATGCGAGTCGGGTCGGGTATCAGGTTGTGTTAGCAAAAAAACGTTTGGCCTGTTCTTATTATTTGTTATTATAATTTAGAGACAGCACTATGAGCACTAAGTTGGACACTTGTATGTTTTACCATTTTTACTACAAAGCAAAAAATGTGAGAGAAAATTTCACGTAAGGAGCACTTATTATATCTTGAATAATTTCTGTAATTTTGGTCATAGTGCCGCATAATTAATGAAAAACACTAGCTAGCCACATATTACGAGATATAGCCCTTTAAAGGTCGGATGAACAGTCAGACCGACAGACATCGTCGGCATATAAATAGGGTTATATTCTTAGCTCTATTTCAGTCAAAGAGAGTTGGTTTAGTCAATATGATGCTAAGGGTCAGTTTCTGAATTGAGAATTCAGCAAAGTAAATAGCTAAATGTTGTGCTGTTTCTTCGAATTTTACAGTAAAAGAGCGTGACAGAACGTTGGTTAAGTATTTACTTAGTGAAATTCTCAATGCAGAAACCGGCCTTAAGCGTTTTCTATGAGTTTATGCATTTAATAGTTTGAGTACCGCATGTATACGACAGTTAAGTACAGCTATAGTGATTCGCACATCTCATCTTCGCGCTTAAAAGGTTATCGATGATGTCAACACAAGTGTAAGTTGATACGATTTAGCGCAAGCGTCACGCACGCACAAGCCCAACCCTATTCATAATTTTCATATTTCAGCCATCATTATTAAATTAGGTATAATTATATACTTTTTGTTACACTAACCCGTGCTGAGGTCAATTTTAAAAACCTATTTAGAGGCTAAAAATTCCGCCCATGCCGGGAGCTCGAACCCGCGACCTCTGGCTAACCGTACCAGCGCTCTCCCAACTGAGCTAATGGGCAAGTGCCGGCATCAGCGAAATTTCAAACCTCTTTACAATATACTCTGTATTATTTACAGGCGGCGACTTACTTAAGTGTAAGGCTGACATTCAGAGACGAAAACTAAGCAAAGACTGGTCTTACAAATATCCAAATCACGTACATTTTGACATTTCTGAGACCGGTCTTAGCTTCAGATTTCGTCTCTGAATGTCAGCCTATAAGCTATGGGAGCACATCTTGCATGTAAGAAAATTGAAAAGAAAAACGAAAACCACTGCTATATGTTTCCAAATTTAGTATTAATTAGGTAAATGTCATATCAAATTAGATTAAATTAATTTATTTTACGAAAATACACTTTTACCGCTGGGGCTCGGGTACGCTAAACGGTACTACCTACCTACGTCCAATAGTTGAAACACTGTTACCAAGGTATCTACGCAGTTCTAAGCATTAAAATTGATTTTAAAAACAAAATCTTAAAGTAAACAATATAAAATAGTAGTTAAATACCAACACACAACCCAAAATACTACTTTCACTGCGTAAAGTTTCTTACGGTGGTGATCTTCAGGCCTACTAGATTACCTAGACCTTGCATTTTTCGCGGCCATTCAGTCAAGTTTACGTCTAGCCTCGTCATTTATGGCCAAAATGCCATGTTGACATGACATGATATTAAGATATATTAACATAAAATGATATTAACATTAGAAAGATAGAATCGAATAGCAGTAATCCTGTAACTCAATAGTAGTCCAAAAACATATTTAAAAAGGACTAATGTTACAATTTCCTGTCAATCATGTCTATTTGCTAGGGAGCGAGTGTTGCAGTTGCTTTGATTTAAACGACCGCCAACACAAGAACAGTTAGATAAATGACTTTATTGTAATGTTCATATGGTGCACATTCAGTATTTTGTATAAAGGTACAATTTAGTCAAAGTAATGTTAAACATCATTGTCGCCTATTTGTATTGTCTACTGTCTGCTAATCGGTTTTGTAACTTTATCTCAGACGGTTACTTAATTTTTTGTACATTCTCGAAATTAAGACTACTTTTCTTATAACTAAATGGGGTCATAATATTATGTTAATATGAAATTATTTTTTACAAATATGATCATAAATTATATAAAATGAACATACGTTGCTCACATACCTACGTATATAAACTCAACTCTGGATGCTTTCGCATGAGAAAAGGCAGAAAAAAGGGTTTGCCACTTGCCACGATTCTAATAAAAATGCAAGTTACAAGCTTCAAATCGAACATGGTTTGCTTGTCCATATTTTTTTCGAGCCGCTCTGGTTCTATTCATAATAAGTATATCCAACGAAATATCCGTGGAACTGTAGAGCAATCGGAGTGATTTGGTGAGTGCTTTCGAAACAAGGCCCGTTTGCTTAGCCAGCGAGCGTGCGACGGCAAACGCTACCGAAATAAACGCGCTGAGCTGAGAGCCGTCGCCGCGCGCCGCCGCGTTTGTGTGCCTATTATGTGAGCAGTTCTCTTAGTGCATTTGTTGGTCATCGGGAATTCTATTATCAGATCAAATCTTGGTGTTGTGTCTGTGTCAGGGGTGAAGTGTGAGCTTACTTAGATTGGGAAACGCTACAAGGTAACGCCATCGGGCTTTGGTTAAGTTTTAGTGTCACAGATTTTTGTTTGATCATCACGCATACACTACTGCTTTGAAGTTTTTTTTACCGATTAGGTATTTTGTCTCGCTTTAATCTCGGAATTAATTCCGAGATTAAAGCTAGACAATAATAATCTATTGAGTCTACACTAATGAAGGTAAAAAGTCTTCTAATTCAAAATCACATGCTGAAAGGGAAAATAAAATCCTCCAAGTGCGGGTTAGAATCACACACCAAGGGTTCCGTGTAATAACATACCTATTTAAAATTACTTGTTATGCTTAAGAAAATGAGTCACATCAAGCCTAAGATCAATGTTTAAGGAAAAAAATACTTTAAACGTAGGACAGACAGACAGTGTGCATACTAAAAGGGTTCCGTTAGTACTAAGTACATCAGGTAAAGCTGAGAGCGAAAGCTAGTCTGCCACTCTGCCAGTACCTGCGAGTGCGCAGTGCGCTGAGTGTTTGCGCACGCATTAGCCTGCGCCACCGGATTGTCAACAGCGGCATAATGGCGGCAAACAGTCCCCCCTCCTGGCCCCCGCACGCACCGCGCCCGCGCACTTGGGAGTATCGATCAATTAGCCCAGCGTCGGGTCACGCCCTCGCCCTGACAATTGATGTCACGTTAATACCATAATCTGATTCAATTATGTGAGCGTGTTCAGGCACTTTTTAACCAACTTCAAGGCTTCCCAGCGATTGATTTTCTTTAGATTAGCCGTCACTATTATAGCTCAGTACTCGTAAATATTACCAGGAGTAATTTTTTTGAGTCTAATCACGATGTTTAATTATTTCTGCAGTCGGCTAGAATAAGAATCGTTAGCCAAGACTAGATTCACATAGAAATCTACTTAAAAAAATTATAATGGGAATTTTTAACAATATACAAAATATTTAAAAACCTATTCCTTAGCACGGGTTAGTGCATTAAAAATAAAAATAGTGTAATATACAAAATATATCAAGTATTACTAATTAACTTAACGATACTTACACGTTTAGTTACTTACTGTGCCATATTATGTTAACTCAAGATAGTCACAAAATAGAAAGAAATTAAGCGGCTATCAGCTCAGTCGGGCAATGGTTTGCCGAGTGGCTGTAGCGATGAGCTGGTCTCTAGCCCCACTCCACGAGAAGCTCTCCAGGGCCACCCAGCGCGACAGAGCGCCGACAAACAGTCCGCTACGCAAACAGAGCTACCGGCCGTGGGCCCACGTCGTCGCCTTCACGCACTTGACAAACTGGCCGAAATGAAGGGATCGAAGGCGCTCCGTCATCCATCATTTTGTTGATCGCCGTTCGAAAGAAAAACTAAAAGTACTCTTTTCGGTCTCCTATATCCTGGGGGTGTACTTGCTGCTAAAACAGAACGAAGTACACATACCTCCCGCAATAAGTTTATTACATCACAAAAAATGCTTCATAATTGTGATATGCTTTGTTATTATTTAAGTGTATAAAGTCTCATCACATCACAATAAAATTTAGGAAGCCCGCTGCACACCAGCCCTGTGTGTAAGATATATTTCCTTCCGAATAGTTCTCAGGCGATCATCTGTCTGCCCTCAGATGGCCCTTATTAACCTCGATAAACAGTGTCAAACTATTCGACGACCATAACTCATGTCTAACTAATTATCGATACAGCACCCTGCTGGCACGTGCCCCTCGCAGTCTAAATATACCGCATCGGAATTGCCAAAAGGTACAACGGTAACCACAGGAGCGACCGAAGCAATTTGTTAGACTGTGCCATTATGCGAGGTAAAGGGATTTGATTTGTGGTTTCTATATTTAGCCATTCATACTTCCGTTGTTCTGCTAATTAGTAAGGCTCCTCCACCTGGTCTATCTATGTTCAGCTGCCTGGAATCGATAAATTCATATGAATGCAACGTTGGCGGTGAGATGTGTAATGATCGATCTGTTTGTTCTGACGAGAGTCCCGTCTGGACCAGCACAGTTGGCAAACAAACCGCACTCAGGCCATGAACCGAGGCTGGGCCGGCGCCTGCGCACATCACCGATTCAAGTGTTTTGTCCTGTTGGCGGTAAATGGGGGGTTCTGCGGAGTGTGACGGTAACTCATTGGTGACTGCCACGCGACTTTTGGTCTTCACATCACATTCCCAACATCCACTTTAAGCTAAATAACACTTGGCATTGGTTACATAAAATTGATTCTATAAATGCGTTATCGTTAACCAGCAACATGTTAGCACAATATCTGCAAATAGAAAGTTGATTAGCTGCGGCGCAGCTGATTGGTTGCGCTTTAATATCGTAAAAGCAGCCGTAAACAGTTGGATTTCATCCACCAAGCGAATATAGACGATAACGCGTGTAAGGACGGTTAGAGTGTATGCAACAAGAAATATAACGCAATGTCTTGTATGAGTATGATTTTTAATATATACTTAGATAAAAGTTAATTTTTATAAAATTGCTTCAAAATCCGCTTAGTGGGTATGAAGAATAAGTACCTATTCACGAAACCACCGACACAAATTGGCAAAAGCGAGGAAAGGTGACGAGAAGTAATGAAAGGGATGATTTCCGAATAAAATAATTATTATATGTTAGAGTTAATTACTCTGCTGTGAGTGCTGGTAGCGACTAATTAATTTATTTAAGATATGTAAAGACGAATAAAACTACTACAAGTGTATAATAAATAGCTCTGACAGACTGATAAATTCAGCACTCAGCTAATCGTTTCGTAAAACACATCAAATGGTAAATATCAAACAACTTAATTATCCCGGAAAATTCCCGCCATTCCGTATCCTCTTAACTTAAAACAACGCCATAAATAAAAGAAACAAGAAGCGAGCTTCAAGAAAACGACACAAATTATTATATTTAGTGGCGCAAAGACTTCGGCCAGAATTTTAACGAACCATTGAACCCTTTGTTGTGGCGCGGGCGCTCACGAGTCGCGAGTATTTCAGAACGATATTAAACTTGTGAAGTCGAGCTCGAATTAATGAACGCGTTACATTCGCCGAAAACACTAGTAACTGTCAACAGTAAAACGTCAAAGGAGCGCAGTAAATTAACCACGCAAAGAAAGATGTTTCCCGCTCTGTTCCTTCATGCCGTCCTTCTCCCACCCTGCCTCACTCCCGGTGGAGCCGTCTCTCTCTACGACCAATTAGTACAGACTCAAAGGAGCCGATTTGAAAGATAACTCGGTTTTATTTAGTTTATAGTGTTGACTATCGATCTTGCTGTCCTGTCACGTACTCATGACGTACCAATTTTTTTGTTACTATCGTAAATGCTGAAAAACGCCGCGTATGCAATAGATAATAACTTCCACACAACTCAATCACTTGTCCTGGTCCCAAACTAAGATACCCTGTGCCGTGGCAACCAGGCAAGGACATCAGAGACATGGAAACACATTTAGACTGAGGCCATTTGTAAAAATGTATGGAGGTACCCCCTGGGAATCGAACCCATGACCTCAGGCTTGGTACTCACAAGTGACACCGCTAGACCAACGATGCAGTCGCTCATTACATCATGTAAATGCAAAGACCATTGATGATGATGTTGATCACATATTTAATATGTTTGTACTTACCCAAACTATATAATATTGAATACATTATTGACAATAATCAAAAACCTATTTAGAGGCTCGATACCAATTGAGCTCAATTGGTAGAGCGCTGGCACGGATAGCCAGAGGTTGCGGGTTCGAATCCCGGCATGGGTGAAATTTTTAGCCTCTAAATAGGTTTTTAAATTTGTCCTTAGCACGGGTTAGTGCATTAAAAATAAAAATAGTATGACAATAATCAATGCAAAGTACCAAAATATAATTTGTATTTTTAAGTTCAAATTATCAAATTATTTTCAAACCAGTATTATACCAAATCTTTCTAATAAGTAGCCAACAAGACGCACAAAATCGACAACAATATGCTATTTCTTTTAAGTCGACTTGATAGTTCTATGTTTTAATAACTAGCTATAGGTCTTTGGGTACACCAAAAGCTCTTAATCTTAACAAAATATTTTTCGGCAGTCGATAACTTTATGATCGCACCGTCCCATCCCTAGCAGGCTTCCCGCATTATGTAGATATTAGCTTTCTATCTTTGTCACACTGTTTTTGTCGGTATCTTCAGTAATTTTCCGCGACACTGAGCATTTTTCACGAGTCCGTGGCACGCGCATTTAACGCGAAGTGCTCTGAAAATGTAAAAGTAAGCTTTTATTTTAATTTATTAAAATGTCGGGTTAATTTTGCTTCGCTTTAAATTTGGAACAAATTGCAATGAAGTTTCAACTTTCTTATTTTTGTTATTCGTCTTGCAGAAAATAAAACAAAAATTAAAATATGTACTTATATTACACACGTAGTTTACGGAGTTTAGCCAATATTATTTTAATGTTCCATAAGCTTTCTCTTTGGTAGAGAGCCAAGAGGGAGAGAGATTTTTAGGGTCATCATTAATATTTGCTGATGTAATCATCATTCATTACATAAATCAATCGAAACGTTTAGTGATTTGGTAGACACTACGAGTGTCTTGTATCCATAGTTCTTCTATATGGGGTAGAACCTTGGACTCTAACCCACACTCTGAGTAAACGGTCCCTCATCATGATCAACATTAACCCATTACGTCCCCACCGAGGGGCACGGGCCTCTTCCCTGAGGAAGGAATAGGCCATACCCTGACCACGGGGGCCAAGTCCGAATTGGTGGAGGCTTGCAAGACTAGTGGCTGGTCCTACAGTCAGAAGTTTACAAGCCGCCTCGAGGCCTCTGACTTTGCTTAACGACTGCCATCTATCGACGGCAGCCAGCAACTCGTGCCTTGCGAAGCACGGAACTGCTCGGAAAAATTCCACTAGCGTTAGTCATAGACGGTTTACCCATCCATGCACTGAACGAGCCCTGTGTTGCTTAACCTTCGTGATCGTTTAAGATGACTCAGGCAGCCGGGGCTACGAGCGATTCAACGGTTAGAAGCATTCAAAATGTGGGTATATAGAAGATTGTTGAAAACTCCATTCGAGTTCCATTTTTTTCGTGTTGAACAGTGGTTCAGCAAGAGAAACATGGAGTCGCAATATTACGGGACAAAACAGCTACATGATGGCCGACCTCCGATAGGAAATGGCACCAAAAGAAGTAGAATGTTGTACGGAACCCGCGGCACACTTGTTTGACTCGCATTAGGCCTGTTTTTATTTTACTTTGGCCGAGCGACTTGGGCTGAAACACAAGTTCTTGTACTTGCGTACAAGAACTTGTACTTGTACAAAAGTTCACTTAGAATTAGAATTGAGCCACAAACACGAAGCAATGTATTGTGAAGAAATTCACACGTACAGTCCGACGTCAAAGACTGCACTACCGAGTTAGGCACTTCACTTCATATTTCCAGTACTTTTTGAGCGAATTCTAAAAACCCTTGGAAGCCGTCGGCGAGTCCCGAGCCCTTTGAAGTAGGAACAGCGTGTGACAGGAACGTATGTTCGCGTGATGCATGTGGGGAAGGAGTCGGCAGCGGCACAGACTTTCAACGGATAAACAGTCGACTTGGAGTGAGAGGTAAGTTTGCACTCAAGCCCACTGAATGCATTGCACCGATTGCCTTCAGTGGATTGCGATAGCCTAAACACATCCAACTGCAGAGTAAAGGCTTGCTCTCGGAGAGGGAGTAATGACTTAATTACCTCAGCGCTTGGAGGCTTGTGAACACCTCAGACACAGGCTACCTCACGATATTTTCCTTCACTGATAGCGATTTCAACGTTAGAGTTTTTCAATATACTACTAAGTGCTTAATCACAAATAAGTTATCCATTGTAATTGGATCTGCTCATAGCTGCATGAAGAGAGAGGGATTTACTATCTATGGGTTTCAAAAGAATTTTTTCTACCAAAATTGATCTAAACCTGATAATTCAGCAAACTGGAAAAACGGGCAATAAAGTGCCCACTAAGACAATCATATTTTCTTAGTTAATTTCACAAATTAGACAGGTTAAAGTGGCGCCGATAACGGTTTAGACATTTTTTACTTTTTTGTCTTAAGAATAATATTTATTGTAAATTCATCAATAAATGGCTCCAGGCTATTTAGGGGACGACGTGTATTAAATTAAGCTTAAATGGCTGTTTTACATGAAATAGTTGGGAATGGACGTCGATTAATTCCCAACGAGTCAAAGCTCAAATTTGACTTCTGTGTACATCTCTGTGCGACGTGTTCTGTGAATCGGCGAGCCCCACGTGCGCCTGCGCGCTGAAGGAGCGCGACCAAAAAGAGCTACCGAACGAAAAATTAGATCATCTGTTACAGGATGCTTTTTAAATCTTTTATATATTCCCTTACAGTGTAATCTACTAAGAGTCGCCTGAATTTTATGACTCAAACAGATGCCTGAAAGGACCGAAAGATATTTTTTCAGTAATGTCGGTGATAACTTCACTGCAATGAAGACGTTATTTATAGAGTACTAGCAATCTAGAGTTCTGTGCCACTTTTTAATGAAGTTCATAAACTACCCGTGAGGCTTGGGAAATCATCAGGGTGGCCTATGTGAAATGGCTGATTATGGTGATAAACATCCCACTACATGACTTCTCTCAGAGAGAGAGTTTGAGCTTTGTAATTACCACGCCCACCGCGGATTGGCAATTTCAAGCGCTGAGGTATTTGAATACCTCAGACACTCAGATTACCTCACGATGTTTTGCTAACTGTAGCAAGCGGTGGTAGCGGAGCGGTACAACTTCTTCTTCTTCAGGGTACAACACCGGCTTCTTAATCGGGAGGTCATGGGTTCGAATCCTGGCAAGTATCAGTGATTTCTTTGTACGTTATGTGCAAATGTGAATTTAGCAATACCAAACTATTATTATTTACGAAATTCATTATTTAAGATTCACGTGATTCAATGTTGGTTGTGTCGACCAGGCGGTAGTGGCTCTATACGTAGTGGTTAAAATTAATATTATTCCGCGATATAAGTTCAATGAACCGTGCTTTTAGTGTAATGTTCTTGGCCCAGGTTACCATCTAATAGAGCAGGATAGAATAAAAAATACGAATACATTATTTATTCAAATCTAGTCAATTCTAATCTGACTCTCTAACGTAATATCTACCTAATCATCACAAGGAGTGATGGACACGGGCTCGCCTCTGACTCAACTGTTATTTATTTAGTAACTAATACACTAACCCGTGCTAAGGACAATTTTAAAAACCTATTTAGAGGCTCAAAATTCCACCCATGCCGGAATTCGAACCCGTGACCTCTGGCTTTCCGTGCCTGCGCTCTTTCCAACTGAGCTAACGGGCGACTCAACATTTGGCAGTTGTCAACATTTGGTTTCATCCACCATTTTGTGAACTATAATAGTTCATTCCTGTTTAGATTGCGTTCGAAGTGATACGAGGACAATTTCTATAGCCATATTGACAACTTCTAGAACAATTAAACTTTAGAGTTCCATCTCGAGTTACGCGTTCAACTGACCTCTTTGCTATCCACAAGAGTAACACGAATGCCGATCTCATGGCCTCACTTCGCAGAATCTGTGAAACCTACAACAAGCGCCTGGCCTCGGTTGAATTATTCAATAATTCGTTGTCTCAATTTAAGGTAAGGGTTTATAATTTGTTATATTCTGATTGCGTGTGTAGCTAAATAACCATGTAATTTGTTCATCTCAATGGCCTATACCTGGTTGTATTTGATAAAATCTTCTTTTTTTTTGCATGTTAGACTATAGTATGCACCTCTCGCTTTTACATTACCTGCCTTAACTATAATTGAGAAATGTTTCATAGGACAGATAAGTCCATAACCAATATTATCTGTGCCTGTATTTTCTCCAAATAAATTAAATTAAATGATTGATAATACTATGGATAGTTTCGTCATAAATACGGCTGATTCGTACTCTTCGGGTAAATAATGTTTGACTAATACAGACGACAGCGATTAGAATAGGGAATCCAAAATTTGTATAACCATAATTTATTCAAATAAACATGTTTTGAACCCCTGAAACTTAGTTTACATTCTTTATCTCGTCTCATTGGCCTTCCTTTAGATATTTTCAAATTACTTAATTTTAACTATTATTAGACAATTATCAAATTCACTATCTTCAACCACACATAACCATTAATTAACTGATCACAACCCCTTCACTTTCCTGGGACAAAGCAAACATGTTAAAAAAGAGAACAACATTGTGTCAAGTCATGCGTCTTGCTATATCAGTCGGCAGCGGGCGAGGAGCAAATTACTCGTCCAACTACAAAACACTTGACTAATGCGACGACAGCTCGAGAAATCCTGCCCATTTTATAATACCGCGGCTGACAAGCTGCTAACGTTGACTTTACACTTGCACTGACCATCAAGAAGGAGCACCAGCCTGTTATCTGTTTTATTTTGTGGAGAAGACTGATAGAATTGTGGTTTATTAGAAGTGGAAGATAAATTTGTTCAAAGTTAAATTAATGTTTAAATGTTACTAATAGGATCTACAAAACTAGGGGCAAATTACGTAAAGAAACTAAAAAAATAGGTACATGTCAATATCATAAAATGCCAAGAATAAAAATCTAAAATGAAGAGAGATTCAGTTAGCATAAAATTAGCCATTGTAATTTTATTTCACAAGTGCAATAAAGAACTAAAATCTGATAATAATATGTTTTAAATTAATATAATTAAAAGACAGAGAACACTTCATCTATCTATATAAATAAAATTCAAAGTCCTATCTGACTGACTCACTCACCAAAGCCCAGCCCAAGCCGTTGGACCTAAGAAGCTGAAATTTTGGACAGACGGTCTATATATTTTGTAGGCAATGAGTAAGACCGGATTTTTTTAAATTCCACCCCTAAGGGGGCGAAAAGAGTTGCCAAAATTTGTATGGGAGATGTAAAGAATGTTGTTTAATTTTCTTGAAACTCTTCAACATAATTAATAGAATACGTATTTCACCCTTTTTCTAAATTTAACTAAATAAGGGAGTGAATGGGGTTGCAAAAAAGTCCACGCGGACGGAGTCGCGGGCAGAAGCTAGTTGTAGATAAAAATGGAAATTACACAGATATTTCTTAACCTAAGAGTACAGACGGGGGCCTTATCGCTAAATTGATCTCTTAACAAAATTTTTATAATACTTTTAGCTGTATACGCTCTATTTTTATAAGAAATTTCGTTAAAAGTATAAAAACCCTTCCCAATAGGCTATTAGAGGCAGGGTGACGGATCGGGTGTTTGGGTGGACTGAGATGCTAAAGATTAGTTGACATCCCACTTCAGGGCACAGGGTATCTCTCAAAGAGAATGTGATAATCAGCATCTGAGAGCGCCAGGTCTCCTTCCGATATTTTCGTTTGGCGGTCGAGTAGTATTTCGATTAAAATAGATAGAGTTCAAGAATGATGAGATCTTCAAAAGGGTGCTGATGATTACGTCATCCATGTGTCGTTCCGGCTGCGGCGACTGCTGTTGGATTAACATGCGTTGATGCGCCGAGTGTGGCTGACGTAAGCTATTTTTTCGGTCTGCACGTAGCATACTTAACGTGTGCTACATTCCCAGGGAAATTTGAGGCATCAAGGACCAGGAGTAATGTAGACAGATAGAGATAGGGAACACTTTATTGCACAGCCAGAAAAAAACTACCATTATTTCTTAAATCTAAGTAATGTTGTACAATAGGCGGTCTTCCAGGTAACCTTTGGATGGAGTGGATGTATGTGCCTGTATGTAAATGTTATTATTGTTAGTGTTATTATCTAGTTTCAAACGGAAAAAAAATTATAGTTGTATTCACACGTTCCCAATAAAGCGTAGAAGTTGCATCTACATAGCCCTTGCAAAGTACAAATTGCTGGGGGATCATAATGTTCTGTTTGTCCACGCCACATCCATCAGCGGGCGAGCGGCTCGCGGCGGCGAGACAAGTTGAGGCCATAACTTAGCGGCTGACAACTTAGACAAGTTATAGGGCGGCCGCAAATAACGCCACCTTGGCAGCGCGGCCCGACATGCATGACAGCGCTCAAGTTCTTAAACGATTTAGGAATTAGATTAGTTTAACTTTCACTTCCATAGTAGGTAACTAATACGTCGCTTCCGTACAATGCAATCTCTTGTCCGGTATCAAACTAGGGTAACATGTGCAGGTAACTATGATAACTATCCAGGCAAGGACATGACAAACGTAGAATAACGTGACAAACAATTACCCAAGAGTGAGGTTATTTATACAAATCAAGTACGGTGGCTTCCAGCGGGTATCGAAATCACGACCTCTGGTTTAATTGTGGTCAGACCTATGACTCTGTCTTCATTTTTGACTCGTTTACGTGAGAAGCTATGTCTGGGAATAGCCATGATATAGATGGCATAATTATGGAAGAACAAGCTTATAACCAGCATTGGACAATGATAGTTATATATAAAACGGGTCGCGGTTTAAATCGCGATTATGAAGCTGATTACGTTTTAACTAGTAAATAATCGCGATTAGACCCGTTCAATATATAAGTATCGAGAATCATTAACAACTACTATTGGGCAGCGGTAGGCTGATGTTGTGTGTGGGCAACAAGAAATCATAAGAGTTGTGTTACCACAGGTATAGAACATTACACATATAACCTGTAGTTCTTACATTTTTCGCACCCTTGTGATGAAAGTTGAAACACAACATAAACACTCGGTTACCATTAGGCCTATTAACTTTCACATTTATTTAAAAGAGGCCCACATTATTTGACATCTCGAAACACAACATGAGCTCTCACATGTCGCCGTCGCTTTGGAGTCGATTTGTCTCGTCATGTCACACGTCACGGTGACACGCAGCGTGTCACGTCACGCGTGTCACGCCGCGATGCTGATTGGACGGATGCAACGCGATGCGCCCGCGCAGGGCATGACGCACGTCTACAGATTCATCGCGACGGCAGGCGACGCGAGGGATTCAGGGAAATAAAAGCTAGAAAATATTGATTTTGAATTTGACGGCCTCGGTGGCGCAGCGGTTTGGCACGCTGAGTGTAATACCGAAGGTCTCGGATTCGATCCCCAGCCGGGTCCAAATAGGAAGCGAACTTTTCTAGTTTGTCTCGGCTCTTGGTTATCTATGTATTTATTGTATTAACTCTATCGTCGTGTTACCATTTATAAGTGATTTAGTTATAGTTAGCATAGGGCTAACGAGATCTGTGTAATAGGTATGCCCATGAGTATTTCTTTATTTATTATTAAAACAACCTTGCGCTATGGTGCTGATTAGGTGAGGGCTATGTCCAGCAGTGGACTAACATAGCCTGAAGAAGAAGCAGAAGAAAACAATTTGGTAGTGTATTGGCAGAGGCGGCGGCTAATGAATGTTGAAGGAGCGAATTTATTACACTATTTTTATTTTTAATGCACTAACCCGTGCTAAGGAACAAATTTAAAAACCTATTTAGAGGCTAAAAATTTCACCCATGCCGGGATTCGAACCCGCAACCTCTGGCTATCCGTACCAGCGCTCTACCAATTGAGCCAATGGGCGACTCACGACAGCATGTATGCCTGTACGTAATACAGAGAATATTGTAAAGAGGTAAAATTTCACTGATGCCGTGAGTCGCCCATTGGCTCAATTGGTAGAGCGCTGGTACGGATAGCCAGAGGTTGCGGGTTCGAATCCCGGCATGGGTGAAATTTTTAGCCTCTAAATAGGTTTTTAAATTAGTTCCTTAGCACGGGTAAGTGCATTAAAAATTAAAATAGTGTAATCATGTGGGTACAGTGATATCGTTCCGATGTTAAACCTAACTGCAAAGTGGGTAGTCGGGGCTGTAAGTAATGCAATTTGCTTAAGTCAGATGTCGCTGCCTGTACGTAATACAGAGAATATTGTAAAGAGGTTCGAAATTTCACTGATGCCGTGAGTCGCCCATTGGCTCAATTGGTAGAGCGCTGGTACGGATAGCCAGAGGTTGCGGGTTCGAATCCCGGCATGGGTGAAATTTTTAGCCTCTAAATAGAGCGAATTTATGTTCATTTCATTCATCTGTAGTTCGTCATTTCTTTTGCTTTTGTTTTACTCCTGCTCTTCTGTATTTTCCTTTTCTGTCAAATGTTCTATGTCTATGTGGCGTTAAATAAATGTTTTTCTTCTTCTAAGAAAGAAGTTTCTTCGATAGAGGTTTGTGGCAAAGTCTGGTCTCTGCATACTTCTCCGGACGTACTAGCGTGAGTTTATGTAGATTATGTATTTATTATGAGAGGAGAGCGTGTGCAACTGTCCCTTTGTCGCACAGCTGTTGCTTATTGTTGGTTGGTGGAGGTAGAAAAAAATTAAATTTCATGATGTTTGTGTTTCTGTATCGTTGGTTTAGCCATTAAGCCGCTTTGCTACCACGAGAGAGGTCGTAGGCTCGATTCCTCCTGGGGGTCGCCGTACATTTGTACCAAGTGGCCTCCGTCTGGGTGTATTTTAATGTTTGTGACGTCCTTGCCCGGTCACCACAGTACAGGGTGTCGTAGTTTGGGATCAGGTCAAGTGATTATGTTGCGTGAAAGTTACTGAAAAAAATGAGGCAATACGCAATCAGTTCATATATTTTTATCTACCTAACTTATTATTTTTGTTACAAAGGGCTTCTTGTACCTTGTTACCTGAAGCCCTTCCGACATTTCCGGCCCTGTTGATGAAATCCATGAGAAAATCATCGAACTCTACGTTTAGTGATTAAATTATGCAGCTTATACACGACCCACTGTAGGGCAAAGACCGTCTCTCAGAGAGAGAATAAGGGCTTAATCACCAGGCGTGCCCGTCGCGGATTGGCGATTTCCAGCACTGAGGTATGTGAACACAGACACGCTTTTAGTAATCGATTTTCTTCTATCGTTTTTATTTATTTATTAAATGCGGTGGTACCTCAGTGGGTAGAACCATGGACTCGCAAGCAAGAGCCCCAGGTTCGATACGTAGGTACATTTGCGAATTTGTAGTTGCAATACCACACGCTACCGGTGAAGGAAAACATCGTGAGGAAACCCGCGGCTTGTTTGGCTTCGCACGTATTGACTAGTCTTTCCTGTGGGCTTGGTCGATTAAGCTGTCAGGATGGTATAGGTGCTGGGCAAGCCTATACCATCTATAAAACCATATCCCAGGCACTACAGCGTCGGAGTGTTCCCTTCACCCATTTAGTGTGAGTGAGGATGCCACTGGACGCTGTATAGATCGTCTCATTGAGTAGGTGCAAAAGGCAAATTGTTGTTTTATTTATTAAAAAAAGGCTGATTGCCTCTGAACTTTCGTGATCGTTTCAAAACAATGCAACCAAAGCGTCGCGCGCGCAACGGCCTAGTTCAGGGCGGTGTCATGTGACAGCCTTCGCAGGCTACTTTGAAGTGGCTCCCGCTCGTTCCCGGCCGGCGGCCCCGCGCCCCCGCGCCCGCGCCTCGCCCTCTCGCTCCCTTTGCCGACACTCGACACGCCGCTGCCGCTGACGTCGTTTTTTGGTCCGCGACAGTTTTAATAAGTTCGGGATCAATTTCAAAGGTTTGCTTGCGTCGGATGTTATCGGGGCGGTCACGGTGCGCGCCAGATAAAGAAAGATAAACCCGCGTTTATAGCGCGGCTCCGCGAATTAATTGGCTCAGTCTAGTCACGTTACTCGCCGCCTCGAGTCCATAATGGTCGTTGAAGTGCACAGCAATGCTTTCGGTGGATGGGAAGAGCCGTGGGGACAATGCAGTATGAATCACGATTAATTTTTTTATTCATATTATTTCACACCTCAGTTCCAGTAGGTAGGCCTATTTCATTTTTCTTGTCAATTTCAGCTCGTCATCTCCATCTGTCGGAGATCTGCCTGGGTAGTACGATGATGCTAATCCCGCGTTTTGAATGTGAAAAGTCGCGACTTTTCAGTGCATTGTCAAATTCTGACATTTTAACACCACGAAACGTGACTCCTGTCATCGTACTACCGGGGATGGACTTCTATTCTTGTGTTGTTTAGTTTATACCTACTATTTTTATTTTTAATGCACTAACCCGTGCTAAGGACAAATTTAAAAACCTATTTAGAGGCAAAAAATTTCACCCATGCCCGGATTCGAACCCGCAACCTCTGGCTATCCGTGCCAGCGCTCTACCAATTGAGCCAATGGGCGACTCACCGGCATCAGTGAAATTTCGAACCTCTTTACAATATTCTCTGTATTACGTACAGGCAGCGACATCTGACTTAAGCAAATTGCATTACTTAAAGCCCCGACTACCTACTTTGCAGTTAGGTTTTAACATCGGAACGATATCACTGTACCCACATGATTACACTATTTTTATTTTTAATGCACTAACCCGTGCTAAGGAACAAATTTAAAAACATATAACCGGTTGCGGATTCGAATCCCGGCATGGGTGAAATTTTTAGCCTCTAAATAGGTTTTTAAATTTGTTTAGTTTAGTTTATCGTTTTTTACCATGACCATTTAAAACTATGTTATAATTATGTACAGATATCTCAACTATTACTGAAAAAAATAATTTAAAAGTATTTACAAAATAGGATCTATATTAAAAAAATCTTGACCGCCGCCATTGTACAGAGTTCCCGGGACGCTGCAGCATTCCCCCTTTAAATGGTCAGGCTGATGCGCTGGTCGAGGTAGCTACCAGCTCTTGGGTCGCCTGATGAGTCATAGTCTTAAACATATCAGTCGGAGTATGCGCTCCTCCATAAATGCGAGGCACACGTTTTTTGGCTCTAACGTTTTTTGGCTCTAAAATATTATAACAACTTTTGGAACTTGTTATTATTTGTCGAATGCTGGCGTCGCAAAACACACAAGCGCTACTTCTGTTGAAGTCTTAAAATGAATCTATAGCTTAATAGAGAATGTTACAAATAAAATAGGAACCATTAAACTCGTTGCCTTAAGACAACAGTCTTGAACTGTAATTATCACACCACAGCCAATTCCCAGCCGTATTCAACTATAGCAACAGCTACCTAGCTCGTTTATGATTTATGGTTGGTGAAGGTTTCGCTGGCGCGTCATCGGATGACTATTAGGTCTTGGCTTTGAAGGTGTCTGCGCACAGAGTGCACGTCAAGACACCGTTAGTAAAATTAAATTGCATGGTCGCCGCCGGTGGTTGGGCCTGCAACTCATCTCGATTCGCATCTAGATCGAGTAACCTTTTTTTACGAAATCTTCTGTATTGATCTGCACTAAGATTCTACATTATTTCCCACTTTGAGCTTGAACTCGATGTCGACCCTTTTCATATGTCTCTTCTGAACATCTTTTCATCTGAGGAGATGCCGTCCTTGTTTCCGCTTGCTGTCTTGTAGTTCAGAGTACTAGATGCGCTTCGCCACTACCTCCTTAAACATCCGGGTAATATGGCAAATAGGCTCAGCAGCAGATCAGAGTCTTTTCTCGAAGAGAAAATTATTGATCTGGCAATCAATTCGGCTATGCGGATGTTACGTGCTTACCTGTAAGTCAAAGTTACAACTAGGACGTTGGGACATATTTTTAAGTAATAGAGTACACTAGTCCAACACTAATACCTGACAAAGTATGCTGCAACCAACCAAAAGCAATATCATTACGTGTTCAGTCAACTAGGTATGCTCGATGTTTTATTTTGAATTTGACAAATTCATGTATTTTAGAGAATCCAATTCGACTCACGGACTTCACCACTGCTTGGCTGCCACATAGCAAAAATCAGAAACTTATTTTGGCATAGATCATTTATACTATGTAATGTATAGATATGGATTTTAATGCAGAAATGGGCAGTGAGAAAACTCCCTTTCGACAATTTTTTCTCAGGCCATATTGAACATAATCAGTGGCAACAGTTGCTAGCTACATGATAAGATTTCATATCTTTATTCTTCTTCTCCATAGTCATGTAATACTTAACACATTATCTGGTAAGCTTATTATGTCTACAGTGATCGTATTGCAGAAACGTATACAATGCCTCTTAAAGGATGTATTAATCGTTGCTAGCTTAAAGTTCCCAAGAACGAAATATTTATATGTTTATATTGATTTCTAGTATTAACATTGTATTGGCTTCCTACAGTTTTTAAGTTACTGATATTTATCCTGACCTACAGAAAATTTTGTAACATATATACAGAAAATCCACTGTCAGGACGTCAGTACCTTTAAATAAATATCTTGAACTATGATCTTTCTCGCTTTCAAACAATCACACCAATTAAATTGTGACGTAAAAAGCGGTTTTGGGCGCGGCGACTACCTTAAGTTACTAACACTGCCACAACTTTTCTAATTTACGTTTGATTTTAGCTCTGTAAAAAGATTTACCACCTAGATAATATGTACCCCGTACTTAACTAATATTCCATATCTAGGGGTCAATATCCTCAAGGTAAGCCAGTTGCCAAGCTGGTATAGTTTGGCACACCATCTCAGATGCGCCATTGCCGGCGGTTTATTCAGCACAATGAAAACTAATAAGCTTATCTAAAAAACTACTGAAGACTTACCAAAACGCAGTTGGAAATAGGTGTTTATAAGATTTAACAGATTAATTTACAATAGTGTTAAGAAATTGAAATTGACAAAATGTTTATTTATCATACACAGATTTGATAATATGTAAATACTACAACAAAAAATAAGAGACAAATATGTGATAAAAAGGATAGGGCTCAGCTTAGTGCTGTGAGTGCTCCATCATCACAGAGCTGATTTTCAGCCCGTCCTTGACGTAGATGCAAAGGCCCAAGTTAACAGGGTGATAAGCCGGTCGTACACACACAGACTCAGGGTATCCTAGTGTGGGGCCAGAAGCAATGTATGTGCATGTATGTAAATGTTATGTTTTGTTCTGTGCAGCGCTGCCGGCGGAGTGCGGCGCGGGCGGCGGGGGCGGGCTGGGCGCGGGCGCGGCCGGCCAGCAGTACGGGGAGGTGAACCAGCTGGGCGGCGTCTTCGTGAACGGCCGCCCGCTGCCCAACGCCGTGCGCCTGCGGATCGTTGAACTGGCGCAGCTTGGCATCAGGTACGCCATTTCCTTAAGGCTTTACGCGACTATATTATTTTTAATGCACTAACCCGTGCTAATGGCAATTTTAAAAATTTATTTAGAAGCTAAAAATTCCACCTATGCCGGAATTCGAACCCGCGACCTCTGGCTATCCGTGCCAGCGCTCTTCCAACTGAGCGATGGGCGACTCACCGGCATCAGAGTTTCGAACCTCTTTACAATACTCTCTGTATCACGTACAGGCAACGACGTGTAAGTCGCCCATCAGATCAGTTGGAAGAGCGCTGGCACGGATAATCATAGGTCGCGGGTTCGGATCCCGGCATGGGTGAAATTTTTAGCCTTTAAATATTTTTAAGTTCATGTAAAGTAATTAGTTTATATATTTAATTTTAACTTCAATTACTAATAATCAATATTGTTGACGTAATATAAAAAATAATTGGTTTGCCTATTTTTGAAAGTAACTTCATAATTAACTTTTGTATTTTTTGCCAAGGGTAGTAAACTAACCGTTAATGCTTTCTAAAAGACGCCCGTCACCTCAGTCATCCGGGACCACGGCATCTGAAAAAGTGCCGAAACGTTGGAAAATTGTAAAAATGTAATAAACGAGCATAAATCCGTATAAAAATTGTTTTAATAATAAAACTTAACGACTGTGACAACTATTTTTAGAACCTACAATCTAAAATCAACAACCTAGGACTCCTGCTCGGTTCACTCGGTTCGACTGGGCCACGAACGCTTCAAAACTGCCTTAGTGTCCTAGATTCATGGACATAGGGTTCTTGTCAGTGGATTCTAAAAAGAGCTAGCTACAAGATTTAATATTTTCACTTTTTCCAAAAACGCGTTATAAAAGTAGATATGATTTTTTTGTATTGGTGGCGCTTGTATCATCAATTCATCATTCTCGTTCCCAGTTCAATTCCCAGCGCTAATACAAATATAAATAATGATGAGAATTAAAGTACTTATAGGTCGTAGATGATTACTGGAGAACAAGTGTGTGGCGACTGAACGCACACGTTTGGCTCGGTCAGTAAGTAGTTTTGTTCAGTGCAGCCACTCCACCGCTCCTAGAGCCTGACTGCCTGTAACTTTGCGTAATCAAAACCTGTATTTTTAATGTAACATAACATTTACATAATTTTTAGCCTCTAAATAGGTTTTTAAATAACATTTACATACAAGCACATACATACATTATGCACATATACAAAGGCTTCGTGTAGATAGCCTTTTTGCGTCCCACTGCGGGGCACAGGCCTTCTCTCAGAGAGAGAGGATGGGGTTTATTACCACGCGTGGCTACCGCGTTATGTAGTTGAATATCTTAAACCCTCAGGTTTCCTCACGATGTTTTTCTTAAGTTTAGTTTTAAAAAATAATGAATTATTACGCGTGTCCACCGCTCATTGGCATAAACTAACGCTTGAAGCGTTGAGGTAGTTGAATACTGAGGTAGTCAGACAATCAGGTTTCCTGACGATGGATTTCTTCACAGTTAGCGAACGCATCGTCGTCGTCAGGCTGTACTAGTCCACTGCTGAACATAGCCCTCCCCTAAAGAGCGCCACGTTGTGCTATCATAGGGGGTAATGCCCATAATCCCCATGCGGGTTGGGGATCGCAGTTCGGTGGATTTATACAGCAGGGGGCGCTGCTGCCCACCCCCCGGTTTGTGTTCCTTAGTCGCCTTTTACGTCACCCGCGGGAAGAATGGGGTTGTGCTATTCTCTAGGCCGACACCACACAGCAGCGAACCCATATTAAAAAATAATGTATTTCGTCTGCGCAGGCCTTGCGACATCAGCCGGCAGCTGCGTGTGTCGCACGGCTGCGTGTCCAAGATCCTGGCGCGCTACCACGAGACCGGTTCCATCCTGCCCGGAGCCATCGGCGGGTCCAAGCCGCGTGTCACCACGCCCAAGGTAAATCCAGCTGCAAACGACATCCTGTCGCTCTACCATAACACCATTTCCATCTTGCCCGGCGCCAACGAAAATGCAAAACTAGACATACTAACTATTTTTTTATGTAGTCCATAAACGCTTCACTGCAGGGCACAGGCCTTGTTTTAAAGAGAGAGAAAGAAAGTTAATGGGCTTGAAATGAAACGAAAATGGTTTATTCAAAGTAGGGCAGAAACTGCGGAAACAGAAATGAACGCTAGTGTCCATTTCAAAATATAGATCATTTTAGAGAAAAAATTACAAAGAAAATCGAAACTTAGTCTGTTCAAAGTCCTTAATAACAGAGTTTACATAATTATTACAAAACATAGAAATCATGCATTGCACTAGCTTTAATTCTAGACATCATGGTCATTTGAATACCGATTGAGTTCCAGATTTGAATACCGAGAGTTTGTGTACCGATTGAGTACCTACCAGATTTGAATACCGTGGATTGATTATTTCTAGTGGCCAGGTATTTGAACACCTCAAACACTCGGCTTTTCTCACTAATATCTACTATAAATCTGGAAGTCTGATGTGAAGATGTTTGGATTTTTGAATGTACAAACATTCAAAAATCCAAACGTCTTCACAGCAGACTCAATCGCGCAATAACGGCTGAATGCATTTACAAAAAACTTGGCGTGCAGAAAGACAAAGGTTTGAATTGAGACATACAATACTTGATATCACGGTAATTCATTAGCGTGGAAGAATTTCTTACGCGGGCGAAGCTGTGCGCTAAAGCTGATGTAAATTAATTGGTCCTCATTTTTCAACGTTTTCTGCCCGTCCAAAATCGATGCGTGCGGTGGGTGCGTGCCATTGAAAGTTCGTATAGGTCGTAAAAGTTTGGAGAATCAATATAAAACCAATATTTTCAAACCAAAATGCCTAACTAGCTCCTAAAATTCGTATTCCGACTCGGAGCAAATATAAATATAATAGCCGGAATACAGAGGAACGATTTATTTGTAATTGTTGCGACATACTCGTGAATTAAGCGGCAGCTGATGAATGTCACTGAAGCGTCAACCGAGGACAGAAAGAACGATGAGTGGTCTAACGGATTAGATTGGCTATAGAGTCTACCACAAGACTACTGGCATACACTATTTAAGTTTAAACTTCCTTCTTGCCCATTAGCTACAAATCTAAGTCAACTATACCTATATATTAAAAAAAATGCGAAAGTTGCTGCATAAGTAGTCTCTATAACCGAAAATTATATCTTACATTTTCTTGTAAATAACTAAAATAATTTAAGATTTCATTGCAAAATTTCATCGTTATAATTGACCCTAAAATTAGATGTAATAAAATCTTCCTTTTTAAAAATACAGGAATGTTTTCTTTGTGTACTATTTTCTATCTACAACATTAAGAGTGCTTTACCTTTAGGTGGCATTACAAAACTCCACCCTGTATATTCTACAGTTCTGGAATACGCTCACAAGCCACATTGTGTTGGTCTTCCACTCTATTCGGTCCCCACCTGAGTTCCCTGACCAGTCTCCCGCCCGCAGGTGGTGTCGTACATAAAGCAGCTGAAGGCGAAGGACCCCGGCATCTTCGCGTGGGAGATCCGCGACCGGCTGCTGGCGGACGGCGTCTGCGACAAGTACAACGTGCCCTCCGTCTCCTCCATCAGCCGCATCCTGCGAAACAAGCTGGGCGGCGCGCTCTACCCCGTGCCGCCGCTCTACCCCGTGCCGCCGCAGCGCTGCTGGCCGCTGCACCAGCCCTACGACTACTACGTCTACCTACAGGTGAGTCTAATGAGTCTAACAGTGTCCAGCGCTACACTCCGTGCCGCCGCAGCGATGCTGGCCGCTGCACCAGCCCTACGACCACTACGTCTACCTACAGGTGAATCTAACAGTGTCCAGCGCTACACTCCGTGCCGCCGCAGCGATGCTGGCCGCTGCACCAGCCCTACGACCACTACGTCTACCTACAGGTGAATCTAACAGTGTCCAGCGCTACACTCCGTGCCGCCGCAGCGATGCTGGCCGCTGCACCAGCCCTACGACCACTACGTCTACCTACAGGTGAATCTAACAGTGTCCAGCGCTACACTCCGTGCCGCCGCAGCGATGCTGGCCGCTGCACCAGCCCTACGACCACTACGTCTACCTACAGGTGAATCTAACAGTGTCCAGCGCTACACTCCGTGCCGCCGCAGCTCTGCTGGCCGCTGCACCAGCCCTACGACCACTACGTCTACCTACAGGTGAGTCTAACAGTGTCCAGCGCTACACTCCATGCCGCCGCAGCGCTGCTGGCCGCTGCACCAGCCCTACGATCACTACGTCTACCTACAGGTGAGTCTAACAGTGTCCAGCGCTACACTCCATGCCGCCGCAGCGCTGCTGGCCGCTACACCAGCCCTACGACTACTACGTCTACCTATAGGTGAGTTATAACCGTGAAAAGCGCCCTATCCCCTTGTTACTACTCTCTTACAACTAGGACGTCTATCTACGAGTAAGCTGTACCCTACTCTACTAGTACTGTTACACAGTGTCAAGCGCTACACGGCGTGCCGCTGCAGCGCTGCTGGCCGCTGCACCAGCCTACGATCACTACGTGTACAATCGTGTTAACAACAGTCAGTTGGCCAAAGTATAAACAAAAAAGTGACAGATGATATCACATTGTGAGTGATGACGAATGAGAGCTAAATTATAGATAGATAGATTCAAGTAACAGCACGAAGTAAACATAGACAAAATGGTATCATACTGCTTTTTACGAGTCCGTACCTGCACCGTTTGCAATGTGACAAAGACAGATTCGCAATAAGGTATGAATTATTGCCAAACCTAGATGCTGAGCAAGCGAAGACTCAATGAGGTTTCCGCAAGCAGCCTCTACGCCTTTACCGCACGACCGCTGGTGTAAAGTAATCTTTAAATAATTTTGTATAACAAAATAATTTTTAATGCACTAACCCGTGCTAAGGACAATTTTAAAAACCTATTCAGTGGCTAAAAATTCCACCACAATAAAAATAGTATAATCATGTGGGTACAGCGATATCATTCCGATGTAAAAACCTAACTGCAAAGTAGTTACTCGGAGCTGTAAGTGATGCAATTTACTTCAGCTAGATGTCGCTGCCTGTCGGTAATACAGAGAATAGTGTAAAGAGGTTCAAAATTTCACTGATTCCGGTGAGTCACCCATTAGCTCAGTTGGAAAGAGCGCTGGCGCGGATAGCCAGAGGTCGCGGGTTCGAATCCCGGCATGGGTGGAATTTTCAGCCTCTAAATAGGTTTTTAAAAATTTGTATAACAATGTCATTTACGGGGCAGCGGTACCTACCACAGTGGGTAGAACAACGGACTCGGAAGCGAAAGACCCAGGTTCGATTACCACTTGACTTTGACGTCTAAGTTATGTACATTTGTGAAGTAATAGTAGCAAAACCACTCGCTAACGGTGAAGGAAAATATCGTGAGGAAACTTAAGTGCGGTGAGGTGTTCAAATACCTCAATGCTTGTAATTGCCAATCCGCGGTGGGCACGAGTGGTCACTAAGCCCATCGTTATCAACCCTTGTATGTCCCCACAGCTGGGGCACGGGTCTCTTCCTACCCCGCAGGAAGGTTAGGCCATACTCCACCACGGGGGCCAAGTCCGGGTTGGTGGAGGATTGTAAGACAGTGGCGGGCCTTACTGTCAGAAGTTGTCAAGCCGCCCATAAGGCCTCCGACATGGCTTAACGACTACCATTACATGACAGCCGGCACCAACGGCTTAACGTGCCTTGCGAAGCGCTCGGAAAAATGCCACTAGTGTTAGTCACGGAACGCTCACCCATCCCGTACCTGACCGCGCCTGTTGTTGCTTAACCAAGTGATTGATTCCAATCACTCGGTTCGCCTAGGCCACGAGCGCTTCACTAAGCCCATACTTTAAGTTAATGTCTAATACTCCCTAAGTAATTATTATTGTATTTCATATTTTTTTTCCTGCACTACCCTTTGCCAGTCTCTAAACATTAAAGGTTTGCTGAAAAAGAATGCTACTTGTATTAAGAATGTAAACGCCCTTGTACATTTAGGTACTCATGTAATTAGTGCAATAAATAATTAAAATAATTTAAAAACCTATTTAGAGGCTAAAAATTTCACCCATGCCGGGATTCGAACCCGCAACCTCTGACTATTCGTACCAGTGCTCTACCAATTGAGCCAATGGGCGATTCACGGCATCAGTGAAATTTCGAACCTCTTTACAATATTCTCTGTATTACGTACAGGCAGCGACATCTGACTTAAGCAAATTGCATTACTTACAGCCCCGACTACCTACTTTGCAGTTAGGTTTAACATCGGAACGATATCACTGTACCCACATGATTACACTATTTTTATTTTTAATGCACTAACCCGTGCTAAGGAAAATTTTTAGCCTCTAAATAGGTTTTTAAATTTGTTCCTTAGCACGGGTTAGTGCATTAAAAATAAAAATAGTGTAATTAAAATAAGTAAATAAATGAATACTCTCTCTCTCTCTGTCTCTCACTCTCTCTCTCTGTCTCTCTCTCTCTGAGAGAAGTAAGGGATTCATAGGCTAAATAAAATTTATGTAATTGAATTGGAATCCATTAAATCAACATCGCGATGAACAATTATCTTAATTTTAATAATCCTCTGCGACGGCCAAGTCCTTATTTTGTTAAACATAACTATCTTAATGCTAAACGACCATGAGGCTGACCTGACCCTCCCCCCGCAGGGGCGGCAGCACGCGGGCGGGGGGCCCCACCTCCCGCACCCGCACCAGCAGCCGCCGCACCACGCGCACGCGCTATGACCCGCCGCGCCCGCCCCGCGGCCCCCTCGCGCGCCCTGCGCCGTGGGCCAGTGACATTGACAGTGACAGCCCTGTGGCCCTCCACAGTGGAAGTGAAACGTTTGAGGACAAGATGTTTCATATTTTGTTAGTGCCATGAAAAAAGGAAGGTTTCGGTGCAGTGATTTTTCAAGGACGAATCTAGGAGGACTCGAGGAATTTGTAGATTATAGTACCTTAGCCAGGACCGAGAAATATGTACACTGACTAAAGTAGGTACCTTAGGAACGATAATGGTAATCAAGGGTTTAACTTACATGTAAGTTTTGATTGCGATGTAAACAAAGTATTATATTGACTAGCTGTATATAGGCGATATTTTATTCGAAGTGTAAGATAATAATGTTAAGTATTAACTATCGTTACCCGTGGGACATGTCGAAACACCATCGGTATAAAGTAGGAACACGCTACCGTGACGCTCTGATTGACACTAATAATTTTTTATAAATTTATCCTACAAATATTAGAAATGTGAAAGTTAGTGAAGATGTTTGTTAATCCATCACGCAATAACGGCTGAAGCTGATTTACATGAAACTTGCCGTACAGATAGATAAAGATCTCAAATGAGACGAAGGATGATGTTTGCCGGGTCCAGTACAAGGCAGTATTGTCCCCACATAAGAAGTATTTACATCACTTTCTTTTAGCGCGAATACCCCATTTTTTACCTCTCCTGTATCTCCTGGGTGTTCACTGGTAGAGAATGCCACTAGCGTTAAGTTTACTAATTGATAAGTAAGGAAGTAGGAACTCTTTACACCAGGACCAAAAAAACTGTTAAATTGAATGCCGCCAGTCAGAAGCGGGTCCAACGTCATTTTGTCTCCCCTGATGACCAAATTTTATTCCATTTAATTTCACCTAGTCTGCCGATACCGACCTACGTTTTTTTCCACTCACTAAAGAGTTGTAACCGTTCGGGTCCAAAATAACCCTTTCCCAAAATGTCCCCTGGGCCCAGCTGAACATAATTTATATTTTTATTTATTAGGAAAATTAACAGCTATATCAATTAACACATAAAATGTACACAAAGTTTTCCCGATAACCATCATTTGAGCAAGTGGAAGAAAAACGACACAAAACACCAGAGTCAGCTAATCCAAAATAAATATATTTAATTTGGTTACAATTACCAGTCTCTACAAAGATGCCGTCACGCTCTCTGTGGAGCAAAGCAGTGTTCCTACTTTCTGCTTTTGGTTTAGTGTTACATTTTCCATGATCTTATTTAATAATTTTACACATTTTATCGCATAAGTTGGGTGCAATTGTGTAAATATTCTTAATTTAGTTTTTTAATCACATAGGGCCGGTTTCTGGATTGAGAATTTCACTAAATAAACACTTAAGGGTGGGTTAGCTGGAAGAAAATACTATCTAGTATTAAGCTCGCCTTTGTACAAATTTGTTTTAGTGCAACAAAGAATTTTTCATTCATTCATTCACTTAAGTAACGTTCTGTCCCGCTCTTTTCTAAGAAATTCGAAGAGGCAGCACTACAGTTAACTATTTACTCGCGAAATTCTCAATTCAGAAACTTGCCCATATTGTCTGCTGGCAAGAAATTTATGACAAAAAGAATTCTCCCTAAGAGTGATCAAACGACTGCCTTATGTACCTCCACGTGTATGGCAAACTAGAAATACTTATTTATCTGCCTAGGCACCGACTATGTATTTAATCTGAGCTATAAAATATTTAACTACTTTTTAACAAGAAGTACTTAACAATCCTGCAGTTGTGATGAAAACGGAGCACGATCTTGAAAATAAATTGGTTTGTTTGTAAAAGTGACTATTTTATTTCCGCCCTCTCTTGCGACCTGCGCAGTGGACAGCATAACATGCATAGTGGTTTGCATTTATTGCCACGACACACAGAATTGATCCAGGTAAATTTTATTTTGAAATATTTTATTACGAGTATCTTGTTATTTTTGAACTAAAACTTTCGTAAACACAACACATTTTAGACTTTTAGTCCGGATTTACTTACGGGTGTTGTTATATCGGTAAAGTCCGACCAGGTTTCGCTCCGATTCGCAGAGCTTAATCATGGTGAGCAGAGACGGAGCTCGCGTCGTCGGTTGCTTGTCTCACACTTGTTATTTTTGCTGTTTTTTGTGTCTTAAATTGTTTTGTGTGTAATAAATAAATGGTTTCTATTCCAATATTCTAACCGCTGCACAGCAGAATAAAAATATATTGTATAATATATTTTTTAATGCAGCCTATAAATGTCCCATTGCAGGGCACATGCCTCTTCTTATAATATTCTAGCATATTCAGTCTAAAAAAGCTGAGTCTAGCCGCTGTAGTCTTGTTTCCCCAGAGCGGGGTCGGCCGGCGCAGCCTGTGAGCCGGCGACGGCGGCGGCGGCGGCGGCGTGACGGATTGCAATCAGCTCGCACCAGATTGCCTAGAGAGACGAATTCCGAAAGAGGCAGCGGACAATAGGCCGGCCCTTTGCCCCGGAATCGACTTTACAACCGAAAACAATAAACGGATATTGCGCCGGCGAACAATCGCCCGCCGGACACGAATTACCAATTAAATCCTTGCTTTGTTTCGAATTTAATACTGCCTAATCCGAATTTTACTGTATTAATAACAAATTTTACGACCGTCCGCCCGCCGCAGCCGCTGAAAAAGTGCGGGAGCAAAAAACAATGCGGCGACCGCGCGTCCTTAAAATGTCACCCGACGCCTGCGCCCGCGCAGCCACGCACAGAACTACCGCACCGAGAGGACGCGGTTCGGCACCATCTCTATCAAATCAAGCTCACGATTACGATAATATACAGTGATATAGAGTTGTAACACAACGAAAAATATTTATTTTCTTCCACTGTCCGCATCATCGTGGGTAAGCTGGAAGAAAATACTATCTAGTATTAAGCTCGCCTTTGTACAAATTTGTTTTTGTTGCAAGAGTGTCGCAAGTTAAGTACCTGGGTCACGTGGTCAACGAGCGTCTTCAGGATGATGCTGATATCGATCGAGAGAGGAGGGCGCTGGCGGTCCGCTGTAATATGCTGTCCCGCAGATTTTCCCGGTGTACAAGGGAGGTCAAGATTACTCTCTTTAAGGCCTTCTGCCAATCCCTGTACACGTGTGGCTTGTGGATGAGCTTTACGCAGCGGGCCATCAGGGCCCTTCGTGTGCAGTATAAAAATGTTTTTAGGATGTTGTTGGGGCTGCCGCGATTCTGCAGCGCTTCGGGGATAGTTAGTTAGTTAGTTAGACCTGAGATTTCCGCACTTAGCCTCATAGTTGGGCCATTGTACGTAGCAAGCGCTGAGGTACGCTAACACCTCAGACACTAGGGTTTCCTTACGATGTTTTCCTTCACCGTCAGCGAGTAGTATTGCTACTATAATTTCACAAATGTACATAACTTAGAAAACAAAGTCATTGGTACATGCCGGGGTTCGAACCCACGACCTCCCGATTGAGAAGCCGGCGTTCTACACCGCTCCGCTACCACCGCTCTTGCGCTTCGGGGATGTTTGCTGAAGCCCGTGTGAACGGCTTTGCGGCCATAATCCGGAATCGCGTGGCCTCCCTGATGAGCAGAATTCGTGGCAGTCCCAACGGCATCCTGGGGCTGTTAAATGATAGGGCGGATAGCCCGTTTTTGAAGCACCACTCCAAGGTGCATTTACATTAATTTATCAGAGCGTTATTTAATTGTATCTTACTAACATAGACTAAGCTCGTACTAACAACTCTATGGATTTGTTTATCTGAAATAAACGTATATAATAATAATAAAGAATTTTCATTCATTCATTCATTCATTTAATCATTCAAAATATTTATTTCAATCACAAAAAATGCCATATTATATTGCATATCACCAATATATTTGTACACGTATATAGACCCGTTTTTACTGCTGCTCCGACTCTCCAAGGTTTGCTGGAAGAAATCTCTTCCAGAGATAAGCTCGCCTTTGTACATGTTATTTCTTATGTAATGTCCTGTTTAATGTTTCGTGTGCAATAAAGTATATTAATGTAATAATAATATTGTGGTCAATCGGATCTCCACTACTGGTATTAGATGCGGCGTAAAGAATCCGTCACAAAACTCATCTCTCCTAAAGAAAAGTCGTCTCGGGTCCGTGTGAATTTGATACACTACACACGTGTACGTATACACTATTCTGTATTACGGAAAGCCAACAAAAGCACTCAACTTTCAGTCGGCCCTCTGTGGGAGGTGTTCTGTGGTCGGCCTTCGCCCCACAGCCTCCGTCGCGGAGCCCGACGACGTAATTAAACAGCAAGGACTGCGCGGCGGCTGTTTGAGTGCCGGCTCGTTTACATGCTGGACACGAGACTGCGCATTATGCTGTGCTCCTATGACCTAGGCTGACTCCTTCTTCTTTCATGTCGAAAGCGTTGACTCCTCCTCAGAAAATTCGCTCCCAAAACAGCGCCACTGCGATTGCGCTGGTTGGTGCCTCCGTGAGATCTTGCTACACTGTAAAGCTTCAGGGCAGATACAAAGAGGCGACGTTGCTTATGCAACTCCACAGTGCTACGAGATATGGGAATCTTCAGGCAGAATCCCCATCTCTTCAGATTATCCTCGGATCGTGCAACACCTCCACGTACATAGTTCAGCGATCTCCATACTCTCCAGGCTGACTGAAGTCCTAGCTCTAGACATTTGCATCAGTAAGCAAAGAGGAACTTGACAAGTAAACTTTCCTCTAAAGTAGTCTCTTCTATATAAAAATTTGCAAGTCGATATTTTCCACCGAAAAGAAATGTATGTAAGTCGGAGATTGAGTGGGTCGACGTGAAAGGCAAAGAGCCATGAAGGCATTAACACTACGCAATAAGAGATACTGTCAACTTTTACCCGACTGCGGAAGAGCCCAAAGCAGGGTAACGTGTTTGGGTCGTATGTACCTAAGTATGACCGATTCTATGTTCGCTCTTAGCTTCCTAACCAAGGTAAGATTTTGATTAATAAGTAATGTCGTTTTAGTGATAAATAATCACTAAAATTAATAAAATAAACTGAAATAAAGATAACCCGACTGCTGAGCGTTAACTACTGAGCAGATGTAACTCATTGAGAAGTAGGTACCTGGATTGATCCCGCCTGCTTAGCAGATAATGCTGTTTATTTTTATTTCAATCTTCTTATTAAGGACGTACTTACAGCCGAGCGCGGACGCGGAAAGTAGGGGAATCTCCGTTAGGAGAGGGCACACGAAGAATACAGTCTATTTATCCTTACTTGTGCAATTTAGTAAACAAGATTCTGAACTTTTGTAATTTTTGCCGAGGGTAGTAAACTAACAGTTATTGCTTTCAAAAAGACTCCTACCACCTCAGACATCCGAGACCACGGCACCTGTAAATGTGCCGAAACGTCGGAAAATTGTAAAAAATATAATAAACGAGTGAAATCCGTACTAAAACAATTTTAAAGATTCTAACCTCAAAATTGTCATTTGATGGCATAACTAGATATTTTCTCGGAACTTTATGAACTTCGTTTATAAAATTTGCAGCGTGCTATCTAAAATAGTGTCGCAGGTTACGTCATTTATGGGAATAAGGCAGTTTCCAACTAAAAAGTCACACTTTACCGGTTTAATCGTGTTTACTAAAATGGGCAAGTAAGAATAAATGGACTGTAGGCACGGGTCAGGTGGAGGCGGGTGGCGCCTGCAGCCAGCGGGCACAGACACCATTGACAGAGGAGGCGGGCGGGTCGCGTTACACTCGCGCCGCTGCACGTGGCCGCACGCCGCTGACCACATGCGCTCTGTGATCTCTGACCACGCCGCTAACTACAGGCTACAGGGTGCAAAAAGTTACCGTCACTAATCTTGTTGGCGCGGGGCAAAAAGTCGCCAAAGGTCACAGATGACACTTCGTACATATGACCTAATTTATAAGGATTAGGGTTTTAGGCGAAATCGTAACTAACGGCGCAGGTTCGAATCCCGCTATGGTCCGGAATTATTATTTCCGTGTAAAGTTTGATTATAAGATATTGTATGGAATCAGGCGTTACTTTGCATTGAAATGTGAAATTTTATCTTTGATTATCAGGCTTAAAAGGAGACTCATTCTCGCTTCCTTACTTATTAATACACGAAAAAATTAAATCGCAAACCTAAATCAACGCTCTAAAGCTCTAAATTCCCGCTTAGCTTAATACTGCGCAAACGGATTTCTGAATCTAAAATAGTTTCCCCACATCTACATTATTGATAAACGACCAATAATCTAAGATTACCCGTAAGAGCGACGCCAGCCTAGTGGGTAGAACAATGGACTCGGAAGCGAGAGACCCAGGTTCGATTCCCAGTGCGGGCAGGCAAATGACTTTGTTTTCTAAGTTATGTACATTTGTGAAGTTACGTAGCAATACCAGTCAGTAACGGCGAAACACATCGTGAGGAAAAGGCAACAGGACTTTTTTAAATAAAAAAATCTAAGACCGAAAATCAATCAGTAAAAGCGTGTCTGAGGTGATCACATACCACAACGCTTGTCCAATCCGCGGTGGACGCGCGTGGACTCTTTCTCTGAGCGAAGGCCTGTGCCCTATAGTGGGACGTCCATAGGCTACAAAGAAGAAGAAAGATAGACATGTATATATTTTGCAATCTTATACATGTATATGTATGCCAATCTTCAGTGTTCTAGTAGATACTGAAAGTCACTAAGCCATACCGAGAATAGTAGATGGACAGACGGACAGAATCATACTGGTGTCATACTAAACTATGAAACTCTAAGAAGTAAGACTATCCATGATAGTCTAAGATATCTAAGTACACTGATAATATGAAACCAATAATCTTGCTAACTCTACCAAAGTCAGTAGCATGTATGTACTTGTTAGTGCATTTATCTTTTGAACAGTAAGTTTACGTTAACTCTTCATCAAATTCTTATTATTCTGGAGGTTATATTACATTACTTTCTAAATATTTTTCAAAAAACCTCACTTTAGGGCCCTAAAATGTTTCCTTTGTGCTAAAATGTAGAGTCGAATCTGACATTAGAAAACAAGTGCTGCCATCTATTATTAGGTGAATTTGAAACTAACAAAAGATGGTTCTGCTACTCGACGTTAGATGTCGTTATAAGTATTAAAAAAGCTGTATCACATTCTTTACAAAACTTATTTATATTTGCAAATAATACTGATAATAACATCTTGAAAATTCAATTAAAGATATTAATCACAAGATTAAAACGTTTTTTAATCCAAGTGGCTAGCAAACAGCTAGTCAGCTAGCCGAGTGGCAATCGGCGACTGCTCTTATCGGTCTGTAATTGATGGTTAGATTGCTGAAAGTATGAAAGCCTCCTTTGCACACGGCACTCATCAGTGCCGTGTGATCAACTATTAAGGGGAAGTTACACTCTCTAGAAATTATACAACTGGTGTTTTGTACCTACCTATATTTCTTATTCATCTTTTATGACATAGGTAGGTACACTTTGCTTTTTTTCGGTAGCCTATGTACGTCTCACTGCAGGGCACATGCCATCTCTCAGAAAGAGAGAGAGTATGGGCTTAATTAGCACGCGTGCCCACCGGGTATTAACAATTTCAAGTACCGAGGTACTTGAACACCTCAGATACTCAGGTCTTTCGGTTTCTTCTGAATCGGTTTCCTTGTGTGGTTCCCAGCTAGGTGCTATGGTAGCCAGACAAGGATAGCACAAACACGAACGCACATAGCTGTACGCCCAGAATGAGACCATTTGTATAAACAAATGGACGGCAGCCCCCATTAGGAATCATGGCAATCAGACATGATACTACTACACCAAACAGGCAGTCAAAATATTTAAGAGAGGCGATTATTTCTGCGTATTTTTTAGTTGTTATTACTCGTGTAACTGATTTCATCAAGTAAACCAGCAGCAGCGGTCCTTAAAATGTCAACTTTTTTTATGTAAATTAATTTCTAAGCTTACCTCAGCGACTACCATCGGCGGCGTTACGGCAGCTGTACATTGGTAGTTCATTATGACACTTCAATGTTTATTGCGTAGTCGTCCTATGATTTAATGAGTTTTCCTATGTACCTACAACAATTACTATATTAAACCATGAACATTGTTTATTGTTTAAGAAACCATGAAAGTTTATCGATGATTCCATGGGAATAAGATATATTACCGCAGTAAAACGTAGCCTACGTGTTAATCCAGGGTGTCAGCTAACTCCATATCAAATTTTATTAAAATCATTCTAACCATTTAGACGTGAAGAAGTAACAAACAATATACACCCACAAAGTTCGCCTTTAGAAAAATAGTGTGATGTGATAATATAGGGAGCAGGGTAACTGCACAGATGCATTAACTACGATTCGGAGTAGCAGGCCACAGACTTTTTAGGTCCAGAAGCTCATCGGAAAGTACCCTCGATACGCCAAAGATGACTGCGCCTTAAACATTTTGCACACGGCCCGAACGGTCCTCTATTATCAATCGAATATTTATCAATTACTGTACAATCTGCTGACGCGGAGCCGCGGCTTGGCGACCGCCCGTGAGCATCGGTACACCGAGACGCGATACGGTGCGGCTTAACGACCGGTATTATTTCACGCAATGTACGATTACCTTGTCAAAGTTGTATGGGTCAATGGCAGTAAGCTCACTAAGCAAATTAATACTGATCGAAGATTACACTGCACAATGCACACCCTACCTTTACCCAAAGAGAGACCACCGTAAAGGGTAGCTTGCAATTCGTTGGATAGCGGTAGGCACAAGGTATCGTTGATACTAGCGGGCTGTTAGGACTCAACTTAGAAGCTCCAAAAAACTGCTTAAAAGGCGATAAGATAACACCATTGGATGACAGCGTAATTTACCTACCTTCTTCTGAGGCGTATCATTCTGTTTATTACGCCATGACACAGCATGAAGCACAGGACAGCATACCCAAAAACATTTATTTATATTTTATGTAGCGTATACACGCCCCCGTACTACAAGAATTGCTCTACATAAGTATTCGTATTCAGTAGGTACGGTCGACTGCATATAGTATATCCTAGTTTGGGACCAGCCCTTGCATGACGTAGTAACTTTTTACTTAGGCAACTCCAACGTGTCCAAATATGTATGTATTTGACAGTTCAGAGTAGGCTAAATCAAAAACTCCATACAATGGAGGACTTACGTGGTCGCACCCCTGAACAAATAATTGTGTTGTAGGAAGTCATTATTATTATTGGCCTTTTTGCATCTACTTAATGAGATGAATTATACAGCGTCCAGTGGTATCTTCACTCACACTAGAGGGGTGAATGGACCACTCCGACGCTGTAGTGCCTGGGACATGGTTTTTATATATGGTGTAGGCTTGCCCAGCACCTATACCATCCTGACAGCCTAGTCGGCCTAGTCCACAGGAAAGACTAGTCAATACGTGCGGAGCCGACCAACTGCGGGTTTCCTCACGATGTTTTCCTTCACGGTTAGCGTGTGGTATTGCGACTACAAATTCGCAAATGTACGTAACTTTGAAATTAAACAAAGTCATTGGTACATGCCCGCACTCGGGATCGAACCTGGGGCTCTCGCTTACCAGTCTATGGTTCTACCCACTGAGCTACCACCGCTCAAAGTCATTATGTACCTAGAAATACAACAGCTATCACGATTTACCTAGCTCTTCTAAGTCACGCTAAGCAATTGTTCAGCTTATATTGCAGCCGGCTTAGTTTTGCTCTCAGCTCTGGTTTTGCACACGTGTATAAAGTGATGTAATTAATTAGTGCGCACGCCACGCGACGTGTGACCGCGCCGCGCTTGCGCCCGCCGCTCGCGAGTCCTCGCCGGAGTCGAGTCCGTCCGCCATGGAGCGGCCCGTGGCTGTTGATGGACTCCCTGGTAAACTGCACTAGGTTGCCATCACATAACAGACTTTCTCTGTTCCGTAGTTACCATGATTGCCTCGGTACAGTTATTTGTGGCCGTGGGACGAAAGTGTTTTTTGGAAAAAACGTGGATTTTGGGGTGTTTTTGTTTCACCCAGTGTGTGATGGGTGTGACCATGTGACGGGGAATTGACTGTGGATTTCAGAGGTATTTACATGATTTTAATTTTTAATTACCATTAAGCAAAAAGACTATTTACTTACGTTTTAAAGGCTACAATTTATTGCTTGGTTGTTTTGTGTTAGGTGTCAAGTACATCATTATTTAGAAGAGCATGATAAATTATGTTAGACCGTTCGATTCATATTATAGTAGACTTTCTTGATAACGAGTACAGTTAATGGCACGTCAACCTTTACATACGTGTACCTACACTAATCAGTTACGTGAAGGTTAAGTTTCTTTTTAGCTTCATCTCCACACAATCTAATAATTGTGAAATTATTGATTTCTTACGATTTCATCAAGTAAACATTTTCAGCCCTCTTTATAAAAACACTATTCCTTAAAACACTCCAAAAACGCTAACAATATAATAGTCTGTGGTAAAAAAATTACAAGAAAAAGAAGTAACCACATTTTAAATAAAACGCCTCGAGGAGTGTTTGACGATTTCAACTCTTTGTATGTCGCCACGCTGGGGCACGGGTCGCTTCATACAACGCAGGAAGGTTAGGCTATTATACTCCACCACGGGGGCCAAGGAGTGTTTAGTGGCATAAATTATTAGGCAGTTTGTTTTTATCATGAATAAAAATATTAGTATTGAATTAAAGGGCGACCTTACATCAACAATTTTAAAATGAACCTGGTCTCGACTGTACTTACAGACATTTTTTTAATTTATTGATAATGTAATTTTCGATATTGCCATACCGCCTAGCTATAATAATGAATTCTCATATTTCATACCTAGAAAGGAAACTAATGAATGTAGTCTTCTTGTCAATAAGGCTCGATAAGATAAGTTTATAAATGCTACATTAAAATTAGCTTGGGAATAAAAAAAAATTAAGGTACAGAAGGTTCACTCGGCTCGGCTTGAACGGCCTTCACTCCACCACAATCATGTACTTGGTGTCTATTGTGTGGTAATTGGTGATTGGGGTTTCGTTAAGGCATGTTTGATAATAATAGAAAATCACTTGTGGTCAATAAAAAACGACTACTTATAATAAAAAAAATTAAACCCTGCTGCTGAGCGTGAAGTAATAAGTAGGCGCGACCAATTTAGGTACTTCATAATAAGTTTAATTGTTGAATTTGTGTTTCGTCTTTTTAGTAGTTAATGTTCAGCAGGCGGGTTAATCCTTTTTTTATTTCCTTATAGTATGTTTGTCTTGTTAGTGGTTTTGTGATTGTTTGCTACATTTCTACTGATTTAATAGCCCATGACACTCGCGTAAACATGACACATCAATTGCAATATTATTTGTCAAAATTGACGATTGGTTAAAGAGTTAAGGAAACATAGAATCGGACATAATTCCAAACGAGTCGATACATTACCCTCCTTTTGGGCTCCGCCGCAGTCGTGTGATAATGGAAAGCTGTTATAGTCTGTTATATGATTGTACAATACGATTGGCGGCCGTATTGCTAAGGTAATGACTACAGTTATAGTCTTGATAGTTCAGTAGTATTGTTTTAACATCCTGATACAGATGATCCAAGTTTGTTCGTCGTCGTCGTCAGGCTATACTAGTCCACTGCTGGACATAGCCCTCCCATAAAGAGCGCACGTTGTACTATCATAGGGGTAATGCTGTTTGTTTAAGTTTGTTCGATCAATCATTATTCAAATATTCATAATAAAATGGTTAAAAGATTTTTTTAAGATTAAAGCAGCATTTTGAAAGATGAATAATTTGTATACTGCCTGTCAACACATGACATTGTAAGTTGTGTTATAACAAGTTCAACTTTTTAAAAACCTATTTAGAGGCTAAAAATTCCACCCATGCCGGGATTCGAACCCGCGACCTCGGGCTATCCGTGCCAGCGCTCTTACCAACTGAGCTAATAGGCGACTCACCGGCATCAGTGAAATTTCGAACCTCTTTACACTATTCTCTGTATTACGTACAGTTCAACTTGCTTTACGTTAGAAACGGCGCGGGCGCCCCCGCTGTTCGCGTTCTAGCCCAGTGGTCGGTATGTATGATTGAGGAGATCTTCTGCACCTAAAAGAACTTATTATGTTTTTTTGGACATTGGACCCATTCATTATTGCCATTTATTATTTAGGTACTTAGGTAATTATCTGCCTGCCTACGTGATTGAAAATAAGGCCTGTCATGTGCCTGATTTCACGATTTATGGACAAGTCAGATGCGAAAAACTCAATGAAATATAAGACACACTGAATTTCATTCATACATGAAGTCACGCCTGACGGCCTGTATCCTGTTAGGGAAGACAGTGAGGTAGGGTTTGCGACTTGCTCCAATCATGAAAAACCTTTTTCGCTTCATTAATTAGGCGCTGGAAGCGCGCACGCCGATTCCGGGAATTATTACCGGACCAATCTTTTACCAATGCTTTTCAGAAGTAATTTTATTATTCTAGGGGCTGGTTGCTGAATTGAGAATTTCACTAACTATATACTGCAGTAACGTTCTATCACGCTAATCTCTGAGAAATTCGCAGCACTACAGATAACTATTAGCGAAATTTTCAGTTCAGAAATTGGTTCTGTGTTTAACAAAAATAGAAGAGGCGGCTTTTCATACTGATTGTTAAAGTAGCCACAACATCCATGTTTGAGGAAACTCTGTAGCTTATCAAAATATAGGATGTCTGTTAACGGAATTGTTATTGCTAATTAACTGTAGCGTATGTAGCGATGATGGATGACTCTAGAATGAATAACTGAGTTATAACTTACACAAGTAAAGTACTTATTGTGACTGGGAAAGAATCCATCACTGCAACTGCGCATCTACCCAGAACAGTACCTACTTCACTAAGTACTTAAATGAATATTCACGATTATATCGGAATCAATCATGGCAATGTCACATATCACAACCTTGACACTGGGGACGGCGACAGGAGATGAACAATTACCCTCTTTCAGACATCTGTGTAATTAATGATCATCGTAGTACACTGCACTTTGCGTTCAATAATAACTAACAGAAGAGCCTCAGCGGAAATCTCCACCAGCCGTCGACCCACCTCTCCCATATTTCAGCCGGTTATTTTAGTATTGTTTGTCGGTTTATCTTCTTCTTCTTCAGGCTATATTAGTCCACTGCTGGACATAGCCCTCCCCTAATGAGCGCCATAGCGCAAGGTTGTGCCATCATTGGGGGGATAATCCCATAATCCCCACGCCTGGCATGCGGGTTGGGGATCGCAGTTTGATGGAATTGTACTGCAGGGGGCGCTGCTGCCCACCTCCCGGTTTGTGTTGTCGCCTTAGTCGCCTTCTGCGACACTCGCGGGAAGAATTTGGGTTGGTGCTATTCTCTCTAGGCCGACACCACACAGCAATCTGCGGTTTCCAGCGACGCGACGGTTTATCTAGGCCTAAATAGCTTCAAGCACTTTCCAGTCTGTACTCGAAAACATATTTAAACAAAAAGTTAGACATCATCTCTCTCTGAGTACGTAATTTTTTTAGAACTTTGGCTTTTCTACAAATTGCCAAATTCTCAGTTAGTTCTTTTGAAACTCAACTTTTTATGGTAGCATAAAAAGAGTTAGTTAAACTATTTTTAATGCACTAACCCGTGCTAAGGAACAAATTTAAAAACCTATTTAGAGGCTAAAAATTTCACCCATGCCGGGATTCGAACCCGCAACCTCTGGCTATCCGTGCCAGCGCTCTACCAATTGAGCCAATGGGCGACTCACGGCATCAGTGAAATTTCGAACCTCTTTACACTATTCTCTGTATTACGTACAGGCAGCGACATCTGGCTTAAGCAAATTGCATTACTTATAGCCCCGACTACCTACTTTGCAGTTAGGTTTAACATCGGAACGATATCACTGTTACATGATTATACTATTTTTATTTTTAATGCACTAACCCGTGCTAAGGAACAAATTTAAAAACCTATTTAGAGGCTAAAAATTTCACCCATGCCGGGATTCGAACCCGCAACCTCTGGCTATCCGTGCCAGCGCTCTACCAATTGAGCCAATGGGCGACTCACGGCATCAGTGAAATTTTTAGCCTCTAAATAGGTTTTTAAAAGAGTTAGTTAATAAAAAATTTACGATATGCGATTTAACGCCTTGCATAACAAGATAAAAAAAATATTTTCAACTACTATATATTTAGTTAAAGCAATTTTAAGAAGCTTACCTGACTAGGGTCATTAATACCCGCTGGAAGGTGTAATTCCCACCACACGTAGGCTCTTTCTAATTTCGATCTCCCTAGAATCGATCTCCTAGTCGAAATAAATCAGCTTAAGTGCTCCGTGTAGCCCGCGAGGGAATGCTGAGCATAGACGGTAGATAGCTGACAGATCAGCACCCGTTTTAAAGAAATTAGCAGTCGGTAGATGCTGGTTGAGCCATGAACATTTCATTCACGGTCCATATAATAATTCCTGTAATAAAAAGGTAATAAATATTAAAGGGGCATAGGGGAATTCTATACGAGAAGAACTGAGTCTGGTGGAGCATGAGGATACGAGTATAGTGGGAGGTCAACTCCACATGGACACTACCGCCCCTGGTTTTTTCCGAAATACAATCAAGGCTTATTTCCTAGATGCTGGTTTCTAAAATTTACTACTTATTGCAGTAATTAAGGCATTTGAAAACCACTCATTGTTCTGATTGAGATTTCTAATTTGAACACCTCAGACACTCAGGTTTCCTCACGATTTTTTCCTTCACATTCAGCAAGTGGTATTGCTCCTGTAACTTAGAAAACAAAGTCCTCCTCCAAACAAGAAAACAAGAAAACCAGTCCAAACAAGAAAACAAAGTGCTCCTGTAATTTAGAAAACAAAACAAAATTGGTACATGGCTCTGTATATTTTGGCAGATGATAAATATTCTTTAACTATTATGCTAGAGAACTTTACGGAGACCTATTGTATCCCTCTCGTGTTTCTAATAAGTAAATATTTATTAAGACATATTGTGTCCCTTAAGAGTTGCAGATTAAGGCGTATAATACGGTCGATTAACACCGCTATCGGCGCTTGTCAGTATATCTGCGCCGGCGCAGCGCCGCGGCCGCAGTCGCGAGTCGTCATCGCTGGGACCTCCCCGTCAACCCTTCGGTACAGGTAGGACCTCCACTTTTTATTTAGTAACATATCGATCTGTTTAGCTAGCCTATAGCCCACTGCTGGTCGTAAGCTCCTTTCACACCAGTGGTCCACAGCCAACCTCGTCCTAATTGATCGTATTATCTCAGTCATCATCTAAGTAATTCATTCAGTATTTAAATTTGTGGGTATGGGTGGGTATTTGAGGTAGTCTTTATAGTTATGTACTTGTTCTGTTTCTTGGTCTGCCCATTTTATAATCCATCTCTATCTAATCAGTCCATAAACAGAGCCCACTGTTGGGCATAGACCTCTAATCTTTCACGCCAAACCATCCGGTCCTTTGCTAGTCTCGTCCAATGTTTCCCAACAGGCTGGTGGTCTACCTACCGACCATCAACCTGTTCTTGGCCACCACTCAGTGGCTACCTCACTCCGATGTAGATGGAGATACCCCGCCCATCTCTATTTTAGGTTTATGATACGTCTTCGACTTTGCTCCTTTGCCGAATATCAACACTTTTCACACGGTCGAAAAGTGAGACGCAATTGATTAATTAACATTTTCACCATCGCTCTATACCTACTATACAAGGCGTCACATCCGAATGTGAATATGAGAATTTTGTTGTGGGTTGTGTCCGGCATCACGAAGTACATATACTGTGCAAAAAACTTCTATCAGCTGTCCCTTAAAGTGACCACCTGCGGCATAAAGTAAAGAGTTTACAACAACATACATCGCTCGTAGTTCCGGCTACCTAAGTGATCTTAAACGATCACGAAGGTTGCAACATAGGGCGCTTCAGTGCATGGATGGGTGACCGTCAATGACTAACGGCATTTTTCCGAGCGGTTCCTTGCTTCTCAAGGTACGTTAAGCAGTCAGTGCCGGCTGCCGTCGTTAGGTGGCAATTGTTAAGCCAAGTTAGAGGCCTTAGGGCTGACTTGAGAAAAGATGGTGAGAGTGGAGTTTTTTTCACTACACTACGGCCCGAAGGCAGCGGCTTGCATTTTACATTGTACATTGACAATCAGCAAACAGAATACAAATTATTAACGTTGAAATAAATTGATTTGATTTGATTAAAACGGCCCCACGCCGAACCAGCCACCAATGTCAAACCAAGCGGAGTCGCAACCCAATCTCATCAACGCCATCGCCAGGTCACTACCGCCACGTGCGTTAACATTATGTCACACTTACTTATCGAGCATTACCAGCGGATCGCAGTTGCATAACTGAACGACACTTCCTCATGTCCTAGTGCGAGCTGAATGCCGAATTCGGTCAACCGCGCGAGTTGCGTTACTTGGATCCACCGCGTCGCGCATCGCCGCCCGCAAGTCACTCAGCTGTTTCTGAGATTCATTATATTATGAGTAAAAATAACAGGCCCAGAAGGACTGGTACGCGGAGGTTTTCATTTCGCCTAGGATTCATGCATGGGGTCAGCAGTAATCACATCACATCACACTTCACACTAATATTATAAAGGAGAATGTTTGTGAGTGTGTATGTTTGGTACTTCTACAGGTCTAAACGGCTGTAGCGATTTTAATAAAATTTGGTATGGAGTTAATTCCAAGTGTTACCCTGGATTAACACATAGGCTACGCTTTACTGCGGGAAATATCTTTTACTGTTTATACACAATTTATTTTCCTTAATAAATCGCGAGTAAAACCGCGGGGCACAGCTAGTAACTTATAAATCCGACATCCACTTAAGGTGACGAAACCTGTGCCAACGCCTGAGTGCTTAGTGCGAGTTTGACAGATCCAATCGAATAACTTTACTACCGCGTTAATCGAGCATTGAGTAGTGAGTATGAGTAAGTTAACCGTTCGAACTGGCAAAACGCTGTCACAGTACAACTCGCACTCGCGTTTATTCGTGTTTTGGCTGGTAAACGTGTTCACTTCTCAACGTAGACCATTACAACTCGCACTCAGCAATTTTAATTTTTATACTTGTCGCTAGGTGGCGCTTCCTCGATGCCATGGAAATATGAGTTTACGTTAACGCGATCGAGTAGTGTAGTTGCGCTAGCGCTGCGCCACAGAGGCCGTCATTTCGCTGACGCCACTTAATTCAATACAGTTGGTTACAATCAGTTCCAATTTTTATGGTTACAGATAGTTGTGTGTTTCAGATAGTTAGTTAGCCAGTACAATGTATGAGTTCTATGTTTTATAAAAAATATATTAACTATGTTAATTAACGACTTTGAAAAGACTAAGTTTGGAGGTTTTTTGTCCAATTTTTCTCCAAAATGATCTAGATTTTGAAATGGACACCTAGTTTGAATTGTAACTTTAATTTTTTGCTGTTTCTGTGCTACTTTGTTTGAATAAAGACGTTTCATTTCATTTCATTTCGTTATACGTATGTATCCTGGGTTATAGCGAGTTTGAAACTTTAATGTAGAAACTGTCATTATGACATTAGGATAACGCGTTTAAATTCGTAGTTTAACCCGCGGCCCTTACGCATCTCTGATACATACCTACATAGCCGAGATTTCGAGCACAAAGAATCGGCTCATTACCAGCTGTTAAGTACTTACATCTGTATAGGTACACTAATAATGTTTATTCGGCTGGTAGCGTCATTTGACTGATTGATAATGGTTAAATACAAATTGAAAAAATCCCCTCAGGCGATGTTGGCCAATCATATCGCGTTAGATAGTACGGAGCGGGACTTCTGTGTCCAAAGGCTACTGGTAGTCCCGCGCTCGCAACGCTGCCTGCGCAGTCGCAGCAGTACAATCGCCGCGCGCGCCGCCGCTAGTCGCCCGCTCCCGCCACTTCACAACAGCTGACGTCTCGTGACGCTCGTGTGCACTTACGCGCGATTTGAATAAACAATAATAGTGTAACATTAATAAAAAAATATTAATATTTGTAAAAAAAATATATCGCAACTTCTTTCAAAGTTTGACTACTTATCACTATCAGTTACTACTCTTCGGAATCGGTAAGTTGGCACTAAAATATGTTTTAAGTGTTCGTTCGTCCTTGATGTTGTTCAAATAGTAGAGTTATTTGCTTGGTGCTTATAGGAACGCGCCTCTGAATGTAAATTGTTCATAAATTATACGATAATTTAGTCATTTGGATCTGACGATTATTCGGTTTGACGAAACTCCGCGAGGAGATACAATTATTTCATAATTCTTTGAGACGACTTCGAAAGTTGTCGTGAATAAGGTCATACGTTCCAGAAGGGTAGACTGAGGCATTGATTGATTTGATATTCATTTACCATAATTATGATTTGAAAAGAATAAATGTGGGAATTTCTTTGTTAGTTTGTTATTGTTAGTTCTTCTTCACATAATCTATTAATTTGTGAAACTAACAGCTTTGACGTTCATTGAGTAAACATTTTGTTTTTATAGTGAATTTTTTTGTCATTGTCTTTGAAATACGAAGCAATTACGAGAGTTAAGAAGGTACAGGATATATGTATAAGTTACTTATAAACATAAACTCCTACCTGTATACTGGTAGAGTAGGCACATACCAGGATTTGCAACTTTCCGTCATCCCGACAAATTATTTATCCTAATCGTATTCTAACTTAATTATTGTATAAACGCAATCATCTATAAAACTTATTCCTTCATTGTTCACACAATGCGCTATGTGGGTAACACGCTTGACTGGAGGTGAGTACTTGTGAATGGTAAACATCACGCTTTGACCTTTATGAGGTGATTGAATAACTGCAGAACACCTGCCATTTACCTTCATTAACTAAAATTTACTACAAAATCACCTTTATTATTCTAGCAGTAAGAGTCACTCACCTAATATGCATTTAACCCGTGGGCATAGTCCCCTATGACTACGATAGCTACAGAAGCTCCAGCCCACAGGCAATGCATTTTGTTCTCTTACCTACGTTGTATTAATATTGCTCTCTTTTTTACCTTAACTCCCAGATCATTTGATTCTCAGTTCATATTTGAGCCGCAGGTCTTCTTGATTAAGTAAAAATAAAACATTTTAATTTATTAAATTCACTAAGTTACGAGTTTTAAGCCCCCCAGTTCTTTTCTGAAAAGTCTGTCTATCTGCTTGACATTTTATATTTTTAATGTAGCACTTTGCTGTTCAGCGCACTCATGGTCCGTTGTAAGCAGTTCCTATTCATTAACAGTTCGGTATATATCTATGAATATATGCCTTTGTTTATGTTCAAAGTTATACATCTGAAAATTCGTAATAGCCACGCGCTAAAAACATCGTGAGAAAACATCGCGGATTGGTTGGCTCCGCACGTATTGACTTGCATTTTTTGTGGACTAGGCCGACGAAGCTATCAGGATGGTACAGGTGCTGGGCAAGCTTATCTATATAAAGATAATGTCCCAGGTACTGCGGCGTCAGAGTGAACCCTTCACTCATCTTGTGTGGGTGAAGGTGCCCACTGGACGCTGTATTTAATAAATTACGTCATTACGTAGATGCCAAGACAACAATTTCCTTTTTTACATATGAGAGCATCGCAAGTGGCCTCCATCTCATACACATGATTGTACGCGAAGGTCGAAGATTTTACAATATTATTTAATAGGTGCGTGTCCATCAGACATCACGCCGTAACACGAAGAACCGGTTGACGGAGAGTCTTGGTCTGGTGGGAGATCAGCTTCCCAGAGGCCTAATAATGCGCTCCGAATCTGATTCATGATAGCTCTGGGAAGTTTGCGTGGAACAAAGACTGGAATGACATGGTTTTTACAGAAAAAACATTTTATGATAAATTTTTTATAAATATTTTTTTTTTGTATTGTACAGATTTACAAATGTGTAAAACCATGTCCCAGGCACTGCAGCGTCCAACTGCTCCCTTCACCCATCTAGTGTGAGTGAAGATGCCACTGGACGCTGTATAAATCATCTCATTACATAGATGCAAAAAAGGCCAATACCTACAAATGTGTGAAAAATCAAGTAAAAGTATTTTATTCAAAATTACACAGAAACTGTGACTTATTGAAGGTTATAAGGAAAACTAGGTGGCCATTTATGAATCTACATAATTTTGGAAAAATGGTTAAAAAAACTGCCTACTTAGTCTTTTCACAGTCTTTAACAGAGTTTACAATATTACTCATTAGAAGCGCTCGTGGCCTAGGCGAACCGAGTGATTGGAATCAATCACTTGGTTAAGCAACAACAGGCGCGGTCAGGTACGGGATGGGTGAGAGTCCCGTGACTACCGCTTGTGGCATTTTTCCGAGCGCTTCCGTGCTTTGCAAGGCACGTAAAGCCGTTGGTGCCGGCTGTCATATAATGGCAGTCGTTAAGCCATGTCAGAGGCCTTATGGGCGGCTTGATAACATCTGACAGTAAGGCCCGCCACTGTCTTACAATCCTCCACCAACCCGGACTTGGCCCCCGTGGTGGAGTATGGCCTAACCTTCCTGCGATGCAGGAGGAGACCCGTGCCCCAGCAGTGGGGACATACAAGGGTTGATAACGACAATATTACTCAATTAACTCATGTTTTTATTTTACGTAATAAATGACACCTTTTATTACTTATTACATTTTTGCGGCTTTCAAACCACCCAGATTTCAGCGTATTTGGTTGTGTTGTCGTAGAGAAAAAAAAAACATAATTTTAAATTGTTAACATGGCGTAACCAATCAGTTTTTTTTGTGTAAGTTCTACCTCAGTAGGAATTTAACCGTTACTCATTAGGGTTACACTTTAAGTTTTGATGCGCGTAATTAAAGGCAATCCTACCGCAAATAATGCGTAGGCACCATCCGGGGGTCACGTGTAGGGTACCGAGGGCAAATCCAGAGGGTAATAAGGCCGCCATTTGTACTATATTTTTATATAATTTCTGTGTACAATAATGAATGTTCCATCTATCTATCTAAACCTAAGCGCGAAGTTTCATTCTCACTAACTCTTGAAACATAACAACATAACCTCACGCCTGTATCCCAGAAGAATAGGCAGAGACCAGGGACATATCACTTTCGCTTAATTAACTCTTGAAACGTGCCGCATTAATGCTAGTATTGAACAAAATAGGTATCAAGTGCCTGTGCACCCGTTTCTGCATTCCTTGATACAACTTTCTGTTCACGTGCTCATCTGAATTTGTTATATTTATTTATTTATATTTATTTATTTTTTTACGCTTTTGCGTTTTTATTCAGCTGTTAGTTTTTTCAACGATATAGCATTTATATACCTCGGTATAAACACAAATTGCGGTGACATGCGCCAACAGTCCTACAATCAGCGGAATGGTCAACAAAACGGATACACGAGAAAAGCCACGAGAATAACAAACAACAATAACGACTCTACATAGAATTATCAGAAGCGAGTTCCCAAATGACGTGTAAATAAGTAATTAGTCTCTCAATCATTCGCACACTGCCTGCCGTAATCGTTGCGCCGCCGCGATAATAGAGTCGGTAAAGTAGAGCCTGCAACACATACTCTAGCGTGTTCGCGTGTTTTATTTTTACATGAACTAGGTACAATTCATGGTTTACTATTGGACGGGTTCTTGCGGTTGATAATAATACGTATGATTTCGAGAACACTGGGTTTATTTTAAAACTGTAGAAACAATACTGATCAGAATAAACAGACAAAATAGATAATTTGCAAGGTAAAAATTGACAGTAGTAGTTCGTCAAAGCTGAAGTAGCAAGTCTATGGCCTCAAGCCTCAGGACCTGTCGGATATGAGACCAGTATTCAACAGATTAACTACCACCGTCTCCTGCTCCTTTTAGTCTATATTCGGCTCAGCTTACCTATATTCGGGCATCGGGTTCTCAAAGCACACTTCTTCTTCCAGGAAAATAGGTTCCTACTTACTTGAAACGAAAGAGGAAAATCTTTTGAAATACCTAGGTACCTAAGAACATTTATTAGTACATTCGCGGTACATTTAATAGAATAGATACAGAAAACCTTTTTGTAAAGCTGTCTCATAGAGACGAGACAAAATAAAATTACTGACATTCGCCCTGTGACGTATTAAGTAAATTATGATTAACTTTAATTGCCATTTCAATAAGCAATAAAATATTAAGTAGGTATTAACTTTAAAAAGTGTGTCAATCTTCAAATTAAGAAATTAGTTTCATCATCAACAAATCAATAATACTCTCTTTGTTAGAATCTATGCTTCAAAACTTATAAAAAGGTAACAAGTACCTTATGTTATTTAACACCTAACTGCACAGTGCCACAAATAATATAATTTGAAAACCGATGCATTACCTACAGACCGCGGCCTAACCTGACTTGCGAGAAGCCGTAAACCTGATTGATAAAGTGTGATTTACGTGATGGTGAACCGGTGTCGCGTCTCGGCCGCTCGACAGCCCGGCCGACCTGTGGTTGGGGTTGCCAGGCCTAAAACTAGAAAATCCAGAGTCAGATCCATATTCAGCTGCATATTTAGACCTAAAAGCCTGACATTGCGTTTTAAAAATAAAAGAAAACTGTTGCTTAAATTTCTTCATTTACCCTGTTATTCATTTCAGACTTACTCTATTTTTAATTATATTATGAAACACATTTTATTCCTATTAAATTGTTGTCGTATTTCAACTAAACGCGTAACAAAAGCCGGACAGGTCAGACTTGTACAAGTCTGACCTGTCCGGCTTTTGTTATTAGTCGAACACGACCGTAAAAAGGATCACGTGTCAGGCTAAAGCAGGACATCAGGCAACCCTACCTGAGTTCGTGCACGGCAGGTGCAGAAACAACCTGTTCCGTGCACGACCAGTTCATTGGTTGCGGAACTCACTTTACCTCCTCAGGCGTTACCTCATCCATGCTAATATACTATAGAAGTATATCAATATGCTTATAGAGTCAAAAATTTAACTTCCTGTTATAACGCGTAGGACGCCCACTAGCTCGCTGGAAGGGATTACGGAGGACAGGAAGAAGTTGCGTGGCATAGGGGAGGCATGTAACCAGTATAGGGACTGACTGATCAAATTAAATCAAAATCAAATTAATTTTATTTCAACGTAGAGAATTTACATTCTGTTTGCCAAATGTCAATCAAAGTACAATTTAAAATGTAAGGCGTTGGCTTCAAGCCGTAGTGTAGTGGAGAAACAGCAGCGGGGAAAGAAACTCTACTCTGACCATCTTTTCTCAAGTCATCTTAAGTCTAAAAAACTCTACTATGACCATCTTTTCTCAAGTCATCTTAAGTCTATAACATCCGTTGCCACCTATACATATAAGATTCCATGATTGCCGTCAATAACATTCAATGCCAAAGCTTTAGTAAATTATTTTAGTAAAAGTAGATCGATTGATTGATTACATAATTTACAGAACTATCCCTACTTACGAGTAGATGTTAGAAAGTGCTTGTTAATAATAATATTGTACCTACCGCTTCGGTTTAATTTTACTTTCATGTTGCAACATTTACGTAAATGAAATAAATACTCAATTATTTAATTGAATGATAGGTAGGTATAGAATATCAAGAATATCAAACTAAACTATATTTTAATTTAGTAAGACTACTTTTAAAGCTAACTACACACCTAAGTGCTGTTTGACCGATTATTTTTGAATATATATTACGTGCAGAAAACACATTTTTAGCATTCCTTAGACTACTCTTCCTGAATCAAGCTGGCGTCATTTACTATGAAATCAATTGAAAAGCATTTATTCAAAGTAGCGCAGATACTGCGGCTTAATTAACGATACAAGTCAATTAAGTCCATTTCAAAATCTTGATCACTTTGGAGGAAAAATTGACTCCAAACTTAGTCTTTTCAAAGTCCTTTATTAACAGAATTTACTAAATTATTATAAAATATAGAACTCAAGCATTGTACTAAAACCAGAGTACATAGCTATAATATAAATAGAGTACACCGAGTTCATGAAAAACCTCATCTTTAGTAGATAGATAGAGAACACAAGTACCAGATTAGAAGCCCCTTGTTGCCTTTTATTATTTGAGAATATCCAACTAAATAAGATATTCGCTGTATCAAAAGTGAATATTTTCCTCCTATTCGTGTTGCCAATAGACTAGAGCATTTCGCAGCTCTTGTCGATTTATGCTTATTTTCTTCCGATTACTCTGGTCTTAACGCAATGTGTAATTGGATTATTCTATATGCTATCAAGTCATTAGACTATTGCAGATTATTTCCTTTCGTTAGGTTATTCCCCTCGGCTTGATAGATATGATTCCTCAGTGACTTTCTTTATCTGAGTGTATCACGTAAGAATTACCGCTGTCCAATGAACGTAGAATGCAATTTCCTTAACGAGTTAGGTACGTATTTATTCGAAGCTGTAATTATGTTTCCGATTTAGTAGTTGATATTTTAAAAAATATAAACAACAAGGGAACCACCGATTAAAAGAGGGAACTGGATATATTCATGAAGCCGTGAAAAATGAGGTAAACACGTCAAAAATAACTTTCTTAATATCCAAATAATAAGCCTATATTCGGTAATTTTGCAAGTAGGTTTATCAGTATCGCGGTACATAAGAAGCAAACCTTGGTCTCTGCCTTCCTTCCGGGATACAGGCTTGAGTTTAAAGTCTCTAACAAAATAGTCCGATCGATGGTTTCTAAACACACTGTAACTGATTGCAGTTGCAACACACAACCTCGACTCGGTTTCTCCCGTCGTTGGCCGGCTTGAGGCAATCGTCTTTTTTATCTATTAAATAATTCGTATTTAACTCTACTACTCTTTATCATGCTTACTTAGTTCAGGAGATTTTTTCAATTCCTAATCGATTTGTTTTACAGACTATAACAACTTGTAACATAGATCAATTATAAAGAAGGCCCACCTATCCTTACTTTCAACTTTTATAGAATTAGCACTTTTGAAAAACCAAGCTTCAACAGTGCTAATAGGCTATTTGACAAGTTTCTGAAAACCATCTCAGATGTTCGTCAGTGTTAAATGAGCCTTCAGAAAGTGATAATTCTAAAATCTTTCCCGTATTTATTCATAGAAAAGCAAACAAAAATTCACTTTTAAAATACGCCGCCAAAACGCTCTCTTTGGCAATATGGCGTCGCACAGGAATTAGTGACGTCACAATTTGACAATTCAATTCACACATGGCACTTGCAGTAAATGTCACGTAAATGTAAATAAACAAACGTCAAGTCAGCTCTCGGATTCTTTCTTGGATCGCTTTCTTTATGCAGTTTGTGTTCGTTTACCTGCAAAAATGAGCTACAGGTGGTGTGTAGTGCCAAAGTGTACAAATACGTGTATAGAGACACCGGAAAAACTATTTGTGTCTGTTCCAAAACACGACGAAACGCGGAAAAAGTGGCTGCAGCTTGCTGGCAGAGATAATATAGCTGCTAATTCAGTAGTTTACTTTTGTGAGGACCACTTCGATGTAAGTACACATTTTTGTAAAGACGTAATTATGAAATATACCTTAGGTGTTCTTTTTTTACGAATATGTTTGAGGTTATAATTCAATACCTTTTATCACAAACAGTCGCATGCTCGCACGGCTCTGGCGGATACACAGCTTAGCAGCCCTTGAGTCGAATATTACGTGCCTAATAAATTTATCAATTTAAGTTATAACTCGGCTCCCTCCAACAGTTGTGAAAACAACTTTACCATGAATGTATTATTAAATGGTTTTAAAATAACTTATAATATATTATATTACAGATGGAGCAAGACATGGCAAACTACTATCAGTATAAAATGGGATTTAGCCATAGAATTAAAATGGTAGATGGAGCTTTGCCTTCCAAATTTCCTTGGCAGAAAGATTGCAGGAAAAGATTTAGTGATGTCAGTACTTCTCGACCGGCAATAGGGAATGGAAGAAAATATCAGAAGTGCTTGATTTTTTTTTTGGTGATAGGAATAACCTTCCTTAACGCGAGAAAAAAGTTTAAATTTTTTTGGCTTCATAGTTAAATTTTAAATAATCTTAATATTCTTCCATTCGTCGTTCTGGGCTCAGTACGGCTTAACAGACACATTCCTTGGTCCGCTACTAATGAAAAAAAAAATCTGTGATGACAATGACATTGACAGCTCCCGTCGTTGTCATCACAGATTTTTTTTTTTCATTAGTAGCGGACCAAGGAATTTGTCTGTTAAGCCGTACTGAGCCCAGAACGACGAATGGAAGAATATTAAGATTATTTAAAAATTAACTACGAAGCCAAAAAAATTGAAACTTTTTTCTCGCGTTAAGGAAGGTTATTCCTATCACCATAAAAAAAATCAAGCACTTCTGATATTTTCTTCCATTCCCTATTGCCAAACGGCAAAGACTGCAGGTTATCCAAGAATGTGAAAACATTCCACCAAAGGCCACTGCAACTGTAAAAAACACTAAAAAAGAAGAAGCTATAAGCAAAGCCCCCTTAGCATCAGGTATGGTGACTTGAAATATGGAAGTAATACTAAATATTCAGTTAATATTTTATAATTCAATTCTTACAATAATTTTAACACTGATCAATAGCGTTAAGTCATCCTGTTTTAACCTGTAGAATTTTGGGTGGACCGATCGGCTCACTGTTATGGTGGTTGCAATAGTTTTTATTTGTTAATTTCAATGCCATTACGCAATTCATTAATACTCGAGGTTGGCAACGCATTTGCAATGTTATGATGCCATTATTTCATTGTTGATTGTTGTTGCCATCAGGTGATCAAGTGGTTATTTTCTTACTCTATGAAAAAAAAAATTCTGCTCAATGTAGTTATGTATTTTCCTTTTTCAGAGTCAGAGCAAACATGGAATAAAAGTACATCCACAGAACCTATTGCGACTGCAGAAAAATCAGTTCAATTTAAATTAATACAAAAAGTGAAGTTTCGAAGCAAGGCAGTGCAGACAAAGATTTTAACCAAAGATGCTATGGTTTCTCCAAAGAAATGCTCTACTACATCTAGCTACATCTAGTTATTTTTAAAGAAAACGCCAATCATAATGGCATCTACTGTAGGCAGGTTTCCGCTGTCTGCTTTCACAAAATTGTTCTCCATGATGAGATAGATCACGAGAGCGAAACTTACAATTTTAACTAACTCAATATCGCTCAATTTAAGAATTAACCGTACTGTATACACGTAAACACCAATGGACTCTACGAACTACGAAAGTACGAATCAACGACGAATTAACGAATTGAGTTGTGAAAAAATAATCGATTAACATCGATTTTTTTAAAAGTAAAGATTGTTATAGGTACAGTGGAGTTCACATCAACCTATACACCCATGCACTCTATTCCGTTACGTTACGGGCGACTTTGCAACTAAAGTGTATAGGTTGATGTGAACTCCACTGTACGTGATTTTAATATTTATTTTATTTTATTAGATCCACCAACAAGATAGTACATTACACATTATATTATAATTTTGCTTACATACTATATCATTTTTATGTACATCCCGATTACAGGTAGGTAGATACGGCGTTCTTATTGGTTGAGGTATTATTATTTTTTTATATGTAAGCATTGCGTTAAATATTATTCAAAATATATCAAGAAGTGCAATATGAACAGGCAATGTATTAATTAATTACAATAGATGATATTAATATTACAAAATAATCGATTATCAATAGATTCTTTTGACTGTTTTCAACTCTTGTGCGAAATGAACGGTCAAATTGATGTCTCGTCTTATGGATTCTAATTGTAACATGAAATATTCATTATGCGAATGATTTTTTTTCTTGGCAATAATATAGAATGGATAATTTCAGATGATAAAAAAAAATTAATTTGCGTTTCAATATTTTTTTTGATAATGAAAAACGTTCGAAATGACCTATTAATAAACACAACAAACGTGACTAAAAACAATCCTGAACTTTTTGTCGACGTTGAAAACATTAATTTTAATAACGAGTGTTTACTCCCCTGGTTCTTTTGACCCCCTCCAGTCGGTTTGGAACACCATCCAGGTCTTGAATATCTGACTGCGGTCTGTTATCCCTCTCCTAGACCACCGCAACCCTTTTCGCACTCGCCTTTTAAGATTGTCCCAAACGAGTTCTATAGGGTTTAGGTATGCTAGCCATGGTGGTCGTGCTAGACCGACGGCATCAAGGTACTCTAGCGATGTTCGAACGAGCATTAAAAAAAGTCTTCTCCAATAAATTGTGCAAAAGGGATAACATGGGATTCTAAGACCTGTTCCAAGTACCTCTGAGCATTTACGCTGCCCTTTTCAAGCACAACCAACTCTGTACGAGCCTCGTAAGATATGCTACCGGTGCCCAGCAGTGATACACAGAAACGGCTAATTGAAAAAAAAAAATCAATGTTTATTATTCTATCATTTTTTTTTTGTGTTTATAATTTCTGTTGCTTAGTTTTAATTAATGAAAACATGATAAACAAATATATTTTGAAATTAAATAAAAAGTAATAAGAAAAATCGACTTTATATTAATCGATTTTTCTTGCTAAGCAATCGATTAACTAAAAATCGATTTCCTATGGAAGAAGGCACATCCCTTCAGAGACAATATACCCGTTGCGTAATGCGATGATAACGATCACAGCGCGAATCCGACCAAATAAAGTAGTCCCAAAAAATCTCGCACGAAGTAGGGTTTTTGTGCCTACTGCACTTATATGGATTCGCGCTGTAATCGATTTCATCCGTTTCATCGCATTTCGGAATACACCCCTAGCGATGACAGTACAGGTTGTTGAATTGTGACGTCACAATAGATTCGACCAATCCAGGCCGTTTTCAATAAAATTGATGCAGATACGAAATGATAAAGTTTTATCTTGATTTTTTGGTTAAATCATTCGATTTTTTTCGGTTAAAATGGCATAGGCCGGTTTAAAAAAATATTCTTTTTACGAATATGTATAAATAATACTTTATTTTTCACACTGTCAAATAGCCTATTCTATATAAAGTTCAAATTGCCTAATTCACTTAATGGCAAATTAACCTATTTTTAACCGTAAAATGGATATGAATATCTGAATGCACACTTCTCAAAATGCAAGTGGTGAAATTCTGAATAAACCTTTAACGCGTGCACATGAAGTGAAAATTATTGAAAAATCATGTTCTAAATGGTTATCTGATTCTTTCTGACTTTCAAGTCTTCCAGGTCACCTAAGTGATTCACTTCAGCTACGTTTATATGAGCCATGTTTCCACCGTGACAGAAGCCGTGAAATCGCGGAGAATGTTTAGTATGTGTTCAGGCACGGCGAATGTTTTCTAAACTTCACTCTTACAAGTCTTACATGCATACGTCATGCTGGGATATCACGCCGCGGCCCGGGTTCCCAGGCCACCTACTTCTCGCTATTTTGTTTTAAATTGCCGTTTTCATGACTTCAGGCGGCGTGGGAAAATGCCATTTATTAATGCCATAATAATGTATCCTTCTATATACGAGTGTGTATTACTACAGGATTTAATAAGCAGTGCAGCGCTGTAATTAGGTACTATCATCATAATGGGTATAATGTAACGTCCCTGTTTCAATGTTGTGACAATATTATTATATTATCTATGTTACTATGTTTAATAATATACTATTCTCGTTTCATTGTCCTCCTTCGGAGAAAAAAAATTGAGTTATCAGCATTTTGCAATATTTTTTTCAGACATCCAGAATTAGAGCATTTAGTGTGGCCAGTATTCAAGTACACATATGCGTGCGATTTTTTTTTCCTGCATAAAAGTCAACAGATGTATGTATTTGAAATTTTGACCTGAAAATTATTTTGGAATCTGGTAACCCTGGATAAGAAACTCATTTGATACGAAACTCTTTGGAACGGAAAATACCAAAGGAGTAGATATGCCACTTCCTTTTAACAATATTTTTGAGAATAGAACTTCGTGTTATTAAACAAAGTTGTGAATGTACCTATACAATACGGTTTTCCACATTTGTAGTTTTAAAGTTAACGAAAGTTGAGGGATATTGGCACAATGTTTGGACACCGTACATCAACACGACACACGTGTTTATTGTGTAAATTATCGCGACCCACTGCTTTCATTGTCCGCTTGTTATGAAAACTTGTTATGAGATCTAGAGAATTTTGGTAGTTTGATATCAGACACAGGATACTATATTCCGTACCAGATAGATGGATCTAAACAAACCGTTGACAAGAATGTTAAATACAGAAAAAATGTGTAAGGTACACAAGGTGTTGATTTTTATATTTAATATCATTAATGAATGTGTGCTATGTCCATGAATATTTCTTATTATTATTTATTTTATTATTATACTAGCTGTGCCCCGCGGTGATTAAAACCGCTCTAGCCGTTTAGACGTGAAGAAGTAACATATACACTCACAAACCTTCGCCTTTATAATACTAGTGTGGTGTGATTAAAGCGAACGAGCAATGGGCTCAATGCCAATGGTATGTTATTTTTCGTCATCTGCAATGAATTTGTTATTTGATGTCTTACCGTTTTGTAGAAGAAGAAGAACAAAAAATAAATGGTTATTGTCATGCAAGGTCTATAATAGTTATATTACCAGTGTTATATTATTGTTGGCAGTGGTAACTTCTCGTTAGCATCTCTAAAGTCTAACTGGTTGAGTATCGGTCGAGAAGGTATCCAATTGTTCTAACAAGTGATCACGTCGGCGTCCCCGGATATTTGTCGTTTTCTTCTAGTGGTCAGTACAGTAACCTTTACATGTGACCACAGTTTTGTCACATTGGAAACGTTAAACGTCGCTGGGTTGACACCCAAAGTCGTCACGACACATGGTCAAAAGAAAGAGATGGTCAGGCTAACGAGTTTGAAAAATATCGGGTCCGGAAAGTGCAGAGAAATAGGCAGACGGATAGGGATAGAGAAATATCATAAAAACTGCACATATTGGATACTAGGTGCGAGGAGTTTTTTTTCGCATTATGGTCTAGAGAGCTTTTATTTAGTGGGCACTTCGAAGTCAACGTGACAACAGAAATAAGCTCTCGACAGCAGACAGCAAAGCATACAGAATCCATAGGTACCAATAAAGACGAAAGTAATTCTGTAATGTTGGTTAACTTTTCAAGCCTAGGAAACCGCTGATTTCTATAAAACTTTTCGAGGAGATAGTTAAGTATGAAATCAAATCAATTTCTACTCTGACATTTTTTCTCAAATTATCTTAAACCTGATGCCAATATATTCTAAGATTTCATGATTGTCAAAACATAGTTAACTGTTAGGAAAGTAAAAAAAACATGAATGCTGGTTCAGCCATCACCAGTCTCAACAACCATTCAACAATCCTCATTATGAGGAAGGGATCATACCTAGGTCTGATTTTTTGTCCGGGCAAAGCTGCAGGCATCAGACGCAGCACGCAACAGCGAACTCGTTATAAATTGTAATAAATCATAGGTACGTTGAAGAGTCGGTCGTGGGTCGTGACTATGCACTCCGTGCTTATATATTTTTATCACACTGCGGCTAGCGGCCATCCTGTTTCCGATACCATCTTCGCCTAATAGAGATATCTATAAAAAGTCACACAGTTTACAGAAGCGATAGTCGTGTCCTAAGGGTTATAAAGGTTAAGCTTTTATACCTAATTGATACCTTTTAGCTCGTAAATAAAGCCTGTAACTTTTAGTCTACTTAAGTATAGATCTGTGACGTCGATTCTATGGGAATACTCATTGTACAGTAATTTTTTTTTACTTAAAACTTCTAACAATTTAAACTATGATATGTAACAAGCAATATTTAAGAACGTTTAATGTTGTACCAAGGCACGGATGGAATTTGCAAACAATCAACATTTCGAAATAAGTAACATTGCCTGAGCGTTTTACGTACGCGATGGAAAAAGCTAAATCTCAACTTGATCTCAACAACTCATTTATAAATAGTGTAAATGCATGCCAGGTAGGTACACACGTTTAGGTTCACAGCCTAGATCTGATCTATATTATGTAAAATTTGGAAAATGTGTCTGTAACCTGTTATGTAATCTAAAAAAATTAAAGAAAACATGTCCCAAAATTAAATTTTTACGTACTTCTTAAAACATTTTTTATTGCTATTATAATAATATGTTAATGTTTTACCAATTTTTCGTAAATTATAAATAATTTAAAAAAAACATTCTTTTTTTTTCTTGCACTTACACTTCATCCACTGGTCACGCCTCAGCTGCCATTTGCCAATAGTTTCTCGTGATGACAATATGATGTCTGGAATTAAAGCCAGTACAATGCATGAGCTGTATGTTTAATAATAATTATGTAAACTCTGTTAGTTAAAGACTTTAAAAAGACTAAGTTTCGAGTTTTTTGTCCATTTTTTCTCCACAGTGAACGTTTTTAAATGGACACCTAGTTCAACTTGTACCGTTGATTAAGTATTCTTTACAGTATTAAGTATTCTTTATTATAATTTCAGTTATTTGTCATAAATTTATTTGCTTTGACCGTAAAAACTGATAGTTTACACCCACACGCAAACTGATTGAAATTGAACAGTATATCATTTAATTGTTGTGTATTTATGTAATGTTACAAATAAGTTAAATATTTTAGTGTTTTTTGGATATATTATCTATAAAATATTTTTATAAATGCCAATCCGGGGCGGGCACGCGTGGTAATCGTGCCCGCACCCTTTTTTGAAAGAGTGTGCCCTGTGGGAGCTACGTAGCCTGCAACATAACACTGTTTATAATAATAAGTTTATTTCTATAAAAAAAGCATTAAAAGAATTATAACATAAAAACAGTTTCGATATTACACACTTATAAAATAATATTGAACCCTGACCCCTGAACTCGGTTTTAGACCTGTGTCTCAGGGGTCAGTGTTTTACAATATTCCTAGTGCTAAATAGTGTGCTATTGTGCTGTTTACAAGGGCATTTTATTGTTTATAGGTTTAAGAAAGGAAAAAATAATAGTGTACCTAACTAGCTACTGCTTGTCCTAAGTGAATAAATAAACATTGTTTTTATTGTTGATGTTTGTTCTACACTGCAATCTTGCAAGTACACTTGGTACATATATTATGTGAACTCAACGCACTCGCGAACACTTACCCGCAATATCGTGCCGGTTACTGCCCGCACTATGAAACGACTAAATGGTACCAGAAGTGAGGAAACTTCAGTACATTTTCATAATTATATGAATGCGGGCATTTGACTGTATTATAAGTAGGCGTTACACTGTTTAAGCTATTAAAATCACGCCTATGCAACTGAAAGGCGCTCAGAGACCAGGGTTTGACACTTGCCACGACGTGGCAGTTTCCTTGAGGGGTCGTTGGTTACGGGTACTTTTTATTTTCCCCTTTGCCCCAGTTCTACCAAAATACTTAGATTTTCCAATTCGACATAGCGCACGATCAATAAAATATGAATTGTCATGACCTTTAATATTACAGAGGCAGGTTAACTTCACTCTGGTGACCTTTGAGTGCTTGCTATTAGTTTGAAGAGCCAGACGGCCAGAGTTTCGATCGGTGAGACCCCTGGGTTGCGTCAAGGTGAGCGCGTTGCGGTTATTAGCAGTGGTCGGTGTAGGTATATTGAATTAAGGTCACTGACATCAAACGTATATGTTAATATGGATACGCCTCCGAGTTTCCGGATTATTATGATAAAAATACCGGAACTATTACTACAAGAAACTAGTTAAAAATGTATCAATACTCTCAACGCTATGCTGCTAGTGGCGTAGATAACCAGAATTTAATAGTAAAAAATGACTGGTGTGTAAAAACCTTGTTGTAGTAAAAGTGTTGGAGTAAAAGCCTAAGCATGTATAAAATGATATAATAATAATAATCATTTCAACACACGACATCCGGCAAACAGGGTCTTTTGTCCTCTTATCTCTATGCTCAACGCATCTGACCAATTAGAATCAAGTATCCAGGATGACTCATTGACTGTTTGTTCGAAAACAATGAGCTCGCACCGACATCCAGACCAAGTGGCTCACTCACTTATTTCGGTTCGTGGAGTGCGCTTATTTTATGTGTTGTGAATATCTTGACTTGACCCTGGCTTGTTTACTGTCTTCTGAAATCTACTTAAAACGACGAATTTGGCTTATAACTACGGACATCGATTTATTACTCTTGGATTGGGCCCATTTGAAGTTGTTTTTGTACGGGTAAGTTTTAATTATTTTCACTATTTAAGAAGGTTTTAGAACTTGGAAACAGTTAAAAAAATCACTTTATAGCAATCATCACAGCGCATGAGAGTCCGGTTTACCAAATTTTTGGAAACTCCGGTACATTCCGGAAGAAAGGCATGTCCATGCTATGATATCATGACGCAAGTATCTAAAATCAATATACCTACACCGACCACTGGTTATTAGTGATTGTTTTGTTTGTCGGCTTGTCCCGGCTGCATTCAGCTCGACAGCTCTTACAACCGGAGATACGAAAACAACTAACAAGACTAGTAACAACAAATACAGTCAGTATCGCATTGGACTCTACTCAGTAGCAATACAGACGACCTAGTACATAAAGTTATATATTAAACGGGTCAATAAATAGATAGATAGAGAACACTTTATTGCACAACCAGAAAAATGAAAGTAATTAGGTAAAACGTAATTCCCTTATTTCCCGACGTTTCGGCAGCGTTACAGTTGCCGTGGTCTCGGGTAGACTGAAGTGGCGAGTACCACGGCAACCGTAACGCTGCCGAAACGTCGGGAAATAAGGTAATTACGTTTTACCTAATAAATAATCGCGATTTGACCCATTTAATATATAACTATGTATGAGTATCACGAAAGGGAAAGATAAAAAGCACCCGGAACCGGCGTGCGTGCATGCAACGACTTATGAACGTTGATGAAGCGAAGGTGATCTGTCAGGATCGTGGCAAGTGGCAGTCCCTGGTCTCTACCTACCCCTCTGGGATACAGTCGTGAGGTTATGTATGTACGTATTTATGAGTATCGAGAATCGTTAAGAAAGACAATAATACTAATACATAAAGGTCGATCAACTACTTACTACATAGGTATAATTTTTTTAAGTAGTCTTTAAACGTCCCACTGCTGGGCCCAGAACTTCTCTCAGAGAGAGAGTACGGGCTTAATTACCACCCACCACGGATTGGCAATTTCAAGCGCTGAGGTATTTGAACACCCCAGACAATCAGGTTTCCTCACGATGTTTTCCTTCACCTCAGCGGTATTGCTACTATGACTTCACCAATGTTCATAACGTAGAAAACAAAGTCATTGATGCATAACCGCACTGGAAATCAAACTTGTGTCTCGCGCTTCCGAGACACGATTACGAGAGAACTTAGTAGATTAATTAATACTCGTTATTACTCGCCATAAAATAAGATAAGAGTATTCTTTTTTGTACACCAGAGACAATAAAAATAAAACACGAGATACAAAGTATAATTGGCGGCCTTATTGCTAATGCAATTTCTTCCAAACAACCTTACGACGGAAAGTGTATCTTTAGTTTTACGAGATGTTGTTTGAACTAGTATGTGCGTAAGTAAGTACTCAGTTGTTTGAACAAAGTTCCGTGTCTAACGTCATAGGTCTGAACAATAGGTTCCAAATTACAAAATGAACAGTCTCCAGTTGTTATTGGGGCGCTAGTTGCGCGCAGAACAAAGGTACGTGCGCCCTTTCATTGCGGACGACGGTCTTGTAATGCACAACATGCAAAACAATGCGCAATTGTGTAAATCTAAATTACCCAATATAAGTAAAGGCTTATCTAGTCCCACAGAGTATGCCCAGCCAAGTCCGAATTAATAAGACTCTATGTAGAGCAATGTTATCATTGAGATCGCTTATGTATGGATTTATATTGTTTCCGTTAATCAAAAAAATATAATTTCAGAGATATATGAATGCATGTTTATATAACAGTGTAAATATATGTTTTAATATGAGCTTTTAAATAATGTTTAATCAAAAAAAAAGAAAAATCTAAAAATCTTATGAACGAACATTTTTCGTAGGCACTACACCTTAATAACTTAGATTACAATTAGGTATGTTCTTTATGTTCTATCAAAGTATTCTATTTAAAATGACCCAGACTGACTGTGTGGCTTATTGAACGTTGCAAGTTAAACTAGGTGTCCATTTCAAAATCTAGTATGTAAGTACAAATGTTTATTGCACACGGCAGAAAAAAAATACATTAGAAGGCTCCGGCTCAATTCCGGATTCACTTACTTGATCCTGAGTAAGTGAATCCAGAATTAAATTAAGAATCTAAAAATCATTAAAGTATACACAGCAGTAAGGAAACCTACTAAAAAAATAACTTAGAAATGAACAACAACCATAGCTAGGTATATATTTTTTGGCCGGTATGGCGATGATTGAATACATCTCTCTTGTCTCTGTGCACTTCATTAGACAAAAAAATCATCTAATCCCAAAACACTTGTGTTTGATAAGTACATGTCTTGCATTATGCGGGAACTGGGGACAAAACAAGCACTTTAAAAAGCAGACACTACCAGCGACGATGACAATATTGCTACAACGTACTGCTACTACAGTGCATACGGGATAACCGGGCTGAGTGTTTCTTATTTATTTTAAACGTACCCAATAAGCACGATACGAATAATGTTGTATCGGATCTACATCTCACGAAGCGCTCGTGGCCTAGAGGAAGAAGCAGTCGTAGCCTAGTGGAACCGATTCATTGGAATCCATCACTAAGGTTAAGCAACAACAGGCGCGGTCAGGTGCAGGAGAGGTGACCGTCCTGTGACTACCGCTAGTGGCATTGCTTCCGAGCACTTCCGTGCTTCGCAAGGCACGCTAAGGCTTTGGTATCGGCTGTCATGTAATGGCAGTCATTCGGCCATGTCCGAACCCTTATAGGCGCCACTGTCTTACAACCCGGACTTGACCCCCGTGGTGGAGTATGACCTAACCTTCTTGCGATGCAGGAAGAGACCCGTGCCCCAGCAGTGGGGACACACCAAAGGTTGATATCATCATCACATACGTGTAAGCAGTTCCTATTACGAGTAATTCTTACTTCACAATCAGTAATAATTCGCGACTATTTATATTCAAGCAGAATGAATCGTAATTGTGAGGTAAAGTGGGTAAACCACAAAATGGTGATGGGTGAAGTAAATGGTTATCATCTTAAAGAGTCGTTACGTTTTTCCAACCGATGGACATTATAATCCCTAAGATAAAGGCTAATCCCAGTAAGGGGGTCAGGAGTTCGATCTTAATCATGTCACTATGTACTGCAACTTCAAATTGTAATAAATGCATAAATAAATATTATCTTATCTTAAATTGTACTTGAGGACACGTGGAGATTAGTGGAGGACACTTGGGTGGTAATCCGGTACAAGAGCCTGAACTAATCCTGAAAGCCAATTCAATCTTTTTTCTTTCTTCTCAACCTTTCCATTGTTTTTTTGTACATATTCCAGTCCAGTTAATTTTTTTTCATCTTAGGTAATTATTTACAATTATACTAAATAAACTAATAAATTTTCCTATAACTATATATAATATTAATACTTATTAGGATTTACATATTTGCAAAAAAAAGGATTACATTAGAAACTCTACACCGCTGCCGATGGGATTTTTGATTTCAAAATGATTTTGCTTTGGAATTAGACCTCTCTCAAAATTTTCACTATAGTTTTTATTTTTATTGTCATTAAAATATGTCATTACTGCATTAACAAACTGTCATGACTTTTGTAAAAAAATGTGTAAACTCTTTTAATTAAGGACTTTGAAAAGACTAAGTTTGGAGTTTTTTTATCCATTTTTTCTCCAAAATGATTTAGATTTTGTAATGGACGGCTAGTTTGACTCGTGACGTTCATTATGCCGCAGTATCTGCGCTACTTTGAATAAAACCTTTTCATTTCATTTAATTACATTCACAGCTACAGCTTGCTCTGGGCCTAACCGCGACAACTAGAAATAAACAGGAGATAGATAACGTTTACCTCTGTGTATTGTCTAAAGCCATGTAGTCAATCAAGTTTGATGTTTATGACTGATTGCGTAGTCAATCAACGACTCCTTGTCTATTTAGCGTTACATATCGGTTACTATATAGGAGAGCGAGAGAAGGAGTAGCTTAGTGGATTGACCAGTTGCCTCACATTGGGAGGTTTTGGGTTCAAATCCCGCCACATAATGATTTTCTTTTCTAAGTTATATTTGTACATTTGTGAATGTGGTGGCAAAGTATGGTAGCAAACACGTAAGATAAGATATCGTTAATCGAAAATCGTGAGATAAGATAAGAATACACTATTTTTATTTTTAATGCACTAACCCGTGCTAAGGAACAAATTTAAAAACCTATTTAGAGACTAAAATTTTTTTTAAAATCCCGGCATGGGTGAAATTTTTAGCCTATAAATAGGTTTTTAAAAGATAAGAATATTTTATATTGTACACCAGAGCACATCCCATCCTGCTATACAGCAAAAGACCCGTGCGCCAGCAGTGGGGACGTACCTACAAGGGTTCATATCTAAAGATACAATCGTAATAAGAAAGTTAAGTGCAGTCACACTTCAGAAGGTGTTTACATACCTCAGCTAAAAAATCAGCGTTAAATCACTTATTAAATATTTCTCTGTCTCACTCATATACGCTGATGCCTACGTCATATTTGCATAGTAATCTACCGATACAGTCAATCAATCGTATTTACTTTCTCTGGCGCGTTATTTGGGTCAAATATGCGACCCTCTTAATGTTAAGTCCACGGGGAAACCCCGTGCCGCGGCCAGCGAGCCGCGAGATGCATTGCGCAAGCTCGAGGTCGCCGTGCGCATGCGCAGTGAAAGCCGTGCGCTTGCACAACTGCGCTTGCGCCAAGGAAGCTGCACCGTTGGCAAATGACCGACATTATCTATCATCTCCGGGATTATCCCGGTGGCTTTCTCGACTTCCTGTTACGAGCATTGGACGAATGTGTGGCTGGCTGATAGATCGGAACTTAAAGAGACCACGGGACCATAAGAAATAAGAACACCATATTGTAATAGTAATAGTCCGCCTTTGCACGTAATTTTTATTACAAACCTGTTATTAAAGTTTTATTTTTAATGACGTTTTTATTGTGCAATAAATTATAACAAACAAACAAACAAACAAACAAACAAACAAACAAACAAACAAACAAACAAACAAACAAACAAAAAAAGTCTGCGGGAAATGCGTGAACGCTTGTAATTATGAATATTTATAACTTTTTGAGTAGGATGCCAAGCTTGCTTGTAAAGCTCGGACCCTGAAATAAGCAGGAAGATAAGGAAGCATTTGAGATGTGCTGCTACTAAGGATGGTAAGAAAAATTTGGGTCTATCGAATATTGCTACCGAAAACTCATGTTGACCGTAAACAAAAATAAAAAGATTAGGTTATCTTGACAGGTTATTTTATGATGCACGAGATTGAGGAGAAGAAGTGTTGGGAAAACATTCTAGTCGTGGCTCGGAAACAGCAGCAGCAGCCAGCACCGAAGGCCTGTTTCACTTGGCAAGAAATGAAGCCAACCTCCATTTAGAGAACCCACAATTGGAATCCCCGAATCATCTAATTCTCAGTGAGGTAAAACTGTCGGTTTTCCTAAATTGTTAAAATAAATTGTTATTCAATTCAGTATCAGTACTTGGTAATAAGTAGTGTGTCCGCGTGCCACCTGAATATATAAATTTGAAGTACAATAATAGAGCTCGAATCATCCAGATCAACATGTCTAGAAGAACTGCTTCTTAAACTGCTAACCAATTGTTGATATAAGTAAATATTTTTATGCATCCAGTGTCATTATTAAGACATTAATAGAGAAAATTCATCTAGCTGTTTAAATGGCAGAGTGTAACAAAAAATACGTAAGAATTTTCCACATACATAGAAAAATATTTAATAATAATATCAATAAAAAAAAATTTACTTGGTCACACCAAGCATCCAGTCATGAACGATGGATAGTTTATCTTTGCGTAAATGATTATTTAATTTTTTGGAGCCCTATCACAAAAGCGAACGATTCGGAAGCGACGCGTTACTGCTTTCGTTTCCTGCGTCTTCGAAGTAACAACTGTGTATTTCCTCGTCAGATCAATTATTTTGCTACTGAGTGTCCAAAACGCGAAGAAACCGCGCAATCGCGGCGAGTTTGCTGCGCAATCGCATAGCCTTCAAATTGCTTGGAAATCACTATTATGATAGGGCTGTTAGAACAGATAATAAAAATACAAGCTTTATCCCGCGGGTTGGCACGTGTTATAAATTATCCGGGATATCAACATTCAATTAATCAAAAAGGTTTGATTCAAAATAGCACAGAAACTGCGCCTTCATGAACGTTGCAGGTTAAACTAGGAATATTATCAAGTATTCGGTCTTAATTCCGATCCGTTCAGCCGTTATTGAGTAAGACAACCAAACAACTTGACAAACTTTTGCATTTATAATATTAAGTAGAATTTTCCTTCTTCTTCAGGTTATATTAGTCCGCTGCTGGACATAGCCCTCCTCTAATGACCGCCATAGCGCCCTGTCTTCAGCTTGCCGTATCTAGCATCTGCCGGCAGTTTTTCGCAGATCGTCATCCCACCTGGTCGGAGGGCGTCCTACACTACGTTTGCCGAGTCGCGGTCTCCACTTAGAACACGTTTACTCCAACAGTTGTCGGTTCTTCGCGAGATATGGCCAGCCCACTGCCACTTCAGCTCGCCAATTTTCCTACCGATATATTAATTTTGATTGCAGTTGGTCTTTCCATCCAAAATTTGTTAATTTCCGGATAAATCCGTCGCATATAACCAAAAAAGTTTGGGTGTCGTGTCGAATGACTGTGACGCTGCGACCACAGCTGAATCGAATCTGGCGAGTGTTGGTGTTTTGTCTGCGAACTAATTTACATTTTCTGTTGAAAACAAGTGAAAAATAGAATTTTTAAAAGCTGCGCACACATTGCATTCAGTTTTGTTTCCTTTGTTTCCACAATGTAAGTACGTGTTTTCATGCGTCAGCCGCCGCGAGTTTCTTGATCGGGGCTTAAGGTGCTGTCGACCTTCTGATATCTGAGGATTCCGACCGACTCTTTGTAAATCCAAGTTATGCTACAAAACAATGCATGTTAATATTAATTAAAATATGATTAATCGATAAGATAATAGATAATTTTTCTGCAAGGGATGTGGATGTTTCCTTGCTTAAGCAACAAAATTATCAAAGATAGCGATTAGAACCGTGACTTATCTGAGCGAAAACATGCATTATGTAGTTCAAAAGGAATAAAGGATCTGCACTTACTCTTCTTCTTCTTCTTCAGGCTATATTAGCCAACTGGTGGACACAGCCCTCCACTAATGAGCGCTTTAGCGCAAGTTTGTGCCATCATTGGGGGTATGGGCATTACCCCCCAATGATGGCACTTACTCTGTTATACTAAAATTCAATGGTTATACTCGTACTACGTCAAACAAACGTAACCGATTTTCAATGCATTTTTCAATCGCTACCTGATCTTTAGTTGATAAAAACTTTGTTTTATCAGTCTTTCGAAGCTATATTTACCCCTAATCTTCTCAATATTTGATAGAGTTATCTACAAATTTGGAGTGGAACTGTGAAAATAGGTATTAAGATTTCACTACACGTATCAGTAGATAAATAATGTCATCACGGCGTAAAAACGTAACAAGTATGTGCAAAGGTTGATCTTAACATTTACTCATGCTGTAGTTTTTAAAGCTACGTCATATTGAATGAAAATCCTCGGTCCGGCGCGCGACCGGTTTTCTCGAGGAAAACGTTCGACTTTTCCTCTTGAGTTTATTCAATTCAATTCTTTTCGGAACAAGTTCATAGTGCTGGTACTATAGATAATTATTAAATTAGTCGTATCTCCGTAAACACAAGTATAAAAATCTTACCCGATATTGCCAAATTGCATTTTGTTATATTTCTATCGAAACTGCACAATGAAGCTACTGCAATGCAAACGAGAAAAATTAGAATTGGAAATCAATCACTACAATTTAGAACGATTATCTATCGATAAAGAACTTTGAGTGATACTCTTTTCTGTTTTTTGTCAAGAAAACAAATCTGTGGCACTTGCTTCAACTAGAAACCCGCAAACGGGAGCCCACCATACAGGATTTACCTAGTGTGGTGCCCACCAGATATTGTATACTGTCAATTACCTTTTTTGAAATAAATGCTTTTTGGTTCACTTTTTTACCATCCTCCACCAACCCCCGTGGTGGAGTATGGCCTATCCTGCGATTCAGGAAGAGAGCCGTGCCCCAGGAGTGGAGACATACACGGATTGATATTGTTTGTTTCTTATTATGGAAAGGAAGCGATGTCGTTGCACTCGTGTGTAGTACACGAAGCTGAGAGTGTGTTTGATTGGCTAACCGGCAAGGAAACAGGTCAATCCACTTCTTGAGTAATTCTTGAGTTATTTACAACTTAATCTGCGGGCTTATCGGTGAAGTCGGAATACCTTTAGATGGTATATCGATGAACCTTTGTACATTCCAAGAAGATAAAGGCATGTCTGTTATTTATTGAAACATTCTTCAGACATACGAGTAGTCATGGGACTATTTCACGTAGCTGGAATTCATGGTTTATTAGGACGTTTCGATATCCATTAAAAAGTAGATTACCCACAGATTAACAAGTAGGAAGTCTTGGCTGTCCAATCTCAGTGTAGCTGAGTTAAGAAGGTGATATACGGTTAGCTCTATTTAATGCATTTTATTTTATGTAGTGTTTACAATAAATAATTGTATTCTAATTAATCCTCTATAGTGTACAATGAATTGCTTTGCTAATTTATGAACTATTGTTGTGTTGTAAAGATTAGAAACGCGGCTCTTGGGTAGGTAGTTACAGTCGACATCAGGTCCACCTTCACATTTTTGTTTGCAAAGTCGTCCTTAACGTAACGGATTTATGTACACGTATGTCGATATGCTGTCGAGCGTACAAGATAGAATTGACTTCAAGTGAAAACCACTATCTTATGATAGCTAGGTCTGCGGTCTCCGATTGCAATGTCTATCGTTGGTTATTTTATAAATGAGTTTCAAGATAGAGCTGTAGGTCAGTAGCTTTATCTGCTGTTTCATTTTTATCGTACATTCCGATACATACAAGTAAATCATTTTTATTTGTGCTTGAAGGACTGATTACGGAAGATCCTCGGCCAATACTCTCTACACTAACATTAGTTATTCACGATTAGCAAAAAATTTGCAGCAGTTTAGTCATGACTAAACCTGTTTTACAATAACATTTTGTTCCATATGTGTTTTTCTGGTCGATAATTTTCGTCATACCACGATTTAGGTACTTGTTTTTAGGAAATTCTCTACCAATGTCACATTCTAAGTGTGTTCAGTAAAGAGTCTATCTAATTAAGTCTATTTCACACATATAGTTTTAGGCCATAGGAAATATTTTTTGAGCCAATTCATAATTGAACCGTTCAACTACAAATGAAAAATACGTTTTTTTTAATTCATTCATCGCGAGTTTTTGTTAGGTACCTAAAATGTAAATAATAGCAATCAGGCCTGTTTAATGTATAAGTACGTTAATAATTGTTTTAGTGCTAGGCACAATTAGATTTAGTCTTAACAGAAATTTGTTTAAAATATAAGTTTAACTTTAACTACATAAAATTCTAAAAACCTATTTAGAGGCTAAAAATGATGTAATGGTGATAAGGAGATATAAAGATAAATGATGATAAATAATGATAAGGGGCTGTAAGTGATGCAATTTACTTAAGCCAGATGTCGCTGCCTGTACGTAATACAGAGAATAGTGTAAAGAGGTTCGAAATGCCACTGATGCCGGTGAGTCGCCCATTAGCTCAGTTGGAAAGGGCGCTGGCACGGACAGCCAGAGGTCGCGGGTTCGAATCCCGGCATGAATTGAATAAATCCTTTTAATTTCATTTCATTTCATGGGTGGAATTTTTAGCCTCTAAATAGGTTTCTAAAATTGTCCTTAGCACGGGTTAGTGCATTAAAAATAAAAATAGTATATACATAAAATTCTTTTTATTCTTATTCTTAAAAGTTTACAGTGTTGTTGCGACTTTGTACAACGTGAAGCAACAAACTTGAACGGAATCCTACGTTACGACAAACAATTGCACTTTATTTCACTTCATAAGTTAAAACATCCTTTCTGTTTGGTTCCAGCACTAGCCAGCAGCAGTCAGCAGCGATGGAGCACATGCAGCACGCGGCACACGAGCACGGCGCGGCCATGCAGCACGACCACGGCCACGGCGGCGGCGAGGACGGCGAGTGTGTCTTCTACCACGCCTTGGTGGTACGTCACACTTTGATTTAATGAATAACCGAATTGATGTGCGAAATAATTGATGAATGAATGTATGAACGAATGAATGAATGATTTTTTTATGTAGCCTCGATGGCTCTACCTGTTCATGGCTACCCTCTGCCAGTGAATTTATTTATTAATTAAAATTATGATTTTAAAAACCTCGCGTCGAGAGGTCGCGGGTTCGCATCCCGGCATGGATGGAATTTTTAGCCTCTAAATAGGTTTTTAAAATTATCCTTTTCACGGGTTAGTGCATTAAAAATAATATAATCATGTGGGTACAGCGATATCATTCCGATGTATACACCTAACTGCAAAGTAGGTACTCGGGGCTGCAAGTGATGCAAATTACTTCAGCCAGATGTCGGTGCCTGTAAGTAATACAGAGAATGTTGTTAGCACAGTTGGAAAGAGCGCTGGCACGGCTAGCCAGAGGTCGCGGGTTCGAATCCCGCCATGGGTGGAATCTCCTCTGGAATCCCTCTAAATAGGTTTTTAAAATTGTCCTTAGCACGGGTTAGTGCTTTAATTTTTCGCTATTATTTAGGTTTTGTTTTTTACCAAGCCTTGGTAGTTCTATCAAAAAATTCTGATTCGCTTTCTTACACAAAAGAGTGTCCCACTGCTGGGCAGCGGCGTTCTTGATCTCTATTTCTCGCTGTTCCCAGCCACCTCGCACTATCTCCGCTTCGACTTTGTTTACCGCATTCGTCTTCGTCTTTGTTTATCTAGTTTGAGTAAAAATGCGCTAGACGCTGTATGAATCATATCATTACGTAGACGCAATGGCTGAAAAATACCTCCAAGAAGCCCTTTAAATGTGGCTAAATATATTTCACTCTGTAAAATACTAGTATAATGCAACTTGGTATTCCCTATCATTGTAACAATCAATGAGGTCAGTCTATCGGTCAGTTGCGGTGGGGCGGTCTGTCGTGTTGACATTGAAGTGTCGGTGTAGGTCGCTTTCCCACAATGTGTCGCCGATAAAGGCCCTTTTAACGATTTGGCATTGGGAATAACTCGGCTCTCAGCAGTCTACAGCTGGTTTGGCAAAGTGCAGTTAAAATGTCGTAAAACAGTCGGTGAAATGCGCGGATCGTGGCATTCCACCAGCTTCCTCCGGCCCGGAGCCGTCGTGTTGTATTCGGTCACATTCGCTCTCTGGCTCTTTATTAAGTATGGCCGGCACGTCACCAACCACAACATTGTCGGTACAAGCCACGGTGTAACCGATTTCCAGACACGTGTCAACCGAATTTGGGTTTTAGAAATCCCTTGACTTTGTTACTCTTGCGAAAAATGTGGGTGCCATTTTTACATTGTTTACACCAATGCATTGATGTAGACTGTGGTGCACACTCAAGCTGCTGTCGTTAGAGAGGATTAGCTAACAACCATTGTTTGCCATTTACTGCAATCTTGACATCCCTTTACAGTTTCTGACTTTGGTAAGGTTGCCCATAAAGTAGATAAGAGATGCTACGTCCTGTCTTTGATGGCATATAACTTTCCTTACTTTGAACCTAAATTGAGTGCGAAAATTTTGTTTTTTCTTACCTTGGCCTCTACAGAGCTAGCTAAATATAGAGCACAAGTTTGTGCTGTATCTTCATTGGCAATAGTGGTCTAGGTGGCATTCGAACCTGGATGAAAGCGGGTAAAATCTTAGTTAGCTTGTTTTTGATTCCTGCTGAGACTCACTAGAGCATTTGTACAAATGGCCACAGCCTGGGTATATTTCTGTCTGTGATGACCTTGCCTGATTATCATAGCACAGGGTATACAAGTTTGCGGTAGCATAGGTGATAGTGTTATGTGGATGTTATTATCGTGTTTATCATGTTTCTTGTTAGCATACAGCCCATGAAAAACTCCCACGGTAGGAATAGGTATGCCTCTTCACCATTACGCCAACCTCGCCGGTCACCTGCCAAAACCGCTAGCGTTACACATAATGTAATATAAAGTATGCAATGTATGATGCAAATGTTTAAAAAATCGTTAAATACAGTTTATAGGAGCATCCTGCAGTAGCTACCTGTAGGCCTATGATTAGGGCTCCGCAGTGCTTAGTTACCGTATTTCTTATGTTGACAATGTTGTTACCACTGCCACGACCAGTGCCAATCTCATCCATTTCCCTACTGCTTCTTCTTAATATCAATAATAAATGTGTATTCTTAGTATTCGATCAAGAACCTTAATTCAAACGTTAGAGTAGACTAGAATAAATTGAGTTCTCTTCATCTTTCATATAAGTAAATAGCAGCATGTCTACTAACAAGCCACTTTGTCCCCTTCCAGTTCCACGCAGGCGTGTGTCAGGAGATCCTGTTCCCGGGCTGGCGGACGCACAACGCGCTGGAGGTGTTCGGGTCAGCAGTGGCGCTGTTCGTTGCTGGATTGCTGTACGAAGGCCTTAAGTACTACCGCGAGTCGCTGCACTCGCAAGGCACCACCGCCAGGGACTCGCAGATCAACATCACTAAGACTGAATGCGGCGCTAACGGGGCGTGCGGAAAGAATGTTGTCAAGTGAGTGCGCCGAATTTATAAAAGCAATTAGTCGATAGAGACAAATTAACCTCCCTCAAAATACGCAATATTTTGAAGGCACAAACCGCCTTCAAACCTACAAAATACACTAAATTGGAAGTACAGTTCGTTAATTTTATCACAGCGCCGCGTAGTTATGTGATAATATTCTTTATCGCGGTGTGGTCGTGTTCCTAATGCCGTGTGGTGCGTTTGCAAGTTTCCCCTTAAATCCCGTCTACAGATATTGGAGTAATTTATAATTATCGATAAAAAAACAAAAAAAATACTGAAAACCTTCTTTTGAAGTCGCTAAGAAGTACCTACTCGTAATTTTTTTGCCAACACAGGCAATGACAACCACAAAACATTCACTTCCCTGGTCCCAAACAGGGACTTCGCATATCTAAGACATTTCATACCCAACATTAAGTGTTTATATAAGATCGTACTTCGTGTGGCAACCAACCAGGGTGGAACCCACAATGTCTTGGTAATCAAGAGTGGTGCCGCTAAAGTAACAAAGTAGTTACCTACCCGTTCGCAGGTCTAGGGCCACATGACCCAGGAACCGGTTCCTAAGCCTGTTGCTCCGCAGAAAACGGAACCGATACTGCGTGCCGTAAGTCGCACTGAACCCGACTGACTAAGACTATGTCGAATGGTTGGAAAAATAATTACTTACAGATCAATCAGAGGGAAAGACATTAAAAATCACAAAACTTCAAAACAAAACATAAAACCACATAGCTACAGCAAAAACATTCAAATTCGTAGACATATTTTTTTTTATAAAAAAGCGCTACGTATTTGAGTACTTTTATTTCTCGCTCGATATAATAGCACCATTACACTATTTTTATTTTTAATGCACTAACCCGTGCTAAGGAACAAATTTAAAAACCTATTTAGAGGCTAAAAATTTCACCCATGCCGGGATTCGAACCCGCAACCTCTGGCCTGTGGTACGGATAGCCAGAGGTTGCGGGTTCGAATCCCGGCATGGGTGAAATTTTTAGCCTCTAAATAGGTTTTTAAATAATAGCACCAACCCAATTCTTCCCGCGGGTGTCGTAAAAGGCGACTAAGGGACACAAACCGGGGGGTGGGCAGCAGCGCCCCCTGCAGTACAATTCCACCGAACTGCGATCCCCAACCCGCATGCCCAGCGTGGGGATTATGGGCATTATCCCTTATGATAGCACAACGTGGCGCTCTTTAGGGGAGGGCTATGTCCAGCAGTGGACTAGTATAGCCTGACGACGATTTCTCGCTCCCTATTGTACTCAAAATGTATGGTCTCTAGGATTGAAATGAAATATACGAAGTTTATTTCGCACCATGGAATGATAATAATGACAGCTATGTACCTATACAACACGATCACGTGTCCTGGTCCCAAACTAATAGCCATACTCTGTAACCAGACATCCAATTGGGAAGGACATCGCAAACTAGAAATACACCCAGATGGGGCCGTAAAAATGTTCGGCGGCCTCGATAATGAATCGAACCCACGATCTCCGGCATAGTAATCAGACGTGAACTGGGCAGGACGAGGCAGTCAACATTTTATCCAAAACAAAAAATATATATATACCACGAAATATGGCTAGTAAGTAAGCTCCAGATAAACATATTCCATCAAATATTTGGACGATTCAACAAAATAAAGGCAAGAAAATTGAATGGGTGAGTCGCCCATTAGCTCAATTGGAAGAGCGCTGGCACGGATAGCCAGAGGTTGCGGGTTGTGTTGGGCATGGGTGGAATTTTTAGCCTCTAAAAAGGTTTTTAAAATGGTCCTTAGCACGGGTTAGTGCATTAAAAATAAAAATAGTATAATCATGTGGGTACAGTGATATCATTCCGATGTAAAAACCTAACTGCAAAGTAGGTAGTCGGGGCTGTAAGTAATGCAATTTACTTAAGCCAGATGTCGCTGCCTGTACGTAATACAGAGAATAGTGTAATAAAGAGGTTCGAAATTTCACTGATGCTGGTGAGTCGCCCATTAGCTCAATTGGAAGAACGCTGGCACGGATAGCCAGAGGTTGCGGGTTCGAATTCCGGCATGGGTGGAATTTTTAGCCTCTAAATAGGTTTTTAAGAAAATTGAAACAATCACGTATTGACCACCTCAACTAACGTCTGCCGGAGTGGTCTGCGGTGGCCCAGGACTGAAGACTGGACTAAAGTGGCGGCTCTTTGCCCAGCAGTGGAACAGCAGGACCTAAACATGGAGAATATGTAAAAAGACATTAAAAATGTAACGACTATGCAATAATATGTTTTCGTGATAAGAATAAACAGTAGCCGCAATATTATGATAACGAACGAACATTCAATGCGGGCAAAACGGCAAGTAAAAAAATATTCATACTACTCTTAAAAGGAACATAATTAGAGGTTCTTTTACAAAAAGACTAATACGTATAATAGTGATATATTAGTCTTTTTTAAACGGATTTATTAGGTGGGGATTATGGGGATTGCCTACCCCTCAATGATGGCACAACCTTGCGCTATGGCGCTCATTAGGGGAGGGCTATGTCCAGCAGTGGACTAATATAGCCCGAAGAAGAAGATTTATTAGGTGCAAGGTAATTACCTTAATTTCCGACGTAAGAAATGCGTTATAGTACTATTTCATTATGCGAAACTAAATAATTCCACCTCCTTATCACTGCAAGGAAAATATGAACCCTTTGAAAATTATGTCCAAGTACGGAATAATAATTTCAATATTTTGACTTTAAAATGTCAAATCGTGCTTCATAAACGATGCTTCGTATGACAAGAGCAAATCTCCTTAAGTTGCTGAATTTCACCGCAGTCTTATGTCTTGTTAGCTTCGTGGTTTGGTAAAGATCCTATGGAAGTCCATGATCGATACCCAATTCTATTCATTTTAAAGGTAATATTTGTTCAAAGTACCAAGCAATCTTAAAGATCATTTGTTTAGGTACAAATTGCTATCCGTAAAATCATTCTTATGAACTTTAAAATTAATTAAATTTCCTCACTTTGTTTTCCTTCATCGTTAGGAAGTGGTGATGTCCCTCCTCACCGAGTCCGATGACGGCGACCTCATGGTTTGGTAGGACTTTTGCGGCGGTGCGCTCGGATGCGACTCGCGAAGTCCAGCTTGTTTTTAAATGTTCGGTTACATTGACCGCAGTGAAGCTCACCACGGTAATTGGGTTTGGACGGGTTTTTTGCTGCTGTCTGTTGGAGTCGAGAGTCTCGAGCCGGGTATCTTCGAAAACTCCCACTTTGTTGTGAATGGTGGAGCACCATTCGCTGCGTCTATAAGCAACTTTTTCCCAGCTATCAGGAGAAATGCTGGTAGCGGTTAAGTGCTTTTTAATGACGTCTTTATAGCGCAGGTGCTGTCCGCCGAGGTAACAAAATCATTGGTACCTGAGGGGATTCGAACCCACGACCTCCCGATTAAGAAGCTGCTGAGGTTGCTGCATATCATAATATCATAACGCTTGCACTTTTTGAAAGTTTTTCGAGCTAAGAGCAAGTTTCTAACTGGCCGCCTCCTGTCCACAGATACACGATGTTCTCGCCTGGGCACTTCGTGCAGACCGTCCTCCACATCTTCCAGGCGACGGCTTCCTACGTGCTGATGCTGGTGTTCATGACGTACAACGTGTGGCTCTGCATGGGACTGGTGCTGGGGCTCGGGGCTGGCTACTTCCTGTTCGGCTGGCGGAAGAACAGCGTCGTCGACACGAATGAGCACTGCCAGTAGATGCCGGTGGGCGACGTAGAATAGTGTTCCGCTATGTGTGTGCCGCGGTACACTGTTGTACCGTGCTTAGAGGTTGGTGTGCGTCAGAAAAATTACGAGTATTTGCCACCTCTGAAAGTTCCTAATTCCATAGGTATACTTTGATGACAAAAAGTTTGCGGAACATTGAAGTAAAAGCTGGTATGAACGCGAGGCGCTCGATATCCTGTATTAATTTATTAGTACTGAAGAAGCTGAGAAGACGGTACATATTATAGGAGTTGGAGAACCTTAGTAAAACTGACAATTTGTCCCTTATTTACACAGCTATCATATAAGTAGAAGTAACCATAGACGACCAAATGTCAAGGTGTGTTTAAGATGCAAAAAACTGAGCATAGTTTTATTTCCAAGTCTTAAGAATGTAATATGTAATTTTGAGATATTAATTCTTGTGAATTGCTTCATTTGAAACTTATAGATCCAAAGAAGGTCGAAGCAGGGATAATGGTTTACTACACAGCAATTATTGTTGATATTGTTCGTAATATATCACCAGACTGATATTTAGAGAACTTTTACGTATATCCCTAATAAGCTTTATGATTCCAGAATTCATTCAGTTAATGATTCTAAATTATCAATGAAATCTCGATATACTCTGACTTTTGCAGATTACGCTAAGTACACGGATGTAAAAGTATTGCTCAATAAACAAACGTCAATAAATATTTTTTAATGTCTCGTTTCAGATTCTGATATATTATATCGATACGACAGACTATTAGTATGTCATTCAGGTTTTAAATTGTGATTGTAGAGCCATACGACGTATTTGTAGAAACACTGTCGGTATTCTATTCTATTATTTATGTAATCGTCATGTGCCAACTGAATTGGTATAAACAACGCAGGGATGACCGTCTTCCAATACGTATAAATGTGTTGTAGATACGTACATATGTCTAGATCCATGACAAAGAAACATTTTTATGTAGAGTAAATTCAATTCAACGCGCAGGAGTTTTAAAGTTTGTATTTTTATATAAAGAGTTAGGAATATCTACCTACAGCATAAAAATATGTAAATCATGTGATATTCTTCGTACCTATATTTCCCCATGTAGATAAGAAATTGATATTTTTAATTTAAGTCTCTATATATTGTGTATGTCCTCATACATTATTTGGTAAGTTTTAAGGTTTTAAGATGAAACGATACATTCCTACTTATGAAATATAGTAATGATATTTAAGAACTTTACTGGTTTTTATTAACTCATATGTTCACGCCCAAGCATCCTAAAATCGCTATTAACCAGATTGAGAAATTATGTAGTCTGACTCTTTTTGCAAAAACGATCTGTAAAAAGTTACCTAAATGTTTTTTTATTTCACTAGTGTTACCACATACCTTATCCCTTACATTGGCCTTGTAATGATATTTATGCCACACCTGGCAATAAAGCCGCTTTCTGGCCAAGTGTAGACATAAAAAGATGTACACAACACGGGAGGTAATAAAGAAAGCTCTCGATCGCATATTTACGTCCCTCGCTTGCAGCTCGGGCCGCAAACTTCTGCGATCTCGGCCTTTCTTTGTATTACCACCCTAGTTGTGTAATGTACTATTATATATCGTCCAGTGGCACCTCACCTCACACGTCATGGGTGAAGGGACCACTCGGATGGTACAGTGCCTGGGGAATTTTTTAAATATACCTAGGCTTGCCCAGCAAATAATTATACCATCCTGACAGCTCTATCGGCTTAACTCACAGCACAGGAAGGGCAAACATAACATGAACATTAATAGAACTTAAATAAATCGAAAATGACGTCAGAATAAAGTATCCTTTATTGTTCATTCGAAAAAAAACACAATCGGAAAAAATACTAAACATAATTCCTCTAAGCGCTCGTGGCCTCGTGAAGCGCTCGTGGTTTAGTAGAACCGAGTGATGGGAATCAAAACGCTTCCGTGCTCCGCAAGGCACGTTAAGCCGCTGGTGCCGGCTGCCATGTACCTAATGGCAGTCGTTAAGTTAATCCATGCCAGAGGCTTTATGGGCGGCTTGATAACTTCTGACAGTAAGGCCCGCCACAGTCTTACAATCCTCCACCAACCCGGACTTGGCCCCCATGGTGAAGTATGGCGTAATCTTCCTACGATGCAGGAAGAGACCCGTGTCCCAGGCCCCCAGCAGTGGGGACATACATGGGTTGATATCGAATTCCTCTGAAAGCACTCCTTAGAGTCAGTTTATATGATATGTGGTTACGTTTATTAGGTACTTGTAAAATCTCCACCACAGACTATTTTATTTAGCATTTTTCGAGAGTTTTAAGGAATCGTGTTTCTATAAGACAAAAAATGTAAATAAAGGTACATTTATTGATAAAAGCAAAAGAATGACCATTCCATTTAACACAAAAAGTATTATATTCTTTTTTTAATGCACCCGTGCTAAGGACAATTTTAAAAACCTATTTAGAGGCTAAAAATTACTGCTGGCTGTACGTAATACAGAGAATATTGTAAAGAGGTTCGAAATTTCACTGATGCCGATGAGTCACCCATTAGCTCAGTTGGAAGAGCGCTGGCACGGAGAGCCAGAGGTCGCGGATTCGAATCCCGGCATGGGTGGAATTTTTAGCCTTTAAATACGTTTTTACATAAAAAGTTATCTTTTATTATCTACGTGCATAATCTAACGAAAATTGCAGAGCGTAAAACAACATAAAATTAAATAAATCTTAAATTTAACAAAGAAAATATTAAAAAGGCGTTTTGCAAAATGTCTAAATGACGGCATGAGGAATGGGTCCTTCCTTAATAAAAAACGATCTGTTTTATGTATTTTTTGAGTGTTTTTATCGTTATTGGGTTAAACACAACAAATACTGTACACTGGGTAGAGAACATACGGGTTGGTTGAGTACACCTGTCCTGATTTCCTGAAAGCGATACGAACGCCATCTACAAGTAAGTTCAGCTGAAAACAAAATGGTTTATCTAGTATTGCTACTCACCACTAGATGGCTAAATCTAAACTTTTTATGGTTATATCTCAGAACAATAACTTATTGTTCTGAGGGTTATATAATATTACATACGTACTTAATGTCAACAGAATGAAATAAACTAAAAAAGCTTAGATTATAATAGTTACCAGTTCTTTAATAAATTGTACAGATTACATACAATTTCTGCGATATAAACGAGTCAAATAACAAATTACGTTTTGAAACTATGATTATATCAATAATGCCGTGCTTAGTCAGAGGACAAAAAATACATAATTATGTAATTAGATATGATATTGATGTATTATTATAATAAATATAACTATTACAAGTAGAAACTTTATTATGAGTCCCTATTGACTTACTTAGGCATTTTGTAATAGTAACAGTAAATACCACCTGCATGTCAAACAGGTTTTCAAACGGATCATATCATGTCAAATGAATGTGACGGTGGAGGGTCCATGTTTGTCTTTATATTTTTTACTTGTTGATTTAATTGTTTTAATTTGATGAAAAGTAAGTGAAGTGCTGTGATACGAGGTCGGAAACAATAATGTTGTAGTGTAAGCTACGTTCTTCGCGCACAGGACTCGCAGACCCGGGGCGCCAGGCCTAGACAGTTCAGGTAACGGTATATATTGTTTTTTGACTACGTCGATAAATTTGGTGAATGATTTTCACATGAACGCAATTATCGATTATGTCCCCAGCTCATTATTAGACAATGTGGACAAAACCCGCTTGCATTAATCTTGTTTTTTGTATCGTCTTAGACTAACTAATAGAAAGTGGCAACCTCAGAACATTGTCTTGTTCCAGTCATGTGCGCCGAGGCGGATGTGCCTTGTTTTTTAAAAAATAAAACACGACAAGCGGAGATTATCTAACTTCTTTATATTAGTTATAAATTATATTAGCTATTCAATTACTATAATATTATTCTAAAACAAACTTTAATCTTATAAGAATACTGACACTAGAGGTGTTAATAATTTTATCATCACCAGACTATCTCACGGAATCACAGCTCAGTGGTCGGTTTCATCCACTGGCAAGTGTGTGATATAGTACTTGTCATAAATGCGGTCCCAGAAGGCCAGGTGGTGGTTGTCTACGGTCTTCATGGTGAGCTCGGAGCCCATACTCAGCAAGTTCAGACTGTGCAGGTTTGCATCCTCTATGCTCTGTGGCCGCAGCGGCTGCCATACCACTTTTACCTTTGTTGTAGTTATTGGTGTGGGATCTCTGAAGAACAAAAAAGTAATAGAATTGGGTTGTTAGTTCACTTCGTTTAGTATTGAAATGAATAATAAAATCTGTTTAGATAGTTGGCAGAGGCTTTCATATAATATCTGAGAATCTGCTTAGATTCTAACTAAAGTTTATGTGAAATTTTTAAAATGTATTGGCATCAAACAATGAATTGGTAGTAAGCTGTCTCATAATTGACTAAACAAGAAAAATTTGCCTGTCTATGCCATATTTAGGCCTATGCAAACATCTCACCCAACTTTAATGAAGTTGCTCCACAGAGTAGCCAAACGCTCCACAGTGAGTTCATCTTTGGCGCTCAAACGCTCCTTGCTAAAGATAAACCTATATACATCTCCATAAGATGCTCCGGCAGCTTCTATATCACAGAAACGACTTGGCCGTCCCTTATAGGAGAACTCCATGAGGTATATTGGAACATTACTACTGGCTGATTGCATTACCGCTGATTTAACAAGTGGGTACAGCACCACTGTATCACCTAGATAATTAGCCAAGTTTTGTATTATGTCCGTATCATTTACTTCATCATCACCAAAGTAAAAGTCCTTAGCAGATTCTGCAATTTTTTCTCTCATCCCTTCGTCGTAGAAGTCCAAGTTACTTGGCATCAGGTTTTCAAAAGTTTGTTTTTCCATGCTGTGCCATGTAATCATGTTCTCATGGACAATTGCTTGACCTTCCTGGGCAGTGTAGACAAATATCTTTGGAACATGATGAAAGTTGGCGCTCTTGAGTATATCCAGGGGATCTTGTTCTATCAGGCCATCCAAATATCCTGAAATCCTTTCTACACATGGCTTAAATCTATGGGAATATTGCAGTGTCTCTGCAAATGAAAGATTTGTATAGAACTCTGCCAAATCAACTATTTCCATATCTGCAATGGTATTAGCTATCTCTGCTGCAATGGATAATGGGTCATAGACCATGGATATGGGAGAAAGAGCCGATCCGGATTCTATGATAGCCTTGTGTATGAAGTCATTTGCTGCACCAGAGAGGAGTAATAGTTCGATGGAAGCGGCGCCGGCGCCCGTGCCATAGGCCGTGACGTCACGCGGGTTCCCGCCGAATAGCTCAATGTTCTGACTGACCCAATAGAGGGCTAGCAGCTGGTCCTTGAGGCCAGCATTTCCCGGTGCTTCGTCCGCCCCCAAGCACAAGAAGCCCGGCGCCCCCAGCCGGTAGTTGAAGGTCACCACCACGATACCCTCGTTTATTAGGCGCGTCGGTGCTTCAACGAATCCCCATCTAATAACAGAGCAAACAGAAGTGTGAGCTGCTTACTGGCATATCAACTAATGCTTGTTAAAAATACGTATAATTATTGGCTGGCTCCCAAACTAGGATTTTCTGTGATATAGTTACTCAGGATACTGCTTCAACTGCATTAGAGATCGTTAGCAAATGCAAAGCAACAGTACTTTTGTTTCTGAGAAAAACTCTGCTAAATGACTCAGTTACATTGGATGAGGTAGAAGGTTATCTATGCTTTGGCAAATCAGTAGCGTCTCACCCGCTGTGGAAGTCTCCGCCGTGAAAGTGCACTAGCACTGGCGCACCGGCCGCCTCGAGCGGTGTGAACACGTTCACCACGAGGCAGTTGATTTCCCCAGCCTCCTCCGGCTGCGGGCACTTTATGCGGTGCGTCGCTTCGAAGATGCCGTCCCAATTGTACGGCGGGCCCCGCACCTGCGTTTAGAGTTCTTTTAAAGCTTGTTTACATGGATCCAGTGCACCGGAACTGGAGCTGTTGCTGTAGTGTATGGTGGACTGAATTGAAATTGATCGAATTTATTCCGCACATTCACCGGCTCCAGATTCTGGTGTATAAAGATCCATCGATCCTCAGATAGGACGTTTATAGGCTACAAAAAATATCTATCCATAATGGAGTGTTGGTCCCAGCGCTTATGTAAGCTAGATAGTTTCTCATTCGTGATTCACGATAAGAGTTCTAGGAAAGCCAGTTTAGATTATACTACTGCCTAATAAAAACAAAGTGTGGCTAACCTAAGTAACTTAATGATAGGGTGTGGACGTTTTGCATAGCATTTGACCCCATTTCATGGGGCGTAAGCTACGCGTTATCGTTTTATCGGCTTTGAGCCAGTAAAAGCAAGTTACTCACTACTTAACTTAATTACAAGTTTCCATTTCCATTGCTATTTTCCATGTACGCATACCCACGCAGGTTTAATATGCATGTCTACGTGACTAGTTCCACTCGTCCAGTAATTGTGTTGTCTGTACAAATTGCGAAGAGAAAGTAACGACCAGTCATCGCCGCCTTGTTAAACACTGGCGGCTAACTTATTGATGCGTCATACGCGACACGAGCCTTGGTCAAGCCCAGCGTGGACAGCGTAGCGCTGGTGACATTGGTCCTCCCGGAATCCACATCGTGAGGGAACCCGAGTGGCTCAGACACAAGTAGGTACGATACATTTTTTTTTGTGTAGCCTCGATTGTGTCCCACTGCTGGGCAAAGGCCTTTTGTCTTCCACTCCTCCCTGTTCATGGCCACCTCCACAACAAAAACAAATATTACTTTTTAAATATCGATGCCTGTCGTGGTCGCCAAACTAAGTATTCTAATTCTGCAGTGCCAAGGCGCTTCGTATCGCCAGTATCGTCGTACACATCTTATTTGAATTCGATTTCGTTAGGTGCTCCTTATACCGGTCCAACGACCGATTACGATTGTGGAGCTTTGTACACGTGATGTTGCAAAGTCGCCGGCACCATAAGTCACCATGAGTGCACGCGTATTATAGGTCTCTGTCGAGTATTCTACCTTGTACAAGTCGGGCGCAGTGGGCGGTGCTCCGTACGGTATCCCGACGTAGGCGTAGTGCGGCGGCTGCTGCAGCCGGTAGCCGCGCACGACGCCCGCGCTAGTGCTGACGTCACGGTGCGGGCGCCGCGCCCCGCCCCAGCGCCAACCCGCGGCCGCCGCCAGGCACGCCGCTAGTACGCTCACCACCAACATTCCTCACACCTCAACATCACTGTGACTAGTATTGGAGAAGTGGCTACGTTTCCTCTTATATTTTCGTGGCTCGGTTTTGGACAGGAACAACTCTGTGCCCAGTCAACGTTCAGTGTGCGGTCCGTCCGGTACTCGCGTGGAGGGATAGTAAGTTTAGACAAGCTAAACTCTCTCCTTGTTATTTAAACATATGTCTTGGAAAGGCAAAACACTGACGCCCGCGATTGAGGAAAACAACGTTGTATTTAGTTTGACGTCTTGTAATCTGTGACCTATGATAGAACTCAAAACATCCATTTCCCTATTGATTTGTAAATAAATAAGCCTGTGCGTGTTTCAAGTTGCGTCGCCAAAAAGTGATAAAACGACACAAAATAATACGAAAACAATGCAGAATATATTATAATCTTAGAATAAATTACAAATTGCTTAAAATAAATTGCCAAAATAGTATGCCTCTTAAACCATTGAGTTCTTTTCTCGGATACTTAATGTAAGTGACTCGTAATTACGACACAATGCTAATGAACCTGACACAAGCTGACGTCATAGCGGTTTGGTGCTCAACCATAATCAATTTAATGTAGTCTCAAAAAGAAAATAGCAAGAGCGAGGGCAAGGCAGGGCGCCAGGTGGACCGCCGAGTTTTTCTCGATGTAGTGGTCGTGGTAGAGCCGCGTCCACAGCGCCAGCCGCGGCACGTGCAGCCCGCGCTCCAGAGTGCTGTTGGACCCGATCGAGAGCCACTCCTCATCCGCCGGCTCCGACTGCTTAAGCTCGTTCCATGTTATACCTTCCGCAGTTGGTTGCCTGCAAGAAAAAACACCTCTTTGACTTCCGTTCTCCATAACAAGGTCAGGAGACTGACACACGGCTAAGAAAACTATTTTATGAAAGTTATTTCGGACATTTGCGTATTTTCTGTCTTCTAGAAAAATTCTACTCTTCATGATTTAGCTTTATGTGTTGTAGCAAAATCTGGTCCCATATTTCGACAAAATTGGAAGTGTGTCAGGAATAGCTGTCATACCTATTATTCAGCTCCTACTATTGTTGAGTTCGTAGTACGGTTTAGGTTAAAGTGAACATACCCAGTGTTAATGAAGCTGACCCAAACATCGGTCATCAGCTCCACCATACGTTCGTCCTCCGATCCTCGCTCCGGCATCTCCCCGTCCTTCGTTAACAGATATCCCACGAGGTCGCCTCGCGCAGCTCCGCCTACTAACTGTACGGGCAATTCGAATACTTCCCGGTTCAGCGACCCCACATATGAGAACTCATAGAAATATACCGAAGCTCCAGCATCGATCAAAGGTCTTGCAGTTCGAATTGCAGGTCCTAGATACAACACGTCGGTATAGTAAAGTGATAGATTCTGTATGGTCTCTGTGGTTATGTTACTGTCACCGAAGTACTGGCTCTTGATGTTCTCAGCCTCTCTAAGGCGTTCAGCATTGTCTCTAAAACAAAGATCGGATGGCAATAGCAGTCTGACGTCATTACTTATTTCTTCAATAGTTTCGGGCGTGTGAGATACAACGTCATGTAAGCCAGCAAAGTTTGCTGAACCAATCATGAAGGTTTTGTTTAACAGTGCAGATTTTTGAAGGACACTCCAAGGTGTATCGTTCATAAATGCTTCCGCCGTTTCTTCGACACATGGTAGAAATAGCATGTCCTTTGATTTTAAAATCAAGTCATCCAAACTAGCTCCAGTAAGAAGAGCAGACTCTTCGTTGTCTGCTAATATGCCAGCTAAATGTGAAGCTGTATTCACTGGATCTCTATCGATAGCCCACTGGGACAGCACGGATCCGCTTTCTATTATAGCTTTATTGATATACATGGAAGACATTGGTGATAAGGTTAGATAACCAACTAGTATTCCTGCTAAACCTTCCCCACTTACGACAATATTCCTCGGATTTCCACCAAACGCTGCAATATTGTTCACAATCCAGTTCAACGCCAAAGTCAAATCCTTTAATCCAGCATTGCCTGGTGCACTATCGTTCCTCATACACAAAAAGCCTAGTGGTCCAAGTCTGTAGTTAGGCAGAACTAGAATTACACCTTTAGAAACCATATGTTCAGGCCCATACAATGCTGGATCTCCACTACCGACTTTAAAGTTTCCATCGTGTATATGGAATAACACAGCAGCATTTTCGGCAGCAGCTGGTGTAAATATGCTTAGTGTCAAGCAGTTTACGTCGCCTGCTGTTGTTTCATTGTCTACTGGCTGTGGACATACCGACGTATGTTCATAGACTTGGTGGACCTTCTCCCAACGATCTGGTTCTGTAGGTGGCTGAAAAAGTAAATTAATTATTTATTGAAGCTTAACACACTATCTTATAAACATTTTCAAATTAATACACTAATTACCTGAAAGTGCCCATCGAATTTTCCATACTGTATATCGATGAAACCAATGATGTTGTCAGTGTTGTTATAAAAGTAACCCTGTACTGGGCCGTGCGTAGTCTCCACGAGGTTGGAGGCAGGTGTCACTATCTCTGGAGAGGCATCCACATCGGTCTCAGTTTCTGAATCAGTTTCTTCCCCACCCGGTATATCGGGTATTTCATTTTCTTGGTCTAACTCTTCGTAGTCTGGTGTGACTACATTTTCATCCTCATTTCGGTTTAAATTTGATTGTATGTACGTCTCCAGCTCGATGGGGTCGCTAGAAGTGGCAGTGTGGCTATCTTCCCGTAACACTTCTTGTGTTAACCCGTAAGCAAATAGTACCAAGGCCATCCATATTGATAGTCTCCAGCGCATTTTGGCGAAATCGACTTATCGTTGTCCTGAAATTAGAATTGCGATTTCGGTGAAATGAGGACAAACTGTTCTACGTGCCGACCCTACATTTTCTGTCTCGTTATAACCCAAGCTGGCACAATAGTGTGACGCTCACTGTGGAATGGGCAATTATCTCTCCTACATATCCGCGCGATGCGATCGTCACGCAGCTGTTTTCTCTTGATCAATGTAGGCTCTGCACTGCCACGTTAAATGATAGGATTGCGGCCCTCCTCTCTGTGGACTATCGCCGATACAATACACATTCATCAATAGCGTCTATTGATGGAAATTCCCAAAGTGCAGTCTGCTAGACCAAACCTCTTGGGAGCATTACCATCTTGTACTCAGTTGGTACTGCTTTCTAGCTGTACGTAGTATACAATCAGCTGTTATTCTCTAACGTGCGTGTGTATTCAACGTGATTATTAATTAATTTTGATTGATTTATACAATTTTTATCTTAGATGACTTGTGATTTAACAGGCTTAGTAAATCATATAATAAGATCCCTTTTTTAATTTATTTATATATATTAACTAGCAGACCTCGCAAACGTCAATTCAGATCTTGTCTATTTGTACGCCAAGTTTCAGGTAAATCTGTCCACACATTATTGCGTGATTGAGTAACATCCAAATAGCTTCACAACTTTTACATTATAATATGCAGCCTCAAAAATGTATTTACCCCAAACAATTTCATACTTGATCGTACAGCCTTTTCACTTATCAGGAGAGCTTCACTTAAAGCTCCGGTATCAGCTAGTATCGGAGCACTCGGGGTGCGATAATCCGGGTAACTTTTATTATTCGTTCGCAATTTCGGTTGCCTCTTGATTGCTTCACCACGTGATGCACGAAACCCGCTTTAACATACCATCAGCCAACATTGCGTGGCATCACCTTAAGTTTTGTTTTTCCCTGCAATGCTCAGCATGGAACTACAGCGCAGAGAATGGTTTTGGGGGTCGACAAGCCGTCATTTGAAATGGGGCTCAACAAGAGAGCGTATGATCGATGCTTTACTTTCATGGCCTACATTTTATGGGTACCTAATTAATTAATTGACTGAATGCTCTTTACATTAAGCAGCTTATAGCAGGCATATACCTCTGTGAAATTATAGTACCAATAACTATATAGTACCGCTAACTGTGAAGGAAAACATCGTGACGAAATCTGAGTATTTGAGGTGTTTAAAACCTCAACACTAGATTTGCCAATCCGTGGTTGGCATACTCTCTCTCTTTCGGAGAGAAGGCTGTTCTGGGTTTCTTAGTATGAATCGAGGACAGACGATTGAGTGTGTTATGTGAAAATTATTAATGCATTAAGTAATCATTTTGTAATATCAATCAATAGTATGCATTTTTCATATAAATATTAAAATAGATGTATAATCTTAGTTAATTATTTTATAAATTATATTTTTGTAATACGATGCTAATTGTTTCTTATTAAATAAATAAATGAAATTAATTAATATTATTTGATATTAATTCAACTACATGATAATTTGTTTATTCCAGGTAAACGAATCTTTAATGAGGATCACCCATCTCGGTTCCGAGCAGCTATAACTGTAAGTTTAATGATGGAAAATATCGCAAGTTGAAACTAACAATGGTTATTATTATTATTATTAAAATTCTTTATTGCATAAACATTTTGCACATAGGCGAGCTTAATGCTACTTAGCATTATCTACCAGCTAACCTAAGTTTTTGAGACAAGATTATCAGGTAGTGCAATGTACAGTATCCATCCATCCATCTATTTCAGCCTATTGCAGTCCACTGCTGGACATAAGCCTACCCCAATTGTACAATTTATACAATTTTATAAATTGTATAAATTTACAATAAATTTCAATAAATTTAATATAAATTTTGTTTGTTTTACAATTGTACAGTATAAATTTTACTAATTACATCTAGATTATATATGAAATTTAAAATTGGTTTAAATTTAATAATCGTTTACTATTACATAATTATACAGTGAGTGGAATAGGTTTTGTGACTTAAGTAAAGTGGTGTTGCAGTAAACATAGGAATCGAAACTAATAAGTGAAGTACAACGATTTCATTCCATATTAGTTGATATGTCACGGCAGACCTTGTCTTGTTATTTCAATAAAAAATCACAAACAATGTAATCGCATATTATGCAATGGGCATTTTCCTAAATGATGACAGTAGTTACAAAATAATGGTACGCCGTAGTACCGGTTCCGACTCTGATTCTGTATTTTCGTTTTACAAATTCATGGAAGCAACCCAAATATTTAAATTTGGGCTTGGTGATGTAGGATGAAGTATTATCCTATGATAATACTTTTTTCCTCCGACAAAAAATCAAGTAAGTTAATCCGGATTCAAATAATAAAAAAACAGGACTTATGTTTTTAGGACAATGCCCATTCTCATAAATCTCATAAAAAAGCACTTGGAGCTTTACCCCAAGTTTTCCATGTTTCCCAGAACCCTTAACATGTGGGAGTTCTATTAAATCCCTTTACTATTTACTCTGAACGCTTTTCTGCCGCCGAAAGTAGTATTTCTCGTAGATGTCGTCCCAGATCTGCATGGCCCTGGAGTGCGGGTAGTCCCTCATCTCCAGCTCATTGCCTATGTTGTAGACCTGTAGATCCCCAGCACGTACTGTCTCCCAACGTGGCAGCTCCGAGTTTGGTGGAGTTGGGTTTCTGGAGCATTATTAAGGATATGTTTCCATCCAAATTGGTATCGCTACGCCTGCAGTTACTACACTGTGTACGCAACTATATTTCTGTTAGGCTTTGGTTCTACTCTCTAGGTTTTTGGTTTTGGGATATCAGGTGAATAGCGGGTGTTATTTATGAAGAAGCACGATTCCTCTAAAACACTGCTCAAATGCAGTTTTAATATTCGGTCGTGAAGGATAATACCAACTGCATTACAAGAGTAAATGGAAAATGTATTGTAGAGCATGTATTGAGAGGCTAGACCATACCGAATTACCTGGGTGGTGTAAGGACAATCTGAGCCTACGCAGTCAAAAATCAGTCCCATTTAATATATCGTCTGTGGTAATGTTTATGTAAATCATTTTGACGAAGGCAGACAAATCAAGACCGAACTTTACTCCAGGTAAATTTGCCTGATCATTCAATTGTACAGAATGATAAAGGCCTAAAAATATACCACCTGCCTCGCAGCAACGAAGATGCATACTTACAGGAACTGAACAAAATTTGTCCACAGCTTCACGATCTTGTGTTGCACCATTCCGTCCTCCCCCTCAAGCACCCTTCCTCTATTAGGAAACAAGTAGGCGAGTTCGTCAGAGTGCGCGGCGCCAGTCTTCTTGACCCCGGGCTCGTCCACGCCAGGGTCGGAGCCGTGGCTGAACTGGTAGTAGTAGACCGGCAGCTCGTTGGCCTGCGCGTGCAGGCGCGCGCTGCGGTGCACGTGCTGGAGGAAGTACGCGTCTCTGGAGGAGAGTTGTCAGTCACTCATCAGTATGCAGATTCATTTCAGTCTGTACCAGTGGAAAATTATTAGTGAGTTTATTTATGTTTCGTCGGGCCAAACAAAGGGTGCAGTTATACTTATGTTTGCAAAATGAAGCGCTTGCCGTGCCGCCAAATCATGTCATTAAACCTTACATCCGTGCACGAGCGCGATTCTCGTTAGATAATTATACGTATGGATAGAGAACACTTTACAGCATAGCCAGATAAAAATTACAATTACGATTTCTATATACTTAGTCATAAAATCTTTCCATCAATTTTCTCTTACCTAAAGTATGTCAGCAATGCTGCCATAGTGTAATTGTTTCTAAAATACGCGTCTTTAATCTGTCTCGTGACTTGTTTTGACTCGTTCTCGTTTAGCACTAATTCTTCCGGCAAAAGCATGGACAGGTCTTTGGACATCCGCTTCACCATGTTGCTGTGTAGCAAATTTGAAGCAAAGATATACGCCTCGTTACTATTATACCCAATGATTACAGGGACTCTGTGGACCATCTTATTTGTCAAAAGTTCTAAGGGTGGCTCCGGTAAGAACAGTTCTTCATTTCGAATAGACTTCTCCGTACACATGCCAAAAGGGAAATAAGCTAATTCTAGCTTTTCAGTTTCTTTTGTTAGTTCATCGAGATCTGCATTTAAGAATGCTGACACGATATCGTCTATATCTTCACTATCTGTAAAACTATCTGCTAATTGCTTTGCCCTGTCTTTGGCGTCGTAGTTGTAAGTAAAGGGACTTAAGGCTGACCCGCTCTGTAGGATCACTCCGTGATACAAGCCTTGGCCCATCGGTGAGAGCATTAAGGCTTCAACCATTGCAGCTCCGTAACTCTGACCAGCTACAACGACTTTAGTTGGAGCCCCCCTAAACGCCACAATATTATCTCTTACCCAACGAAGAGCTAACACTAGATCTTTAGCGCCAGCATTTCCTGGGATTTTTTCATGATTTAGACAAAGAAAGCCTATAGGTCCAGTCCTGTAATGTACGTGGACGACGATGATCCCCTGCCTAACCAACATATCTGGGTGGTACCGACCACTCCCACTTTTCACCCAAACCAAAACGTTCCACTCCGACCCGCTGTCTCCGGAGGGCACGTGCACGTCCAGCATTAGACATTCCTCTAAGCCTGAGCAAGAAGGTCGCAAGGGCTGGGGCTCGCGAGTACCAAACCAGATTGGAGCTAAGCCTGCTCGCTGCAAAGACGTTAAATTCTGTCAATAATAAAATTTATTGTGAAGTTCTCAATAACAAAGTTATATCTAAATAAAAGTACGCCCCCTTCACTTACGATTTTGCTAAAGCCAACAATATAAGTATTTTTTATTGTCTTACGCATTTGTATGGCGTTTTAAACGTATTTCATTAAAGAAATAATTAAGCAGTTTACTTCTTACACTATTTTTATTTTTAATGCACTAACCCGTGCTAAGGAACAAATTTAAAAACCTATTTAGAGGCTAAAAGTTTACTTCTTACCTTAAACCTGCCTCCAGAGCCAGTGACGTTGGCATATGGTATCCCGATATAAGACACGAATCCGTCATGTGCGATCCCGTTCAGCCTACCTTGTACAGTACTTATTTCCTCTTGCTTACTCGTCGTGATAAAAATCGGTAAGATCAATAGTGTCGAAAGACATATTTGTTCTGGCAACATCTGGTATTTGAATATTTAATTTCGCTTATCGCCGTATCCCTCAAAAATTATCTGTTTGATCGGTTGCGCTATTAATAGTTAACAAAAAATGTGCATATATTGCTGCTGCCAACACAAGGGTTTGTAAATGAATGGTGTGAAAATGCAAACTGAATATAATTTTGCTGCAATTGTGAAAATTCAATTTCCGTTATTTACGCGCAGTTGAACTTATTGTGCGTAAAATGTTCATTGTGTGTCAACGACAGACAGCTATGGACTAAAAAGTACAAAAGTACCAAAGAGTTCCAATTTTTCTCCATAAAACATCTTGCCAACGCTGTGGAATCTCATGCAAATTTCAGTAAATACCACACTGGTCGTAGGTTTCTCTTATAACAATCAGAAACCTCAGTTTTCTTCTTCGTTCGTTCTTTTTCTGGAATCAAAATTCCGATACGGAATTTCTACTCTAAGTGGCCGGCCTAAACTAGGGCGCCATGTTGGGGGAAATCGAAAGAACAATTTTTTTACTGGCAACATAACTTTTATCGTCGTTTATGAAATTCGATTTACGTCAAACTATCTGCCAATTGATCAGGCATTGTTCATTTATTTCACGCTACATAGTTCAAAGTCTGCATAAAGAAATCAAAAATGCCCGTTTCGTGTCAAGAGTGACTCTGGCCGAATTTGGTGACATCAGCTGGTTGCTATTTCAACATGAACTTGAAAGCTTTTGATCGAAAAGGCATAGGCGTGAAAATTAAGTGGTACACTATTTAATAAGGTGTTGGACAAAAAGAAAATCCGCTGGATTGGGTTTTATTCCTTAGCAGTACTGTTTTAGGGCTGATTTTTCAACCATCGGATAAAACTTATACGTCTAATATCGTGCATAACAACCATTTCAAAAATAATCAAAACTCTTTTAATACGGATTTCACTCGTTTATTATATTTTTACAATTTTCCGACGTTTCGGCACTTTTACAGGTTATACTATTTTTTTTTTAATGCACTAACCCGTGCTAAGGAACAAATTTAAAAACCTATTTAGAGGCTAAACATTTTTTAGCCTCTTACAGAGAATAGTGTAAAGAGGTTCGAAATTTCAATGATGCCGTGAGTCGCCCATTGGCTCAATTGGTAGAGCGCTGGCACGGATAGCCAGAGGTTGCGGGTTCGAATCCCGGCACGGGTGAAATTTTTAGCCTCTAAATAGGTTTTTAAACTTTTACAGGTGCCGTGGTCTCGGATGACAAGGAAATGTCGGAAAATTGTAAAAATATAATAAACGAGTGAAATCCGTATTAAAACAGTTTTAATTATGTCTACCTATAGAACTCGTGTTAACCTTAGAAAATACTATACATTTCAAAAATGTTCTAATAGCATTTCTTTTGTTATTTCACGGTGACATTTTCATATTATTGTGTAATACTTTATTAGACGGTAATTTGTATCCGAGGATTGAAGATTGAAGAATATTTACCCCTTCGATGACTAATTTACACTCGTATCATGTATAGATTTTGTAATGAAGATTGGTCACGTTATAGTCTTAATGGAAACTAAAATAGAAAAAAAGATATCGTCAGTGTAAATGAAAATGAAGTTTCCACCTTGATAAGCGACAGTGAGTCTGATACGTCAAGAACTAAACCATTGGCTGTGAAGATCAATGATTGATTTCAACTTCAATATTACAAAAACAGGAAGTAACCGAGTACCTAGTGGGCATTGTCACAAAAAATCAACAAATTCCGGGGTTACCTTTACCATTAGGGTAACTAATTGTTAATACTATTTTTATTTTTAATGCACTAACCCGTGCTAAGGACAAATTTAAAAACCAATTTAGGGGCTAAAAATTTCACCCATGCCGGGATTCGAACCCGCAACCTCTGGCTATCCGTGCCAGCGCTCTACCAATTGAGCTCAATTGGTAGAGCGCTGGCACGGGTTCGAATCCCGCCATGGGTGAAATTCTTAGCCTCTAAATTGGTTTTTAATTGTTAATAGTTTTCAGAGGTTTCTGTATGCCGAAATGCTGACTACTGAGCATTCAAATACCAGGCCAGAACCGGGGGTTGGAGAATGGGTTATACTCGTATATGAGTGAGGAAACTAAAGGAAATTCGAATTAGGTTTAAAACTTCTGTGGTTTACTTCCCATTTGGTTATTATAGACAGTCGGGTGAATCAGGACTGCCACTTTCACACCTCTATAAATATATATGGTTTAGATTTTTACATCAAAAATTCTATCTCCACTGACTTTGTTTACGATATTTACATTTATTTTATACTGTACACGACACGAGCACAGCCAAACTCGCCTATTGACTGTTCTTTAATAACCCGAAGCATTAAACTGGCACTTAATAATAACAAACTTGTTAAACATATCTAGCAGTCCAAGCACTTTGCTCTAGGTTGGGTGGCCGTTGTCTCTCGAGACTTCGCAGCAGTCTTCGGTGAGCTAAACCCGTCTATTCAGCTCTTCACTGTGTACAACTCGTCATAAAACCGCACGGTCTCGTTTTGATCGACCGTAGGTGACCTCATGGAGAACTCAAAGGGCTTCCTGATGTCCTGGTACTTGAAGGAATCTTTGCTCGCCGGTGGCCAGGCCTCGCTGCTTTCAAGCCCCGTTGGGTTGCTAAAAAAGAGATTAGGGTCTTCGTTAAGGAAGATAAAGTAGCATTGGATAAACCAAAGGGATGGATTATTAGATAAAACTTTGAGTGAAGTAGGCACAGGTGATGGCAGGTTAGCGCATCGTATTTCGTTAAGTTTCTCTAGTTGTCGATATCTAATGTTTTGTATCGATGTCTCTGCTCGTTTTTTTATGAAAATAGAAATCAATAATAATATTTACCCTGTTTTTGTGAAGTTGACAAAGAGCTGTGTCATCCACTCTTGCATCTTTCCGTCGCGACTTCTCGAGACCTCATCGTCATCGAAGGCCTCCTGCGAGTTGATCTTGAATATATACGTCATGTCTTCCATATGGGCGGCGCCCTTAAACTTATTTCTAGATCTTTCTATAACTCTATAGTCTCCTTCAAAAGAGAATTGGTACAGGAATACTGGAGCACCACCTTCTTCGATTCTTCGTTGGGCTGTATACAACGCTGGGTAGATGAAGTAAGAATCAGTGCAGAAGCGTGCAAAAGATTCAATACTTGTTGATTGGTTAAAGTATCTCTGCGCTGTGGCCATCACCTTTTCTAAAATTCTTTTTTCAGGTGTTGCGAAAATTAAACTGGGAGGCAGTGTAAATAATGGGTTCACCTTGATTCGACCGAGCATGTCTATCTCTTGAAATCTCGGTCGGAACACTTCACATTCTGCCTCAGTGAAACCAATGAGTAATGGTATGTCTTTGCCTTTGCCTTCGTGGAGTAGCACCTCTGGATCTTTGTCGACAATCGTACTGACTCCCGGATAGGACCTCTCCACCATGGGGACGAAGGCGCTGAGGCCTCCTTTCTCTATGAGGACCTTGTTCGCTTGCATGATGTCCTCTAGCGGGGTGTCGACGAGCTGCCGGTGGATCTCGTCGGGGTCGGTGGCGTTGATGCCGAGCTGTTGCACGAAGCTCTTAGCCATGATGTCTGCGTACGCCGGCGAGGAAGTGAAAAAACCGCGCGCCGCGTTGCCGCTCATCAGTATTGTCCTGGAATAGAACAACATTGGGAAGATTTGTTTAAACGGTTGTTGAAGCTTGCATCGGCTACATACATATATAAATTCACGCCTTTCTCCTGAATGGTTAGGCGAAGACGTGGGTTTGCATTTGCCGAACGATAAGCCACTTCGCATCGCGTTATGTCTTCCAACATTAAGCGCCTGGTCTGTCTCAACTTATTGACTTGGTGAATGACTGAAATCATCAGCAAAGGCCTGTTCGTTTAATAATAATAGTAAGACAATAAGGCGGGAGTCTCCGGACAAGTATGGTGAATAAGACTAAGGGCGAGATAAATAGTCGCTTCTAAGAACGAGTCTTAGCGAAAGCACTTGCTTAAGAATCGATTTGTCCATCATAGACAGTACTTTGGCACTCTCTAAGTCGCGAAACCCGGACTAATTCTTAGCATTGGCCTAAGAACATGCTTAGCTAAGCAAGCGTCTACTTTGATACTTAGCTAAGTATCAAAGTAGACGTTTGCTGAGCTAAGTAATGTAATGCTTAGGGAAGCTTGAGTACGGACTTGGGCTAAGCAACGACTATTTATCTCGCCCTTAGAGAGAGAGAGAGAGAGAGTCTTAATCAGCTCTTTATTTTAGATAAGGTACTAATTTACCTAAAAGCTGACAGTACCCAAGGCGTTGGGGATATTTATTAAACCTACATCGTTAAACAGTGTATATTGAAGTGTTTACTTATCGAAATGAAGAGGATTCGCTGCGTCATAGAGGTTGAACTGCTACACGAGTTCGGAAAAGTCGTTCTTAGCCAGATGCCCCGTCCCCACGTCGAGCGGCGACCGCGTCTAAAGTGGCACAAATTGAGCTTACTTGTTAAAGAGCCCCTTTGCTGCCTCGGAGAGCGTAAGCAGATGAGCGGCAGTGGAGCCGGCGCTTTGTCCCCCCAGCGTGACATCCCCGGGGTCGCCGCCGAAGCTCCGCGCGTTCTGCTGCACCCAGCGCAACAGCGACACCATGTCGCGCAGCCCCGCGTTGCCGGGGACTGACCGCGAATTCAGCGATAGAAAGCCGAACGGGCCCAGCCTGGAAACGAGAACGGTGGACTGTTCATTCCTGATAAGCTGGAGCAAGTTTTTGTAATTCGTCACATTGCGGAAGAGAGTGATCCTGTTTATTTACGGGCTAGGTAGTGGGGATTCGTTAAGATTATGTTAACAGTTGCAAGTCACTATGTTAGAAAAAAAATTTGATATTTCGAAACTAAGTAAAGCAGCCATTATTATAATGTTAATACTTACTAAGAATAATAAATTGTCATATCCACGAACTAGACTTGAAAACGTTAATACGTCGTTTATTAGGTTTTGCAATTCTCAAGATACATATTTTGAGTTGCCTTCCACACGGTTCAAAAAATATGTCAAGCTGACTCTTTATAAAAAAAACCTACTGTGAAAAAGATGTCAGGTGTTAAAATGATGTCAACGGAGACGACTGTGTCTAGTGTTCAATAAAACACGTTCATGAGTTAAAACAGTAAGTTGAAAAATGTGTTTTGAAAATAATAATTTAAATGTGGTGTTTCTTTGTTTGCAACTAAACAAAAAATTGATCTCCACATAATCTTTTCTGAAACTAAAAGTTTTGAAGTTAATTACTAAAACATTCTGTTTTTATAATAAATAAAAATATTAAATGGTCATAAATTGAAGCTTACAAAACCTTGTTGCTGAGCTGTTATGTGGATATGGGTTACAAATGGTATCCCAAAAGGACCGGGGTCCTTTTCTGGATGACCATAACACAGACTAATCCTAATTTAGGACCTTCTGGAAGTCATTATTACTATAATATTAATGCGAGAATGATGACTGTCATGTATGAATGCAAGGATGTCATTGAACATCCATTGAAAACAATCAATGAATCAATAGAACATCTTAAAGACAAATTACTTAAGTCGTGTTCAGCAATTTAGAATTGACAAGTGTGTCAATGTGCCAGTGGATCTGGAAATTAAGTGAGAAATAATTCGAAAAACACAAATCCGCACATCAACAGCCAGAAAGGAAAGATAACAAATACACCAAGTCATTGAATTGGGCCCGCAGTATTCAGTTCTAAATAAATTATGTAGATGATCATGCTACAATGACTCTCAGACAAATTAACCCAGCAGACGATCCTTATCACCATGCCAGAATAAGTTAACCAAATATTTTTCTGTTAACTGATGCAAATGCAACCGAAATAAAGTTTTTGTACTGATCCTTATCGAGTCAATGGCTTAAAGTGTGTTAGCATTCGGCACGTGTCGGGAGCAGAGCCGCGTCTAGTCGAGTCATCACTTATAGACAGGTGGCCAGACGAACTCACCTGCTATAAAAATACAGAAGCTCCACGAATGCAAGACGTGTATGACTCCTCAATGAGCTATTCGGACTCACTCCCGTTTCGCAAGACAATTGAAAGCATAAGTCACTCTGCTGGCGCTGACTATATGCGGCTACAATGCTGCATAAGAGACGTCGTGACTCAAACGGTCATCTTTGAAGTGTCACATAATAATTAATAAAGTGCATGTAAGCGGCGAGCACGTCTGCAGTGACTAAAAATATTGATGAAGCGACAAAGGTCTGTCAAGGCCGTGACAAGTAGTAAATCTTGGTTTGTACGTTATACTTTGAATCACCCTAACTCGCGAGTGTATCAAAGTAGGCCATCTGTATCTGTATTCCCACCGTAGTGACATAACGAGGTACTGCATGTTGCACACGCCAGCTAACCGTTATGTCAGCGGCATTATCGCGCCTCGTGTAGTCGTGTCGACCTTGTCGCTATCCCGCACACGCTGTCTGACTGCACTAGAAAATGTTCTTTACTTAGTACAGTTGCCATCGAGATCATCTTAAAAACGGAAAAGGTTCTTCGAATGATTTTATTATCGCTAATATAAAATATGGAATTAAATTTAATAAATATTATAAATAAAGCGTGTTTTTTCTCGACTAAGCTCAAAAACACCGTTTAATTAGGTCCGGACCGCCAAAAAACATAACTTGCAAGGTCAGATGGTTAAAGGAAACATGTCGGAGACTATTAATTTCCGACAGCCGAGAAGTCTCGATAGATCGGACGAATTATAACATCATTAACCTTCAGCTCTAGATCGCTGTTTAGGCGGCCTGCTTACACGTGGCGGACCTTTACGTCACGCGTTGCTAAGCTGACTTGGTCTCGGTCGTCTTTACGACTCGCGTAAACATAAATAACACGCTCTCTACGAGGCGCGTGCACGAGGCTTGCTTAGTTCTGTAATTTGCATCGTGACTTTCGTCAGTCAGCGGGAAGTTGAGATTTGTCCCAAGCACTCACCTGCATTCTTAATTTTCACGGTCTCACCACCACAATCTGAGATAGGCTTCTGCTCGTATCTGGATCGGGATGGTCGAGGACAAAAAGACCAACGTGCCTTGGAGGAGGCCTACGTCCAGCTGTGCTGTATTATTCAAGTGTACGAATGTGGATTCATGCATTAACTCACCTATAGTTAAAAGTGATCACGACGACGCCTTTGGAGACTAGGTGCTCAGGGCCGTACACGTCGGAGTCTCCGGAGCCGAAAGCAAAGCCTCCGCCATGGATAAATACTAAGATCGGTCGGAGGTCTACACCATCCACCCTTGACACGCGTGGTTTCGGCAGCAAATGCCTTGGGGATCTGAGTTCACTCCTCCCTCCGAACTGTGCGAGGTCCCAATGCGCGTGTATTTTGCTTTTATTTCTCTCTTGCACAAACGTCGGCTCATCTTCCAGCGTCGGCAGCGCATCCCAGGGCACGTGAATGTTGGCTCTGATGCAGTCTTCCGCCATGCCGTTCTCAAGCAGATTTTTCCCGTACATGAGCTTGCCGTAGAGCACATCGTGTTGTGGGCAGATGGGGCCTTCCTCTCTGGCGTCAAAAAACCCCTCCCACGGCTCGACTGGTGGCAGCTCCTGTAATTTAGAAGCGCTCACTTAAAATAGGAAAAAACGTGGTGCCCTATTCGCTAACAACATTGGCGATACTGGTATACGGCTAATAGAGTTGCAATTTAAATAATCCTTTGGGTGACTGTAAGGCGTGTGGATATTTAGTTTTTCACTATTGTATAGACCTGGAGCCCACCGGTTAAGGTGCTCTCCTGCGTCGCAGTCTAGTAACGCACCTGGAACCGAAGGATTCCCAGCGGCTGCGTGGCGTAGGGCACGCCGCGGAAGCTGGCGTAGGGTACGCCGCGATATGTCCGGCGCCGACCGCACACCAGCCCGGCGTCCGTACGCGCGGGCACGGCGCACTCCTGTGTTGCTGAACATGCTGCGAACAAATGAACAACAAAGTTTTTATGCCTTACCTTTTCTAGAAAGCCAGCCACTGACTTCCTCAATGGAGCCAAGAAAATTCACTCGTCTGGTATATTATTTCGTTAGACGTGTTCTTTTTCCAACTTCTATCACCCCTTAATTCAAGATATAGTCTAGGGCATGTACAGTCAAGTTGAGCTGGTTTCACTTCAGCTGCCGATTGGTCTCGAGTACGAGTACATTTGCGGTATGAATGACCACGCCTGTCTTCGATCCGGGCCCACGCAATGCACGCTATTTAGATTGGGTGTGTGCGGGCGTATACATGTATGGTGTCCATTCATTTGACTGAAGTCGTCCAAACGGCGCTACTGTCGATGGGTGAAGTATAATCCTAAATTTCGGTGTTCTGCCGTTGTTATTTTGTTCTATATACGAGTAACAGTGTACGACCGGGTCAGTAGGCTACGTCATGAAGAGGCTCTTACGTAGCACGCTACGCTTTTCGTAGACTGTTCCGTGGTCGCCGGTCGGTCAGTGGAAAGTTGCCGATAGTGCTACCATACACTGGTGGTGACACGGATGCTTGTAGGTTTTTAAGTTCAAATACGCGCGGAACGTGTTGAAACTGCGTGAAGCATTGTTGCACATTTAAGGCGCTGGGGTACTAACTTGCGCCATCGATGGAATAAAATTCATAACTCGAATACGTTTTTTTTCAAACAGTAAACATAAAAATCTTACCCATTCTGACAACTATTTTTAGAGCCTATAGGATTAACAACCTAAGACTTAATCGATTTCCGCCAAAAAAGCCATTTTTAGCGGAAATCGATGTAAGTCCTATTATGTTGAAGGGTCACCATCACCATCTAGTGTGAGTGAAGATACCATTGGACGCTGTATAAATCATCTCATTAAGTAGATGCAGATGCAAGTTATGAATTATATTTCATCGGTGGCGGCAGTTAGCAGACCCCATAGCCGCCATAAAGTAGACCCCATAAATTTGTTCCTTAGCACGGGTTAGTGCATTAAAAATAAAAATAGTGTAATCATGTGGGTACAGTGATATCTTTCCAAACGATGTTAAACCTAACTGCAAAGTAGGTAGTCGGGGCTGTAAGTAATGCAATTTGCTTAAGTCAGATGTCGCTGCCTGTACGTAATACAGAGAATAGTTTAAAGAGGTCCGAAATTTCACTGATGCCGTGTGTCGCCCATTGGCTCAATTGGTAGAGCGCTGGCACGGATAGCCAGAGGTTGCGGGTTCAAATCCCGGCATGGGTGAAATTATTAGCCTCTAAATAGGTTTTTAGACCCCATAGCGTTAACGGGTCTAACGCGGATTTTTAATAGGTAAACTGAATTACCTCTATTCCAGCTGCAATTATGGATATTGTTATATTATAGTACATTACAACTAGGGTGGTAATACAAAGAAAGGCCGAGATCGCAGAAGTTTGCGACCAGCTGCAAGGGAGGGACGTAAATATGCGACCGCGAGCTTTCTTTTTACCTCCCGTGTTGTGTACCTACATCTTTTTATGTCTACACTTGGCCAGAAAGCGGCTTTTTCCGTACGCGCAGCGTGCGGAAAAAGCCACTTTATTGCCAGGTGTGACATAAATTATATTTTACGTTAAGGTGCTTTTTATGGTCAGTAGATCAGTAGTATGGCGGGATTCAGAGGTTCCCTTGCTTAATCTAGCAATGGGCTAACTAACTATCAACTGGGGTATCATTTTGTCGAAGTCAGTAATTATTCAAGGAAGCAATTCCGGAAATTAAGTTTTCATTGTAGAACTTTATAGTATACACGATAGTAAAAGGGCCATATCGACCAATTGATAAATTAAATTTATTCAATTGATTGCTGGTGAAATAGTTAAGAGACCTTAGATTTTCGAGCACAGAAGCAAATAAGCGGAACTTTTATTGTTCCATTCCTTAAAATAATTGTAAAATCGTTATTTCGTTTTAAATTACGTTATAATAGCCACACAATAAAAAAAAAATAATTTTATAAAGCATCAAATTGAAACGCGGGTCCAAAAATATGTTACGTACACTTTGTGCCAAAAGAGCTGTATAACATTAAGGATTATTTAGATGACAATGACATCTGGAATTAAAGCCGGTGCAATGCATGTGTTCTATGTTGTTTTATAATAATTATTAAAATTAAGGACTTTGATTATACTAATTTGTTATTAATACAATTAATAAGATTTTTTAATTTATATACATTTAATATACTATAGTAACGACGTTGAGTTACTATAGTATATTAAATGTATATAAATTTGTATGCCCCACAGGCAAAACATGTTCTGTACCTCGCACAAATACAACACCTTGTTTAAACACAACACAAAATGTTTTAAAAATAAAGCTGTTTTTCTTTATGTTTAGGTCTGGAGTTTTCCATTTTTTCTCCAAAATGGTCTAGATTTTGGAATGGACACCTAGTTTATTTTGTAACATTCAATAAGTCACAGTTTCTGTGCAATTTTGAGTAAAATACTTTTGTTTAAAAACCTATTTAGAGGCTAAAAATTTCACCCATGCCGGGATTCGAACCCGCAACCTCTGGCTATCCGTACCAGCGCTCTACCAATTGAGCCAATGGGCGACTCACGGCATCAGTGAAATTTCGAACCTCTTTACAATATTCTCTGTATTACGTACAGGCAGCGACATCTGACTTAAGCAAATTGCATTACTTACAGCCCCGACTACCTACTTTGCAGTTAGGTTTAACATCGGAACGATATCACTGTACCCACATGATTACAGTCGGGGCTGTAAGTAATGCAATTTGCTTAAGTCAGATGTCGCTGCCTGTACGTAATACAGAGAATATTGTAAAGAGGTTCGAAATTTCACTGATGCCGTGAGTCGCCCATTGGCTCAATTGGTAGAGCGCTGGTACGGATAGCCAGAGGTTGCGGGTTCGAATCCCGGCATGGGTGAAAAAATTTTTAGCCTCTAAATAGGTTTTTAAATTTGTTCCTTAGCACGGGTTAGTGCATTAAAAATAAAAATAGTGTAATACTTTTGTTTGTTGATTAAAAATACTTTCCTAGAAACGTGACTTTTTGTTTATCTTTATTTAACCGACTTTAAAAAAGGAGGGGGTTCTCAATTCGACAAAATGTTTTTATGTACGTTTCCCGATTACTCGAGGACGCTTAGACCGATCTGTAAAATTATGTGTTATTTAAAAGGATCCCAGGTGGTCTCATGGTCATCAAGTCAGGATATGATGATGGGATTCTGGAGAAATTGAGGCAACTCTTCAAATTTTAAAGGCACACTGCGATTTGGATGTTTTTTGTAGTGCTTCGTGCATTTGCTTTCGGAAAACAGAATTTGGTAGAGTCGTTTGGTATTCGCAATTTTTTTTTTTTTGTTAAAAATCGACTTCTAAACTCTAAGCACTTATTTGTTTAGGTTTAATTACTATTATTTCTTTAATTTTATGTGTTGACATTAAGTTATTTGATTGTTACCGGATAAACTTACTAGGCATTTGTCGGAAGAGACCGACCAAGTTTCGCTCTGATTCGCAGAGCTTAAGGTGGTTCAGGGTCCTCACTAGCGCCACCAATGGAGTAAAAATCATAACTTTAATTATAATACGTTTTTATCTAAAAGTGCACATGAGAAATCTTAACTACTGTGACAACTATTTCTAGAACTTACAGTATAGAACCGGGGATTAATAATCTAGGACTTAAATCGATTTCCGCCAAAAACGTCCGTTTTTAGAGGAAATCGATTAAAGTCCTAGGATATTAATACTACAGGTTATATGTTCTAAAAATAGTTATCACAATTAAGATTTTTGATGTTTACTTTTTGAATAAAAAAACTATAATACAAGTTATTTTTTTAAAAACCTATTTAGAGGCTAAAAAATCCACCCATGCCGGGACTCGAACTCGACTCGAAATTTATGATTTTTATTGCATTGCTGGCGCTAGTTAGCTCCCCTAAGCGCCTTAACCAATCCGTCAAAAGGCCTAGTAAGTTTATTCGGTAACAATCCAATAATGTGTAGAACTCAAGAAAGTCTTACTTCAAAAATTAAATTATTTTGTTCTAAGCACTAGAAACAGTTTTTAGTGCTTAGTGTTTCGCAGTCGGTTTTAATGTTATACCTATATTATCAGCAAAAAGGTGAGTTTATTTTTCGTGTCAGCAAAACATTTATTATCAAGAGTTGCATAAGTGCATCGGCGAGTGAATGTCCTAGTGGTGTGTGAGTGTGTGTGAGACGTCTCTGCTCATTTTACGCGTGTTGGGCAAAATACTATTATTCCTGTTCCACGATTTTTATTTGCAAACACCTGTGGGGAAAGTTTTTTTACATCTGTCGTCTTAATATGACTCCATTCTACAATAGGTATTCTATCTAAAGGAGGAAGTAAGAACTTTATATATTATAGTATATAGTGTATATTTACTTATATATTATATGTACTTATTGAGTATTTGTCAGCTTATCTAATTTTAACCAAGTATTTCTTCCGTTTTGTTTTGAATGCCTACCATTTAATCTCTTACACCACCTGTGGTTGACTGGTATAAAATGCTTATAGCATTAAGTCCGCCACATTGCCATTGTATTTTTTTACTTATGTGCAATAAACGTATTAATAGTAATAATAACTAGCCGGCGTATACACACTGCGTTTTTTTACTGACTTTTGGCTTTGACACTGTATTTTGACCGGCGGGTTTGCCGTTCCGGAAACGCAAGGAATATCTTAGGGAGAGAGCAGGGAATTCAGAGGGCACATCATAGCGATATCGAGCATAATAAGAGCCGGTTTCCCAATTGAAAATTTCACTAAGAAAATACTTAACGGTCTGTCAATTTGCTGAGAAATTCGAAGAGACAGCTCTGCAATTAACCGTTTACTTAGCGAAATTCTCAATTCAGAAACTGGCCCTAAGTGTCATACATAACTTTGGCAATTAGTTGAATTGATAATTGTACCATTAGCCTTTAAGGGCTTTTGTAAAGCCCTCAAGGCTTATAATACCCCGCCTGAATGTTGCTCTTTATGGTGAGAAATAAACCTTTACTTTATAACTCTTCCCGATTTATTAATTTCCCGAACAACATGACTGGCACTAAATGCAAGACAGCTCAAGAAGAAATGTCAAGAAAAAAATCTTTGCCAGATGTTTCTACCCATTGCTTCTTCAATTGCACGCGCACAAACTCATTAAGTCCTTCAAATGTCAATGTAATAAAAACATCAATAGTCTCACACCGGCTTGGTACACTTTTATCTTAAAGGGAACCTAGTCGCAATTGCACTGTTATGACCACAAAATTTAATTCGGCACAGAATTTCACAAGCTTTTCCAATGCAGGTATCCGTATTAGATAAGGTAAAGGCTAAAGGTAAAAGGTAAAAGGTTTCTGTATTGAGAATTTCACTAAGGAAATAGCTAAGTAATGTTCTGTCACACTCTTTTCTGAGAAATTAGAAGAGACAGAGTTGAGTATGTACTTATAGCGAAATTCTCAAATGAGAAACTGGCAATGAGAGTATTCTTTATTGTACACACCAAGACACTCTTACAAAGAGAGTAGTCACAAAAGAAGAGATACAATTGGCGGCCTTCTTGCTGATAGCAATTTCTTCCAGGCAATCTTGTATTGGAAAGATTGCCGAAGGGGAAATTTTGACGCGCATTATGTGCTAATACGAATATCAATGTACATTCGTATACATAATAATAATTTAACCATACATAAACATTAAGTTATAATAACAAGCAGATAGGAAAGTGTGGCATACCTACATATTTTATACACGGCAAAAAAAAATTAATGCAACTACAAAAAAAAATATTTAAAGAGAAATCATTTTATTACTTTGTATTTAAATTTAGCAGGAAACGGGGAGCGCCTTATCGATATCGGCAGTTAATTCCACAGCCGGACTGCCCTTACGGTAAACGAGCTTTTAAGAACCAATCAGCTTAAAAAGGAAGTGAAGTATTTTTTTTTTTTTTTTCATTTAGAAGAACGGCAAATACTGGTGACCTACATTGGGCCGCCCCTAAGGTTGCTAACTTACCGGCGGCCAGGGTCGCCAGCAGGGCTGCGAGGGCGAGGGGCGCCCGGTACATGACTGCGGGGGCTGCGGCGACGAATCCGCGACTGAAGTGTCCTCGCCGTTGCCGCCCCACTATTTATATTGCGCGCTGCAAAGAAGCCTTTTGCCCGCGCCGCCGCATACTCCGCCTTCCAGCCGGCTGTCTCTCAGAGACGCGCGCGTCGCACGGTAACCGTAATCAACATCGGCCTGTAGCTGCATACATTTACTAACCCCGTTGCGGGGACGTTATATGAATACTAGGGCAACGATGTCGTACAGTTGCGGTGATAACGGACTATCTCATAACGCCTTGTATCCCAATTTGGTATCAACCCTTTGTATGTCCTTACTGCTGGGGCAGCGTCTCTTCCTGCATCGCAGGAAGGCTAGGCTATACTCCATCACGAAAGCCAAGTCCGTTGATGAAGGATTGTAAGACAGTGGCAGCCCTTAATTTATGCCATTTAAATTTGATAAGTCTTAAGTCTCTATTATTGCCACCATTTTGCAACCTTTGATTAAATTAAAATCTTTATTAATTCAAATTCTTGCGAATCAAAACCAAAAAGAAAGTAATTTGGAAAATGCACTCGTTCCCTTAGGAATGTGATCAGTTGGGCAGTCGGACAGGAAGTACTACTATATATTTCGTAATATCTTACCCAAATGCAATGGTAGTTATGTTATTATTGCACGATTGGCCTTGACACTGACCGAAATTACTTTGTTATCTGAACGACAAGACAGAGTAAGGAATTTCCACACATTATGACATATTGCATTACCTTATCTTATTGTATATCGTCTTTGCCAAACTTTCGATGCTGAAACTAGGGTAGTCTAGAAGCTTTTCGCGAGAAAAGCAGTTTAAAATCATTACTTACGGGAAATCCGGGAGGCGCGCCTTGTCTTAGACTCCTGTTCCTCAAACACGATGACTTTTCGGATAAGTAAAGTTGGCCGAGGTCGGCTGAACCCACTTGGCAACGCGGTGGCCACGCGTTTTCCGCTCAAACTTCCTTCGACGTTCCGGTTGGTTTCAAACCGATAATGTTCAAACTAAGAAGATATGGAAGAACCAGCCGTGTCGTACAATAAGAGAGCTCTTTGAAATATTTTCTATGAAAACTCGAGTGGTGGGCAAAAACCTACAGAATAGCCATCCTGGCAGCTTTATCCGAGGTTCTTCTTCTTCTTCAGGCTATATTAGTCCACTGCTGGACAAAGCCCTCCCCTAATGAGCGCAAGGTTGCGCCATCATTAGGGGTAATGCCCATAATACCCACGCTGGGCATGCGAGTTGGGGATCGCAGTTTGGTGGAATTTTACTGCAGGAGGCGCTGCTACCCACCCCCCGGGTTCTGTCCCTTAGTCGCCTTTTACGACACCTGCGGGAAGAATTTGGGTTGGTGCTATTCTCTAGGCCGACACCACACAGCATCCGAGGGTGCCAGTCCAGATTTAGCCGAACATTACCTTTTGACGGTCGTGTCAGGCTAAATATCGACTGAGCCTCCTAGTCAGTCAAATTCAAGTTTTGTCAATTGTACCTGCTGGACGATACTTTAATGGGTGTTTGTTAGGCTTTCCTGTTAGGTTTAATAAGAATTGACTAATTTATAATACAACATAACATTTACATACAGGCACATACATTGTTTCCGGCCCCACACTAGGATACCCTGTGTCGTGGGAACCAGAAGCGAACATGTAAACAACCAAGACCTAGGTTTTTTTTAAATCTCCAGCCGGGCTTCGAACCCGGAACCTCTTGCAGGGTAGGCAGATGCGCTACCATTGCGCCACAGAGGTCGCTAATATGATCGATCTATAAGTGCGCGAGCTACCCACACTTTATTCATATTAGTAATTATTATCCCACATTAATTTCTGGTTTTGTTTTTGGACGTGGTGGCACTTCTTCTTCGTCGTATCCTCGTGACTGAGGGACGTGACTATGGGGCAGCTTCCGCCTCCAGCGCCTTTCATTCTGATTAAGCGCCCTATGGCTGCTTTAAGAGTCCCTCCCGATTGTTAGACAGCTGGTAACACTAGTCCCGCGCCATATTTGCCGTTGCCCACACTGCTTTATCAAACGAAGCATGACTTTCACAAAATCAGGGTATTTATTTATTTTATACGAGTATGTTTGTGGGCTAGTTTAGGGAAGCTTGCGTGATTTATGTAATCTTCGGACATTGCACGTCTCACACATCTCTTTGGAGTGGAGTGGTCCTTCTTGTAGGTACTTCATCATCAAGGGTTGAACTTCAACTCTCAATCTTTCCATGGGAATGAGCTTTCGGCCTGTACCAGTTTTGTTCTGGCATTATGTTTTGTTATTAACCGCAGCGTTTTCGGTTATCGATGAGCGCGTGTTGAGCAAGATCGCGCTGTAAGCCGCGGTATCGGGCGATCGTACGTCGATCGGCGGGTTAGGGATTATTATGTCAATGTTGCGCGCTCGACACGTGGACGCTTGCACGCGCTGTCCGGCTCAGTCCTGACATACATAGGAAAAGTTTACTGGACTGAGTAGACTCAATTAGTTTGCACTCACCACTTACGTCGTCGCAGAGGACTTAGGAGCATAATAATCATAAATCGACGCAACTCGAACGCTTGCACTAGTCCCTGGACTTGGACCTGGCAAGGACCACTCAGACTGTGTCCATTCGTACAAATATACGGGGGCTCCCAGTGAGAATCAAATCCACGTTCTTAATTATGCTAATCAGACGTGATACCGCAAGACCAGAGGCAGTTTGCATAACTTTAACTCTAACTGGTGAATTCGAAAACCACTAATCGTAATTAATTAAAATCTTAAGTCATCTTAATCATCAGCCATTTGCCGCCCACTGCACGACATAGGCTTCCCTCGTGGTTTTCTAAGTAATCTGAGTGCTTAGTGCGAGTTTTTTAACTACTCGAGCGCGTTAACGTAAACTCATATTTATATGGCATCGAGGAAGCGCCACCTAGCGACAAGTAAGGAAATTAAAATTGCTGAGTGCGAGTTGTAATGGTTTACGTTGAGAAGTGAACACGTTTACCAGCGAAAACACGAATAATCGCGAGTGCGAGTTGTACTGTGACAGCGTTTTGCCAGTTCGAACGGTTAACTTACGCATACTCACTACTCGATGCTCGATTAACGCGGTAGTCAAGTTATTCGATTGGATCTGTCAAACTCGCACTCAGCACTCTCAGTAGTAAATGTAAAATGCAAAAATACCTTGTATGTATGTCCCCTTCCCGTTTTAAGAAGCTTCCACTCTCACTCAGGAGCCGTACGAAAAAAGTTTCAGAAATTAAATTGAGATTCACACTATGAGGATCATACTATTTTTATTTTTAATGCACTAACCCGTGCTAAGACAAATCCGTGCCAGACCTCTGGTACGGATAGCCAGAGGTGAGGTCGCGGGTTCGAATCCCGGCATGGGTGGAATTTTTAGCCTCTAAATAGGTTTTTAAAATTATGAGGATCGTTCAGACACCAACATATTGGACTTCCAAGAGAACTAGGGCGGACAGGGCACAAAAATATAAGCATAGTATTTTTCACTGAATCAAATCCGTCAAGAAAATGCCACAGTTAGTAAAGTCTAGAAGAAAAGTAGTCTGTGGTAAAGATTTAACCAGCAAAAGATGCAACCACGGATTAAATAAAGCGCCTGCAGAAGCGTTTTAGTAGCATCGTGTTTTTATAAAAAAAACGCCATTATTATACTCTTTTTTTGTAAAGAGGTTCGAAATTTCATTGATGCCGGTGATCGCCCATTAGCTCAGTTGGATAGAGCGCTGGCACGGATAGCCAGAGGTCGCGGGTTCGAATCCAGGCATGGGTGGAATTTTTAGCCTCTAAATAGGTTTTTAAAACGCCATTAGTATGTTATACTAACGAACCGTTTGTCAGGTACTTATAGCATTTTTTTCAATAACAGGATGTAATTGACCCTTCACTAATACGACCTCTGTTGATTCGACAAATCATTTCAATATTGCACTAGGTGAATCTAGTTAGGAGCTATTTATTTATATACTTTTGATTCTTAATCATAAATAAAAACCGTTTGAAAAGGCTTGTAGCTACTGCGGCGAAATAAACTATTTCAACGTGGCTGTATATTTTGATCCGTTAAAATTGTTTATATTATAACTTATAAGAGATCACATTATCTAGATATAGATAATGTGAGTTGAAGGCAGATAGCTGGCACCGTCTGGATGAGGATGGATGGGGGAGGCCTATGACCAACAGTAGGCTTATTTATTTGATTGATTGATGAACCCTTTAACATTTTTTTTCCTTAGTGTATAATGAAGTTCGCTAGTAATATAATAAACGGATCAGCTAGTAATATAATAAATGTGAAAGTTTGTGAACATATTTGGATGGTGGTTACTCAATCATGCAATAACGGCTGAATGTTTTTACATGAATAAAATTGAATAAACAAATGAACATTGATAAAAATTGAATAAACAAAACAAATAAACATGAATAAACCGTGGGATAAAATTTTATTCTTAAATATCTTACAGATAGGCTTTATTCAAGCCTAACTCTAAGATGTTTATTTATTGCGTTGCCTGGGTAACAAGAATCGTATAAACGGTCCACTCCACTCCGTTACACATACTTTTTAAAATAATAGATTAACTATTATTCAATCTTATTGCTGTTAATTATCAACAAATTGCAATTAAGATCAATATTTATTAATTTTATGGTTTGTAGATTAAAGGAAGGTATTTTCTTGAAGATATTCTTTAATTTTATAATAATATTTATTCCTTAAACGCATTATTGACAATTCTATTATTGGTGATTACTTTAAGATTGATTGAAATTTATATGCGCTTTGAGACACACACACACATAAAGCATAATACATTGATCACCATAACAATAAAAAAATAATCGCATTAATAAATAAAAATGGAATTCTCGGATTACAGAAATGACATTCAATTTAAATCATAATAAAAATGAAATTCTCCAATTACATCCCATTAGATTACTTAATGCTATTTCTGGAATCATATGGCACTACTCTGCGTGCGCCACAGTAGAAACGTTTAATGTAGTTTGGTAGCTTATTAAGGACTTTCAACGAAGCTGACAATGCGCTGCTAGAGTGTAGCCTCAACCGTGGCACCTTCAGTGTCAATAAATGAGCGGTTAGCAGCGTAACTTTCGTTATCAACCCTTGTATGTCCCCACTGCTGGGGCACGGGTCTCTTACTGCATCGCAGCAAAGTTATGCCATACTCCACCACGGGGGCCAAGTCCGGGTTGGTGGAGGATTGTAAGACAGTGGCGGGCCTTACTGTCAGAAGTTATCAACCCGCCCACAAGGCCTCCGACATGGCTTAGCGACTGTCATTACATGACAGTTGGCACCAACGGCTTAACGTGACTTGCAAAGCACGGAAGCGCGCGGAAAAATGCCACTAGCGGTAGTCACCGGACGGTCACCCATCCTGCGCCTGACCGCACCCATTGCTGCTTAACTCAAAGATTTATTCCAATCACTCGGTTCGCCTAGGCCACAAGCGCTCCAGCGTAGCTTTAATAGTTAATGATATATCAGTAGGTGCTAATTTACGATGCCCGCCCGCCTCGTGTCAGCCACACCACAGTCCAACAAAGGCTGTTGTGCAAATTAGGCAAAATGAAAGTCTCCGGACGATAATTAATAGAACCGCGCACAACTACAGAAAACGAGATGCCCCGCAAACACGTGTCGTGTATAGATATACGATTGTAGGCGTCTAGGTATAATAATAGACAAGTGATTGTTTTGTTTTGAAGTTGCTATTAGGTACTAGGTTGCGCTTATAATAGGAGTAAATAAACTTTATATTGAAAAATCATTATTATATAAACCTATTTAGAGGCTAAAAATTCCACCTATGCCGGGATTCGAACCCGCGACCTTTGGCTATCCGTGCCAGCGCTCTTACCAACTGAGCTAATGGGCGACTCACCGGCATCAGTGAAATTTCGAACCTCTTTACACTATTCTCTGTATCACGTAAAATTGTCCTTAGCACGGGTTAGTGCATTAAAAATAAAAATACTATAATCATTATTATATGTTTTGAAACATCGTGAGGAAACCGTCCGAGGTGTTTAAATACCTCAGCGCTTGAAATTGCCAATCGCCGGTGGGCACGCGTGTTGTGCCCTCTCCCTCTGTCTCTCTCTTTCTCTCTCTCTCTCTCTCTCTCTCTGAGAGAAGGCCTATGAGCTGCAGCGGGATGTTTAAAGGCTACATAATTAACCCGAGATTTATATCCTTAACTATGAAGAGTTAGCCGTCATTTGACAGGCAAGCTCGTTAAGTCTTAGACCCCGTCTTGTTAAACACCATCAGGCGTGACCAGAGGGAAGTGTTTATTTGACCTACTTAATGAATAAAAACGGTCTGATGCGGGATTTGAATCCACCCCTCGTAATGCAACGGCATATTGGTACACACGAGACGGGTGCATGTGATTTATAGGCGGCGATCCTTGTACCCCCGGCGGGTACAAGGATTTTTACAACGAAAATCTTATTTTTAATGCACTAACCCGTGCTAAGGAAAAATTTAAAAACCTATTTAGAGGCTAAAAATTCCACCCATGCCGGGATTCGAACCCGGTCTTAGCCTCTAAATAGGTTTTTAAACGAAGATCTTCCTATTACAATCTTAACCTATATAATATTGGGGTTTGTATATCTCGGCATTCAAAAATTTAGAAAACGCATTTTGGCTATATAACGTATAAATGGGATTAAAATGAATTGTCAACAGGTGGTTATGAAGAGCTTTTAAGTAGTTGTCATAGTTGAGAGTTTAGTTTCCTGTTTTATTTGCCTAATAAATTTAAAATAAAACTGTAATTAGGCCTTATAAGTAAATTGAAAAAAATGCCACTAGCGGTAGCCACTGGATGATCAATCATCCAGCTCCTAGCCGCACATGTTGTTGCTTAACCCTAGTGATTGACTCCAATCACCCGGTTCCACTAGTTCACAAGCGATTGATGCATTTGGCGTTGGATTACTTAATAAGAAAAAAAAGTGCCAGTAATCCGTTCGTTCCGCTAAGTTTAATATTGTTTCCGGAATAAAACCGCACTGATTTCAGAAGCAAAAAACCGGCCAAGTGCGAGTCAGACTCGCGCACCGAGGGTTCCGTACAAACCTGTATTATAGACCTGAGTATTTGGTATGAATTTCAATTTAATACCTCTACGCGTTTATGAGGAAATGGGTAGTAAGTTTAAAATTATTAAAAAAAATATATTATGTGATGTAACTAAAAATTTATGGTTTTCGTAATTTTTCCTTTATCTATGCTATAAGACGTTGCTTCGTACCAAATTTCAAGATTCTGAGTTCACGGGAAGCACCCTGTAGGTTTTGATTCCCTTGCAAGTGTCGAAAATTTGCGGCATAAACGGCTGTATCTTTTGATTGCGTTGGCTTAGAAGTTTGATTTTTTCACAGCTTCAAGGGACAGTAGACCTGAGTAATTGATAGAAATTTCAGCTTCATACCTCCACGCGTTCCTGAGAAAAAGGGTCTTGACAGACGGACGGACAGACGGACAACAAAGTGATCCTATAAGGGTTCCGTTTTTTCCTTTTGAGGTACGGAACCCTAAAAACAGCTAATATAATAATATATGTATATATTATCTATGCTCAATCGATTAAAAAGCTGTTACTAATAGGTTTAGGGAATTGCCGTGTCCACTAAATAAAAAATAGTACTAATTACCCCTTCCCTTTCTCAAGGAACTGGCTGTTATAAGTTATAACATTCAACCTCGGGTCGCGTGACGTCACATCCGATAGAATGTTTAAGCCGATACAAAACTTTAACTTTAGCCCAATAAAAATTTCACTTCACACAACATACTTAAAGTGGTCTATTTAATCAACAAAAGCAAAAGCTGACTTTTGCTTTTGTTATGGAGTGTCAACTGATTGTCACTCCATTTCAGTAAGTCTGAGGCTGAAATTCAGTGACGAAAACTAAGCAAAGACTGGTCTTACAAATGTCCAAATCACGTACATTTTGACATTTCTGAGACCGGTCTTAGCTTCAGTTTTCGTCTCTGAATGTCAGCCTTAGAGAGTTCGAAGGCTTTAAGGCGCTTTGGGTTGCTCTGTCTAGGGCTGTAAGTGATGCAATCTACTTCAGCCAGATGTCGCTGCCTGTACGTAATACAGAGAATAGTGTAAAGAGGTTTGAAATGTCACTGGTGCCGGTGAGTCGCCCATTAGCTCAGTTGAATAGAGCGCTGGCACGGATAGCCACAGGTCGCGGGTTGAATCCCTGCACGGGTGGAATTTTTAGCCTCTAAATAGGTTTTTTAAAATTGTCCTTAGCACGGGTTAGTGCATTAAAAATAAAAAAAATAGTATAATTATAATACGTCTGTTTTTCAAAACGTAAACATCAATTATCAATACCTATCGTAAGCGGCCGTTTTAGCGGAAATCGATTGAAGTCCTATGTTATTGATACTACGTTCTAGGCGTATGTTCTAAAAATAGGTATCACAGATGTTTACATTTTGATGTTTGCTTTTTGAAATAAATGTATTATAAAACAAGTTATAATTCCAATAGTGGCGTTAGTTATCAACCGAAAGCACCAAGTAGATTCAAGTCAGCGGAGTCGTAGTTGGCAAGGAAACTGCAACAGTGCAAACTTTATTATGTCCGAGTGATTCAGTTGACCCGAATGGGAGCCCCGACGTCTGATTGTATCAGACCGGCACGTGGTGCAACGCGACTCCACGTTTAGGCTGGGCGCATGCTGAGACGCAGGCGACACACTACAGCGCAGCACAGTTCAAGTACTGCGCAGTGCGCTGCGCTCTGTGCTGCGTCGCCTGCGTCTCAGCATGCACCCAGCCTTGAGGTGCAGCATGACGACGACGCGCAGAGGCGCGGCGACACATGCGCCCTGGGAACCGGTGAACGCCTGCCCTTCTATTACGTAACAGTGCCCGGTTTCTGCTACACTAACAAACCGTTAATCTACTGTTAACAGCTGACAGTTGGCCAAAGTGCATACAAAAATAATCATTTGACAGCTGTTAATAGTAGATTAACTACATACCCCCGCAGAAAAAGGGTTGGTTATAAAAAAAGGGCCGTTAATGCCGCAAAAAACGTATTTTTCGAATACAAATTCCTAGGGTACTTCCCGTTGACCTACAATTATGAAATTTGGCAAGTAATATAGCATTATACTACAAATATAGAAGAAATAAAACTATAAGTTTGTAATTGAAATGTAAATAATCATAAAAAACTTAGGGGGAAAGCTCGAAAAACTGCGAGACTCGTTTCCAAAACTATTTATAATATGTTAGTAAGTATCTACCTAAAGTAGTATGGATGGGTGACCGTATATGACTATGGCTAGACGCGCACGGGTTACTTTTGTCACCGTGACTGTTTCGTCACTCTTATCAATACCGTGGATATGTATGGAGACAACTGGGTGACATTTCGCGCATCTCCATACATATCTACAGAGGGACGAAACAGTCACCGTGACAAAAGTAACCCGTGCGCGCTTAGCCTTACGCTAGTGGCATGTTTCCGAGCGGTTCCGTGCCGTGCTTCGCAAGGCACGTTAAGCAGTCGGTGCCTGATGCCGTCGATAGATGGCAGTCGCCAAATCTGAGGCCTTAGGACAGCTTGAAAACTTCTGAGAGTAAAACCAGCCACTATAGTCTTACAAACCTCCACTCCGGACTTGGCCCCCGTGGTCCACCACGGCGGTATGGCCTATACCTTCTTTAGGAATGATACCCGTGCCCCTCGGTGGGGGCTTATTGGGTTGAGGATGATTACCTACATAATAGACTCGCCACTCGACATAGACTCGAACTTAACCGTTTTTTTACCTGCAGTAATTTTCCATCCATCAAGCAATGTGTTTGTTGTTTGGCTGCTTAGCGCTGCAAAAACATAAGTTTGCGCGTGGATAATGCATTGTTTTGTGTAACTATAACAGTGATGCATCACCGTCCTTAGAAACCTCGATGTATGCCGTCATCGATGTATTTTTTAAGGTTACGTACGTCAAAAAGAACTAAACGGATCCCTCATACGGATCACTTTGGGCCGGTTTTTTAATTGAGAATTTCACTAAGTAAATGCTTACGTAACGTTCTGTCATGCTCTTTTCTAAGCAATGCGAAGAGACAGCACTAAAGTAAAGTATTTACTAAGCGATATTCTCAATACAGAATCTGGCCCTTTGCTGTCCACCACCAGTCTAGACAATTTTCCATCCAATTGGCACTGAATTAGAAAATAAGTGAGTCGGTATTTGCTTTTATTAAAACAATAATTAACTTAGTTATAAAAACCGTCTTAAATACAAATATATTATTGGAGCTACCTATGGGCGGTATCGGCAAACTCAATCTTTTGTTTCATGCATACCTATCAGATGATTATAACGTTAAAGATTTATTTATGATTATATACATTTTACAATGGATTTTGCACATTATTTTTTTCATTTCATACCACTTTGTTTTGTTATTACGATTTCGAACCTAACTTTGAAACCGCCTTAATAAAATTAAAAAACCAAAGATGTTATTTCTTTCAAATCATTAATATAATTGTTTATCAAGACCATTACGCCTCCAATGCTGTTGTGCACTTCTTTTAACAATAAACAATATTGCTAGCAATTAAAATACCGAAGGAAGGAAGTGCACGAGCATTGAGCACGGGTTACTATTAAACACGAGAAATATGCAAGATCGCTACCACGAGTTGCTGAAACAGTCAACAAGCGACTCAGAGTGTGTAAAGGTCAGCTACTAACTAGGCAACAATATTGGTATAACAATGCTGCGGATGAATTCGAGGCCAAGAAGCGACTCGGAAATTCACGATGGACTCCAGTCTGGGTACTACGATGACGTTAGACCGTTAGACGCGCGTTTTTGAGTGATGGCCTTGAAATGCAACAAAAGTTGTTTTGTCCTATTAGAACGCAAAAAAGGCAAAACATAAAAACTGAAATAAAAAGTAACCAACTACCCCACTGCTGACCATTAACTACTAAGCAGGCGAGACTAACACAGAAACTTTACAATGTGTTACATTACTGAATTTAAGTACCGCCTGCTTAATAGACAGTGATCAGCAGTGCGTTTGTTGGTTATTTTTTTCCGTTTTTTGGGTCTTTAGTGATTTAAATTATCTTACTCGAATTTAGGCGGATTTTATGTGGCCCTTAACACTCGCGCAAATACGACGAATCGATTGAGATCTGACTTGTCAAACTCTGACTATTGGTTAAAGAGCTATGGGATCATAGATTCATGTAGAGCACCCAATGTCACTTTTTGCTGATGACAGCACCATAACTGTACAATGTAAAGATATATTAACATACGAATACGACATAAATAAAGCGCTTAAATCTATGATACAGTGGTTAGACAACAATAATTTAAAAATAAATCTTGTTAAGACTTATATAATGCAGTATAGTCAAAGGATTTCACCAATATCAGACCTTGAAATAAAATACCAAGACAAACCTATACACAACATAGAGTCAACTAAGTTTCTTGGGTTAATAATTGACAATAAATTATCGTGGAAATCACACATAGAAAAAACATGTAAAAGGCTTTGTAAATCGGCATTCTTACACTACAAACTTTCACCAATAGTTAACTTAAATACTTTATTGACAGCATATTACAGTCTTGTGGAATCTGTCTTAAGATATGGCGTTATATTCTGGGGCAATGGTACTGACCGTGAACAAGTCCTCATAGCACAGAAAAAATGTATTCGAGCAATGTTTAGATTAAAACCCACTGAATCATGTCAACCCTACTTTAAGAAACATGATATACTTACATTTCCATCTCTCTATGTATTAGAAGTACTAATGTTCGTCAGAAAAAATCCTGCTCTGTTTCCACGCATCTCAGAAGTAAATGGTATGCGCCTCCGTAGAGACCCTACCCGCCTCAGTACAAGAATATCCAATACTGCTTTCATGCGGAAAAGTATTTTATGCATGGGTCCTAAAATATATAATAACCTGCCAAAGAGCATTAGGGAATTGGATAACGATAATGTGTTTAAAAGAGAGGTTAAAACTATACTCCTCAAAAAAAGTTGCTACAATTTAAATGATTATTTTAATTTGACATTCCATTAATCCCAATCAATTACATAATGTTATTTTAAATAATTCAATATAATAAAAGGATATTACAATACAATAATTATTTAAATAAATTTATTATACTATGACATTTCAATTCAGCAGTCATGCTAATCATTTCATACATTTTATTATTTTATTTTATTTTAATTTTATTTTAATACAATTATAACTCTTAAAAACCGAAATACTGTAAATTTTCGTTATTTTAAGATGTTAATTTAATATTTGTACGCCTTTACGGCAAAATATGCTGAAGCTTTATTAATTATATATAAGAACTTTTATGTACACGCATGTTTCACAAATAAATAAATTTGATTTTGATTTGATTTGATTTGATTTGACATACTTGCTTAGATACTACGAGCTAAATGCATTAATTTTCTCTTTGGGCCCCGCCACAGTCGGGTACAAAGCAACGGACCGCCACTATTTATTGGGAAACTGGTATCCTATCAGAAGGTCAGCAGTGATATTTATTTTATTCATTTATTAGATACACAAAAGCGCTACAAACATTCCAAACATTAAATGGCATAAAGACAGTCAAATCAATCCGTAACTTGCATACAGCATGTTTTTAGGGTTCCGTACCTCAAAAGGAAAAAACGGAACCCTTATAGGATCACTTTGTTGTCCGTCTGTCCGTCCGTCCGTCCGTCTGTCAAGACCCTTTTTCTCAGGAACGCGTGGAGGTATGAAGCTGAAATTTATATCAATTACTCAGGTCTACTGTCCCTTGAAGCTGTGAAAAAATCAAACTTCTAAGCCAACGCAATCAAAAGATACAGCCGTTTATGCCGCAAATTTTCGACACTTGCAAGGGAATCAAAACCTACAGGGTGCTTCCCGTGAACTCAGAATCTTGAAATTTGGTACGAAGCAACGTCTTATAGCATAGATAAAGGAAAAATTACGAAAACCATAAATTTTTAGTTACATCACATAATATATATTTTTTTAATAATTTTAAACTTACTACCCATTTCCTCATAAACGCGTAGAGGTATTAAATTGAAATTCATACCAAATACTCAGGTCTATAATACAGGTTTGTACGGAACCCTCGGTGCGCGAGTCTGACTCGCACTTGGACGGTTTTTCTTTTTTTAATACTATAACGGATTGATACGAGTGAGTCGTGATGGATTTCAGGCACACTATCTGGATTACTCAAAATAATGTTGTAAGATCAGATATCAGAGCACTGCTGGGTTTCTGAAAAAAGCTTGACTCGCTAGAGTGATTTCGCATCCGTGCTACGGCAGTGGCCGTACAGTGGCCCAAATGCAAAGCTATATGCGGGAATCTCAGGTCCAATTTACTAACTAGGCAAGGGGCGTGGCGCCCTGACCTAGACACAGCACTGCGCCGGCGCGTCGCAGCATAACAAGTGCGCGTGGACCGCGCCGTGTTTTCATAACAAACAACTCGTGCATGCACAGTACGCGCCCGCGTTTGAATCGCAATGGGCTTTGTCCCTAATATACTAGTATTGTGATATGAACCCTTATTATATCCCCACTGCTGGAGCACAGGTCTCTTCCTGCATCGCAGGACGGTTAGGCCATACTCCACCAAGGATTGTAAGAAATATATCGTGATATTTGGTACAATTGATACGGCACTTTACATGTGTTATTTGATTGTACAATCATAAATTAATAAGATTTACAGGTTTCTTGTATTTTTTTGAAAAAGTGTATCTTTCATACGACGTTTTATTTTTTTGTTTCACATGCAAATGAAAGATACTTTAATATTTTTGAGTTAATGATGCCAAGACGTTGCCATCACGGTGTTATGTAAAAAGAAACATGAGCTTTTCTTCGTTTGCAGAGATTTACACAGAATGATGATTCTCTCATAAAAACATCGTACTTTACTGACTAGCCGAGATTTCGGTCGATTACGTAATTCCATTACAATGTGATACTTTTCTGTTTGTTTTTTTTTTCATGTGTAATCTAATTAAACTATGCCAAACTAAATAAATTTGGTGTAAATAATTACCTAAAAACCCAACGCCACTCTTGCTCCACCGAGGAAAACAGTATTTTAAAATGGATTAAATTTCCTCCAATCGAGCAAGTTTCTCACTCGAGTCGAGGAATCAACTGTCAAAGCCAAGGTTCCCCGGGACTAGGGCATCCAATCCCGCAGCATTTTTGTGATCTCGGTATTTGCGGGATTGATATTTCTCAATCCCGCGGGATCTCGGTATTGGCGGGATCCCGCAAGTGTGTATGTGGTACATTAAATTGTATATTAGTAAATATAGTGTAAGGATTGAAGGATACAAAAGAAATAAAAATCAACATAGCTTTATTAGTTTTAATTATCAAATCAAGCAAGAAGTACGATTATAATGACATATTATTTTTTTTGGAAATGTTTTCGTAAGATACATAATGTATCATCTGCCAGGCTGCTGCGAATATGTGAAGCTAAATATCCGGCAGCTGAAAAAGCCCTCTCGGCTTCTACACTAGTGGGCGGAATGCATTTAAGTGCATTGTATGACAAAGATAAATATTTGCCTAGTGTACCTCCAGATTCATACAAAGTCATCTCTTTTTTTATGATGGAGTCAATAGAATTGATTTGGTAGGAGGGTGTTTCTTTGCTGCAGATCAGTCCCGCAAATCCCGCGGGATCCCGCGCATGTAATCCCGCATTGTGCGGGACTGAAAAATGATGCGGGATCTCGGAATAACGAGATCTCGGAATACCGGGATTGGATGCCCTACCCGGGACCTACCTTAGAGTCTCCTCGAGAAAAAAAAAAACTTCTGCCTCTCAAATAGCAATGACATCGCCATTGCCAACATAAAAAACAAATTCTCATTCGAGTTAAACCACAGACTATATTGATTGTACTCAGTCGAGTAGTACTCCAAATACTGAGTGCTTAGTGCGAGTTTGACAGATCCAATCGAATAACTTTATCACCGCGTTAATCGAGCATTGAGTAGTGAGTATGAGTAAATTAACCGTTCGAACTGGCAAAACGCTGTCACAGTACAACTCGCAATCGCGTTTATTCGTGTTTTGGCTGGTAAACGTGTTCACTTCTCAACGTAAACCATTACAACTCGCACTCAGCAATTTTAATTTCCATACTTGTCGCTAGGTGGAGCTTCCTCGATGCCATAGAAATATGAGTTTACGTTAACGCGATCGAGTAGTTAAAAAACTCGCACTAAGCACTCTGACTGGTAATACTAAATGAGGAAAATGCCTCCACCTCTCCTCGACTCCACCTCCGTTGAGTGTTGAGTTGAGGAGGCTTTCAGGAACGTCTTGGAATACGGGTGTAAGTCAGCTCACGTCAAGACTGACAGAGAACTTAAATGCAAAAACCAAAAATAAGTACTAAGTACTCCCACTCAGCCCTGCGACTAGGTCTCACACCTAGGATCGAGTGTCACACACTGAGTGTGTATCCAAACTTCGTTTTCTTGTTGAATTAGAAGGATTGGCATTACGCCTGTACTCGTATTCAATATAAAAACAGTAAATATAAAAACGCGTGTCAGAAAACACTTTGTCAACACAAACCACTTTAAACGTTCCGAGTGCCAAACCTGAGTCGGTGACATAATCAACTGATTTACACTTAGCTAGTAGAGCTAACATGCCAGGGCCAGACTGGTCTTGCAGTCTCTTTCTGGCCTTCGGAACTTCAGCTTTACGGTCTCTTTTAGGAGTAGACAAGAGCGGAGTCTACGCATGTCATGTTACACGTACACACCTCTTGTTACTTCACCTCTAGAGTAAGTAAAATATGCATAAACGTACGTGACATAAACTGACGCCTGTATCCCGGAGAGGTAGGCTGAGACCAGGGTCTGCCACTAATGCCACGATCCTGAAAGATCTCTTGTATAGTGTATTATATACTGTGTAAGTATATATTAATGTGTAAGATTATTTAATTACACCACATTACTATATTTTTTTTGCACGCCTACCAACTTTTTCGTTAACCTCCAGCGGTTGCCTGGTATAAAATGCTTATGGCGTTAAGTTTAAGTGCAATAGAAGTATTAATAATAATACCTTTATACTTTATTGCACACATAAAAATCATAGAGAAAGCTGAATACATAATAAAAAAAGTGTGCACGGTGAGCTTATTTCATTAGAAATCTCTTCCAGCCATCCCTTGGTATGGTGATACGGACATTATAAACGAGGGGGTAAAGATGATTACAACCTAGATTTCTTAAATGTAAATAATGGACTCATTAGTCTGCATTGTTGCATGCCGGTTCCAGGTACTTTCTATCTTACGCTTGGCTAATATATGGATGGCCCCTAAATGATCGAAAAAGGGTAAAATAAATAAAATGTAACATAACCTCACTCCGGTCTCCCAGAGGGGGAGGGGGAAACCGGGTACTGTCTTTTGCCACGATCCTGACAGATCACCTTTGCTTCATCAACGTTCAATCGTAGTTGCATGCACGCACGCCAGTTTCGGGTACTTTTATTTTCCCCTTTACACTCCCTATTTGGTCGGAGCATGTCCGCCTGGGACGTCCCTTACCCGCCCTTCCACCCACATTCGCAATATATATATTTGTTTCGTCAATCTATCTTCCTTCATCCTCTCCACATGTGTCCAAACCAACGCAACATTCCTTTCTCAATTCTAGCGACTACATCCTCTTTCAGTCTACAACGTTTACAAATTTATAATTGTGAAGTAAACCTCTAGTAGAACAGAATGCCAACATAGTAAACTCTAGTAGAACAAAATACCAATAAACTCTAAATAACAGATGTAACCACAGATAACCCGCATGCAGACCATCTTTCTTTTCTTCTGCGCCAACGCAGATAGTTTCATAGATGTTACTTGCAACTCTTATTGTTGGCAGATCTTGAAGCTATATCGGGTTAGGTTATCGCCGGGTTAATCACCTGTTCGTTTCCCTAGAAACCGTGTCACGGGGTCCGACTGGGAGCAATCCGGCTTGCAGCTACATAAACAACTTGCAGAAGGTCCAGACAGACAGGCCGTTAACATGCAATGCTTGCCATACACTTCATACCAGTGTCCATATTTATATTATAGTGGCTCATTTACGATCTAAGCTTCGTTTATATAAACTGTATTTATATATTTATACGTATAAACCCTTTTGTACTATGTTCTGTATGTGTGCTGTTGGTGTGCCTAATAAAATCAATACCTTCAAGTAAACCACCAATGTTTATCGCTTCCAAGCTTGAAATGTTTTGGAGATTACACCTGTCTTTGACTATGTTTTTCTGGTTAGTGCGAATCTTTTCACAACTATGTTTACAATGTGCGAACCTCAATCTTGTGGTCCCTTTAGTTCTTTAGTCGAAAAAGCTCTCCGAATCGTGCTTTATGATCAATCGCTTAGTTATAAAATAGATATAATTTGTAAATGTTATATTGTTTAATATTGCACTACCTGCTAATCTTGTCTCCAAAACTTAGCTAGTAGATAATGCTAAGTAGCATTAAGCTCGCCTATGTGCAATTTTTTTATGCAATAAAGAATTTTAATAATAATAATCGCACTGCAAAGGTTACCAATGTGAGATCATACATGATGCTTTCATCCAAAAGTTTATTTCGTGCCTGTAACTTAAAAGATGGCATTTTTTATAGGAGAGCCCTTATCATCCATACTTATTTTGTCTCGGATCATGGCGATGATTCTGTCTCTGTCCAGTGAGTCGCCACCGGTGCATCTTGTGCTATCTGCTCTTATATTCTTACGTAACCTGTAGGTATTTGTGGCATATCACCGGTGTTCCTACAGAAATTTTGTAAATCATCGGTCATTTCGGACAGTTCAAGTCCACGATCTCGATCCCAGATAGGTATACAATTTGTGCAACGTGATAAGCTTGTCCAATACACTTCCTCGTCTCAAGAAATACTCGGACCTTGGTCGAGAAATATCATCTCCATATTTAAATCAGTAGGTGTCTGAAAGTTGTATCGCACGTTTATTGTCAGCAGGAAAGTTGGCAACGTGAGTGTAATCACAGAACCTTAGGTCTGTCATATCAAATTCTCGGCTTCTCTTTAGGTCGATGGTGCAAGTATGTTATCTTTGTGTATATTTTGTTTTTCTGGTGTACAATACATTATAGTACCTGGGCGACCGAGCTTGGATTGTTTACTTTAGAGTTTTCGTAGTCAACAAGGAATTGGAATATAGTTTCGCCATGAGCCACCGACTGCCTGTCCCCAGTTTAGCACAGGGACGACAAGTAGTAGAACTTGCTAGATTCAGCTCAAGATGTTATTCTACCGTTTTCTACCGTAGAATAAAATATTATCACTGTGATGTGAGTCGGACTTCTCTGGACTTAAGTTTAAGTCAAATTAACAATAATTACAAAAATTAATATGGTTGCTCTTGCGCGTATATCGCAAGCTCTAGTACTACTATAGCACTAGTATAGTATACTATTTCCAACAACATGTTAAGCTCGTGACTGCTAAAAAAAACCCAATCCACAGATAAACCTTGTCGGTTTCGGGGGGTGGGAGGCATTATATTGCATTAATTTTTTTCTTATGTACTTTAAAAAACGAAATTAAAAAATAAAAAAAAAATTACATAAATTTTTTTAGGGTACCCCCCTACAACTGACTTAGCGATGCCATTTTTTTTTGCCTACACCATAGTGTTGGGTATTGTTAGATCGATCGTTTAAAAAATATTCTGAGTGTCGGAGCACCATTTTTCGATTTCATTTCAGTGTGCGAATGTGATTGAAGCTTTTGACCGCAATTTTTTGTTAGACAAGGACGCTTGTAATTAAATAAATAAAAGAACAAAAAATCAAAGAAGACTCGTCAATTGTGACCCAAAAGCGCACCGGCGCTGAAAACTGTCATGTTTTCATTATAAAAAATAATTACATAATTTTCTCAATAATTTATGGCTATCATGGAAAATACCTCTCGTGGTACTGTAATGCAGTAACATAATCGAGGCCCAGGTTAACACTAGTATCTCAGCACGTGTTAAAAGTGACAAATTGTATAATATTCATATAGTTTTTTATAGATCTAACCCTCTGAAACCCCTCGCATACTATCTTCGCTAAACTATCTTTAGAGTCATATTTTTTTCGAAATCCTTGTACAAGTTTCCGAGGTTCCGATTATCTTGTCTACGATGCAGTGGCTGGCGGTTCCGACCCGCTGTATTGCCATCCGCGAGGAGGCTACACGGTACAGGAATTGTGCGTTATAAAGGTAACCTCTATTAACATGGCAGCACCGTTATATTCTTTTTAATGCACTAACCCGTGCTAAGGACAATTTTTAAAATCTATTTAGAGGCTAAAAAATCCACCAATGCCGGGATTCGTACCCGCGACCTCTGGCTATCCGTGCCAGCGCTCTTTCTAACTGAGCTAATGGGCGATTCATCGGCATCAGATAAATTTCAAACCTCTTTACGATACTCTCTGTATGACGTACAGGCAGCAGTGCTGCAAACCCCACCAGCAAGAAAAAAAGGAAATTTTGAAGAAAACATCAGGAGACGCCAAAAAAAATCGGGAGAAAACAAAAAAATACCTTTTCGATCAATTATGAGTTTAGATTAAGTAAATTAAGTTAGCGAAGCAGGAAAATACAACACAAAAAACGCAATGCTTTTTTATTCAATAAAAATATGACTTAAAGATTGTGTTCAAAGTAAAATAACAAAAAAAAACCTTTTGACACTCAAGACTTGACAGTTAGGTAGATTGAAGTTAGTAATTTGAGTTGCCATTAACTAAAAAAAAATGCTTCTATTTTGGCCAGAGTATCAAAAGAAAATCTCCAATGGCTATGCACACTTTCAACAAGTAAGTACATAGGCTGCTACTTATGTATGCGGAATCTGGGATTCCAATAATTTTAAACGCAATGTCTGACCTCCATGGTCAAATTCGTTCTTTTTTTAAATACGGCCGCTAACATTTTTCTCTTATATACGTAAGTGTTTTGTTTTATTTGGGTTTAAAATGTCATATCGCTGAAAAAATGGAACTCACTCGTGAAAATATTCGTGCTATGATTTATTACGATTTTCGACGTGGTTTAACGCAACAACAGTTCTTAGATCAATTAACTTCGACTTTTGGTGGTGAAGCTCCATCAAAAACGACTGTGTATTACTGGTTTAGTGAGTTTAATCGCGGGCGCAGTAAGCTCACGGACGAAGTTAAAGAAGGTCGCCCGAAATCGGTGGTTGTGCCACAAAATATTGAAGCTGTGCGAAAACTAATTATGCAAGACCGCCATGTTACGTATCGCAAGATAGAGGCTATTCTGGGCATATGTATGACGAGCATTCATAAGATATTACATGAACATTTGTCTGTAAAAAAAAGTTGTTCGCGTTGGATCCCGCACAACTTAACTCAGGATCAAAAAGATGCTCGCGTCGAATGGTGCAAGAAAACCTTAAAAAAATTCAACGGAGGTGACTCAAAATCTGTTTATAATATCTACACAGGTGACGAATCCTGGATCTACGCGTACGATCCCAAAACTAAACAACAATCAACAGTTTGGGTGTTTCAAAATGAGCCGAACCCTACGAAAGTGGCTCGTGCAAAAAGCACTGTAAAGCAAATGGTGGCCTGCTTTTTTGGTATTAATGGCCATGTGGCTACAATACTACTGGAGAATCGCAGAACGGTTAATTCGGAGTGGTACACGACCATTTGTTTGCCGGAAGTATTTGAAGAAATACGCCAAAACAACCAGCGACGCAGAATCATACTTCACAATGACAATGCCACCTGTCATACATCTCAGGAAACAACATTTTTGGATGGTCAAAAAATAGAATTGATGAGTCATCCACCGTACAGCCCTGATTTGGCTCCCAATGTTTTCTATTTATTCCCAAATGTAAAGAATAAATTACGTGGTCAACGATTTTCGACCCGTGAAGATGCCGTGCGTTCAAACAGCACGTTTTGGAGATACCTCAATCAGAGTGGTAAAAGTGTTTTACAAATTGGTTTCATCGAATGCAAAAGTGCATCGATCATAGTGGAGAATACTTTGAAAAACAATAAAAGCATATTTATCCTTATACATTTGTTTATTTTTTCTATTCCGCATACATAAGTAGCAGCCCTCGTACAGCAAAAACATGTTGTGAATAGTTCTTTTTTTCGTAGAACTATCCATTGAGATTGTGTTAGTGTTAGCTAGTTATACTATTTTAATTTTTTATGCACTAACCCGTGCTAAGGACAAATTAAAAACCTATTTAGAGGCTAAATATTTCAACCATGCCGGGATTCGAACCCGCGACCTCGGGCTATCCGTGCCAGCGCTCTACCAATTGAGCCAATGGGCGACTCACCGGCATCAGTGAAATTTCGAACCTCTACACTATTCTCTGTATTACGTATAGGCAGCGACATCTGGCATCTGGCTTGCAAATTGCGTCACTTACAGCCCTGACTACCTACTTTGCAGTTAGATTTTTACATCGGAACGATATCACTGTACCCACATGATTATACTATTTTTATTTTTAATGCACTAACCCGTGCTAAGGACAAATTTAAAAACCTATTTAGAGGCTAAAAATTTCACCCATGCCGGGATTCGAACCCGCAACCTCGGGCTATCCGTGCCAGCGCTCTACCAATTGAGCCAATGGGCGACTCACTGGGCATCAGTGATATTTCGAACCTCTTTACACTATTCACCCGGCATGGGTGAAATTGTTAGCCTCTAAATAGGTTTTTAAGTTAGCTAGTTAGTTAACAAAGGTGGAATATGCAGAAATTCAGGAGATTTTACTAAATTCTACAAATAAAACGGTAGATCAGCAGACAGTGCCTAAAATCAGGAGATCTCCCGATAAACCAACAGAGTTTGCAGCACTGTCAGGCAGTGACATCTGCCTGAAGTAATTTGCATCACTTGCACAGTGTTATTTCGCGCTCGCACTAGCCCACGAAGCAGTGGCTGGCGGTTTCGAGCGGCTGTGTTGCCATCCGCGGAGGGGGTTATCGCGGCCGCGCCACGTGTCAGCAAATGAAGCTGAGCGAGACATAGCGTTCAAAAACAAAGCGAGTATGTCATCGATTGACAGATAGATATGTAGAATATTAGTTACTGTATGTGCACCCGGAATTGCATAAAAGACTTAAAGAATAACATAGCACAGTACAATTGGCGGCTTTATTCTTCTTCTTCAGGCTATATTAGTCCACTGTGGGCATAGCCCTCCTAATGAGCGCCATAGCACAAGGTCGTGCCATCATTGGGGGGCAATACCCATAATCCCTACGCTGGGCATGCGGGTTGGGGATCGCAGTTTGATGGTATTGCACTGCAGGGGCGCTGCTGCCCACCCCCCCGCGGCCTCATTACTAGAAGTAATTTCTTCTAGACAATGACTTCTAGTTATATATATATATATATGTACCGATTCAGCGTCCTTTCATTTGGCATCATTGTGACGTCCACCATTACTAGCAGGTTTAGATCGACTCTGTCGGTGAATATTAGTTACTAAATTACCTGCTATTACAGTGTATTACTTAGTTTTTCCATAAAGTAATTTATATCGATATACAAATATATGTATACCACCATGCACACTCATTGCTATGGGAACCCCCTTCCATATTGCGATCTATTTAACACCCGGCGAATATTTTATAATATTATTTCACATCATCGACTATACCAGCTCCTTCAGAATGCGACGTTGCCATGTTGTGCGTCAATACCTAATTTCCATATTTGTATTATTGTTTGAAAGAATACCACTTCTTGCTCGATAGGAACGTGTGTTGCGTTCCTGGTAAGTAAAGCGTCCGAACTCCGGACCTGCATTTGTCCTTAGTTTTTAACACAATGAATTCTCAATTAAATAAAGGGTCGAAACTTTTCTGGATTGTATCTCCTGGATGGGCCACGCTGTTAGCTTATCATCAGGTATGCCTTATGCTTTGCCTATCCAGTTGAATACCAAAATATCCGGATATTGGAATACAAGTGGATGTATGAAGGTAACTTTGAGTAGGAAATATGCTAAGTGACCGTTTAAGAAAGAATGTTTAAATCAATGTGTATGAATGTTACACCGGTATTTTCTTATGGCATAGGCGTATCGCGCAATTTTATTACCGTATACGAAAGTCATATGTGACCAGTCATATGTCAAGTGACCGTCTTCTTTTTGACTTGAAATTTATTTATTTTAATAATTGAAGACCGTCAATTTTCTTAAAATTGCTCGGTATGCGAGTTATTTGAAATGTTGGGCAGGGTAAAAAAACAAACGGGCGGTTGGTATTGACCTCACCAGGAGAGCTGATAAAATACGGCGGAGAGAAGTTGCATAAGCTGGTCTGGGAACTATTTGTTCGCATGTGGGAGCAGGAGCGCGCTCCGGATACCTTTAAAGAATCGCGCATAAATGCTCTCTACAAGAACAAAGGTGACCGATCTGACTGCAACGCTTATCGCGGTATTTCGTTTCTTTCTGCCCCCGGAAAGGGTTTTGCTAGAGTTCTCTTAAACCGCCTAAAGAACTTGTCCGTTAAGATTCTGCCAGAAATCCAGTTTGGCTTCCGACCGGACCAAGGCATATGCGAAGCTTCCGACAGCGTGCCTCGGGAAGCTCTATCGTTGGTGCTAGGTAAGCTTGAGTGCACGGAAAAGTTTGTGAGACTGCTTAGACTCCTGCATGACGACATGCAATGCTGCGTTGCCATAGACGGTGATCAGACAGACTTCCTCCCCGTTACCTGTGGGGTGAAGCAAGGTTGCGTTTTAGCAAATATTCTGTTCGCCTTATACTTTGCGGTGGTAGTTAGAGGAGTCTTACAAACTGTTTCTCAAGGAGTTCGAATCCGCTTCCGCACAGACGGCAGCCTTTTCAACTTGGCTAGACTTAAGGCTCGCACTAAAGTCTCACACGCACTGATCACCGAGATCATGTATGCTGATGACCAGTGATAGGAATGGAGCGGGCTTATTTACCTAAACTTCGAGGAACAGAGACAAAAATCGGAGACTTCCTTACGACAATATTTTTTTCCGGGACATCACTTAAGTAAATTAAAAATTAATGTTATTCGGAATAAGTAATTGGTCTATGTTTACTTAAAGCTTAAGACTATACATAACAAATCACAGAGTCGTATTGTCCCGGAAAAAAATATTGTCGTAAGGAAGTCTCCGATTTTTGTCTCTGTTCCTCGAAGTTTAGGTAAATAAGCCCGCGCCATTCCTATCACTGCTGATGACAATCATGTGCTTTGTAGCAGAATCCCCAGACGGCCTGCAACAGCTAATGTCAGCATTTCACCAAGCCTGCCGTAAGTTCGGCCTGAAGATCAGTGTCAATAAGACGGAGGTGATGTCCCTGGACATACGGTCACGAGACACTGGCCATAAAACTTGGTGAGGATGTGCTGAAGCAGGTGGATAAATTTCGCTATCTGGGGAACACTGTAACATCCAAGTGTGACCTTGATGCTGAGATAAATAGCAGGGTAGGTGCCGCAGCTGCAGCATTTGGCAAGCTGTGTTCCAAGGTCTTCTGCTCTCATGACCTTAAGTTGACCACTAAGATATCGACATACATGGCAATCGAGCTGCCAAACCTCTTATAGTCCTTTGAGAGGTGGTGTGTATACCACCGCCACATTTGCACTCTGGATCGCTTCCACCTTAAATGCCTTCGTACCATCATGAAGATCAGATGGTCTGTTAGAGTGCGAAATACCGAAGTTCTGCGACGAGCCAATGTTGGTGGCATTGAGGCCTATTTAATGCGTCGACAGCTTCGGCGGTGCGGTCACGTATCTCGTATGGCGGAGGAAAGAGTGGTGAAGCGCATCTTATTCTGAACTAGAGGAGGGCAAGCGGAATCATGGCGGTCCCCTCCTCCGGTACAAGGATGTTCAAAAGCGATACATGAATAGATGCAACATAGAGCCCTCCCGCTGGGAACGGGAACGTGGCAGCACAGCGGCCAGAATGGTGCAGGATGGTGAACAGTCAAGTACGTGAGTTCGAGGTTCAGCGTAAAGCTGACCTTGATACCAAACGCGACCAGTTAAAGGCTCGCCCACCTGCTGCCATTACATATAACTATGAGAACGGCATGCTCACGTGCCCTCAATGTGCACGGAGTTTCGCCGCGAAGATAGGCTACATAAGCCAAGCGCCATATTTCTGATTAAGGGTCAAAGTGGTCGCCATGGCCGAAATCGGTCGGAGCAATCATCATCATCATACGTCACACTATAAGTTTTGCGTAACTTAAAAAACAACATGTTATAACCAAAATATTATGTTTATTGCTTTTCAAAATACTCTCCTTTACATTTTAAACATGTTTTCATGCGATCGAACCATTTTTTTAAAACCATAGATCTGAAGGCATGTTTTCTACGTGCTGATTGAACGCATTTACTGGCTCTTCGGAGTTGGTAAAAGTAAAACCTCTCATCAAATCTTTGATTTTGGGGAAAACACAGAAATCACAGGTTGCTAGGTCGGGGCTATGCGCAGGATGGGTTACGAGTTGTACTTTTTCGGAAGCTAAAAATGACTTATTTTTACTTTTGCCGCGTGTCATGATGTAGGAGAACGCGGCTTTTTGGTCGTCTTTCGCGAATCTTTTCTAACACCCTGGGTAAACAAATGGTTGAATACCACTCGGCATTAACATTCTTTTGATCTTCAAGTGGAATTGTACAGATGGGACCCGCAGCTGAGAAAAAAAGGGATAATTTTTTTACCAAGGTTTCTCGCCTACTTCACTTTTGTTGGCCGGTTTATTTTTTAAACACCCATTCACAAGATTGCTGTTTTTTTTCGTCTTTTTCGTCTACTGTGAAAATGTCATAAACAGCATTAGAATGTCCATGGTCGTACTCTAGTAGCATTTGTGAGCACCATTCCACGCGAGCCCGCTTCTGCTCGCCTCTGTCAGTTTAAGAGGGATCTAACGACAACGAAGTTTGCCAACTTTCTATTCTTCGTGTAAAATTTTCTGAATTTGGCTCATACCAATCCTCAATTAGTTCTCGAATTGTCTCATAGGTAATCCGCGAAATTTCTTCAATTAGCCGCTTAACAGTAGCCACATTATTTTCGTTGACGGCAGTTGAAGGAGTCATGTAAAGAAACTCCACCTCTCTAAAATTCAGCAAACCATCGCCTCACGGTGCTCAAACATGGTGCTTCTCTTCCAAAAGCATTTTGAAGATGAGCGGCTCAGTTTTGCGGGGAGAGAGAACTTTTTATGCCTTAATGTATGTGTACGCTACCGCATGTGTACCACTTTGTACCAAATGTGACCTCTAATTTTATAAGGAACACTATTCCCTAAGATACAGGTTTTGCTTAGTTTAGGGGATAGAAGAGTGACACTGTTTTTAAACTCATGTTGTACAGCCTCTGCCTATTTTAAGTGTGTGCGTACCTATACTTTAGTCACTGTCTCTGTAAATTGACTATATTCGTGTTTTTGCTATATGTACAATAAATAAATTATTATTATTACATATATTAAAATCATAAAAAATCATCGCTCTAACATCCTTTCGACTGAATTCCATTTTCGTTGCGTACGTAGAACTTTGATGTGTGATAAAAAACAATTGACCAATGATTTCCCCCGCCGAATGTCTATTATTACTAAAAGTTTTCAAAAAATATAACAATCGAAACTCAAATAGTTCCGATTAGCTAGAAGTGCAAAACTTTTAGTGTGCCCCATGTAGTACATGGTACTCGTTTATTTAATAGTTTTTAAATCTCTCATGATCGGCAAGTAGGTTCTTATTACCTCCAAATGGGGCTTGTAGGTAACTAATTAGCGGTCTAGGGTAATAAATAATGTAGCTAGAAAAGCCCTAGGGCTAAACAATAAAAAAAAAACACTTCTTTCAAAAAGTTCGCGTACATCTAACCATCATACTGGCAATATAACATCATGCATTCAGCATAATGACCAAAGAGGTCGCTTGCTATTCAGCCTTGTCTTTGTGTGAGTATAATAGTCATCAATTTTAAATATTGAACGGCGAAGCACAATTTCGTTCTTGAAAAATAATTTAAAACGTTATTGCCTTGATTTTTTTAATGAAAAAGGCAAGAATAGAAAACTTTTACTTTAAAATGTTTTATTCTTGTAATGCCGGTTTTTTTACTTACCTCACAATCGAGATGTAAAGCAGAATAGTTAACTCGGGTTTAAGCATCAATTGCACCCTCGAACTTATCTCGGGCTGCAATTGATGCCGTACTTGGCTACTAATATACTATTAATCATTTAATAGCATTCGTTTAATATAATCGTCATGAGCTTTAAATTAAAATTGCGCTGTTTATGTAAACAGACGCCAGTTGGTCGAATACTGTGATATGCTTCAATGTTTGGCGTCCGTATGTTGTACATATATAAGCCACTTCTTCAAAATACGAACGCGTGATACTTAGCAGTGTGAAAATTATGGAGCAACTAACGCCCGTTTAGTTGTTTATTCAAGACTATATTCATGTTCCTTAACTTCAACTTAAATGGTTCATTAATTATTATTAAAATATTGGTATTTTTTTATTATTTACTAATATTTATTAGTCTTTTAGTAAATCAGTATTTAGTAACAGGGCCTTTGGCTAAGTCTTTGGTCAACTTACGTTATTGTGACCTTATAAAACACTGCCCATTAATTTTCGTGAAATGATAATAATTTTAATCAACATCTCGTATTGAGTTTGTTATAGGTATACAGATGAAACAGGACGTGGAACATCTGGTCTTAATCTGGTCCATATATTACTCTACTATATTTTACTGTATTTCAAGTACACTTACATAAATAAACAAAATGCGCTTAGTGCAAAATTGTAAACAAACTTAACGTCTCGTAATTCAAACCAATGCCCTCAATATTATCACCGCGATAAAAATACGGACCTCATTAGTCGTAAGATACAAATCCTTACTGAGGATTTTCAGATAAACTTAAAAATTACGCTTAGTACAAACATAACATTTTATACTGCAAACACATAAATAATATTATATTTATCTAGTCACATTGATTATGTATGGACGTCAACAGTCGTAGGATGCAAACCATTAAAGACAATCTGACGTCCGTATATTAAAAAACACAAAACTACCAACTATAACATTATTTCACTGATTCAACTCACAATCCCAACACGATCACTGTGTAAGACATAAAATTTAATTTCCTTTGGTCTCTACCGCGACCACTAAACGTTTCTAATCTATCAGACTGAGGCTAATTTAAGGTTTCCTATACCATTACATTACAACGAGCGACACATATTTTCGTTTCTAATAATATTTTACTCTAAAAAGGAGTATGTTAAAGGAGTATGAGTGCACTACAAACTTACTAATAACGAACACAAACTATGCATTCATTTGTGGGAAAATGTCAAAGCGAGCAGCAAAATCTTCAGTACTGAAGTGGAAATATTAAGTTCTCGGGAACATTCATGGACGTCAAATGTTGCTCAGTATGAATAGAACGCGTCAAACCGACATCTGTATATTATAGGTCTCGCAGTATTGAAACTATTTCTCTTAGAACGACACTATATCATCACTCATCAGCTCTATTTGTGATCGGAGCCTAGGTATTAGGTATTTCTTATTGATTGACAGTCAGTGTCTACCTATAGCTAGCAGGAGTACAAAACTAAGTGCCTACCCTACCTACTCCAAGTGCATGAAATAAAGTAGTAAAAACGAGTGAATAGGTACGTACTACAGTCACATTTGAAATTATAGTACAATTTTGAACCTTATTTCCTTGACATAAGTTCCGTAAAGTGTACATATTATTAAAGGCGACTGTACGTACATACTCGCGTACCTGTTATCAACTTTAATAAATTCTTTAAATTAATCTTTCAAACCCAAAATAATGATAATAAGTACTAAATATAATAGGTAAATATTGAAACGGCATTCAAAAATTTACTCCTCGTCGTCGTTCAACCTTCTCTTTGAGAACGGCATTTCAGTTACATTAACACAATCGTCACAAATTAGATCGCACTAAACGGCAACGTCGCAATTCGCAGCAACAAGTGACGGGACGCCAAATGAGGCGCACTATGAACTGGCGATTGAAGACAGCAGCGCCACCGATATTGGCTACGAAAATGCGCGGAACTACGGAATTATTCAGTTCAGTCGGAACGGAAGAAAAATGACTTCCAAGTTTATTTTTTTATTTTTTATTATTTGTGGTCAGCAGCGTAAGAGGAGGCGATTGGAACGGGTCTCCTATTTGACTTCCGTATATCGGACGTCAGAAGCAGGTGGACGTCCGATTAAATGTAAAAAAGCCCATAATGGACGCCGAATCTGTTGTAGGATGTAAATATATATATATATATATATATATATATATATATATATATATATATATATATATATATATATGACATATGTTATCTATTCTTTAGTTGCACATACTACCCGCTTCCTAGCTTTTTCCCTCAATGGTATTCCCTCAATTCCCTCAATACTACTCTCTGTAAAAAGTATCGGGAATATGTCAATAAAAAGACCCGCGTAAAAGAGGTCGTTTTAATTTTTTTACTGCATGTTGGTAGCACTACTGATTTAGCGCAGATTCAAGAAGCTAGTGCTCGAAAATCGACGTATGAGTCTGAGGCCGGTATTACAGAACGATGCTCAAGCACAGATTGATCTCAGATCGCCCAATCATTACTTGAGCGCTGAATCGATGCTCAAGCACTCCCTTTATTTTCAATCAGTTCTTGAGTAGAGATCAGCCAATCACTGCTTAATTAAAGATTCAGAACTGCAATCAGATTGTCTATGATCAAAGTTTGTTTTCTATGACAAGAAAAATACAAGTGTAGATTTTAATTCCGTTATACGCATGTTACAAAAACGTGACGATGAAACTTAGTAAATTATGTCAAATATACAGAGGAAACTAAAATAATGTTTATGTATTCGTAAATAAAATGTTCAAAGTTTCTTTATTTAGTTATTAGTTTGTTGTGAACCGTATATTTAAAAGCACAACGTTCATGCTTCTTATTCGTTTATTCGCTTTGAGTACAGAACGGAACGTAACAAATGAACGTAAAAAAATAATTCTCTTGACGTCTGTCTGTTTATTTATGTTTACTAAATTTAATAATATCTGTACATAGTCGGTTTGGTGTAATTTGAACATTAACCGCTGTTTTGAAACGAGGTGTGGGAAAATGGAAATTCACCGTAGTGGAGAGGATCCTCCTTGTGGAACATAACAAGTCAACTTCACTGCAGTGGAGAGGGTCCTCCTCGTAGAAGATAAAAAGTGAACTTCATCGCAGTGGAGAGGAACCTGCTCATGGAACATAAAATTTCAACTTCATCTCAGTAGAGAGGAACCTGCACATGGAACATAAAACTTTCAGTTCACCGCAGTGGAGAGGAACCTGCTCATTGAACATAAAACTTCAACTTCACCGCAGTGGACAGTAACCTGCTCATTGAACATAAAACTTCAACTTCACCGCAGTGGAGAGGAACCTGCTCATTGAACATAAAACTTCAACTTCACCGCAGTGGACAGTAACCTGCTCATTGAACATAAAACTTCAACTTCACCGCAGTGGACAGTAACCTGCTCATTGAACATAAAACTTCAACTTCACCGCAGTGGAGAGGAACCTGCTTGTTGAACATAACACTTTAACTTCACCGCAGTGGACAGTAACCTGCTCATTGAACATAAAACTTCAACTTCACCGCAGTGGATAGGAACCTGCTCATTGAACATAAAACTTCAACTTCACCGCAGTGGACAGTAACCTGCTCATTGAACATAAAACTTCAACTTCACCGCAGTGGAGAGGAACCTGCTTGTTGAACATAACACTTTAACTTCACCGCAGTGGAGAGGAACCTGCTTGTTGAACATAAAACTTCAACTTCACTGCAGTTAAGAGGAACCTGCTTGTTGAACATAAAACTTCAACTTCACTGCAGTGGAGAGGAACCTGCTCGTTGAACATAAAACTTCAACTTCACCACAGTAAAGAGGAACCTGCTCGTTGAACATAAAACTTCAACTTCACCGCAGTGGAGAGGAACTTGCTCGTTGAATATAAAACTTCAACTTCACAGAAGTGGAGAGGATCCTTCTCGAGGCAGATAAAAAGTCGTCTTCAACACAGCGGATTTATAGGATATGTTTCAATTATTTCCAATTTTATGAGCAATAAAAAAGCTGAGATTGTTTTACGGATTATTTTATTTATTCCGTTTGTGACTGTCATGTTGGCCTAGCCGCTAAGGCACTTGGTTACCAAGACCGAGCTTGTGGGTTCGATTCCCACTGTGGGCCTATATATTTGTACAAGTGACCACAGTTACGGTGTACTTCATGTTTGTGATGTCCTCGCCTGGTTATCATAGTAGGTAGTGTTGCGTGAAATTTATTCAATGAAACCCCAATATTAATGTAATAAAATTGATTTTGCACATAAACACTTATTAGAATCTATGCAGTAGGGGTCTTGAGCGTCCCTTAAATGCCTAAGGGGCAGCTGCTATCATTAACTATTTCGTCATAGTAATCAAGGTTTTCGAATATATGAATTTTGCAATAAAAATTCCAAATTGACAACTATAATAACTGGCCGATCGACTCTCAAGCGTGGTTCCGACCATACTTGAGTAAATACAGATTTGATCTTTACTTAAGTAGAGATTGCTACCCAAGTATCGTTCTCGAATTAGCTATTACTCAGTTGCGTCGCGCTTGATGAATCTCGACTCAAGTAACGTTCTAAAATTAAATCAATACTCAAAACTAGTCTTAAGTAGAGATTGGCGCTTGAGTACGCTTCTGTAATACTGGCCTAACGGCCGAATACTCAAACGTCAGTCAAATCGATCACTCAGTTGAAGGGCATTCAAATTTGAACATCTGTTAAATATTGAGTGGTATACACAAACGTCATTCAAACAATTTCAGACCGTGATCAGCTGAGAAGCCGTCAAATAAATAACAAGTCTGTTTTCATTGACAAAATATTTAAACTTACGTTGTGTATCCGATTTACGCAGAATTTGTTCGATCAATTTTAAGTTTTGTGATGAAATATGAAGTTTTTTTATAAAATTAAAATAAATCATAATATGATTTATGAAACAAACTTAAATTATTATCACCTCGTTTTGTGCAAAGCAAAATGTTTAATGTTGTAATAATAATATCTTATATTGTCGTAGAATGAAACGTTAGGGCTATCTCACCAATGACATTTGAAAAGTCTACCACAGTAAAAACATTGCGATATTGCGGTTTTTTAAACCTCTTCCCTGATAAATACTAATACAAACAAGAATTGAATGAGAATTATTATTATGCGTTATTATGCCAGTAGCATAATATTAATAACGCAGGGTTATTAAAATTTGGTCCACTGGCTGTATGGATCTATTACTCCTTGTAACTGGTTGGATTGTATGTCAAAAGACAGACAGACTCCAAATATAATACCGTCTCTTTCGACAGCTGGAACCAACCGCGCATGGAAGTCTGTTTCATTATAATACTCGAAAGCATTTAACTTTGCCTCATTTCTTCGAGGCACATTAGGCCCTTCCTCGACATGATAAAGTCATTGTTTTTCACATAAGTTCACTGATATTACAACTTTTTTACGATTTGAAGCTCCTCGCGACCACTTTCAATGAGCTCTTTTCGGACAGCTATTAAAAAGTAAAAATACTTCCTTTTTCTCTCGATGGATGGCGTTGCAAGTCTTGTGTATGGAAACTGAACTTTTTTTTTTTTAATGCCAACGACGGAGTCGTCACAGCATAGCTATGACTATAGATTATAGGAAAAATGTGTGTGTTCCGTTTGACTGCTGAGTAATCTGTGCGTAGCTGAGCGTAGCGTGTTGATTGTGTTGACTGTTGGTTGCTAGTATTGGGCCTGCTCGGACATCTTAAAGATCGCTCCGTACTGTTACATTTGAGACAGTGTACTAGTACTGTATATTGGTACTATTAGGACCTCATAGTAGAACCATCTCAACGTTCACGTTTTGTCCTTTCAGCCATAAAATATGCTTTTTTTAATATCTGTATTTTTACAGGACCATTAATTTCGATTAATATTTTTAATGTTGCCGTGCCACCATTATATTAGAAGTACTATGATAAAAATCAATCAAAAAATATTTTTAGTTCGAGTAGTTTTTTTTCCTACGTACAATGAAATAATTATTACCATCTAGATTATCGTAAGCTACTTTTGTTATTTGCAAAGAACAAAAGTAGCTCGCAGAACAAGATTACTACCACAGAAATAAGCGTCCCAAAGCGCACGAAACAGAAAAATCTCCTTCACCAATAATTAACTATAATAAAATAACACAGTGAAAATATTATGTTATATTCGTTAGAGAAACTAACATCAAGAAAACAACACGGTATTACTTTTACAAAAGTACCTACTTGGATTAGCGCGCGAACCAGCAGCGCACAATTGACACAATGAATGAAACAAAAAACAAAACAAGTAAAAACAATCTTTTTTGCTACGGCATACGACCTACTTCTAAAGTTCGGAAAAGACCGACCGGCTGAAGGGAGACCGATCGAAACAATTTCGCTCCGTTCAGTTCAATCACCACACTCTCTCTCATGCAGCGTTCGTTCGCTCTCGGCCATATTCGTCACCCGGTCCGGTTCATTTATTCATTCAGCTAATCCGTGATCGCGAGAGCAATGAACGAATAGACCGAATGTCCGATTATTACTGGGAAACGTTTCCTTTCGGTCATTGCATGGTAACGTATCTTAATCGTACTTCGTACATGACCGACACAATAATATTGGTTGCGTCGTTACGTTTTCGTTTGTTTGAATATTTGATTTATTTTCGACCTTGCTTGCCTACGGACCCTGATACTTTCTTTAATCGACGAAAACAACGCTTGTGACCCGGACTACCTGATTGCTTACCTGATGGACCCGAGCCTGCTTATTGGACCACGATTCTTCTTGTATCAACGACACCGGCCTGTATAATGGACAAAAAATATGGGGAGTGGTCTCTCGCGGACCTTAAAATGGAGTTGAAGGTGCGAAACGCAAAAACAATACTTATGAATTATGTTTTTAATATATTTGTTTACATCAATAAAATTTATATTAGCCGACAACGGATCCAATATAATTCAAAATAAGGCATAGTTGCAAAAACAAACGAAGAGGTCACCGTGGAGGGCGGTCGCCCCCTTGGAAGCGGGATAAGCTCCAGGGGGCCGCTGCCACCCACGCGAAATGCGCCACGACCGCTGTGGTGGCGACCACGCATGGGCAGCCGAAGGTTCCCGCGCGATGCGCCCATAGTGCGGGGGCAACCCCGCACGCTGGGTTCCAGCGCGTGGAAACTGGGTGCGCCATCACTGCGGGGTCTCTACCGCGCGATCAGCAGCAGACCAATTCGGTAGCACAACGCTCGGCGACGGCAGGTCAGAGGCCCCGACACGCTGCTCCGGAAACTCCGGTAAAACGTGGCAGGGCTGATGTAACGCTGTCACCGGCCGTTACTAACAAGCGGCGCAGGCTAGAGGGTCAGGGGAAAGGAAAGGCGCTCGGCTACGCGGGGGTGATTAACTCTCATCTACGCGTGGCCGTGACCACCGTTCCCCCCACCGATTTAACAAGCGAGCAAGCGGACGAGCTCAAAGAGACTCTGGAAAGAGTCACTTCTGACGCAATCTTGGCGTCGTGTCTGGCCGGTGACGGCGCCCAACCGCTCAGGTTTCACGGGAAACCTCACCTGGGTGAGGGGGTGCTGAAAATTTGGTGCGGAGACGACGCCACGCTTGCTTGGCTTAAGGACACAGTAGCCAGCATAGCGTGCCCGATCCAGAACTGTGATCTGACTGTCATCGCACAGTCAGAAATCACAAAGATGGTAAAGGCCGGTATGCTGCTACCCACAACAGTCGTGACAGAGATGGATAAGATTCGCCAGATTCTTATCCATCAAAATCCCGAATATAATATCCAGCGGTGGAGGCCCTACCGAATAGAGATTCAGGAGGGCAAGGGCATCTTCCTCTTTCTGGGCATTCCAGAGGAGGAGGTGCCCTGCCTTCTGGAACGGGACCGGAGGGTCGCTTATATCATGGGGAGTGCGTACGTAAAGTTCTTCACTCCCTCGGGTCTGAGCGACGCTCCGTTCGTGCCGGAGTCTCTGTGCGCGCGGGTATCCACCGAGGATAACGAAACAAGGGACGATGAGGCCGCGCCCGATGGCGATGACGTTGATGGAGTCCCGACTCCAGCCGACGAGCCGTCGAGAGCGGCCCCCTCGTCCTATTCGCCAACAGTCGCTGGTATGTCCATCAGCGACGACGACGACAACCAGTCTGACGACATGGACTGGCTGCTGCGTGTGGGGGAGACACTGTCGGAGTAGCCATGGCTCCGCCACACGTAGTAGCTACAGTCGATGTTGTCCAAACAAACCTCCAGCATAAGCAAATCGCTTCAGCCACCTTACGTAGCCTGCTGGAGGTTAAAACTAACACCATAGCTCTCATCCAGGAGCCTTGGGTAAGGGGTGGTAGAATCTGTGGACTCAATAACCCGAGAGGTAAGCTAATGGTCGATACGACGATAGCCAACCCAAGGGCGTGTATTTACATGCCCAACTGCATACAAGCTACGCTACTCACACAATTCTGTTCCAGAGATCTCGCAGCTGTGAGACTCCTTAATGGAAGGGACGACCAAACTATGCTTGTCTTAGCATCCGTGTACATGCCAGGAGATGAGACCGTACCAGCCAAAGAGGTGGCTGACCTGGCGGTGTACTGCGCAGACCATAGCTGGGAGCTGATCATATCGGCCGATTGCAACGCACACCATCCTCTGTGGGGAAGTCCCAAAGCCAACCCAAGGGGAGAGGACCTCATAGAGTTTTTGATGACTACGAATCTCCTCATAGCCAACAAAGGTAACCAGCCCACTTTTATTAACAGCAGGTACCAAACTGTCATAGATATCACTCTTGTGTCAGTAGGAGCGATGGACATGGTTTCCAACTGGCACGTCTCCGACGAACCCTCACTTTCCGACCACAGACGTGTTAGGTACACCATACAGGCACAAACACAACCGCCACAACCGTGGCGAAACCCTCGCAAAACGGACGTCTCTAGATTTCAGAACGTTTTAAAGTCGAAGTGGTCAGCTCTTCAACTAAAAGACGCGACTTCTAGTACCTCCAATATAGATCACAACGTAGAAACATTAACAACCTGCTTACAGGAGACATACCAACAGACCTGCCCACTAACGTACCCCAAGGAACCTCCTGGTAGCCACTGGTGGGGCAAGGACCTAGAAAGAACAAGATGCAAGCTAAGGCAAGCCTTTAATCACGCTAAAAACACCAGGAAGGATTCTGACTGGGACATATACAAAGATCTACAATACGATTACAAAAAGAAAATCCGCTACTACCAAACTAGCTCATGGCGGCGTTTCTGTGAAAAAATCGAGTCAACAAAGGAGACAGCAAGAATTAAAACACTTCTGTCAACAAACAAAAACAGAGGACTCGGCTCACTGAAGAAATCGGACGGCACATACACAACCTCCGACGAAGAAATAAGCGAACTGCTACTACATACTCACTTCCCAGATTGTATGATCATGGACAAACAACAATGGGAAGAGCCCTTCGAACGATCGCCAGCTGATATTGACTGGGCCGTATCAAACACGGTCATTACCGAAGATAAAGTACAATGGGCCGTAAAAAGCTTCCTGCCTTACAAATCCTCTGGAATAGACGAAATTTTTCCGGCACTCCTACAATGGGGAATTAACACAATACTGCCACAGCTAGTGTGTATCTTTCAATCCGGCCTGGCACACCAGTACATTCCCCACTCATGGCGGGAAGTCAAAGTAGTCTTTTTACCAAAGGCTGGAAAAGGAGACTATACACAGGCAAAATCCTATAGGCCTATCAGCCTCACATCGTTTCTCTTAAAAACGCTGGAGAGACTAACGGACAGGCACATAAGAGAAGGAGCCCTAAAAACAAAACCTTTACATCCTCAACAACATGCCTATAGAAATGGCAGATCAACAGACTCAGCTCTGCATACTGTCGTTAGAACCATAGAAAAGGGCCTCTCAGATAAACATATGGTCTTAGGAGCCTTTATTGACATAGAAGGTGCTTTCGACAAAACAACTTTCAGTAGTATCAACCAAGCGCTGGTGAAACGAGGAGTGCAGCCAACCATCACGGGCTGGATAGACAACCTCCTGCGTCAAAGAGCCATAACGCTTAAGGTAAACAGCACTACGAGGGCAATAGTGGCCAGAGGCTGCCCTCAAGGGGGAGTTCTATCGCCACTTCTATGGAACCTAGTAGTTGACGGCTTAATCAGACGCCTTGATGAATGTGGTTTCTGGATAATAGGCTACGCCGACGATATAACAATCCTGACGATAGGTAAATCCGAGGATATTCTATACAGTCTAATGAGAACGGCGTTTGGCATAGTAGAGCGATGGTGCAAGACTCATCAACTAACCGCCAACCCACGGTGGTACCGTAGTAGGTCATAGGACTCGGATGGCAATGACTGAGCTAAGCCATGATATCTGGCTCAGTTACCCACTAATTGTCATACTACCTGAGGGTATAAAAGGTTTCGCAATCTATTGTTCCCAACATTCCTTTTTCGGCATCCGAAGTGAACACAAGTAATTAGTCATCAACCTGTTATCACCAAGTGCTTTAATTAGCCCAAGACGCGACGCGTGTGTTTAAGTTCCAACTTGTCTGTGACCTGCTATTTTACAATGGAATTTGAAGTCACAGGTATGTATTATTAATTTACTTTACTATTTTGCCTTTTCCTTCTACATTTTTTTTTTAAATAGAGTGCTACGCCAACGTGGCATTTTTTATGTATTTATGTCTGTATATTTTTTACGTTGAAGCTTTTACTTATGTTTGTACCTACTTGTACCATTCAATTTGGTATAGAAATATGGGTTACAATGTCTACTACTAGGCCTCTCCAAATTTAGCTGCGTCATGCTGCGTCTGTAAGGTGCAGCCAGGTGCTACGCCGCGCGCCTGAACGCGTAGCAGGCGCGTAGCACTTGCTACGAAACATGTATCTATTTTGATCCGCTTTTAACGTATTTTTATTTTGTTTTAGGTACTAGTATTAAGTGTTCTTTCAAAAGAATGCTTGTACTAGATACTTGGCTGTCTATTAAAGACAGCAAATCTGAACTGGAGCGTTGGCATCGAGTTTTTCGAGACCTAATACAATTGCTGCCTGATGTTGAGAATTACATTGCTGATGACTTGGAAAAAAGAGTTACTAAAGTTTGTACAAGATTGGTAGCAATTTGGAAGCAAGTCACGCGCAACCATTCTCGCATGGTCTCTAAGTACGGAGACTGGCTGAACGAAATTGAAGTTTGCGTTCTGCCAACTTGTGCAACAGTAGGGAGCCACAACACCCAACGGCCAGCAGCAGAAGCTTCGACAAGCACCCAACAGCACCAGCACAGGAAGGACTTTGAGGAATGTAGCAAGAGATCAAAACGCCGCAGGCTTGCAGAGTTAAGTAAAGTAGACAGTTCTGCGATAAATTCTTTGTTGGACGATTCTAGTCTATCTAACGCCGCTGCATCTTTAAATTTCAGCACTGACGAAGTCTTGTCTCTTATAAATGAGACAAAACTGACTAAACATCAGTATCTTTTGGTGAAAGACTTCGTTAATGCAAAATCACCTAATGCATTACCATCTTATCAAAAAGTGTTAGAAGCTAAGAAGCGGTGCTATCCATCGCAAGAGTTTATCACGGAATCATCTGCTGAAGTAGAATTACAATCATTGTTAGATCATACTGCTTGCCGGATACTAGAATCCCAAAAACCCGTTTTGAATAATATTGACCCTAATAAAGAATTTGTTTTGATTGGAAAATGGGGTTTCGATGGGAGTACGGGGCACAGCGAATATAAACAGATTTTTGGAGATTCTGGTATCGATGATGATGGCAGTATGTTTGTTACTTCATATTGTCCTCTTCAATTGGTTTGTAAGTCCAATACCTCCGACCCAGATCAAATAGTTTGGAAAAATCCGCGCCCTTCTTCCACCAGGTATTGTAGGCCTATTCGATTCCAATTTGCCAAAGAATCCAAAGACCTTTCTGTGCAAGAAGAAGCTTATTTCAAGACTAAAATTGATAGTTTACAACCGACTTCTTTCACTCACGGTGAATATGAAATAAAAGTGCAGCATTCTTTACAATTAACCATGGTTGATGGTAAAGTGTGCAGTGCTCTGAGCGATACATCTTGTAGTAGATGTTATATTTGTGGTTCAACTCCAAAAGAGATGAATGACATTGATAAATCGCTGAGCAAAACTGCAGATAGTGGTACCTATCAATTTGGACTATCTCCTCTTCACTCGTATATCCGATTCTTCGAATATTTAATTCACGTTTCTTATAGATTAGACATAAAGAAATGGCAGGTACGTTCTTCAGACCAAAAAGCTCTTCTTGCACAAAAAAAACAACATGTGCAGCAACAGTTTAGGCAGAAACTTGGTCTAATAGTCGACAAACCGCGAAGTGGAGGAAGTGGCACATCTAACGACGGAAACACTGCCAGAAAGTTTTTTTCTAACTCAGCGGTTTCAGCGGAAATTACTGGATTAGATAAAATCCTTATTGACAGATGTCATAATCTGCTGCAGTGTCTTTCGTCGGGATACAAAATTAATAACGCCACTTTTAAAGAGTATTCTCTAGAAACAGCACGTAAACTTGTTGCTACCTATCCATGGTACAACTTGCCATCGTCTGTACATAAGGTCCTCATTCATGGGTCGGAAGTAATTGAACACGCATTATTGTCAATAGGTGAGCTTTCGGAAGAGGCCGCCGAATCTTGCAATAAATTAATCAAACTCTTCAGGCGTGACAACACGAGGAAAATGTCTCGGGTTGTCACAAACACCGACTTGATACATAGACTTCTCCTTAATTCGGATCCTTATATTTCTAGTTTAAGAAGGTTACCACAGAAGAAGAAGTCTATTCTATCAAAAGAAGTATTAAATTTGTTGTCGGTTTAGGAAAAAATGTAAAAAATAAGATAGGTATTTATGTTATTTTTTACATAACTCCTATTATGTAAATATAATATTTTTTGTCCAATTGTGTGTTTGTACTTAGATGTTAGTTAAGTATTTACTTTATTTGTAATATAAAATGTAAATAGTAAGGTTTAATAGTTATTAAGTTGCAAACCTTCTTTTAAGTGTAATAAAAATGCATAATTTTGTAAATAAAATAAGCTTTTTAAGATTATTTTGTTTTTTTTTTATTGTGTTATGGCTTAAAGTATTACAAAACACCATAATAATAATAATCAGCTATGACAACGACAGTCATTATTATCGCGAAACCCTATGACCGCTACTCTTAGGGCGTGGAACCAGTGTGCAACCCGACTAAAACGGAATTAGTACTTTTTACAAACAAACGTAACCCAAAAACACAAAACCTACCAAAGTTTTTCGGAACAACGCTAACCCTGTCACCAACAGTTAAATATCTCGGTGTGACGCTAGATAGCAAGCTAAACTGGAGCTCGCACCTACAGAATATCGTTAACAAGGCCCAGATGACCTTCTGGCAATGCCGCGGCCTCATAGGAAAACAGTGGGGTCTACGCCCGTCACTTATGATGTGGTTATACACTTCGGTGATAAGACCCGCTATAACTTATGGCGCCGTTGTATGGTGGACCAGAACAAAACAGAAAATAGCAGTACTTCAATTACAGAGGCTACAACGACTGGCATGCCTCGCAGTAGCTGGGTGCATGAAGACAACACCGACTACTGCCCTGGAAGCCCTGTTGAACCTCAGACCTCTACACTTGCACGTTCAACAAGAAGCAGCCAGTGCTGCCCTACGGCTTCGGACAACCGGTATATGGAAACAAAACAGCTACACCCCACACACACAAATCCTAGCAGCCGCTGTTTCGGACCAGCCTATGTTAGAAGCGGTGTGCGACAGAATACCAAACACTTATATTTTCGACAAAAAATATAAGGTACAACTGCAAGAGGGCCTACCGACTACTCGGGAATACACGAAGTCAGAGTGTACACGGACGGCTCCAAAACTGAAACAGGAACGGGCGCAGGAGCCTTTTCCAACGAACTAAATCTAAAACTATCTACAACCCTTGGCAACCTGAATACAATCTTTCAGGCAGAATGCATCGGTATAACAAGAGCTGTCGCGCTGTTGAACACAAGAGATGCGAAGGCTTACGCAATACGCATAATCTCGGACAGCGCCTCAGTCCTACAAGCACTCAACAGCAATCTTACAAACAACAGCTTGATACTAGAGTGTCACCATGAATTGGAAAAACTGTCAACAAATAACAGAGTCACTTTACAATGGATAAAGGGTCATAGCGGCTCCCTGGGCAATGATGCCGCAGATGAACTCGCTAAAAGAGGCTCGGAAACCACAGTGGAAGGACCCGAACCCCTGCTCCCACTCCCATACAACCAGTTTAGAAAATGGTTGAGGTCGCGAACAGAAAGCCAGCATGCTGAACTTTGGAGAACAGAAACCAAATGTAGACAAGCCAGGGAGGCCTTACCAACAATCTCGAAACGTCTTTCACGTAGCCTGCTGCGTCTGAGAAGAGAAAATCTGCGCAAAGCTGTGGCAATCTTAACAGGCCACTGCTCACTGAACAGACATCTCTACAACATGGGTCTAACCGACAGCCCGCTTTGCCGGGGATGCCTCAAAGAAGAGGAAACACCCGCCCACGTGACCATTCACTGCGAAGGCGTGGAAAAGCAACGGACCGCCATCATTGGGAAGCCGGGGTCCCTTCAGGAAGCCTGCAGTGACATCGGAGCACTGCTGGCTTTCTGGAAAGAGATAGGCTGGCTGGAGTAAACGAACAGCTCCACTACGTACAATGGCCCAATCATGAGGCTAAGTGCGGAAATCTCAGGTCTAACTAACTAACTAAGGCATAGTTGCATATTTAAAGTGTTTTTAAATAATAACAAACTTACTTGGTTGTAGTTGGGCTAAAGGCTTCCTTTGAACAAAATCAGTTGGCTTAAAATGACTTGAGCAAATTCTACTGTATTTTTTTATCGTCAACCCAGACTTCAGCTGTTCGATAGCTTTAATCTTTTGGGAACAAGTGAGTGCCACAATTTTTGCAAGTTTTTACAGCGCAAACTCTATTAATTTTCGTATCCATGCTTGCACTCGATTTTGATTCGTTGTTTACATTAGGCAGGAGAGCAGAGAACGTCTAGCTTTAGTTATTGTTTTGAGGTCTAGCTCTACACTCTACTAAGGCTACGTAAGAGGCGAAAGTTGAACTTTATATAAAAAACCAGACTATGTACCTAGGTACTATGAAAGGAAAGAGTAGTACTACTACCGATGGACGATACAAAACTCTGAAACTCTGTGAGAACTAATGTAGTCTCTCTTACCTGTGGAACTCATTCCTAACTTTATACTCTGTGATCCTACCAACTGATATAGAAAAAAATTCGTAGCAACTATATAGGGACTTCGTGCTAGCGCCATCTATTACGTCTGTGTGGAACTCCACTGACAGCCGTCATTGAAAAGCCCTCATTGTAACGCCTACTCAACTCGATTTGACAGCCCATTTGACAGATAAATCGCGCTAAGTTGCGTTCGAGTATACGAATTTTTCGCTGAGTGATGTTTAACTGCCAGTTATTTTGTGTTCCACTTAAATTTAACACAAGCTTTTAACTAACGTTTGTGTATACGAATTTTGTGTTTAACGGCTTGTCAATTACTTAAGATGCCTTTAAATATTTGAATGACGTTTGAGTATTCGGCCTTAATATTTAAAATTTGAATATTTAACAGATGTTCAAATTTGAATGCCCTTCAACTGAGTGATCGATTTGACTGACGTTTGAGTATTCGGCCGTAAGTCTGTTTTTTTAGCTTTTAGAATATCACTCGGGCTCTAGGGTAAGCTTCGGTTTTCGCCGAAAGCACACGAGCGTAATACTACTTCCTGCTCAGTATAAAACATTTCTTCACTATTTTGAAAAGTCAGGTAAAGTTAAGTATCATATTTGTTCCGATATTTCTATTACACGAATATATCCGATTCTATCCGATAGTAGCCCGAGGTATATTCTAAAAGCTAACAGATGTACGAGCCTTTGTTCAGGACGCCCTCTGAGTGACATGGTGTGATATCTCCCGACGCTTTCTGTGTCAACGCAAACTCTATCTTACGCGCGACCTCTGGTCAAACGAAATCGGAACTGCAAGCTTAGTATATTATATCTACTGCGGTAGCTGTTCCAGTTTTGTTTGTCCAGTCGTATGTACTGTCCTTATCCACATGACTACATTCGTGGCGTGCGGCGGGAAATGTGCTGAGACCCTCTACAATGTAGAGCGGTTTGTAAACAAGTTCTACATTGTTTCACTTTCTAATTGCCATGTTGTTTTGACGTCAATCTTACTCGAAGGCTGCTATTTCCACTCTGTTATCCTATTCTGATGATTTTGTACTTATGACTATCATATCTGCGAATTAACACGAATATAATTGTATGTGATCTATTAATATCTGTATCATGAACTTATCTCCTAGTCACCAGGAGATAAATTTCATGATACAGATATTAAACGCTGGGTTTTTATTTACTCTATTTTATTTATATTCAAGCTTGCGTATATTTATCTAACCCCGAACTCTCTCCCAAGAGAAAGCTTTTCTCCTAACGAGTCGTTTTTATATTGTTGTATTTGCGGATCGAAATTGAGTGACACCCTCATGGTCCTTATATATATATATATATATATATATATATATATAGTAAATTGATCATTCTCCTTTATACCCTAAGTATTTAGAGGCTAAAAATTCCACCCATGGCAGGATTCGAACCCGCGACCTCTCGCTATCCGTGCCGGTGCTCATTCAAACTAAGCTAATGGGCGACTCACCTCTTTACAATATTCTCTGTATTACGTACAGATCTAAATAGGTTTTTAAAATTGTCCTCTTATATATATAAGACCCGTTTTATCGGCTTAGGTATTTTTCAGGGTTCCGTAGTCAAAGAACTCATTCGCGACTTGAACTTTAAGTAAGTACTAAATAGCTCAAATTATGCATATTAATCACGGCGACGGAACGGTGAAATAAAATCTTAACAAAATATATCTTAAGGTACACATAAATTATGGATAGGATTTTTTCATACTATAGGGAAGTATGTAGTATCGTTAAACCGGCCATTTTGAAACATTGTGGATGTAGGATAAACTATTATGCGATTCAGAGATCCATTTTGTGACACATTAACCTCAAATTTTTGATATTTATTCCCCTCCCCCTAGGTGGCTGGTTAAATAGAATAGAATAGAATTTATTTATTTATTCCAAAAAATCATACAAGTTGTTTCTTAAATTAGAATTATGCTAGGTACATTTTTCAAAAAGCAAATAGTAGCATCTGTTGCTAAACTAGGCGTGAACCTGTACTTCAGCAAACAGCCCCCCCATCCGGAAAAAAAGATACAGATAGATCTAGCTACAAAAAAGTAGACCAAATCAAAACAGTTTCATTTGTTTGTATACTAAAAAATTTTAAATTAGTACAGAATGTGCAGTCTTGCAGTGCAAATCAGCACAATGTTTTATGTTCCAACTATTAATAAAATCTTATAAATCTAGTATAGAGAACAAGTGTGTATAGTGTAAGAACCTCTCGATGTGTAAATGTGTGAGTGAGTGTGTGTATGTGAGAGAAGGTGTGTAGTAGATGCAATAAATGTAGGAAACTTTATCCATTGTAGACTTTTAATCCGGATCTACTTGTGTTGTGCTTACGAAAGTTTTAGTTCAAAAAACTTCATCCATATATAATATATTTATTTATTTGTTATTCCTTTACATGATAAAATTGAAGGCAAAGTTAACTTGCGAGTCGACCAACTTATAAAGGGAAAAATCATACCGATTCCATTAAAAATTACTTCGATGACGAAAACTTTATCAAATCAAAGTAGCACAAAAACTGAGATTTAATGAACGTTATAAGTTAAACTAAGTGTTCTTTTCAAAGTTTAGACATTTTGGAGAATAAATGGCCAAAAACCTCCAAACTTAGTCTTTTCAAAGTGCTTAATTAAAAAAAATTACACATTTTTTTATAAAACACATGTCATGCATTGTACTGGCTCTAATTGTAGACATCATTGTCATCTAAATAATCCTTTTTTTATAGTTGCCTTTTCTGCACAAAGTGTACTTTACACATTTTCAAACGTATGTACGAGCGTACTTTCCAAACCGCGAACTCAATTAATATTTATAATATTAATCAAAAAAGCCCTATAATGTTGTTGGCTAATTAAGGAGCCCTTACTGCAACCAGTTATTGTTTTTACTTTCATAGATATTGTTTTTATTCGGGTGCCCTGCACAACTACTTTGTTTAAAACCTAGAATCGTAAATCAGTTGATAAGGCAAAGGTTGCATATCGATAACAGTGATGTAGGTGGTAAATAAAATTAACGATCGACTCATAAGTACATAATTGTGGACAGTTCGCAGCTGTCTATCAAACGGTATTACGGTTCAGTAAATTCAACGGGTCGTTTGACATGAGCCGCCCCTTTACAGACGTGAAGCGCTTGTTGCATACATTTACTGCAGCTACGAAGAGACAAAACAGTTAATCACCCAAAATAGTTATCATTAAATCATTAAAGAAGAAATCATTAAATTAAAGAAGCAAAATCATTAAATACGATTTCACATATCTATACAAAATACAAACAAATACAAAATATTTATTGATACAACCAAAATTATTCTTACATACACTTTTGCTGGGATTCCCTTGTAAGTATAAAATACCTGTGCCAGGGAAACCCGCTCTTCCACAACTTATAAAGGTTGAACAACTAAAATTAACTTTTGAATCTTATTTAAAAACCTATTTAGAGGCTAAAAATTTCACCCATGCCGGGATTCGAACCCGCAACCTCTGGCCATCCGTACCAGCGCTCTACCAATTGAGCCAATGGGCGACTCACGGCATCAGTGAAATTTCGAACCTCTTTACAATATTCTCTGTATTACGTACAGGCAGCGACATCTGACTTAAGCAAATTGCATTACTTACAGCCCCGACTACCTACTTTGCAGTTAGGTTTAACATCGGAACGATATCACTGTACTCACATGATTACACTATTTTTATTTTTAATGCACTAACCCGTGCTAAGGAACAAATTTAAAAACCTATTTAGAGGCTAAAAATTTCACCCATGCCGGGATTCGAACCCGCAACCTCTGGCCATCCGTACCAGCGCTCTACCAACTGAGCCAATGGGCGACTCACGGCATCAGTGAAATTTCGAGAGTAGAGCGCTGGTACGGATGGCCAGAGGTTGCGGGTTCGAATCCCGGCATGGGTGAAATTTTTAGCCTCTAAATAGGTTTTTAAATTTGTTCCTTGAAATAAAATCTTAACAAAATATATCTTAAGGTACACATAAATTATGGATAGGATTTTTTCATACTATAGGGAAGTATGTAGTATCGTTAAACCGGCCATTTTGAAACATTGTGGATGTAGGATAAACTATTATGCGATTCAGAGATCCATTTTGTGACACATTAACCTCAAATTTTTGATATTTATTCCCCTCCCCCTAGGTGGCTGGTTAAATAGAATAGAATAGAATTTATTTATTTGTTCCAAAAAATCATACAAGTTGTTTCTTAAATTAGAATTATGCTAGGTACATTTTTCAAAAAGCAAATAGTAGCATCTGTTGCTAAACTAGGCGTGAACCTGTACTTCAGCAAACAGCCCCCCCATCCGGAAAAAAAGATACAGATAGATCTAGCTACAAAAAAGTAGACCAAATCAAAACAGTTTCATTTGTTTGTATACTAAAAAATTTTAAATTAGTACAGAATGTGCAGTCTTGCAGTGCAAATCAGCACAATGTTTTATGTTCCAACTATTAATAAAATCTTATAAATCTAGTATAGAGAACAAGTGTGTATAGTGTAAGAACCTCTCGGTGTGTAAATGTGTGAGTGAGTGTGTGTATGTGAGAGAAGGTGTGTAGTAGATGCAATAAATGTAGGAAACTTTATCCATTGTAGACTTTTAATCCGGATCTACTTGTGTTGTGCTTACGAAAGTTTTAGTTCAAAAAACTTCATCCATATATAATATATTTATTTATTTGTTATTCCTTTACATGGTAAAATTGAAGGCAAAGTTAACTTGCGAGTCGACCAACTTATAAAGGGAAAAATCATACCGATTCCATTAAAAATTACTTCGATGACGAAAACTTTATCAAATCAAAGTAGCACAAAAACTGAGATTTAATGAACGTTATAAGTTAAACTAAGTGTTCTTTTCAAAGTTTAGACATTTTGGAGAATAAATGGCCAAAAACCTCCAAACTTAGTCTTTTCAAAGTGCTTAATTAAAAAAAATTACACATTTTTTTATAAAACACATGTCATGCATTGTACTGGCTCTAATTGTAGACATCATTGTCATCTAAATAATCCTTTTTTTATAGTTGCCTTTTCTGCACAAAGTGTACTTTACACATTTTCAAACGTATGTACGAGCGTACTTTCCAAACCGCGAACTCAATTAATATTTATAATATTAATCAAAAAAGCCCTATAATGTTGTTGGCTAATTAAGGAGCCCTTACTGCAACCAGTTATTGTTTTTACTTTCATAGATATTGTTTTTATTCGGGTGCCCTGCACAACTACTTTGTTTAAAACCTAGAATCGTAAATCAGTTGATAAGGCAAAGGTTGCATATCGATAACAGTGATGTAGGTGGTAAATAAAATTAACGATCGACTCATAAGTACATAATTGTGGACAGTTCGCAGCTGTCTATCAAACGGTATTACGGTTCAGTAAATTCAACGGGTCGTTTGACATGAGCCGCCCCTTTACAGACGTGAAGCGCTTGTTGCATACATTTACTGCAGCTACGAAGAGACAGAACAGTTAATCACCCAAAATAGTTATCATTAAATCATTAAAGAAGAAATCATTAAATTAAAGAAGCAAAATCATTAAATACGATTTCACATATCTATACAAAATACAAACAAATACAAAATATTTATTGATACAACCAAAATTATTCTTACATACACTTTTGCTGGGATTCCCTTGTAAGTATAAAATACCTGTGCCAGGGAAACCCGCTCTTCCACAACTTATAAAGGTTGAACAACTAAAATTAACTTTTGAATCTTATTTAAAAACCTATTTAGAGGCTAAAAATTTCACCCATGCCGGGATTCGAACCCGCAACCTCTGGCCATCCGTACCAGCGCTCTACCAATTGAGCCAATGGGCGACTCACGGCATCAGTGAAATTTCGAACCTCTTTACAATATTCTCTGTATTACGTACAGGCAGCGACATCTGACTTAAGCAAATTGCATTACTTACAGCCCCGACTACCTACTTTGCAGTTAGGTTTAACATCGGAACGATATCACTGTACTCACATGATTACACTATTTTTATTTTTAATGCACTAACCCGTGCTAAGGAACAAATTTAAAAACCTATTTAGAGGCTAAAAATTTCACCCATGCCGGGATTCGAACCCGCAACCTCTGGCCATCCGTACCAGCGCTCTACCAACTGAGCCAATGGGCGACTCACGGCATCAGTGAAATTTCGAGAGTAGAGCGCTGGTACGGATGGCCAGAGGTTGCGGGTTCGAATCCCGGCATGGGTGAAATTTTTAGCCTCTAAATAGGTTTTTAAATTTGTTCCTTAGCACGGGTTAGTGCATTAAAAATAAAAATAGTGTAATTTTGAATCTTATTTTTATAAAGCTGGTTAAGTTATAGAAATGTGGTGTGTGAGAATGTACGTGTGTTTGTTTGTGAGGGTGTATGTGTATGTGTTTTATATTTATTCATGTTTATACACTAATTACATTTAACTAAAATGTTGTAACAAGAGTTCCGTTTCCTCATAGCAGCCATTTGGACAGTACCTTCTTACACTCAAATTTTATAATAGGTTAGATGTGTAACCTGCGATTTATCTGGTTATACGAATAGCCCGACAACTTTTCATATTGGCGACTAGCAAAGCGTGTTTCACGTGGTTTGATTTAACAACTATGTCATTTCTCCTCCTAGAGTGAATTTTAGGGTCATATGCCAAGCATTTATGTTTTTTTAAGATGATTGCCAGAATATACAACTTCCTGATTGTAAGCAATTCAAATGATTTGTATAGCGTTTCTGTGGAATATAACCGTGGTTTGAAGAACATTACCATAAGTAAGGAACGTTGTGCTCTCTCAGCCTCCAGAAATTTTGTTTTTGTCGCCATATACTCACATTCACACTCGACAGGGTACACGTATAGATTTGCCGTTTGTCTGTCTGTCTGCGGATTAGCTCAAAGACTACAAAACGATATGAAAAATGTTTACTGTCCTCCTTACACCTATATCATGGATAGATATAAAAAAATTACTGCCGTACACCTATATCATGGGTAGTTCTTAATCTAGTGTAATAAAATAGACGCTGTTTTTGAATTAATTGTTTTAAAGTATTAGTAAACCCTGTTTGGATTCAGGGATAAGTTTGCTCAATTTGAGCTTATTTGGGCTTTAAGGGATTCCATGATGTTCTTTACTGCCACCGCACATTGTTAAAAAAAAACTATCATTTTTGCAGTGTCAGATCAATGCAAAGAGCGAACTCTGGCGCTGGTGAACCTGGTCAACCCTTAAAGGATTTTTTTTATCAGAGTAGAGCATCCCACTCTCCAGGATAAAAAATAGTATATATCATTACAAGTGCGGAAAGCCTGTCATTGCAAAGAGTCCCGACGAATTCCGTTCCGGTGGACAGTCGGAACAAGTTGCAATGACGGTTCCGCACGTGTACTGAAGAGATTTTTTTTTTTCACCCATTCTGGTAGGCAAAAGGAACTATGCCCATACAGCCAAGTCTTCAGTAGAATTTTTTTATTGAAATGAAATGAAAATTAAATTTAATGAGATGAAATGAAATGAGAAAAAACCTACTAATAAAGTAATGAAAGAAATTAGTAGCTTCTTTTTAGAAATATACGTATTTGCATGAAATATATATTTTTTTCAAATCTTATATGTGAATCATAACAATGGGCGTTTTTTCTCACAGATAAATTCTGTAGGATCTGTCAAATTCGGTCTATTATGTGGTTTCCTTATAAACCATAGAGCAGTGCACGGAGTTTGACAGTGGTTCCAACTATATTTGACATAAGGAAAAATAACCATTCTATGTTTTTTATTAGTAAAAACTTCATGGTTGTTTTTTTTTAATAGACATTATTTTGACAGTTGGGAAAGAGAACGCACTAGTGCGGGAAAGGTAAAAAAAAAGCACGAGTGTGTAATAGCCCACATCCCGCACGCTATACGTCCCTGCAATACGCCACTTTTTGAGCAACTGTATTAAAAATATTATAATCCGGATTAACATACTTGATTTTTTGCCGGAAGAGTCCGGCTTCGCTCTGATTGGCAGAGCTTTAATCATGAAAAATAAGAGTATTGTTGACCAACTTATATAAGGAAAACTTTGTACGAATTTCAGTGAATTTTTTTTACTGAAAATTACTTGAATCTATCAAAGTAATCATTATCTTGAAGTCCATTGTTATTTTCATAATATCAAACCATCCTGTTAAGTCCTTATATTTTGCGGGTCAACTACGGAACCACACACTGCGCGTGGCCCTTTGCCCGATACTCACTTGACCGGTTTTTATATTACTATTTTTTAATCGACTAGAGCAGTCCCAAAAGGAAGGGTTTTACGATTCTAGCAGTCTTATGCATGTAATATGCATGTTACTACGGGGTGGTTATTTTATTTCAAAAATTTTTTTTTTTAATTTTAATATAAGGAATTCGCGTTCTGTTCTTGAAAGTCAATGTAAGATGTTAGGCGATGTACTATGTTAGCGGCTGCCAAATTATTTAATCAAATTACCTGCAATGCTAAAACATTAGTTACTATTCTTATACATTAATCACATTTATTTTGAGTGCGTATAATATTGGCCTTTTTTGCATCAACTTAATGAGATGATTTATACAGCGTCCAGTGGTATCTTCACGCACACTAGATGGGAGACGGGACCACTCCGACGCTGTAGTGCCTGAGACATAGTTTTTTTATAGATGGTGTAGGCTTGCCCAGCACCTATACCATACTGACAGCTTAGTCGGCCTAGCCCACAGGAAAGACTAGTCAATACGTGCGGAGCCAAACAAGCCGCGGGTTTCCTCACGATGTTTTCCTTCACCGTTAGCGTGTGGTATTGCGACTACAAATTCGCAAATGTACGTAACTTTGAAATTAAACAAAGTCATTGGTACATGCCCGCACTCGGGATCGAACCTGGGGCTCTCGCTTGCCAGTCCATGGTTCTACCCACTGAGCTACCACCGCTGAGTGCGTATAACGGCCATTAAAAATATATAAATAAAAAGCTGAATCCACTGCGTATTTTCACTACGGATTTGTTACGTTTTAGAACTTGAAGTCGACCTGCTGCATGGAATCAGTGCACACGCCACAATAACAAAACAATCTTAAAAATGTTAATACATATCATTTAACAGTTAAATTATTTTTGATCTAATTATGTCGCCAAAAAAATTAAACGTGCAGTGTGCAGTTAAAAATTACCTTATACACAGTCGACTTAAGATTCAGTCGATAAATCGCTATTTGATGCTGTGGTAGGTACGCCTGCTAGACTCGGTTTTTGTGTAGCATGTAACGTTTGCGACCAAAAGTCGTTAGAAGTTGTCTTTATTATGATAAGATTGCCTCAGTTAGTCATGCCTCGGTTGATGTGACTCTGTAATTGCTCATTAGTTAATAGCATCGAGGTAATTAGGAAGAAAGTTTATTAGTTGTTTACCATTGCCCCGTGCACCTCATCCGTTTTAAATTTTCTCGATTAGGTACAGTCGACTGCTGCTGGTCAATAACTAGCTGACCCTGCAAATATTCTCTGACCTACCAAATAAACACAAAAAACACGTGAAAATCGATAAATTTTCGTTTTGGAGGAGAACACAATAATAACTTTCACACAACACTATCGGTAACCGTTTAGACGACTCCAAAGTATCAAAATATGTATATATTTGACAGTACAGAGTAGGTGAAATCGAACCAGCAGGAAGTGGTAACTGTCCAGGTCCCAAACTAGGATACTCTATATGGTAATCGGACAAGGACACCAAAAACGTGGAAATACAAGTGAGATTACGACCTACGGCATGGTAATCAGTTGAGGCTGTATTCAGGATTCAGCGTGCTTCAGTCAATTCTTAAGCCTTGTTCCAATCTTCGACATCAATTCGACTATCCTACAAGAGGTCATGCTTGGGCCAGCACCCCGCCCCGACCTTTCCGGCTATGTTCAAAGTATTACAATGAAGGGTGAAGAGAACCTGAACAATTCTTACTTTTAAGGGGTTAAAAGAAAGGTTGTCTTAATAATAAATTTAATGCCCCCAGATTCCGTGGACTGTATCCGCTTTAAGATACTGGTGCACTAATTAGTGTTATTGGTGATATACCACAGGTTGACCCGACTTTATCGGTTCGATATAATTAGACATTAAAAACCATCAAAGTTAACAGAACAAGGGCATAGTCCAGTCTGTGATATGTAAAGGCCTTTACATTGCAAAATATTGAAAATTAACGGTTTTGATGTAGTTATGTTGTTTAATTATGGGGTCGCAATAAAAAAAATATTGGCATAAAATTCTGTTGGTGATCGGGGTAGGTTTACGTTGGCATCGTTTTATCCTCGGTTCATCTTCTGTACTAACCTCACTGTTTTTAAAAAACTGGGGTTGCGAAGGAAAAATGTCATCATCATTATCTACCTGAATTTCTATCGCACTTTCGCAAATTATGAATCTGCACGCAAGAAAGCATTATGATCCAGCTTTTCTGCAGCTACATGCTCCGCTACCGCTTTTTACATTTTTTAATATTTTCTTTCGAACATTTCGTTCTACCTTTTGGTCGAAGTGATTAATATGTATATTAATGCGAAATTTTAGCTTTCTAGTACTAATCATCTTTAAGTCGGATATGGTGAACTATAAAGTTTCCATGTTGACTACGGAAACCTAAAACGCACATACGTTACATAAAAATATATAGGAACGAACTGACTTACAATTTACAATTGTACAAAAACATTTTATCATCCACCCTATTGAAATTTAGCCCAGCCAGACGAAAACCCTCAAGTGTGCAGACTGCAAACAGCTGCGGTCTTGCTGCACCCTATGACAATACTAGAGCGTCACTGCTTTGGTCGGCTACCCTTCGCACTACTAGTAAGACACTCGGGATCACCAGATCCATCGTTATCGTAGACCCAGCTCGTAATCCTCATAAGGTGTAGGGTTCAGCCAGACACATTCCCAGACGGGCTAATTAGGCTTAGTTCGAATTACGAAGGCTTATTAATTTGTCACCCCAGAACAACGAGCAAGCGTTTTGAAACAGACCAGAGAATGTCTTAGACAGAGGTTCATAACTTCATGACAGAAACTTGACCGAAGTTGTTGTTTCTAGGTGTTAATACATAATTACTAACACTCACAAAATTTTATAAATTATATCATAAAATTTCATGTAAACGCGCCTAAACTCATCCCTGTATCCCGGAAAAGTAGGCAGATACCAAGTTTTTTTCACTTACCACGAAATTCCGTTTGTCAAAAGTTTCTTAACATTGATTTCCTTTCTATCTTGAATTCCACTGCTTCTCCGAGGAGCTTGGGTCAACAAAAGTATGCTTATGGCTTTGCGGTCAAACTCGCGCAAAGCTGCACGCCTTTATCTGTTATTTGGCTGAACCATACCAAAGGTATGTATGGTACAACCCAAATTCCTTTACCCTTATAACCGGAGCTGCGTTTGGTTCAGATCCAAAATGTTGGCTAGGGTGATGTGCTACTTTGTTTTATGAGTGCCCTTAGTATTTATTGACAGTTTTGCTGAGATAAACAAGCTCTATGATTGATTGTAACAGGAGAGTTCGAAAATAAGTAACGCAGATAACACAGGCACCTGCAATGACCTGCATTTGGCGATATCTGTATTTTTGCCGGCGTGAAAATAACTGCGTAGTACATTGGCTTAAATTCAACTCACCATTGTGCGTTTTGCTGTTCGTAGTGAGACCACAACACAACCCAAGTTGAACTGAGTCAGAGTGCTGAGTGCGAGTTTGACAGATCCAATCGAATAACTTTACTACCGCGTTAATCGAGCATTGAGTAGTGAGTTTGAGTAAGTTAACCGTTCGAACTAGCAAAACGCTGTCACAGTACAACTCGCACTCGCGGTTATTTATGTTTTGGCTGGTTAACGTGTTCACTTCTAAACGTAAACCATTACAACTCGCACTCAGCAATTTTAATTTCCATACTTGTCGCTAGGTGGCGCTTCCTCGATGCCATAGAAATAAGAGTTTACGTTAACGCGATCGAGTAGTTAAAAAACTCGCACTAAGCACTCAGACGGCGCTAGGAGCTAACCTTTCTTCCTCGTCTCACTGACAGCAATATTCTTAAAGTATTACTTCCGTTTTTCGCACGCTCCGGTCGTAAAAATAACCAACGTAAAGCTAAGGGTTGGTTAATCACTAATTAAAAATTACTTGAAAAATGCCTGGAGGAGACTGCTACTTAAGTTACTAACGGAGACACGCCCGAAAAATAGAAAAGTTATTTCGGATCATTATAGCGACGTTTTGGCACTTTCTACCCAACTAACATAACCTAACCGAATGAACAAACCTAACCTAAGTTTTCCCTCGTTGTCGGCAGAGGGCGCGCGGGTGCGGCCAGGCGGCGCGATGGAGGACGAGGTGACGTTCCTGTTCCAGCTGGGCGTGCTGCGTGACGCCGTGAGCGCGCCGCAGCACTCGCTCACGCTGCAGCGGCTTAAAGAGCTGGCCGTGCAATTTGTACACGAGAAGGTGAGCATTGGGTACCTCCTGTTCCATCTGAACAAGCTGTAAGCGCGCCGCAGCACTCGCTCACGCTGCAGCGGCTTAAAGAGCTGGCCGTGCAATTTGTACACGAGAAGGTGAGCATTGGGTACCTCCTGTTCTATCTGAACAAGCTGTGAGCGCGCCGCAGCACTCGCTCACGCTGCAGCGGCTTAAAGAGCTGGCCGTGCAATTTGTACACGAGAAGGTGAGCATTGGGTACCTCCTGTTCCATCTGAACAAGCTGTGAGCGCGCCGCAGCACTCGCTCATGCTGCAGCGGCTTAAAGAGCTGGCCGTGCAATTTGTACACGAGAAGGTGAGCATTGGGTACCTCCTGTTCCATCTGAACAAGCTGTGAGCGCGCCGCAGCACTCGCTCACGCTGCAGCGGCTTAAAGAGCTGGCCGTGCAATTTGTACACGAGAAGGTGAGCATTGGGTACCTCCTGTTCCATCTGAACAAGCTGTGAGCGCGCCGCAGCACTCGCTCACGCTGCAGCGGCTTAAAGAGCTGGCCGTGCAATTTGTACACGAGAAGGTGAGCATTGGGTACCTCCTGTTCCATCTGAACAAGCTGTGAGCGCGCCGCAGCACTCGCTCACGCTGCAGCGGCTTAAAGAGCTGGCCGTGCAATTTGTACACGAGAAGGTGAGCATTGGGTACCTCCTGTTCCATCTGAACAAGCTGTGAGCGCGCCGCAGCACTCGCTCACGCTGCAGCGGCTTAAAGAGCTGGCCGTGCAATTTGTACACGAGAAGGTGAGCATTGGGTACCTCCTGTTCCATCTGAACAAGCTGTGAGCGCGCCGCAGCACTCGCTCACGCTGCAGCGGCTTAAAGAGCTGGCCGTGCAATTTGTACACGAGAAGGTGAGCATTGGGTACCTCCTGTTCCATCTGAACAAGCTGTGAGCGCGCCGCAGCACTCGCTCACGCTGCAGCGGCTTAAAGAGCTGGCCGTGCAATTTGTACACGAGAAGGTGAGCATTTGGTACCTCCTGTTGCATCTGAACAAGCTGTGAGCGCGCCGCAGCACTCGCTCACGCTGCAGCGTGAGCGAGTGCTGCGGCGCGCTCATTGGAATTTGTGCACGAGAACGTGAGCATTGGGTATCTCCTTATCTATCTGAATGAGCTGTGAGCGAGCCGCAGCACTTTTTGACTCTGCAGCGGCTTAAAGAGCTGACCGTGCAATTTGTGCTTGAGTTCCATCTGAATGAGCCGTGAGACGCCATGAGCTCGCCGCAAAACTGGTTTTCGCTACTTCACCGCGAATAGTAGACCTTGCATTCAATATGCAACCGGTGGCTAGGCTCAGACTAGCCTTCTTCTCAACAAGATTACCGTCAGCGTACATGCTTGACTCACGCTGCAGTGTCTTGAATTTTAGTGGATGTGTACACCGGTTAGTGGATGTCACAAACGGTGAGGTGATATTTTACTGTCAAATATCTTTTTTAAAATTAAACTATGGAATAATATGTACAATAATTATAAACAAGATTGGTAAGATCTTGTTTATAATTTTTGGACTTGAAACAGCATTGAAATGACATCGTAGCGATCCTGGAGTTGTCATTGTAGTATGCATGAACATTCCCCAGATCCCGGATTGCGGTCTATCGCGGCTGGCCGACCGGTTGCTGCTATTCCGGCACGACTACGCGTCCGCCAACGTGCTGCAGCTCATCAACAGCGGCACCGACGTCGGCGACGAGACGCTCGTCGAGATCGTCCTCACGCACAACCGTGAGTCGCATTCTATACCTCACATTGACAGACTTACGTAGCTCTGGGCTACGTCGATTTGTTGCAGGCCTGTATTGGGTGTAAGAACGAATGCTCGGTGGGCCGGTGTGACCCATTGGCTGTCGACTTTCTTTAGCTATTTAATGAAACAAGGATGGCGATATGATAATTTTCGGCATTGGACCGCCACACAACTCTCACTCGTCCGTGCACAACGCGTGTGTTGTAATTACTTGACACCGGATTTCACGTGTTTTCTCTCTGCTGAAATTTTGCTTTTTTTTTCAATTCCAATTGCCCTATCATTCTGTCAATTCAATGTGGCAAACGCTGCACCAAACACCCTTGTAGTGAATCCTCGGAAAGCGTTCGCGCGCTTCACGTGTGCTGGGTGATGGAAGATTCTCGCCACCCCGCGCGAAACGCCTATAATCAGGAAAGTCACATGAAGTGGTTAGGAATGATTATCCTAAACCCTTCTGTTCGTTTCATTGTTGAGGAGAAAATGCATGGGCCCCTACGCTGACAGCAGGAGGCACACTAGAAAAGCATCCACCTCACACTCTGTACCTACTTACGAGTATAATAAAAATTCGACTCGCAGTTTACTTTCTCTTAAAGGAGGATCGACCTTTAGTATCCGAAATGTCCGCATCTGATCTGTAGGATGTAAAACACAAGAGTGGTCCGACAAGGTCAGACCACTCTCCTGAGCTGTTTTAATAGTAGCTATAATAATTTCTCTTAGGCGTCGGCTACAGCCGTAGATCAGTGGTAGAGCCTTATTCTGATAAAGTTCTTGACTCCAACATTCTCACCCCCATCTGTCGCGTCCCCAGCGCTGATCTGCGACAGCGGCGGCGACCCGCTGTCTGCGGCGGCGGCGGCGCTGCGGCCGCACGCACTGGCCGTGCACTCCTACAAGGCGCCGACATTCTGCGACTTCTGCGGCGAAATGCTCTTCGGACTCGTGAGGCAGGGTCTCAAGTGCGAAGGTACGCAAGTGAAACGTTTTCTGCCTGTGGCAAAATATTACAGGGTCTGATAAAGACATCGTGGTTCAATATAGCGATATTAGCATGATTCATAGTCAACTGAGCAATACCTTTACAATGTCATACTTATGGTAAAACCCGGGCAAACAGGCATCTCTCACGAAGGAGATTAAAACGCGCGAGGCGCCGAGTTATGTTGTATCGGTTATACCATTAGAATACGATTGGTAGGAAGACTACCAATAGGGTCAATAAAACAAAATTATCTATTTTTCATGTTGTACATATTTGTGAATAAGTTTGTATAGTATTAGTTTCTAAGTTGACATTTTAATATTTTTATACCAGCTGCGCTGGTGCATCACGCCTGTGCCATGAATTAATTTTGACTTCAATATGAATGTACCGTTTTGCTGACAAATAAAAGAAATTTGAAACAATTATAGTCGAATTAATATCACTCTATTTGACAAATACGTATTTAAGATACTCGCCCCCATGTTCATTGTATTAAGAGTATACAAGTGAATCAGATACTTGTCATCGAGCGTGCAAGCATGCGACTAATGAATGTCGATGAAGCGAAAGAGGTCTGTCAGGATCGTGGCAAGTGGCAAGCACTGGTCTCGCCCTAATGTGCATGTAATTTAGCAACGAGTATAAATCAGCAAGTGTTGTGTGATCAGCAATTTTCCTTTAGCATCAAACCTCATTCGATTTCTTTCGTATTTAGTTTGTTTCTCCGGCTCTATACACTTTCCACAATGTTAGCTCAGCTCTGACTGACTCACACTCCCGACAGGGTGCGGACTGAACTACCACAAGCGATGCGCGGTGAAGGTGCCGTCCAACTGCGAGGCGCCCCCCCGCCGCCCCTCGGCCGCCCCGCGCTCGCCGTCGCGCTCCTCTGCGCACTCGCAGGACGACTCGCTGGTAAGGCGGCTCGCGCATCTCGTCACTGGAGACAGGTCCCCAGGTACTGGGGACCGTAGAGACCTTGTTACTAGCGATAACTAGGCTAGGCCTCGTTAGTGGCGATAAAAGCAGGGCTCTGTTACTGACGATCACTAATTATCACCTTGTTACCGGTGCTGGTGGGATCTTGTTACTGGCGACAGCGGGGCTCCTCTTACGAGTGTGCACCAGTGGGATCTTTTTCCTAGCGGCCGTAAGGTGCTAACTACTAAAGGCTACTGTTTAGGTCTTGTGAGTGAGCCATGTCAGAGGCCTTATGGGCGGCTTGATAACTTCTGACAGTAAGGCCCGCCACTGTCTTACAATCCTCCACCAACCGGGACTTGGCCCCCGTGGTGGAGTATGGCTTAACCTTCCTGCGAAGCAGGAAGAAACCCATACTCCAACAGTGGGGACATACAAGGGTTGATAACAAGTGAGTTGTAGTAACAGGGCCATTATAACTGGCGACAGTAGGACTCTTGCTACTGACGGCCTCTAGCAGGGGCCTTGTTACTGGCGATCACTACTAAGAACCTTGTTATTGGTTTCATTGGGGTGCCAGTTATGAGCAACTACTAGTAACTAATAATAAGTAATGACTTGTAACCAATCAATAAAATCTAATTAGTTTTGTCACCGACACTATAAGAAGAACCACTAGTAGACATCTTGTTCGTAAATTATATTAAAATCTTTACTAACTGTTGGTGAGACATTAAATTAAGTATCTATATATAAACAATCTCAGAATGGTTATCATAGTAGTTAAACAATATTTAGGCCCGCACTAGGCAAGCCTGTACAGGCAATCCGCTACTCGACTCGTATCTTTGACGCAGTAAATTAATATTTCCTGTTGTATTTAACGGAAGAAACTGAAATATTGACTTTGCTGAGTAAGTATGTGGGATGGCTGTAATATTTGCAAACTAAAAAAAATATTTTCCGCTTTAATTCGGAACGGTGAAAACGCTATCCGCCATCTTGAAATCATCTTTGGGTTGTAAACAAACATCTGTCAGCCAGAGCCACATACACCCGAGTTTCAGTAGATAAAGAATCGGGGTCTCTTTTGACAAGTTTGGGCCCAAGTTTTTCGTATGTTTATTTCACTGGGCACACGAATCCACAACTTCCCGGGGGTCTTATTGCATTAACAATGCAATATTGATAATTGCTATATTTTGCATGTAAACGCAATGAAATCATCGTTGCGTTGTTGTTATTTCACTATGCACACAGATCACTCACAAATGTTGAATGTCAAACTTTAGCTCTTCAAACCATGGACAAAAATGGCTGACCGCGTTTTTGGCTGTTTAGCAAAGCAAAGTCTTAAAATATTTTTTTTTGTTGCTTTTATGCCCTCAAAAAATAGACTAAAATATTTTTTGATCTAATGGAAGAGATATGTACCATTTAAGAGTTACTTGAAAAGAGAGTCAAGTAGCGGATTGTATGCTTGCCGTTACTAGTGACCGCTAATAGTAAGGGATCATTGGTAATGATCAATAGCAGAGCTCCCGTTACTGGTGATCACTGTAATTGTATAGCGTATTAATTCAGAGTATTGTATGTTAATTTAAGTATTAATGAAGATATACAATTTATGTTGCCTATATAGTATTCATACGAGTAAACTAGATAAACTTCTCTTGCTGAACTAAAAATGTTCCTAATTCTGGTTTTGCAAAAATCACTTTTGAATATTATGTTGTTAAGATTACATTCCAATTTAACTATTTTAAATTAAACTTTAAGTTATATTTGTCGTGATAAGATTTAATCTCCACTTATACTTTCCGTCCATTTATAAGAACTTACTGAAGTATGTTTGGTTTATTACTTTTTACGATAATTGTTTTTATTTTATTGTACTAACCATGCACAAAGGTGGTGGGTAACATTGGAACGATGTTTGTGATTTATTTTACTTTTTTCAATAAAATTATACAATTTCATGTCCTACTGTTTTTGTTTTATTTCGAACAAGTCCATATTACCCATCATCTAATGTGTAGGCTTTAGGGTTCAAAAGTATTTTTTTAAAAACCTATTTAGAGGCTAAAAAATCCACCCATGTCGTATTTATTTATTATTTATTTAGTTGTCACTTAAGGTTGATAAATAAGGAAAATCCTAGAAGTCTAAAGAACTAGAATTCATTTGATACTAATATGTATCAGATGAATTCTAGTTGGAGCGCTCGTGGCTTAGTTGAACCGAGTCATTGGAATCAATCACTTGAGTTAAGCAACAACAGGCGCGGTAAAATGCACTACCGCTACCGTTAAAATGACTACCGCTAGTGGCATTTTTTTCCGAACGCTTCCGTGCTTCGCAAGGCACATTAAGCCGTTGGTGCCGGCAGTCTGTAAGCCATGTCAGAGACCTTATGGGCGGCTTGTAACTTCTGACAGTAAGGCTCGCCAGTGTCTTACAATCCTACACCAACCCGGCTTGGCCCCCGTGGTGGAGTATGGCTTGACGTTATTGATATGCAGGAAGAGACCCGTGCCCCAGCAGTGGGGACATACAAGGGTTGATATCGAGACACGCTTTTATCCTGCAGTGCGACATCCGTAGTATGGAGGCTACGTAAAAAAGATACAGTTGAGTTGACACTTAGACCTTTATTCGTTAACTCTCCTTTCATTTTCATTACGGATGATTTTGCAACAAAACTGTTTTATTGAAAGTGAAACAAAAAAAAATAATAAACAAGGTACAATAACTGAGAAAATGTCTTTAGAACTAAATTTGGCAAAAGGCCTTATGCTCAGCTTAAAGTCGCCAGGGAACATGCTCCACTGCCGATGCTGATTTTCAGCAAAAGCCGGAACTTTAAGTTAAATAAAAAGAGTCGCTGAGCGCAAAATTTTACGTACTTTCGACTATTTGTGGCATCAAAAATAAGGAAGAGACAACATAAGACATACTGGCATAACTTCACATAATAATAACTGCCATACAACCAAACATGTACCAATGACTTTCTTTTCCAAGTTATGTACATTTGTGAAGTTGTAGTACCACTCGCCAACTGTGAAGGAAAACGTCGTGAGGCAACCTGCGTGTCTGAGGTTTTTAAATACCTTAGCGCTGGAAATTGGCAATCCGCGTGGTAATTAAGCCCGTATTCTATCTCGTCCTTTGAGAGAATGCGTGTGCCCTGTAGTGGGACGATAATAGGCTACATTAAAGAAAACAATACTATCATTTGACACAGTAACCAGCAAGCCATTGAATTAATCATACAATAGGCGTGATCAAATAATCAAAGATTTAACAATATTAGAGGAAAGTACATATTATTATTAAAAGGATTTATCTAAAAGACTCTGAAAGTTTTTTTTTTCTGTTTCTACATTTTTGTGTAATAAAGCGTAACAAACACACAAACAAACTGATTTAGTTTTATAAAAAAAATGAATAAGGTACCTACCAATATTTTCAATAAAATAAAGGGTTATGCTGCTAGATAGTACTGCTTTCAGCCATTTTGAATGAAACATCAATCACACCGCGTGACGTCTCGTTAAGGTAAACATTGGTAAACATCACCTGTGTTTTGTTGTGACTGCTAGTGATTACGCACCTAGATTGATTTTTTATTAGTTTAAAACCTAATTTAAAAAAATATATATCAATACTTGATAACATACTCACATCAAGGTGGTCTTCACGGCTTTAATAGGTAAACTTGTGACTAAGTTATTCGGATTTCGCCGTCCGAGCTTTAACCATTTTTTTCTTGTTCGGAACATGAACCAAAACCTAAGATCCTAGAACCTAGGATCTACAATCTAGGACTTTAGTCGATTTCCGCCAAAGACGGCCGTTTTTAGCGGAAATCGATTAAATCCTACGATATTTATACTACATTTTAGGTTGTTTGTTCTAAAAACAGTTACCACAGATATTAAGATTTCTCATGTTTACTTTTAGATTAAAAACATATTATAAAACAAGTTATGATTTTTATTCCATTGGTTGCGCTAGTTAGCGCCAATAAGCGCCTTAAATTCGCTACGAGTTAAGTTCACCCTGCAATTCAACTTAATCCGAGCTACGGGGCCTGTAAGAGTAAGAGAGTAAGAGTAAGAAATGTTTATTCATAAACCATAACACCAAATAGACCATACAATATTAATGGCAACATAGAATGGAAGATTTAAATACACTTAACTAACATAGACTGTAACAATATACTAGACTAACATGCAGACACAAACAGTTTATAACTATTATAATATTACAAAGGTTGACGCCAGTGTGTGTTCCTTCAAACAAGAGTTCCTCCCTCCCCGTTGCAGGTGTCGGGTGCGGGTAAGCGCAGCCGCTCCCCGTCGCGCGGGTCGCTGAGCGCGGGCGCGGGCGCGTGCGGGGCGTGGGGCGGGGGCGGCATCCCGCACACGTTCGAGGTGCACTCGTACACGCGGCCCACGGTGTGCCGCCACTGCCGGCGGCTGCTGCGCGGCCTCTTCAAGCAGGGGCTGCAGTGCAAGGACTGCCACTACAACGCGCACCGCAAGTGCCTGCCGCACGTGCCCAAGGACTGCGGCGGGGAGGTGCGCGACTCCCACGGTGAGTGCCACTTTTTTTTACTCATATTTTTTCAGGACAAAAAGTTTTGGATGCCCCGTTTCCTTAATAAAAAGTTTCGAATGCCCCGCGCTTAGTGAAACTTTTAAATAGGCACAAAACAATATTTCAATTTAAATCGAATCAAATCAATTTATTTCATCGTAGAGCTGAGTGCTTAGTGCGAGTTTTTTAACTACTCCATCGCGTTAACGTAAACTCATATTTCTATGGCATCGAGGAAGCGCCACCTAGCGACAAGTATGGAAATTAAAATTGCTGAGTGCGAGTTGCAATGGTTTACGTTGAGAAGTGAACGTTTACCAGCCAAAACACGAATTAACGCGAGTGCGAGTTGTACTGTGACAGCTTTTTGCCAGTTCGAACGGTTAACTTACTCATACTCACTACTCAATGCTCGATTAACGCGGTAGTAAAGTTATTCGATTGGATCTGTCAAACTCGCACTAAGCACTCTGTTCTGTTGCTGAATGTCAGTGTCCAATGTAAAATGAAAGCCAATGATTATCTAATAAATACAGTCAACAGGTGTTGACCAAATTTTTAAGTGTAATATTAAAAATGAAATGACATCTGGGTCAAAATATCAAAAATACCGCAATTTACTTTTGTTTAGAGTTGAACATTTACTGATCAACTGTATGACAAGATGTACAGATTAGGTTCTAGCATCGATATGAGAACCGCAATATGCGATTGTAACAGAAATCTGTCTGGAAACTTGTATCAAACTGTCGATCTTGATATCAAGATCCAACCTTGCATCAAACATTGACATATAACTTAGCATCCACGAACCCAGTTCACTGTGAAACTGTTCCCAGGCGACTACCAAGACAGCTGCAGCACGGGCAGCGAGCTGTCGGAGTCGCGCGTCGCCGACGACGAGTCCGACGGCGACAGCAACGACGCCGCCTCGGCGCGCGCACGCGACCACCAGGACCGCGACCACGCGGACGCCGCGCCCGCGCGCCGCGACCCGCGCGACCCCGGCGACAGCCGCCCCAGCAGGTACCTTCTGCGCGGACACCCTTGATAGCCGCCCCAACAGGTCAGAGTGCTCAGTGCGAGTTTGACAGATCCAATCGAATGACTTTACTACCGCGTTAATCGAGCATCGAGTAGTGAGTATGAGTAAGTTAACCGTTCGAACTGGCAAAACGCTGTCACAGTACAACTCGCACTCGCGTTTATTCGTGTTTTGGCTGGTAAACGTGTTCACTTCTCAACGTAAACCATTAAACTCGCACTCAGCAATTTTAATTTCCATACTTGTCGCTAGGTGGCGCTTCCTCGACGCCATAGAAATATGAGTTTACGTTAACGCGATCGAGTAGTTAAAAAACTCGCACTAAGCACTCTGTGCTGCGCGGACACCCTTGATAGCCGCCCCAACAGGTCAGTGCTGCCCGTTGATAGCTGCCATGCCGTTCAGCGAGCGGGCGACAGCGGACCTAGTATTTCAATGCTGCTCGGCGCTCGGGCTACAGCAGCTTCAGCAGATCAGGATGCACGGTCAGTGGGTTAGAACCGCCCCCGCAGGTCAGTGCTGCAAGGCCAGTAGGCGACGCTGCCCCAACAGGTCAATGATACGGGATAAGCTGACGACAGTCGATTCAGGAGGTCAGTGATGCACGGTCAGCGGGTGATAGCCGCTCCAGGAGGTCAGTGCTGCGCGGCCAATGGGCGACAGCTGCCCCAGCAGGTCAGTGGCACGTGGTCAAGGGTGAAAACCGCCCCAACGGGTCAGTGCTGCGCAGCCGGCGAGCGACAGCCGCCCAAACGGGTCAGTTTCTGCATGGCGATTGAGCTACCAGACAACAAGGGTGATAGAAGCTAATTTAAAAAGTTATTGTTGTTGGAAATAAATAAAATAAATAAATGAATGAATGAATGAATGAATGAATGAATGAATGAATGAATGAATGAATGAATGAATGAATGAATGAATGAATGAATGAATGAATGAATGAATGTGTGGCAACATTGTAATTATCGTTCACTCACGGGCACGATGGATTTCCATCGATTGACCGCTCACTCATTCAATTCAATCATTCACTCGGTAACTCGGTCAATCGTTCTTCTCTCCGCTACGTCTGTGACAGCAGGACGTGCTCGTGGGATTTTTGGTTATAAAGAGACGCTATAACCTCAGGTGAATAGGAAACTATTTCTGATTGTCATTGTATTTGCTGTTGTGTGCTGGTGTGAAATAAAAGCCTTAATTTTGTAAAGAGACTGACGTTATTGACGCCGCCATCCTCTAAAGTGGTGACCCCTGACAGAACACTGTCACGCGAGGTTTTTGTTACGCCGCCGCTCCGTCGCACCGCGTCCATACGATGACGCTCATCAGAAAATGGGGCTAATCGGCCCTGCCCCGCTGCTGCTCCGCTGCCACGCCGCGCCGCCCTGCGCCGCTAGGCGCTTACTTCAGCGCGCCGCCACGCGGCCGCCGCACTGCGCCGCCACGCGGGCGCCGCCCTGCGCCGCCAAGCGTTCGCTCCATCGCGCCGCCACGCGGCCGCCGCACCGCGCCGCCCACGGCAGCCGCCGCCACGCGCCACCGCGCTGCCACACGGCGCCCGCGCCACCGCGCTGCCACACGGCGCCCGCTCCGCCGCGCTGCCACGCGGCACCCGCGCTGCCACGCGGCGCCCGCTCCACCGCGCTGCCACGCAGCCGCCGCCCCGCGCCACCGCGCTGCCACGCGGCGCCCGCGCTGCCACGCGGCGCCTGCTCCACCGCGCTGCCACGCGGCCGCCGCCTCGCGCCACCGCGCTGCCACGCGCCTGCCGCGCCCGACCTTTCGTGCTGCCCGCCCTGCTAAGCCCACGCTGAGTGCCTGCCGCGCCGACGCGGCGCGCGCCCTCTGAGCCACGCCGCTTGTGCCCGCCGCGCCCGCCGCATCGGCGACGCTCGCACCGCTTGCGCTGCTCGTGCCTGCGCCGACGTTGCGCGCGCCCTTGTGCCACGCTGCTTAAGACCGCGTCCGCCGCACCGGCGCCGCCGCACGTGCCGCTCGTGCCAGCACTTGCCGCGCCGGCGCCGTTTGTGCCGCGCCGGCAGCACTGGCATCACCTGCACCTACACCTCACGCCGCGCCGCGCTGAGTGGCGCCGTCGACGACTGATCCTCCGCCTACGCGCACCCGGCACCCGTTGCTGCGACGTGCGACGCGTCCTGCCTGCCATCCGGCCACGCGCGCCCGGATCGATGGCCGGCTGCCACGGGACATCGTGAACCTCGTTTACAACGGACGCGGGGTAACCCTCACTGTATTTCGCTAACTTTATACTTAGATTATCCTATTTTTAGGTTATTTAGTTAGTGTATTTACCAATCAAAATGTTGCCAGTAACGAAATCACTTGACAGTAGTGTGCAGGACGGTCGGGATAGGTATGAGGGACCGCAGGTTGCCAAGGTGGCATGTAAGCTACCACCATTTTGGTCAGGAAAGCCAACCTCGTGGTTTAGTCAGGCAGAGGCATGTTTCGCCTTAGCTGGTATCACAGCGGAGGACACTAAATATAACCACATTGTGGCCAGCCTCACCGAGTCCGTGATAGACGTGGTAGAAGAGGTAGTGAACAACCCACCGGCCGAGAACAAGTACACTCATTTAAAGTCAGAGCTAATAAGTAGGCTCTCATTATCTAAGGAAAAAAGATTAGCACAATTGTTAGGGGATGAGGAATTGGGTGACCGGAGGCCTACCCAGTTTCTCAGACACCTTCGGACCTTGGCAGGGACTAGCATAGGGGACGACTCCATTGTACGCCAGCTGTGGCTCCGCCGCCTGCCGGAGCATATCCAGGCCATACTGGCTGCTCAGGCAGACCTACCATTAGATAAGGTGGCCGAGCTTGCAGACCGAATCGCGGAGGTTTCGCCCTCTACCAGAGTCATCTGCGCGACCACTGCTCCGGACCCTCTTCAGGACCTTGCCCGCCAGGTAAGTGAGCTGACTCGCCAGGTGGCAGCACTGCAGAGAAGCAGGTCGCGCAACCGATCTCCATCAGCGACTCCAAACCGATCCAGAGGGGCTACACCAACGCGAAATGGATGGTGTTGGTACCACAAACGTTTTAGAACAAAGGCCACAAAGTGCACTGGTAATTGCAGTTTCACGGAAAACACCCGGAGCAGTCAGTAGTGGCGGCTACTGACTGTCTTCCTGCTGGCCGCCGCATCTTCGTTACCGAACAACGCACTAAACGTCGGTACCTCATTGATACTGGATCGGACCTCTGCTGCGCACCTCGCAGCTGGTTCCCAGGTCGCAAGCAGTCGCAGGACTATGGCCTAACAGCTGCGAATGGCAGCAGCATTAGAACATATGGTTTGGTTTCCCTACATCTCAATTTAGGTCTTCGACGCGAGTTTGTGTGGCAGTTTGTCATAGCGGATGTTGACATTGCCATAATTGGCTCAGATTTCTTGGCTCATTACCATCTTCTGCCGGACTGCCGTACCAAGAGGTTAGTGGACGCTTCTACTGGACTCTCCTCGCCTGCTACCAGCGCTACAACTGACCAGGCCAGTATTAAGTCCATAATCTCCGGAAACTCGAGTTTCACACAATTGCTAGCCGAGTTCCCCGATATAACTCGCCCGCACGGCCTCCCAAGAGTGATCAAACATGAGACTGTACACCACATTAATACTACTAGCGGCCCACCCGTCTCCTGCCGTCCCCGCCGCCTGGCTCCTCAGAAACTTACTGAGGCCAAGAAGGAGTTCGAGGACATGGTGAGTTCCGGGACAGCGAGGCTCTCCAAGAGTTCATGGTCCTCTCCATTGCATATGGCCCCTAAGAAGGAAGACGCCTGGCGTCCATGCGGCGATTACCGCGCCCTGAATGCCAGGACCATCCCTGACTGCTATCCGGTACGGCACATTAATGATTTTTCTCACAATTTAGCCGGAGCCACGATATTCAGCACGATAGATTTAGTTAAAGCCTATCATCAAATCCCTGTGAGCGACCCTGATATTCCCAAAACAGCTATCACAACCCCCTTTGGGCTTTTTGAATTTCCTTTTATGACATTTGGTCTGCGCAATGCCGGCCAGACGTTCCAGAGATTTATTGATGAGGTTACTCGGGGACTGCAATTCTGTTTTCCTTATGTCGATGACATTTTAGTCTATTCAAAGGACAAAAGTCAACACATAGAGCATCTCCGAATTCTTTTTCAACGTTTGCAGGATTATGGGGTCGTAGTAAATCCAGCTAAGTGCATCTTAGGAGCTAGTGAGGTATTATTCTTAGGTTTTCATATCACCGCAGAAGGTACTCGTCCTCCCCCAGACCGCATAAAAGCCCTTGTAGATTATGCCCCTCCCAAAACTGTTCAAGGCATGCGTCGATTTCTGGGAATGATGAACTTTTACCGTCGTTTTATCCCTCACGCTGCTAAGAATCAAGCACCATTGATTAACGCACTCACGGAGCTCCAAGGGAAAGGTGCGAAGCCATTCATATGGACACCTGACCTCCTTCAGAGTTTTGCGGCCTGCAAGGAGAGCCTAGCTCAAGCTACCTTGCTGCAGCACCCCGTGCTTGACGCTCCGCTCGGTCTTTTCACTGACGCGTCGAGCATCCACATTGGTGCTTGTCTACAACAGTTGGTTAACGGTCAGTACGTCCCTCTAGCTTTCTTCAGCAAGAAGCTTACACCGAAGCAAATTGAGTGGCCGGCCTACTACCGGGAGCTGCTCGCCGTTTACGAGAGCGTGCAACATTTCCGGCATATACTGCAGGTCCAGCATGCCACGATTTTCACTGACCACAAACCGCTGCTGTACGCTTTCGTCCAGCGGCGAGAAAAGCTACCCCCTCCACAGCTTAACCAGCTATCCTTTATCAGCCAATTTACCACGGACATCAAGTATATAAAAGGTGAGGACAATGTGGTAGCTGATACGATGTCACGTATAGAAGCCATCGCGCTCGAGCAGGACTACGAAGCCCTAGCAAAATCACAGGAGACTGACACCGAGCTCGCAACACTGACTGGTTCCTCTGGACTGAGCTTGACTAAGGTAAATATTCCAGGAACCAATGTCTATGTCACTTGCGACGTATCCTCGGGAAAAGCTCGCCCGTACCTAACTCCCTGGTTTCGCCGTGCGGTGTTCGACAAGTTGCACAACCTGAGTCACCCCGGCGCAAGGGCAACAACCAAGCTGGTTACCGAGCGGTACGTATGGCCATCAGTTAGGAAGGACTGTAGAGAATGGGCCCGGTCTTGCCTAGCATGTCAACGCAGCAAAGTGTCGAGACATATCTCAACGCCGATGGGCAGCTTTAACCAACCATCTGGGCGTTTCATGCAGGTTCATATAGACATTGTAGGTCCCCTACCAGTTAGCAACGAGTTCCGCTACCTCCTCACTGCCATAGACAGAGCGTCCAGATGGCCGGAAGCATGGCCCATGCGCTCCATCACAGCAGAGGAGGTTGCTGAAACATTCACCCGGGAATGGGTCTCTCGGTTCGGCGTCCCCGTGACACTAACTACAGACCAAGGTACGCAGTTTGAGTCGGATCTATTCCGCCGCCTCATGGTCCAGTTTGACACCAAACGGGTAAGAACCACTTCATATCATCCTTGTGCCAATGGCATGATAGAGCGCGTGCACCGACAACTTAAAGCGTCCCTTATGTGCCACGAAGGCGCATGGACCAAGGCCCTACCTTTGGTACTGCTGGGTATGCGTGCAGCCGTCAAGGAAGACCTGAAAGCCACTGCAGCTGAGATGCTGTATGGCGAACCCATCCGCCTCCCTGGTGAGCTACTAGTTCAACAAACTAACCCAACCTCCGTCGACAACCCAGCTGATTTCGTCGTACAGCTACGGCGGAAAATGGCTGCCATTCGTCCGGTACCTGCTGTACATCATACCACAAAAACGCCATTCGTTTTTAAGGAACTGGCCACGGCGACACACATCTTTTTACGCGATGACACCATCCGCCGGTCCCTGCAACCTCCATACACAGGGCCCTACTCGGTTATAGGGCGTTCCAGAGATGGTAAAACCATTACTATCAGTCTAAAAGGTAAAACAACAGTAGTTAGCGTAGACCGTGTTAAGCCAGCGTTCCTGGAACGGACCCCGCAGTCAGGTCATGGGGACCAGCCTCCCCCGCAGCCGGTTTCTGCCAAGCAGTCACTCGTGCCACCAACCCAGGTGGGCTCGCCTTTCTTGCAGCCTACCATGGACCCATCCCCGGTCCAGGTAGCGCCGCCTCTACCTGTGGTCCATTCGCCTGTACCGACCCTACCTGCATTCATTAAACGCACCCGTTCAGGGAGACAGGTTAGGTTTAAAAACATAAAAGATTGGTAAATACAGTAATTAGGCATCTTGTATTCTTTTCATTTCACAATGGTGTAACACATGTTGTGCAGGAGTATAGTTATGTAAATACTCAAAGGTAAATAAAACAAAGTTTGTATAATTTTGGAACAATATTTAATAATTTTGTTTTTGTATCCACAAGAGGTCTTTAATAATAGGCTTGCATATATTAAGTTAGGATATGTTATAGTAAGTTAAACATGTCATGTTGTTTAACTCCCTACTGTGTCTAAGCAAGGCTGTATGCCTGATTTTGCTGTGTTTAAGGTAATATTAAGCTCGCTACATTATAGTCATACATACCTTTTATGCCATTCTAAATAATATGTATTGCTATGTTTTCTGTAATATTAAGTTTGCCATATACAGCCAGTATACTTACCACATAAGTCTAGGTAAACATTTGCAATGTAACCTTTATAGTATATCCCACTTACCATTCTCCGTAGGGGGGTGGTTGTGGCAACATTGTAATTATCGTTCACTCACGGGCACGATGGATTTCCATCGATTGACCGCTCACTCATTCAATTCAATCATTCACTCGGTAACTCGGTCAATCGTTCTTCTCTCCGCTACGTCTGTGACAGCAGGACGTGCTCGTGGGATTTTTGGTTATAAAGAGACGCTATAACCTCAGGTGAATAGGAAACTATTTCTGATTGTCATTGTATTTGCTGTTGTGTGCTGGTGTGAAATAAAAGCCTTAATTTTGTAAAGAGACTGACGTTATTGACGCCGCCATCCTCTAAAAATGAATGAATGAATGAATGAATGAATGAATGAATGAATGAATGAATGAATGAATGAATGAATGAATGAATGAATGAATGAATGAATGAATGAATGAATGAATGAATGAATGAATGAATGAATGAATGAATGAATGAATGAATGAATGAATGAATAAATAAATAAATAAATAAATAAATAAATAAATAAATAAATAAATAAATAAATAAATAAAGCAGCAGCGCCCCCTGCAGTACAATTCCACCAAACTGCCCATCCCGCCCATCCACCCATCCCGCATGCCCAGCGTGGGGATTATGGGCATTTCCCCCCTATGATGGCACAACCTTGCGCTATGGCTCTCATTAGGGGAGGGCTGTGTCCAGCAGTCGACTAATATAGCCAGAAGAAGAAGAAGAAAAGTGATCTCTTCCAAACAATCAACAATATTACTACCTATAATGGCATCAATTTAAACGTGTAAAAGAGGAGCGCTCACTCGAGAGTTGTTACTATGTGTCCGCAGCTCGTCGTCATCCCCCAGCGCCAACATCCCGCTGATGCGCATCGTGCAGTCCGTGAAGCACACCAAGAAGAAGGACAACCAGTGGGTCAAGGAGGGCTGGCTCGTGCACTTCACCAACAAGGACAAGACGGTATGGCGGCACTGCGGACTGCTCACCACCCGCCGGATGAAACGCATGCCCACTTAGGGACCATCCATAAATTACGTCACACGTTAAGGGGTGGGGGGGAGGGGTTCGACGAATTGTAACGTTGTGTGACTGGGGGTGGAAGGGAGCCTAAGTTTCGTGACGTCACATTTCCAAAACTCGCCCAAAACTACGAGTTAACAGGAACTTTCCACTATTAACAAAATACTTAAAACATTTGCAGCTCTTGATATAAAACTAATTTCGGAACTGCGGTTTGAGTTGAATAATTTGTAAATAAAACTGCAAAATACGTAACGTCACACTAGGGGGGGGGGGGGGGCTCACAAATGTGACCAGCTGTGACAAGGACGGGGGAGGGGTTAGAAAATCACGAAATTCGTGTGACGTAATTTATAGATGGCCCCTTACGACTGAAAAGCCGATCACGTGGTGTCAAGGCGTGGGATTACTCCTCTTGTTATTAAAAGGGACGGGCCGTAAACCAGCGCTGCGACTACCTAAGCACGGCAATAAAGCGGAGTCCGTCCCTTTTTACCACAAGCGACTGAATTACAAGTCCGGCGTAACAAGCTATGTAAATTTTACTAACTTTAAGAACTCTCTACTTTTTGGGAAGCAAGTAAAAGTGATAATAATTTATGTAGGTACCACAAATTGTACCAATGAGATCCATATCTTTTTTAAGAAAATTTGCTGAGAAACATTTCTTCCTAGCATCCATTTTAAATGCAGCATTGTTATGCACAATGTACGTAAATTTCAAATCCCGGCATGTACCAATTACTAACCTGTTACTTTTGTAAGTTATGAACATTTGAGAAATTATAGTACCAATATCACTCGCTAACGGTAAAGGAAAACATCGCCAGCAAACCCTGGTGTCTGAAGTGTGGAACATACCTAAGCGCTTGCTACGTACAATGGCCCAACTACTCGTAGGAACTTAGCACGGGATAGTGCATTAAAAAGAATGTACTCGTAGGAATGTAGTGCGGGAACCTCAGTTCTGTCTGACTGGCCGACTAGCTTCGCAAGGCACGTTAAGCCGTTGGTGCCGGCTGTCATGTGATGGTAGTCGTTAAGCCATTGCAGAGGCTTTATGGGCGGCTCGATAACTTCTGACAGTACGGCCAGTCACTGTCTTACGATCCTCCACCAACCCGGACTTGGCCCCCGTGGTGGAGTATGGCCTAACCTTCCTGCGATACAGGAAGAGACCCGTGCCCCAGCAGTGAGGACCTACAAGGGTTGATAAGCTGACGACCGTCCCCCACAGCTGAAGCGGCACTACTGGCGGCTCGACAGCAAGAGCATCACGCTGTTCCAGTCGGAGCAGGGCGGCAAGTACTACAAGGAGATCCCGCTCAACGAGATACTCACCATCGACACGGCCCGGACCAAGCACTCCGGTAACGCTTTTTGAGCGCTTTGTTTTTTATACTGTGGCGAGCACATGTCAACTCTGCGCGCGCACCACAAGCTCCAACATTCCTGCATCGCGCAATCAAAGTGTTTCAATGACATACCATAAATATAACGTCCGACTAACAACAGTCGGAGCGGCCGTCCCCAGGCATACGATCTGCCTGGCGGGAAATTTCCCTTTATAGTGGAAGAGCACGATCACCCGCTCTTCCCTATAATACCAATGACTCTGTTTTCTAACTCATGTGGCGACTACGGGGCGCGCGACGCAGCGTGGGCAGGCCCTCTAACAGATGGTCTGACGACCAGGGAGTCAATTTTCACTTCATTAGCAAATAAGTCGTATACGACTCTAAGGCTTATAAGACTTGGAATGCTACGTAAAAAGTCAAGCGACAGCCAAAATCTGTATTCTGAACGCCATGCTAGATTGAATTCAAGGAGAAAATACGTGTCTAATAACTCTGTCGAGTTATCTTATTTTTATGCGACAAATGTCTAAGCCTTCGAATATTTTGCGTCTACGCTTTTAATTCGCATGGGCGAGAATCGGCTCCCTGCCGGTGGAGGGGAGTGACTGGACGCGGACGGCATATGACCGTGAAGCTTGGAAAAACCATGAGGGAGGCATATGTCTTGCGGTGGGCGTCAAATGGCTGATGAAGAAGATGATAATGAAATGAAATGAAAAGGTTTTATTCAAAGTAGCGCAGATACTGCGGCTTAATGAACGTTACAAGTCAAACTAGGTGTCCATTTCAAAATCTGGATCATTTTGGAGAAAAAATGGACAAAAAAACTCCAAACTTAGTCTTTTCAAATTTCTTAATTAACAGAATTTACACAGATTCTAAAAAAACTCGTGAATTTCACATGCTTGAATTCCAGACATCATTGTCATCTAAATAATCCTTAATATTATAGTAGCTCTTTTGGCACAAAGTGTACTTTACACATTTTTTGAACTGCGCTTCAGTCAAACTTAATATATCTTCAGGGATTTTATTGTAGAAGCGTATACAATGCCCCATGAAGGATGTATTAACTTTTGCCAGCCTAAATCTTGGGATCAAAAGTTTATGTTTATTTCTGGTATTTACATTATGTTGGCTACCTGCAGTTTTAACGTTGCTAATATTTTTCCTGACATACGTAATAATAGTACTTAGTAATATATACTGGCTGATAACTGTCAGGATGTTTGTTTCTTTAAAGAATTCTCTTAACGAGTCTCTACTGCCTAGCTTATAGATGAATCTGATCGCTCTTTTCTGCAAGACGAAGATGGTCTCAATGTCCGCTGCCCGTCCCCATGATGATGACGACTTTGCTTTCTAAGTTATGTACATTTGTGAAGTTGTAGCTGCAATACTGTCGCTAACGGTGAACGAACATATCGTGAAGCAAGCCTTAGACTAGGGTTGTTGCCTAGGGGCTAGACAGTAAGTGTCTGATGTGTTAACATACCTCAGCGCTTCCTACGTACAATGGTCCAACTATGCGGCGAACTAAGTGCGAAAATCTCGTCTTCAAGCTATGTTATTCCACTGCTGGACATAGCCCTCCCCTAAAGAGCGCCACGTTGTGCTATCATAGAAGGTAATGCCCATAATCCCCACGCTGGGCATGCGGGTTGGGGATCGCAGTTCAGTGGAATTGTACTGCAGGGGGCGCTGCTGCCCACCCCCCGGTTTGTATTCCTTAGTCGCCCTTTACGACACCCGCGGGAAGAATTGGGTTGGTGCTATTCTCCAGGCCGACACCACACCACACAGCGGAAATCTCAGGTGTAACTAACTATGAATTCTCTGCGAGTCCGTTCAGTCTTCGCATATTCGGCGTCGTTCAAAGTTAGTTAAGTTTGAGTTTTTATCTGGTTTGTTTTTTGAGTGTCTGTCGTCGCCATAATAAAAAAAAACTGGTGAATGCAGTTTCTAGTTGCTTGTTGTCGTACATGTGGGGTCTGCTAAGAACGTCCTCCCGTAGTTACAAAGGTTGAAGTTGCAGCTAAATGATGGTTCTGCTATTAAACATCTGGAATTTTACGGTTGTTTGCTAGCTATTTGGATGCCAGAAAAGATTGCAAAAGATGACTTAAATAGTGATTCAAATGAAATTAAATAAAATGAAAAGGTTTTATTCAAAGTTGCGCAGAAACTGCGGCTTAGTGAACGTAACAATTCAAATTAGGAGTCCTTTTCAAAATCTAGATTATTTTGAGAAAAAAATGGACAACAAAACTTCCGCAAGAAAGAAATCAAGACAGAAACGGACAAGAAAAGTCCAAACTTAGTCTTTTGAAGTTTTAACAGAGTTTACATAATTATTATAAAACATAGAACTCATGCATTGTACTGGCTTTAATTCCAGATATCATTGTCATCTAAATAATCCCTTATGCTATAGTAGCCCTTTTTGCACAAAGTGTACTTAACACATTTTTTGATCCGCGTTTCAGGCAAGCTTAATATATCTTAAGGAATTTTATTATAGAAGCGTATACAATACAATGCACCATGAAGGATGTATTGACCTTTGCCTAAATAGTGGGAACGAGAGCTTATGTTTATTTCTAGTATTTACATTGTGTTCACTACCCAAAGTTTTAAAGGCATCAATGGCTTTCTCGGCGTTTATTTGGTCGCATAACGCTGAGCGTCGATCCTCTGTCTTGCTATGTGAATAAACGCTTTCTACTTGTAAAGTAGAAATGCTGTATGGTGTCGGCATAGAGAATAGCACCAACCCAATTCTTCCCGTGGGTGACGTAATAGGCGACTAAGACGTAATAGGTCACGTAATAGGGGGTGGGCAGCAGCGCCCCTGCAGTACAATTCCACCGAACTGCGATCCCCAACCCGCATGCCCAGCGTGGGGATTATGGGCATCACCCCCAGTGATGGCACAACCTTGCGCTATGACGCTCATTAGGGGAGGGCTAAGTCCAGCAATACTCAATACTCATACTCAATACTTTATTGCAGCCATAAGTTTGGTAAGATCTTATATAATATAACAGATAATGTGTATCATTATGGACCCTGTCGGGCACAGCAAAAGCCTTACAACCAAAATCTTATAGCTAATGTGGTATCCAGCAGTGGACTAATATGGCCTGAAGAAGAAGAAGTGCTGCGACCCTCTGTCTTGCTATGTGAATGAACGCTCTCTACTCTTGTGAACGTCCCGCAGAGGTGATGCACTGCTTCGAGCTGCGCACGGCCAACGTGGACTACCTGGTGGGCGTGGACCCGCTGTGGCAGCTGGCGCGCGCCGGCGCCGCCGCGCCGCTGCCGCCGCCCGGCTCGGGCGTCGGCGCCTACCTGGCGCGCTCCTGGGAGACGGCGCTGCGGCACGCGCTGCTGCCCGTCACCCGCGCCGGTACGTAGGGGATGCGGCACCCGCGCCGGTACGTAGGGGATGCGGCACCCGCGCCGGTACGTAGGGGATGCGGCACCCGCGCCGGTACGTAGGGGATGCGGCACCCGCGCCGGTACGTAGGGGATGCGGCACCCGCGCCGGTACGTAGGGGATGCGGCACCCGCGCCGGTACGTAGGGGGCTGCGGCACCCGCGCCGGTACGTAGGGGGCTGCGGCACCCGCGCCGGTACGTAGGGGGCTGCGGCACCCGCGCCGGTACGTAGGGGGCTGCGGCACCCGCGCCGGTACGTAGGGGGCTGCGGCACCCGCGCCGGTACGTACTGGGGGCTGTGGCACCTGCCCCGGTACGTAGCTAGGGGCTACGTCATCCGCGCCCGTACGTAGTGGAGACAGCTTCACCCGCGCCGGTACGTAGCTAGGGGCTGCGTCATCCGCGCCGGTACGTAGCGGGGACTGCTTCATTCCCGCCGGTACGTAGTGGAGACTGCTTCACTCCCGCCGGTACGTATTGGAGACTGCTTCACCCGCGCCGGTACGTAGCTGGAGACTGCTGCACTCGCGGTGGTGCGTAGCTTTAGACTGCATCACCCGCGCCGGTACGTAACGGGAACCGCATCGCCCGCGCCGGTACGTAGCGGGGGACCACATCGCCCGCGCCGGTACGTACAGAGGCTTGCAGCGGAAGACTATGGCTAATACATAACTTTATCGGCAATGAAAAATTTACTGACTCAGCCAACCAAAGAAGTCTGTTTGATTGGCTGAGCCAGTAAATTATTCAATCCTGTCGGGCGAAACCCAAAATAGTCCTTCTGATTTCTTATAACATACTCGCGTTTCCACAGCGGAGAAGCCAGAAGACGAAGGGCCAGAGAGCGCGGAGGGGGAGACGGCGGAGGCGGGCGAGCAGCGCGCGACGGAGATGGCGCACGTGTACCAGATACACCCCGACGAGGTGCTCGGCTCGGGGCAGTTCGGCATCGTGTACGGCGGCCTGCACCGCCGGACGGGGCGGCCCGTGGCCATCAAGGTACGGGGCGGCCTGCACCGCCGGACGGGGCGGCCCGTGGCCATCAAGGTACGGGGCGGCCTGCACCGCCGGACGGGGCGGCCCGTGGCCATCAAGGTACGGGGCGGCCTGCACCGCCGGACGGGGCGGCCCGTGGCCATCAAGGTACGGGGCGGCCCGTGGCCATCAAGATGCGGGGCGGCTCGTGGGCGGCGTTTCGCACCGCCGGACGGGGCAGCTTGTGGTCATCAAGGTACGGGGCGGCCCGTGGCCATCAAGGTACGGGGCGGCTCGTGGGCGGCGGCCTGCACCGCCGGACGGGGCGGCCCGTGGCCATCAAGGTACGGGGCGGCTCGTGGGCGGTGGCCTGCACCGCCGGACGGGGCGGCCCGTGGCCATCAAGGTACGGGGCAGCCCGTGGCCATCAAGGTACGGGGCAGCCCGTGGCCATCAAGGTACGGGGCAGCTCGTGGGCGGCGGCCTGCACCGCCGGACGGGGCGGCCCGTGGCCATCAAGGTACGGGGCGGCTCGTGGGCGGCGGCCCGCACCGCCGGACGGGCGGCCTGTGGCTGTCAAGGCACGGGGTGGCTGAGGCAACGTATAGCCCAGGCTACCTCAAAAAGCTATTACTTATATCTTTATAACTAAACCTATATGGTAAGCGGGAGTCTTCGTACTCTGCAGATTGAAGTAATAGATCCTTTCAGTTTATGCAATAAAAAGGGACAAGTCTGATAATCGGATATCAAAACACACTGTACTTTGGCATTAGCAAAACTCGTCAGTAAATGAAAGGATATTCCCAAACCCCACGTAAAATAGTAAACTCGTACCGTTACGGAGTGGTCAGCTATTTAACTCACTACACTTGTAACTTGACTTTAATATAAACCACCCCCCGGCCGCAGGTGATAGACAAGCTCCGCTTCCCGACGAAGCAGGAGGCGCAGCTGAAGAACGAGGTGGCCATCCTGCAGAACCTGTCGCACCCCGGCGTGGTGAACCTGGAGCGAATGTTCGAGACGCCCGAGCGCATCTTCGTGGTCATGGAGAAGCTGCGAGGAGACATGCTGGAGATGATACTCTCGCACGAGCGCGGCCGGCTCACCGAGCGGTCCACCAAGTTCCTGGTGGCGCAGGTCAGTGGGGGATGTACTGCGGCCGGCTACCGAGCGGTACAATGAGTTCCTGGCGGCGCAGATGTGGCGCGGCCGCCACATTGAATGTAGAATGAAGGCATGTACGAAGCTAAAACTCATGTTGCGTATTGCCAATCCACCGCGGACTGTCGACTTCGAGCGCTGAGGTATAAATACTTCAGTTACTCATATTTTGCTCTCCTAAATCAAACCCTTCATTTCGGTTATCTTCGTCATTACTAATCGTTCTTACAAACTTTATATAAGCACTATTCTCAACCTATCTACGCTAAACACGTCTCAAAATGTCACTCCTCTTCAGATCCTGGTGGCGCTGAAGCACCTTCACGAGAAGAACATCGTCCACTGCGACCTGAAGCCCGAGAACGTGCTGCTGTCGTCGGACGGGCCGCTGCCGCAGGTCAAGCTTTGCGACTTCGGCTTCGCGCGCATCATCGGCGAGAAGTCCTTCCGACGGTCCGTCGTCGGCACGCCCGCTTACCTCGGTACGTGTCTGCTAACAACCCCGCCTACCTCGGTACGAGTCTGCTAACAACCCCGCCTACCTCGGTACGTGTCTGCTAACAACCCCGCCTACCTCGGTACGTGTCTGCTAACAACCCCGCCTACCTCGGTACGAGTCCTATAGACACCCCGCTTACCTCGATGCGTGTGTGCCGGGGGCATCCTCCTTAGCGCAATCAATACAATCAAGAGAAGAGACACGTAGAGATGTACAGAGCGTCCCACGGCTATGCCACGTGAAGGGAAAGTACCTTAGATATTGTAGATGGAACACTTTACTAAAAAAGACATTTTAATTTAAGTTTTTTTTACGCATACTACATTCATAGATTTTAAAATAATCACTTTTACATAGTACCTTGTGTAAATTCTCTTTGACATCCTTTATTTTTGGTGCGACTCTAATATGCCCGCTCCGAGATCCGTCAGTTTTGGACGATTGCAAAGTATTTTTTTTTATTTGGTACCGACCAAATGAAGAATAGTATTTTGTTAACCGAGGGTCGAAAGAATCATTTCCCGAGGTATTTAGACGTCTATAGTCCAAGTAGGTAAAATAAAAACTCATTTTTAACATTCAAATCTTAGCATAAAAGATTATTACTAATTATTTTTAATTCCGTCACAACTCACAAATTAGTATCTCGCCAATTTATGTCGACTTTTTAAGTTTTAAATATGGAACTCACCGCGTAATGGTTGCGGCGTATTCCGCTCAAAGAAGTTTGCGCTGAGTTCACACTGGTTGTTTAGAAACGCACATGGCCGCAGCATTTTTTTTATTAGTTTTTTACATAAAGCTCTTCACAGCAGACAGTAGTTCTATTTTTAAAGTTTATTCCGGCCCTTAAGTGGGAAGTAATTTGAATGAGTTTTTCCCTCTCTATGGAGGGAAGTAGCATTTTCCACCCAATAATCAGATCAAAACAAACAACACTACTTTCCGAGTATAAGAAATGAAAAGTATTTTTTGTTTCCCTCATTTTCAAAATGAAAAGTAGGGTGTTTAGCACGGGTAAAAGAATCAATTCCTACTCAGACTATAACCGGAAGTCGGAATATAGTACAATCTACTGTAGATTGTTAACCAAGGGTCGAAAGATTAAATTCCCGAGGTATTTAGACTACATTCCAACTTTCAGTTATAGTCCGAGCAGGAATTGATTCTTTTACCGCAACAGTAACTGTTGCGATCGCCTACGCCCCATCAGACCCTATAATACGTGGAGCCCGGCCGGTGCTAACGTGCCGCTGGTTGCAGCGCCCGAGGTGCTGCGCAACAAGGGCTACAACCGGTCGCTGGACATGTGGTCGGTGGGCGTCATCGTGTACGTGGCGCTGTCGGGCACCTTCCCCTTCAACGAGGACGAGGACATCGCCGACCAGATACAGAACGCCGCCTTCATGTACCCGCCCGCGCCCTGGCGAGACATCTCGCCGCAAGGTGCCCCACTCTAGCTGATACTGATACAGAACGCCGCCTTCATCTACCCGCCCACTTTGTGCAGCATTCTACTATAAATCGTGCCCTGGCGTCATATCAAAAACGTTACATCAATTCTATCGCCAAAGGTCATTACAATTTTCATATCAACTCTTTGTATGTCCCCACTGCTGGGGCACGGGTCTCTTCCTGCATCACAGAAAGGTTAGGCTATACTCCAGCACAGGGGCCAAGTCCAGGTTGGTGAAAGGTTGCAAAACAGTGGCGGGTCTTACTGTCAGAAGCTATCAAGCCGCCATAAAGCCTTTAACATGGCTTGACGATTGCCATCACACGGCACCGATGACTTAGCGACAGAAAAGCTCGGAAAATGCCACTAGCAGTAATCACGGGATGGTCAGCCATTCAGCACCTGACCGCGTCTGCAGTTGCTTAACCCTAGTGATTAATTCCAATCACTCGGTTCCACTAGGCCACGAGCGCTTCCATATTACAATTTTATTTTACTGAAAATCTCCACCATAGTGGAAAAGTTTCTCTGGAATATGCAAAAAATACACTTAGTTCGGAAGGAGTAATTTGATAATGATTTTTCGTTTACTTTCTCCCATCCGAAATAAGGCATTACAATTTTGTTATAGTAAATGCAAGATTACAGTGAGTAAGAGAGAGGTGTGTCAGTATCGTGGCAATCGTCGGTCTCTACTTATTTCCGGGATGAAGTGTTAAACAAGTGTCAAACAATGATTATATTCTTTTTAATTTTTTTTTTAATTTTTAACCCGTGCTGAGGACAATTTTAAAAACCTATCTAGAGGCTAAAATTCCACCCATGCCGGGAACCCGCGACCTCTGGCTAACCGTGCCAGCGCTCTCCCAACTGAGCTAATGGGTGACTCACCGGCATCAGTGAAATTTCGAACTCTCTAATACAGAGAGTATTGTAAAGAGGTTTGAAATTTTACTGATGCCGGTGAGTCGCCCATTAGCTCAGTTGGAAGAGCGCTAGCACGGATAGCCAGTAGTCGCGGGTTCCCGGCATGGGTGGAATTTTTAGCGTCTAGATAGGTTTTTAAAAGTGTCAAACGAGTAACGAACCGGCCCCCCGGTCGCAGCGATCGACCTGATCAACAACCTGCTGCAAGTGAAGCAGCGCAAGCGGCTGTCCGTGGACAAGTCGCTGGCGCACGCCTGGCTGCAGAGCGAGGAGGCGTGGCGCGACCTGCGCGCGCTCGAGCGCTGCGTCGGACGCCGCTACCTCACGCACGACAGCGACGACGCGCGCTGGGAGCCCGCGCCGCGCCCCGGCGACGACCCCGCGCCCGCGCCCGACGCAGACTACTGACGGTGAGTGCGCGCCCACGCCCGACCCTATGAGCCCGCGCCGCGCCCCGGCGACGACCCCGCGCCCGCGCCCGACGCAGACTACTGACGGTGAGTGCGCGCCCACGCCCGACCCTATGAGCCCGCGCCGCGCCCCGGCGACGACCCCGCGCCCGCGCCCGACGCAGACTACTGACGGTGAGTGCGCGCCCACGCCCGACCCTATGAGCCCGCGCCGCGCCCCGGCGACGACCCCGCGCCCGCGCCCGACGCAGACTACTGACGGTGAGTGCGCGCCCACGCCCGACCCTATGAGCCCGCGCCGCGCCCCGGCGACGACCCCGCGCCCGCGCCCGACGCAGACTACTGACGGTGAGTGCGCGCCCACGCCCGACCCTATGAGCCCGCGCCGCGCCCCGGCGACGACCCCGCGCCCGCGCCCGACGCAGACTACTGACGGTGAGTGAGAAACCACGCCCGGTCCCGACTACTGAATGTGAGTACGCGCCCACTCCAGAACCCGACTACTGACGGCGAGTGTGCGCCCGCGCCCGAACGTTTAGTTCTTAGTCAAGCTATTTTCAAATTAAAGTACAAAGATACTGCCAATGGACATTGTCCTAAAATATTTAATGCAGATTTGCAAAAACCGCACCAAACTCAAACTGAATCAACTAACTTAATGACAAAACCTATTTAGAGGCTATAAAATTCCACCCATGCCGGGATTCGAATTCGCTGCCTGTACGTAAACAGAGAATAGTGTAAAGAGGTTCGAAATTTCACTGATGCCGGTGAGTCGCCCATTAGCTCAGTTGGAAAGAGCGCTGGCACGGATAGCCAGAGGTCGCGGGTTCGAATCCCGGCATGGGTGGAATTTTTAGCCTCTAAATAGGTTCTTAAAATTGTCCTTATCACGGGTTAGTGCATTAAAAATAAATATAGTATAACTTAATGATGACATAATTGTAGCATTATATTTACTGACCTTACACATACTTTTAAAATTAATTATCACTTGTAACTATTGTCTGGTAACATTATTTAGGACAATGCCCAAACGTTGCCATTAAATTCGAGCGCTGCGTACTCTGGTGTGGACCAGATGGGAGCTAGCCACGACCGTTAAGCTAAAACAGTCCCTCCCCGCAGGCCCCCCCCGCGGCAGCCCCCCGCGCCCCCCTCGCGGGCCCGCCAGGTGCGCGCGCGCTGGCGGAAGCTCGTCATCAAGGTGCGCTAAGGGCGTGGAGGGGATTGCCACCCAACATGGTCGAAAAATCGCTGGACAAATCTTTTTATGGATAAATTAAAGATCATTCTTATCTTAAGTAAATTGTAAAACCGAAATGGTGAGTAAATAGTGCAGCTCTATTTTCGCGTCCGCAACCGCGGCTTCTAAGTACACACCAGTTACCTAAACATTTCACTTTTTAGGTAGTTTTTAATTCGTCGCATTCCTGATAATTGTTTTTTATTATTTTATTTTAGTGTTAGTCTATACGTGGTAGAATATACTATTTATTGTCTGAGGTGTCTGCAGATTTTTTTCTTTGCCCTGTTGTAACATTATGTTGGACGAATTAACTTTTTATACACCTCGTTTTATATACAATTTTCATGGTACTAATTTCATTTTTATTGCCTAATCTTAATTAAGAATCTAACAAACATCACAAATTATAGTATACATCGTAATAACAAATAGATGTAAGCGAGATTCAGATGATGACCATTTTATATTAAATTATATAGATAGGAGCAGGTTGGTGTGCGTGGGAGTGTATTCGATGTTGTTATTTTTTATTTTATGACTTTATATAGTATTGTTGACATGGTGCACCCGGGAGTTGGCGTCGCTGAGTGACTGGCTCCTGCCTCTCGGCCCGCGGCGGCTCAAACCGTGCTACTAACAAATGTTACGTTAAAATATAGATATGAAGTTTATATGGGTATTATGTGGTGGTTTGCCGGTGTAATTGTTCATTGTTACAATAGTATATTCTGCTGGTCCCTCATTTGTTAGGTCTGCGCCTAGTCGTAAGCATTTTGAAGATGTTTCTATTTTATTTATTTTACAAGAGAACTCTCTAGACGTACACGAAAACATTAGACGTAGTTTACGTACTTGGATTGTTGGAACGGAATATAAATGCGTTTTATGTAGAGTTTTTATGAATAAATATTGCAATTTGCGCTTTTAGACAGAATAGCGAGGAACGCCTTAACTTCACTGATAATATTAATAACGGCCTAAATCAACTTGTATGTCGTATAGACATATAGATATTTACACGCGACTTGCAATAAATTCAACTTCTTCGTTATAATTATAACGTGCCAAACCATCTTTGAACAATTTTTATACATTAAAATAAATGACAAAAAAAAGTTCATTCCAATAGTTAATTCATATTGATATATTTTACACTCGTGAATACTGTGATTAAGAATTATTGTTTAAAAAAATAGTACATTTCAATGCAAGCTTCCATTTTCTGTGATCTTTTATACATTTTTCTATAATATTTTTTTTACGTTTTTTTATTTTTGCGTGCAGCTAGACAAGGTACTTTTTTACAAACTATTGCATACTCTCTCTTTAGAACATAATAAGAAATTTATCAACGTAGGTGTTAATGCTAACTTATTTATAGTGTATCTTCGCCGCAGTGGTTACTATTTTAAATAATATTCCAGAATATTCTGTGCATAATAAAAAAGCTTTACATTTTGTTTAGTATTAAATATTTATTTAACTCCATTTTCTACTGTTTTGATTTCAAGCTCTTTGAAATAAAATTGGACCAACCTCCAAAATATTGTTAGACTTAGCATAACACATAAATCATATTTAAATATGTATATTAATAGATGTAATGCGGTGTCAAAAATAACTGAAATATGTGTCAAATTTTATAGAGATCATAATAGTTATTCCAGACAGAGACATCAATATACTTAATGCATATACTTGTTAAAATATAAAAAATATATAAATAGATAGATAGTGAACCAATGACGCATAATTTAGATATTTATACCTTTATTTCGCACCACAAGGCTCATTTGTAAAGTCGAACAAACGAGAAAACACCACCGAAAACAATCTGAGCACAATAATGAATTACGCATAACAGAAATAATTCTGCACAATACGCGGCAGATGGTGCGGGATACCTGTTGATTTTGTCAATGCCAATAACATAAACATGTACAATGTTATGTTCATTTACTTCAATTAAACTTTGTTTTGGACACTCAAACTTCTCGTTTATTTATTTTCCAATCCGTAAGCAACTGCGGGATAAACCTCCTTTGACCTACTTCGATTTCTACGCAATCATGCTTACGCGTTGAACTACCGACTGCTGCAATGCCATCTACATCCACTTATAGCGCCTCAGTTATAAAGCTCAGACACATATAACAGTAGACCTAATGTAGTTCATTAAAATATGTACTTCTATTGCGTTTTCTCTTAGACAGCTGTGAAATAAGTGATTCTAGATGAGAGCTAACTGTCGGCCGCGCGACTTGCGGCGACGTCACGGCTGGCGGCGCTCGTTAGGTGTCTGCCACTCGGAGGCGCGTGACCATGAAGCAGATAACAGTGTCTCAGCGCCAGTGGTCGAAAACATTGTGTGCCGTTTCCATCTTTTCATTTATTACACTCTTGGTGTAGACACGGTTACCCACATGTATTGTTATGAAAATTTTATTAACCGATGATAAGTTATTTGTGACGGTACCTATCAAATATTACTGTTTACCTTCCAGTATACGCACGTATCAAAATACGTATCAATTACAATCATAAGTTCTGACTTATCATTGTAACCGGGGGTTGCGAGCCTCTGACCTAACTGGCGCTTAACCATCAGATGTACGACATTTCACAGTTAGCTTCACGTCCAAGATGCCCTCAGTATCTCCCACACTGTTGCAACATGTTGATGTTTACGCTAGTGAGTCTCGCGCTGTTGCTGCAGGCGAGGGCGGAGTGGGTGGAGATTACCCAACAGCATTACAGGAAGCCCACCAGGCTAGTTCACGAAGTGGAATCTACGGAGACAACAACACCAAACAGAGTGTACCTCAATGATACTTCAGTGACTTCGCACTGGAGTAGGGGAAACGTTATCAAACTGGCAGCTGGTGTCGGCAGAGTTGAACACGTAACGAAACTTAGTGTGCCTAAAGCTGACCTACAATTTAAGCATACAGGCAAAAAAGTGACAGTACATATTAATAAAGCAGAGAAACAAGAAAGTTTCATTACAGAAACGCCAAATCAGAAACATGAGAGAAAAAGCACTCAGAAATTTGAAGATAGTTTTGTACCGGAAAGTTCAATTGCCACACCTAAATATAGCATTTCCAGAACCCCTGAAAGAAGAACAGACGACCGCAGTACAAGGAAACCGATTATACATAAACCTGGTGACGATGTGACACTTCAATCAAATCCCATACACAATCATGGAAGTGAAAGGCCTCCTGAAAGAGGATCTGAATATATTGGACTAACCCGAAGACAAGACATCACGAGAAAACCTACACAAGAAACAAATTTAGTCGCGAGACGACCAACAATATTTTCATCTACAATCAAACCATACAGATTACCTAACAGAATCTACATAAATGGAAGTAAATTATCGACTAGTAAGATACCTAGTGTTGATGATTATTTTGTCACTGAGAAACCAACATCCACTATTGAAAGTTCTGAAAAGTCTATTGTAACTATTAATAAAAGAATAGACAGCTACTTCACTGGAAACCCCTACCGAAATAAATCCCCAAACTATTATAATAATAATAATACGAGCAATGATTATGATAATTTAGTGGGTGAGAAGCCACCCACAAATATGGAAGATAAAAAGTCTACTAATACAAACGACAGACGAATGGACGACTCTTTAACTGGAAATTCGTATGAAAAGTTAAAGATTATAGAACCAACGAGGTTTCAAAGTAGTAAAATACATGAAGAAACTACAAGATCAAATAACGTCAGGAAGCATGGTGAAGATTTTATATCTGAACCTACTCTAGACCCTAATGAAACGTCATTAGATCCAGAAGACCTCGATATTAGAAGGATAGATATAGCATCAATAGTCGATCCTGACACCCCGGGCTTTATCACCAAACAAGAATTTATTGAGGATTATGGTGCCGATGGAGAAAAACGTTTGTTCATAGATTATGAAGACACTGTCAGTAGTACAGTAGTTACTCAGGAAAGAAACCCCTTTTCGGAAACTGAAAATGAGGAATTCTCTTCAGAAGTTCCTGTGACTAATGATAGTCCGCAATATGAAGAATCTTATCAAAAAAAATCTGATAATGACCCAAAACAAGCTGGTACGGATAAATTCGGCAGTAACTTAAGAGAAGAAGAGAACAAACCAAAGTCTATAGAGAACGTAGTAAAATTTATGAAAGTGGTATCTGAAACTATATCGAAGAATACGCGCAGAGGCATTAAAAGTAAGATGAGGTATCTTGAAGACCTAAGGGATCACATCATGATGAATATTGGTAAGTTAATTATTGTTTCAAAATACTATGTATGCTTTCATCGTCATGAACCCATTACGTCCCCACTGAGGGCCACGTCCTCCGTAGTATTTAATAGATGTGTGTTTCGTTGAAATGTGTAAAGCGGGCGAGTTCCCCAGAGCACCGCATCGATGAGACGTGGCCGGAGGACCAGGAGCCAGGCCCACGGCCGGGACGAAGCACCCGCGAGGCGCGAGGCCACGTCGAATTTCCCTCCTCCGAGGGCGCGCTAATGTCCATCTCCTTCCTCACGTTCGCTGTCTTCCTCATCAAGCTCATAATGGTGGGTACGCATGTTTCACATTGAGATACGACATTTCTGCACTTTTCGAACTGAAACTTTCGTAAGCATTGTCTTCCGACAAAATACCAGTGTATTAGTTTTTTTTGTGGCCTATAAACGTCCCACTGCAGGGCACAGGCCTTCTCTCATAAAGAGAGTACGGGCTTAATTACCACGCGTGCCGACCGCGGATTGGCAATTTCAAGCGCTGAGGTAAGTATTTGAACACCTCGGATGCTCAGGTTTCCTCACGATGTTTTCCTTCACAGTTAGCGAGCGGTTCTACTATAACGTCACAAAGGTACATAACTTAGAAAACAAGCCATTGGTGCATGTCCGCACTGGGAATCGAACTTGGGTCTCTCGCTTCCGAGTCCATTGTTCTATCCACTGGGCTACCGCCGCCTATTCGGAGTAACATTGATAATTTCTGAATGTCGATACTTAGCCCTATTTACAGAACAACACACTGAAAGGTGCTTTGCACTGTTCATATTACAGTTCTGAAATTCGAAAAATTGTGAAATGGGCGTTGAGTTCAACCAGTGAATCGGGTACTCGTTGTACTCGTAGTAGATACTCGTACCCTGACTCACGAACGCAGAGTATTTCGCGATTTTTCTATTATTTTAAATTTCTGTTTATATATCGGAGTGCATTCTAGGTTTTTGTATTTTTAGGGTTTAACATTTTATGTTATATGGTATCCTACCTACGTCATGGTTTTTCCAGCAAGTGATCTACAAGTACAAGGGCCAGACGATGATGGTGGCGCCGGCCGTGTTCGCCGTGAGCCGCGCCGCCGACGCTGCGGCTGGCCGCGCCGGCCCCTGACTATTCACGGGGACAATGAGAATGTTTTCAGATCGAGATTTTTCTCGCCAACCTAGAACTTAAAATAAATAATTGTAGATAGAATATTCTTTATTGTACACAGAAATTACAGTAAAAGAAATTATATAAAAAATACAGTACAATTGACGGCCTTATTACTAAAAGCAATTTCTTCCAGGCAACCATAGACGAGACGGAGATAAGAAAGAAATTAGAGACGGGTAGTCGGTAGTTGTAAACAGTTTTAATGAAGTAAAATCTTTAATTTCAATATCTTTCGTGGGGGGTTCTCGGCTCCTAGGTAGAAATATGGACATTATCTTAAATAGGTACCTACTCAGTTTCATATCACCATGGATCTTAAGACACCGCTTCACCTAATAACCCGGAACCGGTATTGAAATACAGTTTCTTTGTAATTTTTCTTATACCAGAAGATTACGGTGTCTGATCATAACCAGCCTTAGAGCTCAAAATTATCTAGATCTAACTTAAGTTTCTGCTAATAAGATAAGATAACGTTTATTGAACCAGAAAAAGGTGTGAACATGTTAAAAAAACAAAATTTGGCTTATTTAATATCTAGCACTAAAAGTTAGATTTACATAATAATATGTCTTTTGTAGCATCTGCTGCTGAACTAGGTTAATAGCCTGTATTTCAGCATACAGCGCCTCTTGCCTCTCTTGTTACCGAATTTGTTTATTACATAAACAACTGGCGTAAACTAATTCAAAAATTTTGTTAGTTATCATTAACAATAAACAGTAATTATGGAAAATAATATAAAAGCAACTATAGGGTTCAGTCCTCTCTGTGTGTTTTATGAATGTGAGTGAGTGTGTGTGAGAGGGTGAGTAAAATGTGTAGTGTAGTAGGATTTTATTGGAAACTAACAAACTACTATACATCAAGGGTGTAAGTATCAATACTGTCTTTGTTTGTACTTTCGTCGTAAAGAAACGTAGGTATTGTACTAGAATAAAGCTTAACCTGACACACTGGACGAACGACATTGACAAGATGGTTCCGATGTTGGACGATGTGGTAGAGTCAAGAAGGATTAAAACATCCTTGGGTAGTGTTTGTAGAGAGCACGTGGATGAGGAAAATGGCGAGTAACGCAGCAGTGGGCAGAGCAGAGGTAGGCAGTTGATGATTACCTACTGTGTGTGGGGTCGTGAAATTATTACAAAATTATGGAACTGCTTAATAAATAATTATTTGGTAAGTACCTACGTAATATCAGATACCAACGGCTGACTATATTCGTAGAGTAATAAAAATGCCTTTTGCAAACAGCGAACTGCCTGATGAACAAAGGATGATGGGCACAAATGTATGGAACCTGGTCCTGGCACCAATCGGAATGAGTAATACGTCGTTGGAAAGGTATTTTTTTGTAGAATAAGAATAATCGAAGCGCTAGTCCCGATTTTCTGTCCAATTTGAGTAATCATACGTTAAAAGTTTTTTTTTATTTAATTTTTTTTCTGTTGTTTTAATTCTTTTTGATATTTTTTCGACATTGTATATCGATTTTAATTACAAATGATCAGCATTGATTATTATATTATCATTGTTTGTTTATTATCGAAGTAAATAAAACAAGTTCAGAGTAAGTTTTATCGTTTAATGTGTTTCATCCATGATAATGTTATTTAAAAATAGTGCTGGTTCAGTAAAGCCTTCATGTCTAGCATATCCTAAATACCACACAATAGATATAATATGCGCACAGGAACCTATCGTGCGGCGTCCTGTCAAACATGTGCAATAATGTTGTAATATGTTTCTACTATTTCTGTCTAATAATATATAGCAAAAATATTGTTTTGATCGTACATGTCGGGACTGTATGCGTGCACGCAACAGCCACGCATCTTCGTGGATCCCATATTCATGGATATCCTCCAAAGCAGCTTCTCTATAAGTTTCTATAAGATATAAGCCGTTGTTGAGGTGCTCGCTGCAATATGATTTTGCCAGTTTTAACTGATATGTCCCCAATGACAGCAAAATCACGTCCTGTTCCCTCAATCGTGGAAAGTCTTGAATGTCATTTGCTTCCAATCTCTGGAAATTGGCTCTTCTGTTGTTTAATCTTTTTGCTTCTACATAATCATATAACACGTTTGGGGTTTGCCTTCTTTCAACAATTTTTTGTAAAAAAGCTTCTGCGTGTTGGCTATCGACAATAGGCCTGTGGAAGTGATTTGTAATTGCTGCTGCAATCATAAAATCCCCGAACATATTAGGCATTGTGTTATTAAAATATTTTTGGCGCAACAGCTTGAAATCTCTTTTGAAACGCCCGTTAACCACTTCCACTACCCATCGGCACATTGTCACCAGCCGGGAATCATTTGCTTGAGAAGTCGTGAGCTGCGACTATTCCCGGTTCTTCGTCGGGGGGACGTGAAATTCGTAGCCACATGCTTCTATATGCTGCAGACTATCCCTGAACCCGCGGTCCAAAATAAATACGTCATTCGGCTGAAGCAATATATGAAGGGGATTTTCCTCGTCAGTCATTAAGTCGCTCATTATCTGCGCATCAGTTTTTGTTGCAGCGTATGGTCCTTTAACATCTATAATGTATCCGTCAGTGGTTACGATTAAAAATGGTTTCAACAAGTTTTGGAACTTGTGTAAACTGTAGGATTGCCTCTGAAACAAAAAGTTTGAACTCTTGTATATATAAATATACGTACCATCGCAAATAATAATGGCTTTATTGTTGTCTTCATTTCCATACAGTGCTTTTGGAATCCTCAAGTTTCTCTCCAATATATCTTCTCTATTCATGTGATCCACTCCCAAGTGTCGCACAACGTAGTCAGTGCTAAGACACTCTCGTGCGATGGCCAACTGGCGTTCGAGTTTTCTCCGAGACATGTTAAACAACGTCGCAAGTCTCGCGTTGGGTTCTCCTGTGCGTAGTTTCGTTAGTAAAATGCCCAAAGTGGTTCTGGGATCTGCACTTCTATTTCTTAATAATGGATTTTGCTCTAAGATGGCATTAAATTCATCATTAGTACGTCCAGTCCAAAAGTGCATTTCTTCTTCATTCATGCCTCGGTCGCTAAAACGTAATCTGGGTGAGTTTAAGGCATTTCGCATTAGGTCACAAACATCCCTGAAGTGGGCAGCCGTAAAGTCATGGGAAATGTTGCAATGTTGGGGCAAATCATCCCAATCATTCCCGTTTAGGTGATCGTGACATTCTCTGGCACTGTCAGGGATATACAATTTATGTTGAGAAAATACGTGGATTTTAACAACATTTGGAATTCGATGGCGGGTTTCATTAGCGCAGCCATGAAAGATACAATGCGTCGCGGTATTAGGTGCTCTCATATATTCAGGAATATGAAGCATTTCTTCTAATTGCGGTTGTAGTTGTTCTTGCGGTTGTAGTTGTTCTTGCGGTTGTAGTTGTTCTTGCGGTTCTGCTTGTTCTTGCGGCTCCGGCTCGGGTTGAGGGTTTGCATGACCTCTAGTCGCATTTTCGGCTCTTTGCCAGCATCGGTAACATACTCTTCGGGTGTTGTCAAACACGACCTGAAAATGATATATGAAAATGTAAGGAAAAGAAAAACAACTTTGGTTTCCGAAAAATACCTAACAAAATAACGCATTGGGGGTCATTTGTGGGAGGGATTTGTTTTTCTGTCAGAAGGTGTGCGAATCGTCAAATATATGCCACAGATTCACAGATTTCTCAGAGATCTGGTTGCGGTTTTCTGTAGTTGTGTGTACGAAAACAAGGCATACACACAACCACACAAAACCGCAACCACAGTAATTGGTTGTGGTTTTGTGTAGGCCTTGTTTTGGTGGTAAATACATCGTGGAAGACGTAAAAGTGAAAAAGGAATCACTTGAATGTTCTTTAAGCGACCAGAATCACTTATCAATCGGTTTTCACTTTTACGTCTTCGTTACCTCATTTACTACTAGAATAGATCTGGGATGCAGTTGCACATGATTTCAATTGGTTTCCTTTTATATCGAAGGTTCAGTGAGGATCGAGTGGAAAAAAAAGTGCAATAGGTACAAACCTCCAGAGCAGCGTTTTCTCGTATAAATGTTACTAGCTCCACGTGTGTTCTTGTCAAGGCTTCCGACAGAACGCGTACTTGATATCTGCCTCGGTATAGCCCTCTTCGGCACATTACACAGTTACGGTAACGTTCCATTGCAACGAAACAATCCAATCGTTAAGCACCCAAGTCCAATATAAAGCCACGGTCAACAAATAAAACGGGTAACAGAGTCCAAAATGATGCCAAGGTCAAAGTCGATGTGAACAATGAGGAGCGTAATAACGTAGCACTTAACACAATATCAGCAAACGACCACAGAGCATATAAACACTACGTTTTAAGAGACGGGACCTCCCTATATGCTTTTGTAATGAGTTTAGCCCCGTTAGCAATACCAACCAATAGAGCAAAAATGCAATGTCAAAAGTGCTACCAACATAACAACTTGTCTGTGCATTAGGGACGTCCACTTACATTGGTACTACATTTATCGATATCGATAAATTTTTATCCAGGGGCTCCGCAGTTAGCCTAATAAAATTAATAAATATCAATGTTTTCAATAAAACGAGAAATGAAATTAGTATTTTATTATTGATTATCAAATCACAATAATTGTGGTCAAGGTCTATTGAATTTATTTCAGCAGCTATTTGGTTTTTCCTTAGAGGTGTCCAATCTGAGCGAACTTCATCAATCGGTGGTTTGGATTCAGGTGCTGAAATCGTCAAAAAAAGTTGAGTCGTTATTGATTATTAATTTGTTGGTAAACTATGCTACCGGGATAGTTCTGATAAAGATGCTGAGATTCCAAGCCACAATAATTGTGGTCAAACCCTACTGGACCAATAGCAACAGCTGATATTTTGGCTGCTGTACAAGGTGCTGAAAATGATAACACTTTGTAATTTATCAAAGTAAACAAACTCTAGTTACAAAAAACTTCAGCGATACATGAAAAGTCTACGTACCAGAGTTGTTTTGTGAAGCTCGACAAGGTTTTTGTAAAGCTGAATCTGAAAATAAACAATTGCAAGAATAGTCCGAAAAAAAAAAATAGTTTGTTCCTGTTTACCACATAACTGCATAATTGACTATGTAACTATCAAGTACATTTTTATAAAAAAATATTTTAAGTTAAAAATTAGTAAAAAAAATATTTTAGTAATTCCAATCACTAACCAGTTTCAAGTAATGCGACGTGGCTACGTGGTAAGGAAACTCAGCTAGTAAGTAATCAGGAGGAGGAGGCGCATTTATAAGTAGAGAAGATACAGCCCTGTAAAAAAATGTTTATCAAAGTATGTCATTTACGTATTAAGACGTAATAATAATATTGCGTTCTAAATGACGGAGCAAAATACATTCAAATGTTCGACGTAAAGCAAGGCGTATTTTGTGTTTTATTACATAATTATTCATGAAATGTAGTAAGTGTTACATTATAAGTTTATAACACAACTCACCATTTCTTTAATCGGCTTCCTTTTAAAATAGTTGTAAAAATCTTTCGGCCGGAAATGATCTCTACAAACATATGTTGGTGGAGTTTTTCGATGGGGATATACGATATAAGATCTTCCACAATTTTCACCCATTGTCTGCATCTAAAAAAAAAAACTACATTCAATGCAGCCACTAATAGTGCATCGTTGAAACATTGTTATGGCTTACAACAATTCACCCGTCATACACTGAGTAGTAATTCTGACCAAGGTACTTATCAGATATTTTTTTATCGATATTGAATATGTGTATGGCACATCACTATGACATTGAAACATCTGAGTATTTTTCTCATATTAGATTAATTACGTTATTTAACATAATTTATGATCTTGCTCTTGTGCAAGATGACAAAAACTGTAGCCAGAAATACTTACCGGTCTTCATCCCTAGGAAATTTACCCATAAACTTTCTTTTGGTACCCTTTGACCGGCTGCATCTTATTTTACAAATGGCACAAGTTCGACACCATCCGATCAATGCCATTATTAAAAGAAAATCACTAAACACTGTACAACAAGATATACACAGCTAGATATTGAACAAAATTAAAACACAAAAATTTTAACTAGAAAACGTTCTAATATGTGCCGCGTTCCGCCATATTTGTTATGTTTTCAGTTTGACATTGACAGCAAAGAAAGAGTAAGTAGTATTAAAGAGTGAGACAAAAATATGTCCGCCATTAAAACGGGGCTAAATGCGAACAAAAATTTCAAAGTTCCTACTTGCGCTAGGCTGCAAACGACTGACTACCTGCGCAAGCGGCCAAGCGTTCCTCACCCTAACATACCTGCCCCCGCGCCGTGTCCCGGAGCGCGAGAGGGGTCAAAACCGAATTCCAGCGTTACCCGTGACCGTGAGTGGGAGAGAGAGCGCAATGTCGCTGTCTCGCTCTAATGATTTATGACAGAGATATGAATTTTTCTAATTTCTATTTAGAGCAAAAAATGGTACTTTCCGACGAGCATATTTCAAAATGGACAATTCATACGGATTCGTCTTCATAGAATTTATTTTTTCACTTGAAAAGAGCTATCCAACGACATATGACTCATCTTGATTGGACATAAGGACCAAAACGCCCATCATCCTTTGCCTAACATAATTATGGACTTAGTGTTTTCTACCAGTCAACGCGCAGGTTCTTCTGAGTTGCGTTTTGTTTCAACTGTTGTATAATTTATTTGATTTAGTAATCCAACGGCCCTGTTATAAAACGCTTTTACCTTTAAAAAAAATAGAATTATAGTTTTGCAGTTTCACATTGTTCCGAGAATTTAACTCTTATTAAAGGCTCACACACCTACTAGACCTACTAGATATTTTCTTCTCCGTAAGAAATCTTCAGTGGGTTCAGTGGTCACTGTTGTAACTCAATCCGGGTCATCTTTGAGAAAAATAAGTCTTTTTGATTTTGTCTATGATTTGATTTTCTCTATAATTTGATTTTCTGAGGTATGTAGGTAAGTTGATTTCACGACATATGTTCCCTGAAATTCCGTAGGGAAACAAAACGTCCAAAATCTAGATGCGTTCAAAAACTATTTTTTTTTTATAATTAATGTTCGTTATAACTCGTAAAGTGTTTCGTAGATATATTTTTACTATCGTAAATGCAAACTAATGCATTACAATGTTAGTGCGGTTTTACATATTCCAAAATATGTTTTATCGTGATATTATGTCTGATTTGTTAGGGTCTGGAGAATTTTTATTGTATTTCAAACGCACACTTCATTTAGAGGAGTAATGGGGCGTCTCGCGTTTTTACTTTGTAAGTTTTATAAAAATACGTCAGAGAATGGATGGTAAAACTGAACAAATCTTCATCATAAACACATCAGAAGCCCAGGCTCTACTTCGGCCCCAAAACTCAATAGAAACAACACAACCTAACCTTCAAAGTAAGTGTACTTCCCATAACGTGATATTGTTGCATTTCATCTTTTGTTCTATTCTCTCGATGTATACTGCAGATGTACTGACTTCCAATGTATGCCGGACCTGTGCTGCTGCGACAGAGTTCGTTATTCCTATCTTCCATGGAGAAGGACTTCAAAATAACCTTGCTGAGAAAATTCACAAACACTTACCCATACAGGTATGTACTGAACTTTAGCTTGTCAATACACTACTTATTTGTTTGTATCGCTATATTGCACAAACACATAATATTGATTAGTTTTCCAGCAACCAATGTCAATGAAATAACAGTTTGGCAAGTAAGAACATGTGAAAAACTAGCAGGTTTTCAGTCAGTTTGTATGTCAGACATAATTTACTATACCAGACTTATCATATATAAGGATTTAAAAAACATACAGTGTAACATTATTAAATTTATTTAACTCACTTTAATTTTTAATTTTACATATACATACAGGCACATATATTGCTTCTGGCTCCACACTAGGATACAAAAACAAAAGATATGGGGACAAAAAAATACTCAGGTCTTAGATGTTTACATGTTTGTAAAAACATATATAGTGTAACATTATTATTTATTTAACTCACTTTAATTTTTAATTTTACAGGATACCCTGTGTCATGGGAACCAGAAACAGCGACAGTTTCTGGTTCCCTTGACACAGGGTATCCTTCGTACGTTCGTAACCCAATAAATTTCTTATTCTTATAATACACTAGCAGCTTAAAATTTACACATTTATATCTTTGTACTGCACTTGATTGTCTTTGGTTTTTATATAATTGTCCAGTTTTAAATCCAGTTATAATTGCTCAATCTTTAAAACAATTCACTGTGACACTAATAATGGTAACTGGGAAGCTAGGAAGTTCATGTTCCACAACATAGTATGACATAGACATGAGATTACCGCACTTAGCCTCATAGTTGGGACATTGTATGAAGCAAACGCTGAGGTATTTTAACACTTCAGACACTTGGCTTTCCTCACGACGTTTTCTTCCACTGTTTGCAAGTGAAATTGCTACTATGTTTTTACAAATACACATATCTTGCACAAAGTCTTTGGTACAGGCCGGGATTTGAAAGATTTGATTTGACTTGCCGATTGAGAAGCCGGCATTCATCTGCTCCGCTACCACCACTCTTTATAACTTGCTTTGGAAGGAAATGCTTTTAGGTGTTCTTCCCCAAAGAGAATTGCTTAGCTTAAGTTGTATCAACAAGTGTCTCTTCCAGATGTCGGAGCAGGATGAGCTGCCGCAAGTGGTTTGTTACCAGTGCGCCAGCACATTGCTCGCATGGCACGAGTTGGTGGAGTGCTGCGTGCAAGCCGACCAGGCGCTGCGCACCCGCCTCGCCGTCGGCAAAGCCACTAAGCAACAGGTATGACAGAACCAGCCAAGTTGGTGTCAGTACCAACATCACCAGACAGTACCAGTTGCCACCACAGTTCTGGCTGCAGTGTTGCCAGCTTAGCTTTTGAAGTGCGAGGTACAATAATTTCTCTAATACCACACATTATTAGACGGGACTGTAACCAATGATAGGAGGGCAAGGCCTTGAAGAACATTGATGTAAATAACTCAGCCAACTGAAATTGTGTTTTGACAAGATATGGCACAAGTGTTACAATAAACTATTTCTCGCACAGGAAGCGCAGCCAGGAACAAGCACTGAGGTCAGTGAAGCACAGACTCAGCAGCAGGACGATGCCAAGGATAAGGACAAGTAAGTACACTCATAGACTCTGGCTACACGAGCGGTTCTCACGCGGGATCTGCCGCCGCTGGAGAACCGCTCGTATAGTATTATCCCTAAACTCTCTATCAGCTCTGAATAGGTGTGACGAAAGTATCTAATAAACAAAGATTTAACGATATTATAGGAAAGTACATATTGAAAGGATTTAAAACACTCATATATTTTATTAATGAGAAGAAATGAGAGAGTGATTTTTAATAAAGTAAAGATTATAATACTGCTTTCAGCCATTTTGACTGAAAAAGCAATCACATCGCGTGACGTCACGCTTGAGTAACATTGGTAAACTTCACCAATGCTTTGTTTGACGTTTCTTTACCTAAGCTTGACGTCAGATTCAACGCCATGACACTGCGAGCTGTTTTCCCACAGATTTAAAATAATTTTAAAGGCTTTAACCTTCGCCAAACTTTAGTTCATGACTGAAATATAGGTTTTTTTGTGGATAATATATGTATTGTCCTTAGCACGGGTTAGTGCATTAAAAATAAAAATAATATATGTATCCCCACACTATGGAAGAGGATTGAAAAATGTTTCGTCATGCCTATTTGCTGGGGGAAAGGAATCAGGACAACGAAAAGCTTAATTCATTAAGCACAGTCGATGGCACTTCAATCTCATGCACCTAATTCAGTTACATAGTGAGAGTCTTCACAACTAATTTTAGTTGCAAAGATACTCTTAATCGAATCAAAATTTGTAACGTTTTATGTGCTGTTAACAGTGATATTCATCAAACATGCCTATTTTGTGTGCCATTTCAGGTGCGAATCACTAAGCTATACCTCCATTGTTCAAAGAGTGCTGCGCCAGCACTTGAAAATAGATGAAAGCGAATTGCCCCACAAGTTCACTTGCCTAGAATGTAGCAACATCATCATGGAAGATGTCACTCAGTTGGCAAGGCATCTGAAGTTCCAACATGGACTTCACTTTGAAGCGACCGTAAAATCATTTATAGATCGCAATATTATGTTTGAAGAAGCTTTATATTCAGATTTGGAGAGTATTGACGCCAGGGGTTCTGATAAAAGCAACGACGTTACGCCAATAAATAAAAGAGACGACACAAAACTACAAAACTTTTTCTGCCCTTTCTGTAACAATATCTTTACTTCTCCTACTCGCCTTGTGTTCCACTTAAACAGCCACTTAGAGCTGCATACAGAAGGAGGGTATGTCTGCACAATATGCGACTTCAAAGCCAAATCGAAGAAAGATTTTGTGGTACATCTACAGCAGTCCCACGTTGAGAGGTCACCGGACCATTTGGAGACAACCTGTCGATCTTGTGGACATATTGCTGTTGATTCAAATAATCTCCAAGCACATATAACAGCTGTACATTGCAATGAGGAATTAGAACTAAAGAAAATGCACCAGCAACAGAAAAGTATCCGAGTGAATGACAATAAAAAAAAAGTTGTTGCTTGTCCCTTGTGTGAAAAAATATTCGCAAACAAATACATAATGCTACATCACTACGAGAGGCACTCTATTGAGTACTGGTACCAGTGTGACAGGTGTCCGAAAAAGTACAGGACCGAGACTGCTAGACGGCGGCACGCGGAGTTAGCACACGAGGGAGTCCTGCGGTTTGTGTGCGCGAGCTGCGGGGAGGCTTTTGCCACGAAGCAGCACCGCGACATCCACATGAGGAAACACACTGGAGCGAAACCCTACACCTGCCAGTACTGCGCGAAAGGATTCCGCGCCAAGAACGGGTTGGATCGCCACATGGACATGCATTTGGATGTGCGTAACTACTCGTGTCATCTTTGCCCGAAGAAGTTTCGCAAACGCTCCCATTTAAACTACCACCTCGGCACTCACGAGAAAAAAAAGGCGTCGGCATTAAATCCCGCGGAGAATCAGAACAATTCATAAATCATTAATTCGTTTGGCAGTCCACTACGGTGGGCATTGTCGTTTCGAAAGCATGCTCCCTTGAAGATTTTTTGCTGGTGAATAGTTGATGAGAGCAGTTGTTTGTTGCAGATGGGATGCCTGCTGGGGTTTTGACAAATTCCTCATGGAGCGCAAGGCAAAAACCGAAGACAATCTGCAACAAGCAAGGAGAAACTTTGTGCTAGAATCTATTACCGACGAAGTCGCAATTGAAGGAAAAGAGGATATTGATACAGACCTAGAGGATGATCAGCCGCTTTCCAGCATCGCGGCTGAGAAACTAAAGAACAGCGTGTATGAGAAGTTTTACGATGCTTTGCTAAAATTTAGGGACCATTACGTAGCTAAACATGAAACTGAAACTTGTGCCTACCCTGACTTTACTGAATCAAGCGATTCCGAGACCATAGAAAGTGTACCCAATGATGGTGAAACTTCAGGATTGGACAGGTTTGACGATTTGACAACTAAAAACATGCGGTGTGACCGAATGGATGAAGAAACGAGAAAGGAGATGAACGAAGCTCTGACCAACGTAAATGGAAAATTGTATTTTGTGTGCCGCATATGCGGCAAGCGCCTCGGCTCCCGGCAGACCTACGTTTTCCATAAACGGACGCATACCGGAGAAAGACCCTGTGTATGCCACTTATGCGGCAAACGATTTACGGTACCCAGTGGCTTACAGCGGCACCTAACAGAAACACATGAGCGCGCTAAAAGACACTCCTGTAATTTATGCAGTAAAAACTTCGCCAACGCACAAAATCTAAAACAGCACATGCGCATTCACACGGGAGAGAAACCCTTCGTTTGCGCTCAGTGTGGCAAGCGCTTCGCACAGAGCGGGTCCTTGCACGTCCACTTGAAAACTCACACGGAAGTGTTCCCTTTTCAATGTTCAGAATGTGGAGCGAAGTTCCGAGTGCGATCTGGCTTAGCGAGGCACATGTTGAAACATACAGGCGAGCGGCCTCACGCTTGTCCAGTCTGTGGCAAAGCTTTCAGACAAAGACACGAGTTGTCCGCTCACGAGGCAGCTCACTCTTCGACCGCGCCTTACAGGTGCGCTCACTGCGCCGCTGCCTTCCGACAGAGGCGGACCTTGCGGCATCACTGCAAGAAGATGCACGAGAACAATGAAGCCAGGCCCGCGCCGCCGCCGCAACAAATCATATACACGCACCTGCCTCAGTATCAGGAAACCAATGAGCATATTATGAGTATCGATAAGATGAATGGTACCTAAAATGCTACTCATTAATATCAAGACGACTTCAAAATAAAGTACACATAGCTGAATGCAGGACTCAGGCTACAATAAAACGCATAAAAGAATGTGATGATGAAATAGTTCCTAACTAAAAGCGTAACTTCAGTTCTTGCCCAAGTCTATCTGCATTGCTCCGTCTTAACTTAACCAAAATACACGTCCGCCTTTCCAGAGAAGAGCCCGCAAATCCGGATGCAACAAAACGAGCCACAGAGACCGAACAGCATTTGGAAGTTACCGTCGACGAGAAGAAATACGTCATCTGCGAATTTTGTCGCAAGTGCGTCAGTGCGCACTCTTGGAAAAGACACGTCCGCGCCCATATCGACGACAGACGCCACCGCTGCCACCTGTGCGGACTCGGGTTCAATGAGAGCGGGAATCTCGCGCGACACGTGCGGACCAAACACCAGAAAGAAAGACCGCACGTCTGTTCACAGTGTCACAAGACCTTTACCCGACTTGACCACCTGAAAGACCACTTGTCTTTGCATTCTGACGCCAGAGAATTCACATGTGATACCTGTGGCCAATCATTTAAGTCGGGTAGCGCGCTGCGGATGCACGGAAAGATGCACGATACAAACACCTGCAAATTTTCCTGCCTGGAGTGCGGAGCCAGTTTCAAACGGAGAGGCGAGTTGAGGGCGCACGTCTCGGTTCATACTGGGGAGAAGCCCTTCGTATGTGCGTGTGGGAAAGCCTTCCGTTTGCGCGCACAGCTCACAGCGCATCACCATACGCGCGAGAAGAGACAGGCTGCAATGGAGACGCTAAACTGAAACAACAGTTTTATTATACTACCCTAGTAAAAGCAAAAGATAAAAACCAGATAATACCAACTAGTAGTTGGCTTAAAGTTGCACTCTCTATACTCCATAAACAACACACCGGTCTCGACCACATATTTAGCAGATAGGGTACACATGGACTGTCTTCGATCGGACTCAATGGGCTATTGCGAAATCATTGTAGGTATATTTTCGTACACGTAAAGCTGTGCAGTTCCAGCATAAACTTGACGAAGTCGTTTTGTTACAGGTTCATCGAGATGTCGGACCTGGTAATTGAATTTGAGCGGCCAGCCGCCGCGCCGGAAGAAGTACCATCGTGTCCGTACTGCGGCGCTGCGACCGGCGACCGCGCGACTCACACGGCGCATTTGGTCGCCGCGCACGCAGAGCTGCTCTTTCACTGCGACGAGTGCGATCAATACGTCGACCGGAAGGACCTTATCCTCCACATGACCATGCACGCCGTCCAGTACAGCCTCAACGAGAAAAACGCGCAGCCCACTACAGAGGATAAGCAGATCGAACCGCCGGGCGTCCCGCCCCCTAAGGAGGATAGGACGCCTGTTAAGAAACAAAAGAAAGTAAAAAAAAAGATCTCGGACGAAGAGATGATGATCAAGAAAGAGGTGAGCCCACAGATGACTAATAAGACAGAACCTAAAAGTGACGTACCAGGTAATAATAACAGTTCGAAAGAAGCGAGCGACTTTTCAGACCACACGGACACGGAAGACGGATTCGGTCCGCTGCCGGAGTCCGTGTTCGAAGCCATAGAGGATTCGCAAGACAGCCAACCGGAGACCCCGAGTGAATCGAAAGAGACACGCAAAGAGAACAAAACCAATAAGAAAAACAAATGGGCGCGAGCGTGCCCCCACTGCCAGAAAATCTACACAGCGTCGTCGAGCTACTTCTATCACGTTCGGTACAGCCACAAGGGCATCAAAGAGCACGAATGCGACACATGTAAACGTAAATTCGCGACGAAAGCGTCGGTCAAGCAGCACATGGAAACGCACAACGAAGCGCTGCCGTACGAGTGTTCCGTGTGCGGCAAGAAGTTCCGCTCCAAGGCCAGCCTGTACATCCACAGCCAGACGCACGGCTCGGTCAAGAGGCACACCTGCGGGACGTGCGGGAAGGGGTTCCGCTGGAAGCAACTCATGCTGCGGCACGAGCAGCGGCACGCGGCGGCGCGCAACCACGAGTGCGGCCAGTGCGGGCGCGCCTTCCGCGTGCGCTGCGACATGCTGCGGCACGCGCGCACGCACGCCGCCGAGACGCACGTGTGCTGCAAGTGCGGCCGCCAGTTCGCGCAGCTGCGGTATCTCAAGGTGCACGTGGACAAAAAGCACTCGGCCGCCAGTATCGCCGCGCCGGCGCCGCCCGACGTCACACCCTAAACTTCATAGCTAAAAGCGTAGAGGGAGTGTTAAGACTGATGTAGTGTTTTAGGGATAGCGGGAGGGAAGGCGCGAAGTTAATTCAAGGGATGATGTGCCAGACTTCTCGGTTGCCTTCCTTGTTTGTTATGTTTGACTTAGATGAGGGGGTTCCTCCTTGACTTAGATAAGGCCAAAGAGTGACGAAACTACGTAGTAGAAGTACCCAAATCTTGTAATAAATCAGACTGAATTGGTTTCTCTTAATTTATAATATTTATTTTTCTTATTCCTATAAGCTTGTACCTACGATACATGCTACAGTTTTTTTTATATTGTAGGAGTAATTTAATATGCAGTGTGGTACCCTAATGAAAATTAAAAAGACATTTCTTTTGAACTTGATTTTTTTATTTTATTACTTTAGAAACTTAATTCCTATTTATTTACAATAGTTTTCACAAAACAATAATACAGAAGTTTAAATAACTCAATATACCTTTTGATGAGAGATCTAAAATTCATACAATAGTAACAATATTAATTATATTAATTGCTTGACTTTTTTATATTATCAATCACATCTAATTTCCCATCACGATTTTACAATCACATCAGCCCAAAACAACACATATTGAATTATAAATTCAACAAGAAATAACTCGTATCTATAAAAAACTTCTGATCCGGCAGATATTCCGATCTGGGGCCGGTTCTATAGAACTACAATATTCATGTACATTGCAAAGTCGGTTAACCAACAGATTATATAGTAGCCATTGCTACGCATTGTATATCGAACGGACATAATAGACTGTAATTTTATGTTACCTGCCCCTGATTTGGATATAGATAGAGAACACTTTATTGTACATAAAAAAGGCCTAAATTATATATTTTTAACTATAAGAATAGAACTTTTTTTGAACTAAAACTTTCGTAAGCACAACACACCCGTAAGTAAATCCGGACTAAAAGTCTACAGAATAGAACTTATTTAAGCAATCCATGCAACATCAATACGTCACAGGTACCTACATACTACTGAGACGTTTACTATATATCTTTCACCACCACGCAACAACGCTCGTAATGCGTTATTTCATTCAGTCTACATTTACCTACTTCACTGATGACTCGCTGCAATATAAAAGGTGTCGATGATTCGGCAAGTCAACTAGACGAATAATATTATAGTTAACATAAGTTAACGGACAGATAAATGTTATACCTGATAGAATTATATTTGTTCAAGATATTTGGTACCTAGCAATGGTACCTGCGTCCTGCAAGGACAGAGAGATAAATGCATTATACAACCGGCCCGTCCTCCCATTATTTTTTTATATAGCCTCTAAAAGTCCCACTGCGGGGACAGGCCTTCTCTCAGAGAGAGAGTATGGACTTAATTACCACGCGTGGCCATCGCGGATAGGCAATTTCAAGCAATGAGGTATTTGAACACCTCAGATACTCAGGTTTCCTGATAATATTTTCCTTCACAGTTAGAGGTGGTATTTCTACTACAAATTTACATAAATTGGAAAACAAAGTCCCTTTTCCGTTAATATCCAGGTTCAAAAGTTTCATAAACCCTTAGGACTGATGATGACGTATCCATATGACATAATATTTTCAAAATGGCTAATTTAAAGATGGCGCCTAAAAAATTAACTTGCTGCAATTTTGATGAAATTAGGTGTGATTGTGAACATTTTTGGGATCGCCGATGACGATTCTTTATGAGCACAGCACAACCTTCCTTCCCCACTAAAATTGTAGGGTTTAGTTAGCAACCGGCGGCGTGGAGCAGCGCTCGAGAGAGGCGGTGGGCGAGCCGCTCTCGTTGACGAGCCGCTGTCGCTCGCGGAACATGGACACGCGGATGTTCTCCAGCTGGTGGTAGCGGCACAGCTTCAGCGTCGAGAACACGGCCAGCCCCACCCACGTCGCGAACGCGCCCCACGCGCCGAACTGTCGGAGAACGAACTGGGTTAAAGCGGGATTCCCGTTCATTTTGTGCGCGCTCCCCAGATTTAATATCAAACTTGTAATCATGCCCTCCTTTTTGGATCCATCTTTGTTATATTATTATTTATTTATTTGTTACAATGAATTTTCAATAAAATCAGCCTCCCAACTGGATTCGGTCTGCAATGGCCTACGTGGCAGTCACTGAAACGACTCCGGACCCAACTAGGTCGCTGCCGACAAAACTTAAGCAGATGGGGTTTTACGCACCAACGAAGGAGCAATGTGATTGTGGAGCCTAATCGCAATCCATGGTGCACTTGCTCCAATGCCCATTGTGCCCTCACACCTGCACTCTAGAGGACCTAACAGAGGCCAACGCTGCTGCAATTGCAGTGGCCAACTATTGGGCAGGAAAAATATAGACTGGCCGAATAGCTGACACGAAAAGATGAAGAGAAGTCAATCAGTATTGCTTGAAGTCCCTCTTCACGAAACCATTTCTTTGACGGGCCTGTACCCACTTTCGAAGGAACTTTTCTTTAGGGTGTACGAACATATTCGTCATGATCACTTTGGTGAGGTGCATCCTATAAATAGGGCCCACTGCTGAGTATAAGTATCTTAACTTTCGGCAATAAAATGGACTTGCAGAGTGAAGTGGGAATTGAAAATTCCTTCCAAGCCAAAATTGCTTAGGACACTAACAAGTCCAAATCAGGTCCTGGGTGTAGTTTATCCATTGTAATAAAAAATGTAGAAACTTTACCTGTGCTGTGCCCATCTCCATGTAGAATCCATTTGTTGATATTTTGTCCATGTGATCAATATCTTGGCCCGCTGCCACTTCGCAGCTGCAAACAAACAGTTTAGTTTAGATAGAATAGTAAAGTTAGATCATAATTTATTTCTCAGCTTTATGATATTATTTAATAACAAAAATACTCGAAAATAGGTCACGCTCAATTTATGTCGTCTATCCTATAGTCATAATATCGAAAATTACGACGTTGGAAGCTCCGCGCACTAAATCCAAATCCTCTATTAATTGCTATAGCAAACGTCAGGATTCCGACAAGATTTAGTCCTAAGTTCGGTTTGAGGTATATTTTTTGAGGGCTTTTATATTTCGATTTCAGCTGTTTTAATTCATTTTTAAATCGAAAAAGCAGAACCAGAGTCTACGAAAACCGAAGCTGACACGCATAACATAACCATGGCTCCCCCTGAGATATATTTACTAAACCCTGTACATCAAGCACCACCTGAGCCACAGTCAGTGAGCACCTCCCGCTTTCATTTCAATGTGACAAATTTTTCCTTTCAAGGTTATACATGGCATGGCACTGGAGGTAAAGTAGAAGTAGTAGGAGGTTATTAAATGGTGAAGGACAAACCTGGGGAATCTCTCCATGATGTTCTGACACCAGGTCATGAAGCCGAGCGTGACTATGCCAGCAGCCCACACGGCTAGTCCGCACAGCGTCATGCAGCCCACCGCCTCGACGAAAGCCGAGAAGAATGAGCTGTCTTCGCCCCGGTACATGAACATGGACATCCTAGAAGAAATGGAAACTGGTTTTCATTTCCTTCAACAATATCAAGCAAAACAGCAAAATGGTTTAATCCAAACCTATTTAAGTGTGTAACTCTAAAAATGTCTAATATAATACATCTAGTGCCAACCACTTGCTCCATCTATGAGCGTACATACTAGGGGAGCTGGGTGGCCCACACCAGAATGTTTGGTTACTTTATGTATGCATTGGGATCTGCTGTAATAGACCACAGCTTTTCACGGGTGAGGCCTCCTTGGAAGATAACCCTAAATATGCCAATACTTCCATCACCATGAGATACCCACTTAGCTCACCTGTATATCTGCACACAGCACACAAGAAACATGATGACCCCGACAACGATAACATAGTCGCAATAAGCGCGAGAGGCCCAAGACACCAGCAGTTGGCCATCTTCCTCTTGCCAGGTGCCCTCGGAGAACAGCAGGCAGTGGCCACTGCAGATAACATGATGTACAACATAATATCAGGCAAGGATAAGCAAGGGTGCTACTTAGAAATATTACATTCATGGTCAAGAATAACCAGGCAAAAAAATATATTTCGAAATCAGGCCACTCATTTCTGTTTTTCATGCCGCTTATATCACTTGGAATCGTCTAATTAAACCTGCAGAGTTCATTCATAAATGATTAGATCCAATAATAGGATCCATTGGTCCAATAATGTACACTTACCTGAGATTGTGAAGTATTTCAACATTATTACTATGTGCCTAATGAATGTGAAATAAAGATATGTATAGACATTATCTATTTTTATTTTTAATGCACTAACCCGTGCTAAGGAACAAATTTAAAAACCTATTTAGAGGCTAAAAATTTCCCGGCATGGGTGAAATTTTTAGCCTCTAAAAAGGTTTTTAAAGACATTATGTGAAAATATTTAGATTCCAGTCAGCCCTGTTTTTTACTTCTTGCTACTATGCACTGCATTGTTTAGCCAATCCGTAACCAATGTATTGGCTGTTAAGTAGGTTGCAAAGTTCTTGCTTAGAATTAGATAAGTAGATAGATGAGAAAGCAGAATATTCACTTTTTCGGAGTTAACAAAACCAAAAAACTTAATCTACAATATGTTGGGTGCAAAAGCAAGAGGACTTTACTTACCAACCTGATTCTTCTAAGATGGGATGCAAATAGTCACACCTGTATCTCAGACAGGTAGGCAGCAACCAGGCTATGCAATAAGCCATGATTTGACAAACTTATCCAAATGGGGGATGTGTTAGTGAAGGGCAAGATAAAAAGTATTTTATGTAGGTAGCGACTAATTAATGTTGATGAGGCAAAAGAGGCTAGGATGAATGATCGTTTTTTATTCTTAGTCTAGTATGATTGGACCACACTCAAGAGTTATCGATACTGTACCTAAATTCATCCTGATGCAAGCTCATGGGAACGATGATGCACAATGACAAGATAAGACCGATCACATATCCAGCGATTTGGCTGAGCAATAGCACGTTAGTAAGTGCCATTGTAGATGTGATAATAATTGTAGTATCCACGATAAAACAAAGAATTACGACGAATTTGTCACTCTGACTCTGATTATTGATGTGGGTTTGTTTGTTGTCTCGTTGTCTCAACCAACTTTGACAATTACCTATAACAACACGAAATAATTTTTCAGCGCATTATTTCCAGCGCCCAGTAAAAAACAACATAAACTACTAAAATACCACAGAAAATACTGCAGCGATGTCATAAACAGCGAGAGAGCTGCAAACATCAGACAGAAATGCGCACCGCTCCATGGTCGAAACGAAACGTCGCGTATTGCCGTGCAAATCGAATGGGAACACAAACATTTTGATTGTGCCTTCACTTCACACGGATGTTTACATCCGTGTGCCTTCATACCATTTTGGAAGTTATTTCAAGATTTTTGAAGAAGTTGTAGCGTTCTTTAAAACGCTACTTACTGCCTCATAGAGGATGCTTATACTGCCTACTGAAACTCTTGACCAAAGTGAGTCAGTTATCGCTAGGACTTCTAGGAACGGAACGAAATTCATTAAATGTCTAGGAGTGGGTCGTTGTCCGATTTTTCGACGACGAAACGCAACCGTTTTTACTGGAACGAAAACAGGTCCTCGAAACGGTCCTCGTTCGCAACTGGTTTCATTGTATGCGAACGAGCAAGGCGCAGAGGACGGTCAAACGAGTGCGAACGAGACGAAATCACGAAACATCGGAAAAAATAAGTTGCTTTACACGATATTCGACTGTATACTCATAGACATAAAGATTACTTTATTGTATCACAGACCAAAACGAACGGAACGAGCAAGGAGCCGACGACGACGTCGCAATGATCTCATTACGTTCTAGGCTCTATTAATATAGCACTAAAGGACATATCCGCGTCAAACAATCTAAGGACTGGTCTCGCGACGAACAAACGCTGGCACTGCTTTAGAGTCGCTGGCACTGCTTTAGAATAAAACGGTCCTATCGTCGCGGAACACAAAACGGTCTTATAAAACGGTTCGTCTTTGCAACGATCACGCCTATAAATGTCAAAAAAACGTCAAACCACTGATAAATTAGGACTATGGTGATGTGTTTCAATCAGCAAATACACAGATTTTATTGCTTATAATTGGTTTTATACTATGTGAGTATATGAATTACATCGCCTAGAAACACTGAAATGAATTTCAACGCTTCAAGAAATGGTAAGTGGAAAAATCATAGCAACAGATGTAATGTGTGTTCGGATGTTACGATTGTGTGATTTTGGCGTTTCCAGTGGCCCAGACGGGAGGCCTAAGGAAGGCGAAGCGCGTAAGTGATGTGAACGCAATGGGGGCACCGTCCCCGACGCCGGGCTTCGCCCCCGGGCCTGCGTACAACCCGGGATTCGCACCCGCCTCTCCAGTACAGCCGCAGTACCAAGAGGGCATCCAGTTGGAATCCAACCAGGATTTCGGATCCCCTGCACCCGCTGGAGGTAAACCAAACCCTGCAATATGCATCATAAAGCTACATGATAGTGAAATGTATATTAAGTATACTTTGATTTCCAGAGTTTGGCTATTCAAGCTTCCCCCAGTCTCCGATAGCACCAGCACAGATAACTTCAATGTTGCATCAGCCAGTTGTACAGGTAGGTTACAATTCAATAGTTATATTTTTACAAGGAGTCTCATCCACATAGTTCTGAGGGGGTGTGGGGTAAATCAACTAACCTTAACTCTGAACTTATTGATGAACTGCTTTTCCTAGCCTCAAAAAAACACAAAAATTGCAATTAAAACCGTACAAAGTCAATGTGTTAATAATATTCTGTACATACTGTACTACTGTGATATGGAATCCCTACTACAACAAGTATAGTGACCAGATCGAATCAGTACAGTGTAAGTTCCTTCGTACTGTAAATTACAAATGCTACCATAAACGATCATCGTATATTAATTTACTTGATAAATTTTCCTTAATATCGTTAAAGGGTAGAAGGTTTCTCCTGGACTCCATGATTTTCTATAATTTTTGCCATAATAGATTTGATACCAATTCGCTTGTTAACCAAATATTGTACCGAGTTCCGAGTGGTTCGCAGCGGATTCGTGAGGGCTACCCCCACCGCTTGTTCCTAACTAAGAGGTGTAGAACTAACGCTGGTGAGCGAGCACCACTGTATACGCTAATGCACAATTATAATGAGTATTTGCATCACATTGATTTGTTTATGTTATCCCCGGGCTTATTTAAGAAATCTGTAACTCATGTTGCATCTACCATTCTGTGATTTTACATGATGGATGTGATTTGTCTTTGGAGTGTACATACTCGGTCGGTTGTTTGTGTTGTTTTTATTTTTTTCTGCTTTGTGTTTATCTAGTTTAGAAAAGAGCTTAACATGATTGATATTCATGTTACTTGTTTGTTTACTACACATGTATTTCTCACACTGCCTGTGCCTATTGTATTCTAATATTTTTATATTGTAAACTGTAGAAAACGCTGCTGGTTATACATGTAACTAACCTTAATACTAACTTTAAGTTAAGCAAATGTTTTTTGTATAACTGTTTGTTTTCTCTAATAAAATAAAATACTATTAATAACCAACCACTTTGATTTATCAGGACATGGCACTGCAGTACGGCAACCAGCTAGCGCAGCAAGGCAAGGAGGCAGTGCAGCGTGAGCTTGGCCGCTTTGTACCGGTGTCCCGGCTGAGATACTACTTTGCTGTGGACACCAGATATGTGTTGAAAAAGTTGTTGCTCATAATGTTCCCCTTCACTCATAAGGTTTGAAAAAACATTGATTTTGCTAATTGTCATAGACTACTTTTAATAGAAAACTAAACGGCTCAATTACATATTAATTAGATATTTTTTTCTTTTTTAAAAGTTTTTAAAATAAAAAAATTAAAAATTTTCTGTTTAAGAGCATTTCTGACTATTCATTATAATGTTTGCAGAATTTCCTTCTTATAAATTACATTGTGTAAGCATTATTATTCACTCAATTATTGTCTGAAATCTCGTAAATACTTATGCCCATACTTGAAAATGAAATTACTTCAACCTTCGTCTAAGTAAACTTTTTGAATTACTAATATAAAAAAAATAAACTTCATGCTCAAAACAACTGATAAATGTAGCATGACATGGTTTAATTAATGTGTGCTTCAGGACTGGATGGTGAAGTATGACCAGGACAGCCCGGTGCAGCCGCGCTACGACATCAACGCTCCAGACCTATACATCCCCTCCATGGGCTATGTCACATATGTGCTGCTGGCTGGCTTCATGCTCGGTCAGTGCACACATTCAGAATGCCTTTTATTCAGGATACTAACAGTTTTTCTTTATCTTGCTAGATAAAATGTTACTTAATTATAATGTAACCAAAAAATACTTAAATATACATTTTAGTCATAGTCAATAAGGAACTCTTATAATTTCACCATGACCATTTACCCGTCACACGCCTTTGTCTGTTCTTGGCTTCGCTCAGATACACTTGGTAGCTTGGTACTAGAAAGCTGTGGCTCAGATACACAATTTTTCTAGTTTATGTTCCTTACATCATGTGTTGCCAGGCCCAAAAATAGAAAAGCGCTAATCAGGTCTATAATTGCTGTATACATATTTATAAAAACAAAATTGACTAAAACACTCCAAAAACACTCTCTAAATAGTTGGTGGTGGGTTTTATAAGGAATAGTCTTAACTAAATAGAATGCCTCTAGGAGTGTTTTAGTGGAATCGTCTTCTTATAAAGGCCATAGTCCTTAAAGCCTGACACTGCTTTCGCCACGATATTGAGGCTTGCCCCGAGATTAATTTTAAAAGTCTATTTTTTTTTAAGTCTCATTTATTTTATAAGCTATACATAATGATTAAGTCAGCTTAAAAATAAAAAAAAACTATAATAAACACTAGTTAACAATTAGGGTTTCTACTTAATGAGTATTTTATAATACTCAGATCTAAGGTTTAATGAGTCTATGATGAAACTAATAAATCTATCACTATATTCGGTAGTCTATTGTTGTAATTCATAAAAAAAAATCCACTACAAGTCTCCTCAAATGAAGTTAAATAATCTGTGTTTAAGGAATGGACCTACTCAAAGTGCATTTGAAGAATATTGAAATGAATTGTATTTCTATGAATATCCGCAGGCCTCCAGCACCGATTCTCGCCCGAGCAGATCGGCATCCAAGCGTCGAGCGCGCTCGCCTACATCATATTCGAGATCATCCTCTACCTGGTGACGTTGTACGTGACGCAGACCCCCACCAGCCTGAAGACCCTGGACCTGCTGGCCTACTCCGGCTACAAGTACATTGTGATGATCGCCGGGCTGATGGCTGGCCTGTTGCTAGGCCGCACTGGTTACTACTGCTCGCTGCTCTACAGCAGTCTGGCGCTCTCCTATTTCCTGGTCAGTCTTAACAACCATCTACATGTTAATTACCAGGCCACTCAGAAAGTTTCTTAGTCAGTGCTTTTGTCCACATGACCAGAAACTCGACCAGGCCCTAGAGTATAATACTTATATAGTTTTTCAATAGAATTAATCAAACACGGCAATGGTGGATATTTGCTTTAATTTAGTAGTCTACAAAGCAATAGCAGTACAATGTCACTCCACTCCACTCCGGGTATAACCCGCGCAAATTCAATAGGCATCTCTCGCGAAGAAGATCGAATCGCAAAAGTCGCCGTGTTAAGTAGCATGGGTTATAAAATTGCAATGCGATTGGTTACTAGACTACCAATAGAGTGAATGAAACGACCATTACCGGACAAATATGACTTTATTGAAAACTATGCATTTTAAAGACTCACCCCCAGCTCCCATACTCTTAAGAGTATGGGAGAAGAGAGTAGATAGAGTACAGCAATAGAGTGCTTCCATAACGTAGAAAAAATCTCTTGTTATGATTTACCAATTGTGCGTTTTTAAATATCAATAAGTTTAATACTATTTCTTAGGGACCATCCATAAAGTACGTCACAAGTTAAGGGTGAAGGAATTTTTTCCTTTTTTATACACAATAAGGAATTAAAAAAAAAAATTGCACAATAAAGTGTTCTCTATCTATCTGTTCTATCTAGATCTCTCACTCCTATCCACCCTAAGGTTGTCTGGAAGAGATCGCTTTTTGCGATAAGACCGTCACTTACATATTTAAGATTTTGGTATACATTTATAGTGTATGGCGTTCAATAAGAAGTTCAGTCTAATCTAATCTGTGATTAGCTTGAGTAGGTACTACAATCAAGAAAATATGACCATTAACAGTTATTACCTCATTTCAGGTGAAGACCCTTCGCATCCAGATCCTAGCGGGCTCCGAGGCCACGCAGAGTCAGTCGGCGTACGGTTATTCGGACGGCTACTCGCCCAACCCGTACGCGGAGACGTGGACAAAGCCGGCCGGCGGCGCTAGCGGCGCGGGCGGCACCAAGCGCCGCGTCTATTTCCTCCTCTTCGTCGCTGTGACGCAGCCACTGCTCTCCTGGTGGCTCACCTGCCATCTAGTCCCCTCAGCCCCCGCTGTCGAGATCAACCTGCCCGTGCGATAGCGGTTCGCGGCCATGGGCTGGCAGTGGGACGAGTGTGCGGTCGTCGACACGTACTCGGACTTTTTGCTGTGTGGCACTCAGATGGTGGACAGATATTGGAGTAATGGCCAGAGTCTACTACAGTTTTTAATGTAGATTTAACAGCGCTTAGCTTTTACCGAAACTGTTGAGGTATTTTTTTATTTGTACGTCGTAATCGGAGAAATAGAAGTACGAGTATGTTGAGGGGGTTGTGTGTTTTTCATTGCTTACTCAAATCAAACTTCGCCGACTACGAGTATAAACACGAACATCGCGCACTCTTTATTCCTAACAGCATGTTGGTGACCAGCTATTTGAGCATCACTTTCTATGCAAATGCCAATCTTGTATTTATATCATCTCTAGTTAAGGCCCTTTGGGATGCTAACTAGCGCGACCAATTGAATAAAAATCATAACTTGTTTTATAATACTGTTTTAACGCGGATTTTACTTGTTTATTTTACATTTTTACAATGTTCCGACGTTTCGGCACTTTTTCAAGTGCCGTGGTCTCGGAAGACGAACGTCGGAAAATTGTAAAAATGTAAAAAAAACAAGTAAAATCCGTGTTAAAATAGTTATTGTGTCTAGTGCTCGTGTTAACCTTAGAAAACACTACCTAAAAACTTATTTAGAGGCTAAAAATTCCACCCATGCCGGGACTCTTTAATACCTAGATATTTTATTTTAATATCTGTAAAACTTTTTTTTGAACATGCAGTAAGAGTGAACATGTATCAATGACCTAGGTCTTTAATCGATTTCTTTGGTGAGTTTTGGATGAGTTTTGGCGGAAATCGTTTAAAGGCCTACGATGTTGATATTACGTTCTAGGCTGCATATTCTAAAATAATTATCGCAGAATATAAAAAGAAATATGTTAACATTTTGAAAAAAAACGTATTATAAAACAAGTTATGATTTTTGTTCTATTGGTGGCCCTAGTTAGCACCCCAAAGCGCCTTAAACGCTTAAGTTGCTTGATCTGAGTCTCGTAAGGTTACGGCGCACATAAAACATGTCTTCGCTAAACTGTTTTAAGCAATCGTTTTCTCATAAATAACTTGTAAGCAAGCTCTACAAAACTAAATTCTGTCAAAAGTCGTGTGAGAAAAATCGTCTGTTTACGAAAAACTCACCATTGGTACTTTGATATCCTATTCTATTAATAGGATCCTATGTGATATCCAATGCGTCGTTAACTCAGTCTGTACGTCCTGTAAAACCCTCAATTGGATATCACCTAGTATGGCATAGCAAAGGTAGTGTTACAGGACCGTAAGGCGGTCTTCCAACACCTAAGCCTTGTTACACGAAGTTGCAATAGCCTACAATTCGTATTATCTATTAATGATTACAGGCTATTGTAGCTTTGTCAACTGTAAATTTTATGAAACAGGGCTATAATCTTTATCTCAATTTTTGTGCCTTTATTTTTTGATCTATGAGTCGTAGAAGATTAATACGATTGTAAATAATAGCCGAGTACCTACTTATTAAAACCACGTCGTTATATGCAATTTATGTATTTACTTTCCATCTCTTAGTACCTACCTAGATATTACGAGATCAGTGTTTACAGGTAAGCTGTAAAGCCACATACATTTTGTAACCCTGTTTTTAATAAATTTAATAACAGAACAATTCATAACTTTTTAATTTTTATTTAATTCTACTCTTTTGACGAAAGAAAATTAGAAATCTCCACGCGAATAGGCGGGCAACAGCTGCGCTGCGGCCCGCGGACCATTACGGTCCTAATGAAAGAATGAACTCCAATACATATACGACGTAATGTTATGATATCGATGTGCAGAAATCTACATGAAACAGTCAAGAAGTTCTCCTTTGCTTTGTTCTGCCTGCCCCCTGTGCTATGACCTAATCCAGTAACACAGTCGCCTACTGCTCCCTGGCAGAATGGTACTACAGAATGCGTTTATACCTTGACCTAGATTTCCTAAGGCCTAAACCTAGATCTCGACTCGTTCGCCCCCGCCCCGCGCGGGACTATGCAGCGGCAACTTCAGGTTAGAGCTTGTAGTATATTCTCTAAGGGTTAGAGAGGAATCTTTATTGAATTAATTTCAAAATAAGTACTAAAAAAGGTAATAAAAAAGATCGTGGAGAATTCAGTTTTGGGTGAATTTGTTTCGTCTTTTATTCTGCTTTATGGACTCACAGCACTTATATTCGCAAATTCTTTCCCATTGAACTGGATTGGATGTAGATCCTGAAAACTGAAAACTCGCGCTAAAATTTTAAAGAAGAAATTTTTAGGTATTGACCTGAATTCTGTTCTCTGATTGGCTGTTATATAATCGGTTGCGATTGGTCCTTTTTTCTGCAAGTTGTCTGCCTGCTGCTGCCGATTAGAATAGTGATGGAATGTCGTAGTTTACCATTTTATATATCGATAGTTTGTTTATGTTACATATTTTTTACCTATGTTTTTTTCGTGATCAGACTCATCCAACATTAAAGTTATACACTTAACCGGTTAATGTATATTCAGCTTGGCAAAGAAAAGTAGAGATCGGAGGTGAAACTAGTACTTTTTGCAGGTTTTCAGGACTAACTACGGTAAGTTAGCAAAAATTGTGTATGTAAACTATAATACAGTAAATAGTCATTGACTGTAATGAATTGTGTAATATTTTTTTGATATAGCAAATAAAGTAAAAGTAAAAATGTATTTATTGAGACCAACAGTAGTAGAAAAAAAATAAAAGGAGAAATTACATATACTGACATGAAGTCATTGTTGCTGTGACCGTTAGTGACAAAAGGTGTGTGCTCAGCTTGTGCCACGAGAGACAACAATGACATAGACGGCGCTGTTTTTCAGCACTCACCTACTTAAAAACTAACTTAAACTAGATCGTAATCCTAAATACAAATAAAGAAATGAGACATAATTGAGTTGTCCAGTGTTTCAAAATAACATACTGTATTTTCAGCAGTAATCTGAATGATTTTATGCTAATGTTTGTGTCGGTGTATGTGTATCTGTGTGTGTGGTTCTAACAATTAGGAGATTTATGTATGTATGTTATATGTACGAAAGAAGGGATGGACCCAAAATATAGCTCGCGCCAACAGAAGGCAAAAAAATAAATAATAATAAATAAATGTATAAATAATAATATATATAAATATTACATATTATTCACTCACTTGTACATTTAGAAGTAGCATACCATATTACTTTTTAAACGTTTTGTGCGTCATTTCAAGTGTTAAAGGAGTGGGCAGGTCATTCCATATTTTGGAAGCGGCGAAGCGAAAACTCCCTCGGTACCCAGCCGTTTTATGCCTAGCTACGCAAATTTTGTTCTGTATGGTGGCTCGAGTAACTGTGGCGTGCTGGTTTTTCGTCCACGTAAATTTTTTGTTAAGGTATTCGGGCCTCATACTAAATATGATTTTGTGTGTTGTATTAGCTAGATGTTAGTTGTCACCTGTACTTCATTTTGAAAACTTTTTTCACATTTAGATATGGGGTAATCCTCGAACGTTTAGCGTTTAACGTATAAACGTTTTTTATCTATCAGAAAGTACAATTGCGTCAAAATCTGAAATAAAAACAAATCTCTTTCAGAACTCCCAGGTGTATACCAACCATCGATTAGGAAAAAAACCCGTTTCGTGAACTGAGACACATTTTTGAAAAAGTATCGTATATCGATATGTCTAGTTTAATTGTATGTTCATCACTAAAACTAGGAATCAGCTGGTTACGTCAAAATTCAGTTACGCCAACATAATAAAGTGACAGCACCAGATAATTTCGCGTTGGTTTTGCGCTATACAGCCACACGGCCATTATCGACAAACGTTCATAAAACTGCACCAAACGTGTAGACGTAACATAAGTTAGTCACTTCTCTTCTTTAGTAATTATTCCATTTTAGACTTCAAACCCCTGTTTTAGTCATAAAAGTGTTGTGTCTGATGAAGTTCTGATAACGCGTAGTGTCTTTGCGGCAGGCGTACTCTAAAGCAATTACGTAATGGGAATTATGCTAGAGAATTACAAAGTTTTGCCCTGAAATCCAAGATGGCGGCCGACACAGGAATGGATACTTGCCCTAGTCCAGAAATCACGGACTCCAGAAAACGTCCCCTCGACGTGGATTCCGAGAATGGAGACGTCAAACGCTCACACTTCAGCTCCGGTAAGTCCTGCCTCGCAGCCACATTCGTAGAGTGCACTAATTGATGCGTACTTAGATACCTACTACGGTTTTACTTCGTTGCGTCTTTGGCTCGGAAATCTGCAATAGCATTGACATAGAGATTGAGCCAGACAAATCAGATTCCAAGTAGATTCTTGTCAGAGTCCAACACGCTGTTGGCAAACAAACAATTATAATAAATAGAGTCATAGTTCGTGTTGCATAAAAGTTTGTACGATTTTTTAATAGAAAAACAATTGAGAATTTCTGGAAAGTCCAACTTGTCCAAGACTTCAAACTAGATAATAATAATAATGTATATGAATGGTGTTTGAACAAGTTTTTCTATACATAAGTGTCTTTATTAGACTGAAAACTTCTGATTAAAAACTTTATGATCCCCATATTTGATAAGTTGGCAACTACAGAACGAGCCTCTAGTTTATCAGAAGTAATTTGACATTATTGTTGATAAGCACTACACACAGTTATTGTGGAAGGGATAATGCTCACAATTTCTCTATGGTAAGCCGGGACTGTTGTGAGAATGTTAAAAGAGAGTCGTTGTTTTTTAGTGCAAGATTTGGTGACGGCCTTGCCTCTGGCCAACGGCCATGGCAATATAACGTCTCATTTCGGTGAGTGGTCAGTCTGTACATCGGTTCTGCTGCTGGAGTGGAGTGCAGGGGCCGGGCGGCCCGCGCACCGTCGGCTGCTGCCCAGTGTAGGTGTTAGCGTACCACTCCATCAGCACTATCAACACCATCGCCTCGGTGTCGTGAGCCATGTCGTACTTAGCATCGCATCGCCCACTCATTGGCTTGTCGTTGCATCTTGGATGTGACATCACTAAGTGTACAGTTTCTACCATTTATATTTGGTTCACCTGCAATTCTTCTTGGAGTTTTTGTTTCATAATCTGATCGCTTTTCTATTTAGCTTTATTTATTTGATGGTCATCCCCATGTTTTTACTATCGCTGAACTAACAATGATTGGAGAGTATTAACATTAATTACCTACCTATTTATTTGCCTCTGATCATTATCATTAAATAATGTTACACCAGTATTTAGGACATAGTTTGGCACATTCATGTTCTGTTCTCATTGTTTCAAAATTCAATACCTATTAGATGTTTGTGAACAAGGAGATGGATCCTTTTACTGGTTGTTGTGAATCTGTAAGCAATGTTGTTAATTGCAGTAGACTACACACTCCACAATGCCCCATCTGGTAGATTAAAGCTGATGACTTGGCAAGGTCATTATCGACTTGAATCAACTATGCAGCAACAATCTGAAAGTTGCAGTGGAAAACCGAACCTTGCATACCTGTTTTATGGCTTCTTGTCTATTGTCAGTGTAATATTTTCAAGGTCGCTGCCTATGAATGCTTGTTTGACAAACAATTATTCTAGTAGGTTGTTTATCACGTTTATTTGATTCAAACTATGATAGAATTTTTCTAGTGTGGGTTTTTCGTGGGCTTGAGAACTGGTTGTGAGAGTATCTTTCAATGGGTTTTAAAAATAATTGAATGTAACTCGCAAGTTATATGGGTCAAACTGAGAATGGTGGCGATGATGTGTTAGCTACTTCCTCATTAGTCCAGCTCTAGCTCATGACACCATTCTTGTTTGTGCATACTTTTTATTCTATCAAATCAAATTAATCTGATATTATATGTGTGTTATATCCGTTTTTATGTGCAATAAATTGTTTTCTATCTATCTATACATTGATAGATATTGCTGGCATCTATACCTTCGTAAGCCTACCGAGGCCGGTAGGTAAATTGTTGCAATGTAATGGCACGACCATCTCGCCTTCTAATGTTGCCTGCCATTGATGGATGACGTTGTACCGGAATCCAATGGCATTACGGTATGTTCAGATCTATTCAATGTAATTCCGATTCAGATCTTTCAAATCCAGATTTTGTTTGACATCTCAATTTGCAATACAAATACGTACTCACAGTAGTTCACAGTATTAGTAGTTCGCAGTTCACAGTATTAAAAAAGTGGCTCCAGACCCTTCATGATAACCCCTGGGCCCTTGCCAATCTCGACCGTACCCATTGCTTGGGCAATGTCATCGAAAAATTGGTCTGCTTACCGATCGCCTACGTAACCTACCGCCACAGGTCACCCCCACTAAGTCCGTCCGCCAGAACAAACGCCTTTGCCTTCCTCAACTGCCCTTATTTTATAAACTTTCAATACCACTTTGTATGTTACTTTGTTCTCCTTTTATATACAAACGAACTCACGCCTGTATCTCCAAATTAGCTAGTTCTTTAAACAGGGGCTCGATTTTGTAAATAGATTATTACACACTTTGGCCTTTGCATCTGATCTACATAATAAGTTGATTTTTATGTAGAGATCCAGTGGCACCCGCCAGGTATTGTAAAAGGAAGAAATAGAACTCTTATAGGATTAATTTGTAGTCCGTCCGTCTGTCTGACTGTCAGGATCTCGGGAACGCGTGGAAGTATCTATTTGAAATTGAATCCATACAGAATATAGGTCCAAAATCCCCTGAAATTAAGAAAATCAACTTCTAAGTTAGGTAACGGGTAAAAAATATTTCACGGCCCTTTATGGTGCAAATAACGGGAATCAGAACTGATAGGGTACTTTCCGATGACCTAGAGTTACGAAATTTGGCAACTAATGTCGTCTTTTACTACAATTACAGAGAAAAAACTGAAAACCATACATTTGTAATTAAATAACCTAAAAAATAGCTTTCCATTTCGGGAAAAGCTCGAAAAACATGCAAGACTCGATTTTTTTATTATTTATAATACCTATGTAAGTAGCTACAAATTTGTATGGAACCCTCAGTGGGCGAGTCCGACTCGAACTTGTCCGGTTTTGTAAATACTCCGCTGGCTCTTGGCCTCCGGCACAAGAAGTCGCCAGTTCTTTCCGACCTGCGTGGTGTCTTGCCGGTCGCCTGCTTGTAGCTCTCGCAAGTCCTTGGCGACTTCATCCTTCCAGCGATATCTGGGGCGGCCAACGGGTCTTTGGCAGATTGGCAGCCCCTCCTCACCGCCCTATACTCCCCATCCTATCCATGTGTCCTAACCAACGGATTCGGTCGGGTTTGGTTACTCCGATATTTTTAAAATAATTCCTAACGGACTCCTTTAAACGACACGTCTGTGGTTGAGCGCAGTGAGTAGCTAGTATTTACCCAGTTGATAGTCCTTACTTCGATTTCTCTTGAACGCGGAGTTGAGTTGACCACTTTCAATAGATTCCGATCGAGTTCTTTTTCCGGATTATCTCGACTAAAAACCGTTGAATGGCGGTATCAAGTGGCGTCGTGTTCAAGAAGTATAAAATTAAACAGACTTCAGGGCTCCAAAGATGTAGATTCGACAAGTTCGGTCCAGCTAAACATACGAAACTGACGCAGATACTATTGAGCCTTTTACGTACAGAGTAGATCATTTATTTAGCGTACAGTGAGATTTCCTACCTAGGTACTCTAGATAGGTGAACTCAGACGCTGTAGTCCCTGGAACAGATTTGTAGGTGTAGCAGGCTCGGTCATACATAACCTGTATCATCTTCTTAGTTAAATGCTCACCATTCGATCAAGAAAGTGCCTTTAGAGCTAACGTTATTTAGACAAGTAAAATTCTCGATCTGTTCGTACTTTTAGGTCCTTTCTTCATTTCGTATTACATATTCCATCAGCGCCTTTGGTCTAAAAGTAAATCATGAATGGAACGGTTTATTTCGACAAGAACTTGTCGGTAAATGTAAAATAAAACAGTGTTACCAACTCCGTTATCTCGGTCTTTATCTGCGAGCATTAGCGGTATATCGCCGGTTATAGGTTTATTATGGCTCTTCAATTTGCTGATAACACTTGCACTACGTTTCTGAGTTGATAAAGTAGCTCTACTTCTTCTACTTTGTACATAGTAGGTAGGATCCAATTGTTGATAGTAGCGGGAAACTGAATGTAAGCTATATCGAGGCCTGCATCGTATCGAGGTTCCTGCGAAAACTTGTCTTGCGTTATATTCTCGCTAGCTGATCGACTATGTGTGAATTTGAAGCATGACTTGTGTAATTCGCCCAAACTCAGTCGACCTTAGGTCAGACCGTCCCCGGCTGACCGGCGCCCGCGCGGACCTGTCGCGAGTTTGTTTGCTTGTTAGTCAACTTAATCTATGCACATTAGTTATGGAAACGTCACAATGCTCGATCGCGCAATTGCTCTACGCATAGGAATCACAATTAGACTGGTTACTATTCAAAAGTGCTGCACCACCACGCCATTTTAGCTCTTAAAAAAACTGCAGTAAGAGTGTCACTGTAGGAACACGACTATGGGTTTCAACTACAAGCACGTACTCGTATGCTGCTATTTCGTTACTCCACTCACGTTTAAAAACTATTTTGTTATGTTACAACTTATATAACTTTCGGTTTCGTCAGCGCCAGCGTGCCGCACGCAAGGACCGCAGTCGGCCCCGGATTCCTAGTATCCTCCAATCCGTTCCTAATCTGAACCCGCAACCTCCGCCTCGAGTTTGATTGCGTACCACGTCAAAAACTTCCACTCGACTATGCTTTAATCTCCGCTAAAATTCGCTGTCTCATTGCACAGATGATTTGAGAACAGATGATCAGAGTAGAGTTTTTTTCCCCGCTGCCTTTTTCTCCAATACACTAAGGCCCGAAGGCGGGCTAGAGGTGCCTTACGTTTTAAATTCTATATTGACATTCAGTAAACAGAATGTAAATTCTTCACGTTGAAATAAAGAAAAATACTACCTTTCTACTTTTCCATCGACACTTGCACAATGCACATACTTAATTTGATATTTTACCCGAGTAGAGATTATTGTTTAAATAATAACGAACGGTGAGCGTCCAATTAATCTATCGTCGGGCGGTGACAGCGCGACCTGGCCATCGCCTATCGGCCACGTCGCCGCAGATTAACAATAGTTCGACAGTGAATTACCGCTTTAACGGGCCCGGTTTTACCCACACTCTCCAAAAACTCGTTCTCCGCTACCGCCTTGAAGGTAATTTCGGAGAAGGTGCCGATGGGCGGCACACAGCGATAGACACGCGACGGACGGAAATCAGTTCGCAACATCTGCAGAGTGCCGCAGTGCCATGCCAACACGTTGCCCCTGGTTTCGTAACACCGGCACCGGCCGGTATCATCTGTGCAAATACAAAGCTCTGCAGACTAGCTAAATTGCTAGCTATGCACGGAGATAATGGATTCTTTTGTCACAATTTGTTAAAACACGCTGGTATATTCGCATTCTCTTACCTAACTCATTTCTCGGAATGTGAAGTTTTAATGGAGTTCTTACCATCATTTTATCACGGCGAAAGATGAACAAAGTAATTTGGAAAGTTCTACTTAGGTATCTTTTGGTCCGACCAAGATGGGAAGCTTCCCATCAGTCGCGGTCCCGCAATAATTTACTCCCGAGTTCTGATATTATCAGCAAAAAGTAATATTCGTAAATATTTTGGTTTATTCCACAAGTACCAACCGTTATATATTTCGCGAGGCCTCGACCCACAAAAATGCTAGAAACTGCGTAGCTATATTGAATTACGTAACCGTTCGTATTTTAAACATGTCTACGTTTGGTCTACTTATACAAACGACTGCTCTTCCTCAAGTCGAGTTCGCGTCCTTTACATTCACAATATTTCTCTCAAATATATTTGCGCATTCGCCAAATTCCTAATGGATTCATTGGCATCTTCATGGCTATTATATCTTCTTCTCTGATAAAAGTTTACAAAACGGCATTGGAAAGAAACATTTATTATATGCATTTATTAACAGTATATTAGAGATGTAAGACATTAAAATATATATCATCTTAGCGATGCCAAACAAATCTTGGAGGTGTCGCGTCGTGAGATATGCGAATTGTCCAATGAATCCTCAAGTTATGGCACATAACCTGCCGTTACAGCTAGTGACAAACGACTTTTGTGTGCTTTGGCATCTGTCCCTAGACCTAAAAGTGTACATTGCTGTTGAGGATAAATTACTTCACATATACAGCACGAACATGTATTCGGTTTTGTAGACCAACTCTATAACTTACCACAGAACCACGCAAAGGTATGAACAGGACATCCTTTTTCTAACCCCTGCTGGATAAAACATCGCAACAAATCGACTGTTCACGAGACGAGGCGTCGTTTTAAAGCCCTACTATCCGCAACGCCCCCAATTTGCTTTACGACACGTACTTATTTCCTCCGCTTTATCGGCCGCATGGGCATTTTTAGATAGCTGCCGATAACCCTCGCCCTCTGATAGGGAGATCCAGAAAGTCTACTTCAGGTGTCCAAGTTACTAGAATCACCATACTGTTAAAATTCGGTTGGAAACCTGCCTAATGAGCTTAGGTGGAAATCGACTGAAACTGTTGTTTTCTGATCTGTTTTGCCTGAACTTACGTAGCTTGATTTGACATCGTATGAGGTAAGGGATTCGGTTTCATTGGAGGCTCGACTTTCTGTGCCATCCCATCAGGTGGCCGCGGGGTGCAGAGCGATGGATCCCGGTGTGATTTATTGTGTCTTATTTGTCACTTGGATTCACCTCCTTCAAGGTGCCCGCTTAGCCGGTTTGCTGAAACTCAAACCGGAAGTAAAACTGGTAGCGCGTTGATAGAATGCTGGCCTCAAATTCGTAAGGTCTTCGTTTCGAAAAATTAACATCCGTGACTGCTTAAAACGATTTGACCAATCTAAGAACATATTTAGTTTTTTTCTGGTGTGAAGTTATTTTTACCCTGTACATTGACATTCAGTAAACTTAATGTAAATTCTATACGTTGGAATAAAAATATATATTGAGTTTTTAAGGAAATTCAGATGGTGAAGGCTCAGAGCTTCAGACAGCAATGTTTGATTTTGGAAAGTACCTACCTGGTTACGCTAGTAAACTATGAAGAACAATGTTTACCACGCCGCGGATTGAGTTTGAAGTCCATAGGATGTAGTTAATCCTGCTTACCTACCATCCCCTTTTTGAAGTATGGGTACAAGGGTGTTTTTATTAGGTTTATCCGATATAAGGGTACGGGAAACGCGGAATTAGGGCAGATTTCTTAATGAAATATTAGGGTTTGTTTTGTGTAGGCAAATCTTTGTTGCTCACGAAATTACATTATTATTGGTTTTCCTTGTCGCTGCCGCATGGCACCGTGAGGACAACATACATATAGCTTGGATCAGACAATAGTCTCTGACCACCTGTATCCTACAGTACTACAATGTGAGACAACTGCCCATCAACACTTTTTTTAGTTAAAAAATCTGGTTGGGCATAGCTTAGCGTGGGTGTAAAATTTAATTATTAGTTATTATTTGGGAGTGGCCAAATGTTGACTAAGTAGTACTTGCCAACTGTTGGGTGCTGGTCCACCTTGTTATACATATACCCCGCGCCAATATCTCACAACGGGTAGTTCTTCTCATGTTGTGTGACGTACCAAATTATATTTTATGTTTTAAAGTATAATCTTTATGTTAGGAATTTTCCCGGAACGATTTGTTTAAAACTTTGCATAGTTCTCATTCACTGTTATTTGCAAGTCGGAATGGCTCTCTCTTTGAAGCGAGACCCATTCTAGTTTTTCAAAAGCCCAACTCACAATGAAGAATACTTCATTTCCCTCGAACAGGCTCGATTGGCTTGGCCACGCCAGTCCGGCGTGGTCCCCGCGGCTGTCGGAAGTTGCTCGGACCAGAGGCCTCTGCTGCGTAGCCGTTTGTCGCCGACCTATTTCTAATGAGGTCAAAAGAGACGCGCGTATCAAATGGCTGTAGGAGTTGCACTGATAGTCTGTAAATTGAAATACATTGGACGTCGGCCACACATCGTCTATGAGCCTATTTTCAGACTTGTATAAATATCCTTTACCTTCTACGACTCTTGGTTTTCGTTGTTGGTGTCTGTCCTTTTGTTCGTTTCTTTGTTCAATGTATTGTCTTGTAAATCATCTTTTATTTTCAGCTAGGTTTTGTAATTTATGTTGATTCATAGGTTGTAGGTTGGCCTATGTTTTATCATACACGACTTAACGAACGCATGCCAAAACATCCTCGAGACAACGCCTTCCGTATTAATAAACCGACAGATTAAACAGTAATGAAACACAATCCGCAAACATCAGTAATCTGGCTTCTTGTAACCACCATATATTTCTCGGTAGTGGCTACTATGTGGACTTTATCTGAATGTCAGCTATTGTATCTCACGTCACAATCACGGTCTGACATCAGCACTCGGCCCTCAAGGTGGGGTTACCGACAAACAAACATACATAATATACTTCTACTTCTTACCATGATGCACTTCACACAGTTTCATACATTATCTTTCAAGGTTTCCTTGAGAACAAAGTTTATTTTTGTTCGCATTATATCACTAACTTGTTACATTGACGACAGGGTTTTGAAATGTATTTTAAAATGAAATAATTTTCTCGTGCATAGTCATTTTTACTTTGTATTTAGAATCACTTTCTTCACCTTTAAACTTTCATGAATCCGTAATTAGAAAAGGTTTGTTTTGTAACAAGCCATCATTTCTGAAATAAAAGCAATATTCTGACTCAAAGCCCTTCGTCAATCGCAGTAAAAAATGTCGTGGGAAATAAAAGGAGTTCGTGTTATTTTCTGAATAAACCGGAAGCCGTGGAAGTGAAGCTAACTTCAGGATTTATTGTTGGCAGAAAGTTTGCAAGTGAACCAACTAGAATAAAGAAATTGAAAGCCAATTTTCGGGAGAGCCAAGTTTTGTTTGTGAACTCTGGTCGTTAAAACAATTATCTCTTAATTAAAATCAAATAGTACTCACAATCGCTTGTTCACTTAACTTAACAAATTACCTTCACAAAATACCCTTGCTTCAAAATGTTCTTGGAGACGCATATTCTAGCAACTTCACCAATTGTGTTTTGTGAATGTAAATAAAAAATAGTTACTCTCAGGGCCCCCTTGAAACCTTACGCGTAGGCGCAAGAGGTACTTAAATATTTACCTTCATATCAAATTGCGTCGGTGTTGAATTCCCCAAAGAAATTCTCGTAAAAGTTGACACTTCTTTGGTACTTAAAGTCCTCCCTTGTGACGGAAAGATTGTTTCTCGTCGCAAAATGTTATACTTCCCGAAAATCAGGCCCAGATGTTAACTTGTTAGCATCTTATTAGCTTTAGTGTGTTCAACGCCTCAAACAGAACTTTCTGCCATCAAAGTTGTTTTATTAAACCTTGGCTGCCAAAAAAGACGACTTGACGACGACGACGGTATTTGAGTTGTTAAATGTTATTTAGTCGCCATAAGTCGTAACCACTAATTAACATCGCTCTTACCAGTCTTGCGGTCAAGGCGTCACTGAAATAAGTATCTGAATGTATAACCCAGCATTTTTGTGAATTAATAGAAGTCACAAATCAAACATGTGTTCATTTACACATCTATATATAGGTTGTTGTGCAAAACAAATACAACACGCAACCAAAAAATTTCAACACGCTGGCTTTTAAACACTTAAGTACTGTACTGATCCACGTCGATTCTCACGGCACGTCAGGTTTTAATAAACCATCGCCTCTAAAGTTTCGCACCGCCTTCATCAGAAGACAGCATGGCCTCCGCCGAGCTCCCTTCTCACGTGTGCTTCTCCCCGCAGCTGTGGAACCGACGTACCACTTCAAGGTGCTGGTACCCTCCATGGTGGCTGGCGCCATCATTGGCAAGGGCGGCGAGACCATTGCTCAGCTGCAGAAGGACACCGGCGCCCGCGTCAAGATGTCCAAGAGCCACGACTTCTATCCGGGTGAGTGACTTTACTGTTTTGCAGGTCTAGTCAGGCGTGTTTCTGTTTTGGTCAATATTTATTGCTCAATAATTTATTGCACTCCACAAGTTTATACGGATGATATTTAAACCTATGGATATATGGTTAAAATTTCCTTTATGTTAAAAAAACAGGATTTTATATTAAAACCTAACTGCAAAGTAGGTAGTCGGGGCTGTTAAGTGATGCAATTTACTTATGCCAGATGTCGCTGCCTGTACGTAATACAGAGAATAGTGTAAAGAGGTTCGAAATTTCACTGATGCCGGTGAGTCGCCCATTAGCTCAGTTGGAAAGAGCGCTGGCACGGATAGCCAGAGGTCGCGGGTTCGAATCCCGGCATGGGTGGAATTTTTAGCCCCTAAATAGATTTTTAGGATATATTAAATTGACTGTAACATAGGAAGTACAAAGAGATCATTGATCAGATGATCTTGTCCCTTAGAAGACGTCAGAGAGGACTTTTATGTACGAGACCGTGAAGATAGATAAAGGTAGATTTAATTTGAAATAGATCTCACAGTTTTGGTCAATCAATCATTAAGAATCATGTGCCTCGTTTTTAGGGACTTATCATTAACTTGATGGCAACCGATGATAAAAACAAGTTAAAAAAAAAACAAGAAAAAACAAGAAAAATGGCTACCGATTTACCGATTTTCTCGAGCGCCCAAGCAAAAACTTGCGGCATGGTCTAAACCATGGTCCACCATAAATCCATGGTCTAAACCATGGATTTATCAAAAAAGCTAGTGAAACAAGGACAAAAAACAGCCAATTGCAACTAATGTTCAGTACATAATTGTCATACTTTGCAAAAATATGCTTTCTTAACTTCAGTTCTCCGGAATTTTTGGCGGGCGTCCAACTCACACTTAATCGAATTTTATTATTTGTTATATACTATAATAATGCACTATAATCACGCCAAGATCTACACTTGTAGGCTATACCAGGATAATATCAAACATATGGACAGGCGTATTAATAGTATTAAAAGCGTCTTGAGGAAGGCGTCCAAATGAGCCAACGTACATCGCAAAAACTCCGTAGGCACGTGTGGTCATATCGCCTCTTATAGAACGCGTGTGACCTGGATTGAGAAGTCAAATGGTTTTAAAACAGACGGAACAACTGAACTGCCTCATGCAGTTGGTTGAGACGGTAAACTCGTATAAAACCTGACAACCTCTTGGGAAGCCATCCAACTAACTTTGTTGCGTTGAGAGAATTTTCCCGCGATAAGAATTTGCATTTTAGATATTCAAACAGCAATTAAGTTAGCGCTGGATTAACCTTATTTAGGAATTAATTCCGTGAATCGCGGCCGGCAAAAGCCTTCAACTTCTGGCGCAGTTTTGCAACGTAATTTTTTTATTCAGAATATACCGCACCATTAAAATAGATGCAGAAGGTCTTGTTTCCTTTAATATTATATTTTTTAGAATACTCGCCGAATTTTGCGCGAATTTTGAGGTCTGTGTAGCAGGATATGCTACCCACGTATCCTGCAGGCGACGACTTCATATCATACGTTGTACAAATACTAGTAACGCAACCGCACCTATGGTTGATGTGCTGTAGATTGTACAATAAAAACTCATGATATAATTTTTAAAAACACGATTTCTCGAAAACACTTCTCAAATGCCGTTTAAGTAGCCTGTGGTAAAGGTTTCGCTGTACCATAGACTATTTAATACTGCATTTGAGGAGTTTCTTAAGGAATGTCGATTTTCTAAATAACACTGTTATGGTAATTCGATTATTATTAAGAGTAAAGATTATATAAAAGGTTTTTTAAAAGAGTAAAGTTATTATTTTTCGCGATCTGACCCCTAACGTCAAATCAAATCAATTTATCCTTTGGAGGATAAGTGTCGAGAACTACAAAATTGTGTTTGTTGGTGTGTAAATGGTAAATAGACTGATTTAGGATTCTACGATACTACCTATCAGAATGAAATTTCTATATAATAACGTTGTGACTATGCCCATCTGTACCTTCTTATTTTGCGACCGCAGTTGGCCACGATTTGGGCCGTATCTTTAAAGTCAGAGTCATGATGATGCTGCCTCGGACGGTTGTGGCAATTATGTTGCAATTCTATCACGTCTCTAAGTCGGGAGGATTTACATCTCACGTGCTCGATCTGCGGTACAACTCCTCTTGAAAGATTTACGTTCGCTTGTACTCGCCTGTGACATCGATACTATCACTCCTTCAGACTAAAGCATTTTTGTTCATTTTCTCCTGGCCTCTTGGGTTATAGTACAGTGGAAAGATCAGTTTCTTCACACGCATTTGATTCAAGCATTGCTTGTGGTGTGAAACCAATAAAATACTATGACTCTGGGAGTACCAAATGTCTTTTTGACCGGCTCCAAAAAAGGATGAACTTGCACGCTCTTTCGTCTCAAAAAAACACCATTTTTGATATTCCTTCGCCGAGACGAGAATATCGCGACCGCGACACAGGAAATTACATCGGGATTGAAATCGCGAGCGACATGACAAGAAGGCGCGGGTGTCTTTTTATATATAGAGTTATCGTGAGATATGTATGAATACGTTGTTCTACAACAGAACACGTTACGGGCACTAGGTTGGAAGGAATGGTAAACCGTCATCACAAAGTTTGCGGTGCCTGCTCATAACCAAATATTAATAAAAACACAACATTGATTACAGAAGTAACTATACTAGGATAAACCTGAAAATATCCTTGAGCCAAATTTCTGCAAAATTTTGCATCGAATTTCACAACCACACTTGGGGAAGTTGTTCTGCAATCCAAAAAATGTATAAAAAATATTTTGTTTACTTAAGGGACCTTCAGGTCTAATTCTGTATACACATACTTTTATAGTTTTTCTGTATGACTTTTTGTGTCCTGAATAAAATAAAAACACCATTAAGCATTGCTTGTATGTAGGGGTAATCTCCGAAAATACTTATTCGATTTTAAAAATTCTTTCACCAGTATTTACAATGGATTCATGGCGGACATATGCTATAGCCTAGCGTAGTCGCGGGCTCTCCTCTGTTATACATTTTTTTTTACCAGTTATCAATTCCTTTACTTATATGAATAGATAAGAACAACTAAATAAAATGCTAGTTCAACCACTCGGAGCCACTTTCACCCCTACGTAAAACAAAAATAAGCCTTATTTCAATATCCCAATTACCTTATGAAAAAAGAAGACTTGTTCGGAGCCCCTCCTCCTTATCGTTTGACGTATTAACAGCCTCTAAACTACATAGACCTTTAGCGATAAAAGAAGAAAGATTAAGTTCAAGTATATATTCTTGATGTTCCTGGTTTTTGAGGGCTGTTGTTATTTACCGATCCTGTCGCTTACAAGGGATTATCCCGCGCGATAGTGTCCCGCCCCGTTCCTCGTTTGACAAACGGCTGGGATACAACCTGTCAGTGTAACGGATACCCGAGAGGTGCCCGGGGTCCAAAACTGGAGTGGTTTATGCCTTATTTTTGGGCGTGGTTAGCCTCCGGGCGTCGTAAACTTCCATAATCAGAAAACAATTATATTAACGTAAAGAATGTCAATGTAATGTTAGCTGCTGCCTTCGGGTCGCATTTGAAGTGGAGAAAAAGGCAGCGGAAAAAATATTCCAATCTTTTCTAAAATCATCTTAAAGTAAGACATCACAGCCACAAGATTCCATGATTACCATCAATAACTTTGAAACTCGAAACATTACTTTCTTAATTTTCTTACAAATGTAGTAAAAACATTAAAGGTGCATAAATACTGAAAAGTATCTAAGAGTACCTACTTCAACAATCTTTACTCTAGAAGCTTACTAGTCGGAAGTGCCAGCCTAAAATTATTTTATAAGTACCAGTAATCAGGTCAGCCTCAGGCGAGGACGCCCACCACACACACGACAAATGAAGTTCAACGTAATAATAATAATTGGCAGAGCCCTTCACGTCAACATACTTCGTCAACAACTTAGTTGTGATGATTGTCTATAAATGATTTGTCTATCACACTTCACACTATCACGTCATACTTCACACTATTAACTAAATAATAATATTATACTATTTTTATTTTTAATGCACTAACCCGTGCTAAGGACAATTTTAAAAACCTCGCCCATTAGCTCAGTTGGATAGAGCGCTTGCACAGATAGCCAGAGGTCGCGGGTTCGAATCCCGGCATGGGTGGAATTTTTAGCCTCTAAATATGTTTTTAATATATAATAATATTATAAAGACGAAAGTTTGTGATTGTGTATATTTGTTCTTTCTTCACGTCTAAACGGCTGGAGCGATTTTAATAAAATTTGGTATGGAGTTAGCTTACACCCTGGATTAACTCATAGGCTACACACACGTTTTACTGCGGGAAAAAATCTTATTCCCATGGGAAAATCGATAAACCGCGGGTAACACCGCGGGCCACAGCCAGTCTATCTAATAATTTATATAAACAACTAGCTGACCCAGCGAACTTCGTACCGCCTGCCATCGATTCATTATTTTTTTTCTCTCCTTAAGAACCATCCTTGTACTTTAAGGAATATCCTTAAAAAAGAAGTAGAAAAATCGGTTCAGCTGCTCTCGACATTCAGCGATTCATTTTTATATTATACTACACTGGCTTTTCGCATAATATCATTATTATACTTTAATGGATGTCGACGCATCTGATCGAGAGGAAAAACTCTTGTGGTTTTTGGTTTGGCTTTACCTGATATTCCTGGCATAACATGCCTATGTGGATCTATAGTTTCATCGATTATTTATTCATTTGCGCTCGAGGAATCTCTAATATTGCGTCACCACATTAATCGATATTTGATTGCCGCATAGACCACACCTCGACACCAAATTGTGGTTAAACTTAGAACTCTATATTTTATTTTCTTATGAAAAAAAATGTGGATATCAACCCTTTATATGTCCCCACTTTCTGCAATGCAGGTCTCTTCCTGCATTGCAGAAAGGTTAGACAATACTCCACCGCGGAGGCCAAGTCCGGGTTGATGGAACAAAAAACCGTAGCGGGCCTTACTATCAGAAGTTACCAAGCCGCCCATAAGGCCTCCGACGTGGCTTAAAGACTGTCATTACTTCTATAAAGGTTCGCGTCTCGCTAGCTGCCTCAACTCTTACCACTTACAAGATACTTCGCGATTAAGAGATTTTTTTATACAAATACAAGAATATTTCAATGTAAAAAATTTACATTCCGTTTATCAATGTTATTCGTTGTTTACGCATCGAGTTCTAGTGGAAAAATATTTTTATATATACTTCTTGTACTTTGTTATTTCTGGCACTCTTTTGTACATTCTTATTAAGATAACATATTTTCTTATTAAGTTATTTCAAAAAATGTTATATAAAATTACTTTTATTGAAAACTGCTGCTGCTGTTAGTCATCTATTTAATCAACAGGAATGTTTCAGCAACATATCCACAGTCAAAGTCGTGCTTTGTGTTATCCCACAAGGTGACATTCTAAGCCCGCTCTTGTATAACAACTATGATATCGACAGCGACCGTGATTACACGTAATTACCTCTATGATGGGCGCTCATTGTGGCAAACACTACACTCATTATATTGTCATGTTATGTGAAGCATTTAATGCCAGCACGACTGCACAAAATAAAATAGGTTTGAAAGATCAGCTAAGATCGGTTTTCTTTATGTTTAGACTATTTTATATTTTACGCGACATCCCGTTATGGTAAATGCCGTACTCTATATCTGGTTTGGTTGAAAGTTCGGTTGTATAACTTTTACCTGCCATTTCACTACCAATCCACCACGGAACATTCAATCCGAAAGTGTCAGTGTATTGACCTATTTAGAGGCTAAAAATTCCACCCATGCCGGGATTCGAACCCGCGACCTCTGGCTATCCGTGCCAGCGCTCTATCCAACTGAGCTAATGGGCGACTCACCGGCATCAGTGAAATTTCGAACCTCTACACTATGCCTGCTGCCTGTACGTAATACAGAGAATAGTGTAAAGAGGTTCGAAATTTCACTGATGCCGGTGAGTCGCCCATTAGCTCAGTTGGATAGAGCGCTGGCACGGATAGCCGGAGGTCGCGGGTTCGAATCCCGGCATGGGTGGAATTTTTAGCCTCTAAATAGGTTTTTAAAATTGTCCTTAGCACGGGTTAGTGCATTAAAAATAAAAATAGTGTTGTCAGTGTATTGCTTTGCAGCAATTATCTAGATTAAACACAAGACTCACGCCTGCTCGTGAAACATTTGGAAAATTACTATAACTTTAATGGTTACTATTACCATGCATAAAAGTCAATCTGTGTTACAACGCAAAACAGATTGTTTGCAACAAAACGATCTGGCAATTCTCAGTGGCTAAATGGCGACTAAGAACTTGTACGTACTTCGTTCTATAGTAATTCCAAATGCCCTGCTTCTGGGCAGCCACAAATGCGCAATTCCTAAAACACCTTAATTAGATTAGATTTGTGTTTGATGGTTTTTTTTTTTTCATATTGATATATATCTGAATATTTGCGAAAATATCGGAGAAAGGATGATGGGCACAAATGTATGGAACCTGGTCCTGGCACCAATCGGAATGAGTAATACGTCGTTGGAAAGGTATTTTTTTGTAGAATAAGAATAATCGAAGCGCTAGTCCCGATTTTCTGTCCAATTTGAGTAATCATACGTTAAAAGTTTTCTTTTATTTAATTTTTTTTCTGTTGTTTTAATTCTTTTTGATATTTTTTCGACATTGTATATCGATTTAATTACAAATGATCAGCATTGATTATTATATTATCATTGTTTGTTTATTATCGAAGTAAATAAAACAAGTTCAGAGTAAGTTTTATCGTTTAATGTGTTTCATCCATGATAATGTTATTTAAAAATAGTGCTGGTTCAGTAAAGCCTTCATGTCTAGCATATCCTAAATACCACACCTAGCATATCCTAGATATAATATGCGCACAGGAACCTATCGTGCGGCGTCCTGTCAAACATGTGCAATAATGTTGTAATATGTTTCTACTATTTCTGTCTAATAATATATAGCAAAAATATTGTTTTGATCGTACATGTCGGGACTGTATGCGTGCACGCAACAGCCACGCATCTTCGTGGATCCCATATTCATGGATATCCTCCAAAGCAGCTTCTCTATAAGTTTCTATAAGATATAAGCCGTTGTTGAGGTGCTCGCTGCAATATGATTTTGCCAGTTTTAACTGATATGTCCCCAATGACAGCAAAATCACGTCCTGTTCCCTCAATCGTGGAAAGTCTTGAATGTCATTTGCTTCCAATCTCTGGAAATTGGCTCTTCTGTTGTTTAATCTTTTTGCTTCTACATAATCATATAACACGTTTGGGGTTTGCCTTCTTTCAACAATTTTTTGTAAAAAAGCTTCTGCGTGTTGGCTATCGACAATAGGCCTGTGGAAGTGATTTGTAATTGCTGCTGCAATCATAAAATCCCCGAACATATTAGGCATTGTGTTATTAAAATATTTTTGGCGCAACAGCTTGAAATCTCTTTTGAAACGCCCGTTAACCACTTCCACTACCCATCGGCACATTGTCACCAGCCGGGAATCATTTGCTTGAGAAGTCGTGAGCTGCGACTCTTCCCGGTTCTTCGTCGGGGGGACGTGAAATTCGTAGCCACATGCTTCTATATGCTGCAGACTATCCCTGAACCCGCGGTCCAAAATAAATACGTCATTCGGCTGAAGCAATATATGAAGGGGATTTTCCTCGTCAGTCATTAAGTCGCTCATTATCTGCGCATCAGTTTTTGTTGCAGCGTATGGTCCTTTAACATCTATAATGTATCCGTCAGTGGTTACGATTAAAAATGGTTTCAACAAGTTTTGGAACTTGTGTAAACTGTAGGATTGCCTCTGAAACAAAAAGTTTGAACTCTTGTATATATAAATATACGTACCATCGCAAATAATAATGGCTTTATTGTTGTCTTCATTTCCATACAGTGCTTTTGGAATCCTCAAGTTTCTCTCCAATATATCTTCTCTATTCATGTGATCCACTCCCAAGTGTCGCACAACGTAGTCAGTGCTAAGACACTCTCGTGCGATGGCCAACTGGCGTTCGAGTTTTCTCCGAGACATGTTAAACAACGTCGCAAGTCTCGCGTTGGGTTCTCCTGTGCGTAGTTTCGTTAGTAAAATGCCCAAAGTGGTTCTGGGATCTGCACTTCTATTTCTTAATAATGGATTTTGCTCTAAGATGGCATTAAATTCATCATTAGTACGTCCAGTCCAAAAGTGCATTTCTTCTTCATTCATGCCTCGGTCGCTAAAACGTAATCTGGGTGAGTTTAAGGCATTTCGCATTAGGTCACAAACATCCCTGAAGTGGGCAGCCGTAAAGTCATGGGAAATGTTGCAATGTTGGGGCAAATCATCCCAATCATTCCCATTAAGGTGATCGTGACATACTCTGGCACTGTCGGGGATATACAATTTATGTTGAGAAAATACGTGGATTTTAACAACATTTGGAATTCGATGGCGGGTTTCATTAGCGCAGCCATGAAAGATACAATGCGTCGCGGTATTAGGTGCTCTCATATATTCAGGAATATGAAGCATTTCTTCTAATTGCGGTTGTAGTTGTTCTTGCGGTTGTAGTTGTTCTTGCGGTTCTGCTTGTTCTTGCGGCTCCGGCTCGGGTTGAGGGTTTGCATGACCTCTAGTCGCATTTTCGGCTCTTTGCCAGCATCGGTAACATACTCTTCGGGTGTTGTCAAACACGACCTGAAAATGATATATGAAAATGTAAGGAAAAGAAAAACAACTTTGGTTTCCGAAAAATACCTAACAAAATAACGCATTGGGGGTCATTTGTGGGAGGGATTTGTTTTTCTGTCAGAAGGTGTGCGAATCGTCAAATATATGCCACAGATTCACAGATTTCTCAGAGATCTGGTTGCGGTTTTCTGTAGTTGTGTGTACGAAAACAAGGCATACACACAACCACACAAAACCGCAACCACAGTAATTGGTTGTGGTTTTGTGTAGGCCTTGTTTTGGTGGTAAATACATCGTGGAAGACGTAAAAGTGAAAAAGGAATCACTTGAATGTTCTTTAAGCGACCAGAATCACTTATCAATCGGTTTTCACTTTTACGTCTTCGTTACCTCATTTACTACTAGAATAGATCTGGGATGCAGTTGCACATGATTTCAATTGGTTTCCTTTTATATCGAAGGTTCAGTGAGGATCGAGTGGAAAAAAAAGTGCAATAGGTACAAACCTCCAGAGCAGCGTTTTCTCGTATAAATGTTACTAGCTCCACGTGTGTTCTTGTCAAGGCTTCCGATAGAACGCGTACTTGATATCTGCCTCGGTATAGCCCTCTTCGGCACATTACACAGTTACGGTAACGTTCCATTGCAACGAAACAATCCAATCGTTAAGCACCCAAGTCCAATATAAAGCCACGGTCAACAAATAAAACGGGTAACAGAGTCCAAAATGATGCCAAGGTCAAAGTCGATGTGAACAATGAGGAGCGTAATAACGTAGCACTTAACACAATATCAGCAAACGACTGACTACCTGCGCAAGCGGCCAAGCGTTCCTCACCCTAACATACCTGCCCCCGCGCCGTGTCCCGGAGCGCGAGAGGGGTCAAAACCGAATTCCAGCGTTACCCGTGACCGTGAGTGGGAGAGAGAGCGCAATGTCGCTGTCTCGCTCTAATGATTTATGACAGAGTATGCATAGATGTGATTTTCGTAAAAATCATGAGCATCGGTTGAGTTAAACCAGAGATATGAATTTTTCTAATTTCTATTTAGAGCAAAAAATGGTACTTTCCGACGAGCATTTTTCAAAATGGACAATTCATACGGATTCGTCTTCATAGAATTTATTTTTTCACTTGAAAAGAGCTATCCAACGACATATGACTCATCTTGATTGGACATAAGGACCAAAACGCCCATCATCCTTTACGCACGTTGAAGTGGCAGTGGGCGGGTCACAGAGCTCGAAGAACTGAATAATATTTAAAGATAATTCCCTCAAACAACACGCCACCGCAAAGGAGAAAAAGTAGCCTAAAGTAAAAGTGGCTTTTAATCACAAACCCAAAATTGGCATGCTTCAGGAATTGTGTATTTAATGGTAATACGTGTCAAAGTATCTCGCTCCTAGCCCCGGCTGCCGAATCGCTCGTAGCCGCGGCTGCCTTAGTGATCTTAAACGATCACGAAGGTTAAGCAACAAAGGGCGCGTTCAGTGCATGGATGGTAACCGTCTATGACTAACGCTAGTGGCATTTTTCCGAGCGGTTCCGTGCTTCGCAAGGCACGTTAAGCAGTTGGTGCCGGCTGTCGTCGATAGATGTCAGTCGTTAAGCCAAGTCAGAGGCCTTGGGGCGGCTTGAAAACTTCTGACAATAAGACCAGCCTCTAGTCTTGCAAGCCTCCACCAATCCGGACTTGGCCTATACCTTCTTCAGGGAAAAGACACAATGGGTTGATGATGACGTATAAAATTATGAGCACCAATGAGGAGGATGAGCGAAGCAAGAGAGAAAACGCCGACCCGTAACTTAAGCTTATACTAGTACAGAAATCGAGAATAATAGCGGTTGGTAACCGAAGTTGTTCGCGTCTCGCTAAGTTGCTGTTGATGTTGCTAAGTTGCCCAGAGGCCTTGACATAGATATACAAGAATTGCGCGTTAGGAGAGCCCAGATAATATTTTGTAGGATGAAGCCACCGTGTTATTTGTTTAGTCGAATTATGTTATGCAGATTTCTCGCCCGTTCTATCGCACTTCGTCACTTATTTAGTCGATCATTTTACATACATATTGAAATCGATGGACAAAACATACACCGGTTTTGACGAGTTTTTAAAACTGGAAATTTTGTTTCAGTAGAGTAGAATAGAGTTTGTCGTAACTATTTTTAAACTTTAATACCCTTGTTTCCGCATTATGTGTATGCTGTATAATAATTGCAAAACTGTTTATAAGTATTGTTTTTCGATTTTTTTCAAAAATAAAGTAAGAAACAAACGCACCAGCAATCTTCAAGTGACCTGTACATTTGAATGTTATCGTTATCAACCCTTGTATGTCCCCACTGCTGGGGCACGGGTCTCTTCCTACATCGCAGGAAGGTTAGGCCATACTCCACCACAGGGGCCAAGTCCGGGTTGGTGGAGGATTGCAAGACAGTGGCGGGCCTTACTGTCAGAAGTTATCAAACCGCCCATAAGGCCTCTGACATGGCTTAACGAATGCCATTATATGACAGCCGGCACCAACGGCTTAACGTGCCTTGCGAAGCACGGAAGCGCTCGGAAAAATGCCACTAGCGGTAGTCACGGGACGCTTACCCATCCCGTACCTGACCGCGCCTGTTGTTGCTTAACCACATGATTGATTCCAATCACTCGGTTCGCCTAGGCCACGAGCGCTTCAATAATTATGATTAAATGATTTGAATGATTAAATAAAAAAAAACAAAAAACACATTATGCGACCTTGCAATAAGCTTAAGATAACTTGAGGATAAAAAATCTAACAAATTGTTATTTACTTGTAACTTCATTCATAGACCTCTCTGCCTCAAGGCGAGTTGCATCATATAGCGCTTAAAAATCGTGCCCGAGTCAAAGTGATGTCACTGAGCGAGAATAAAAGTGAATTGCTATAAATCTTTTGCAGCAAGTGAGCTTTAATTTCCGTGGGTTGAGTTGTCAGAATCACCTCACCGGAATCATCCCAATCATGCAGATGTTGAGCGTGCTTGTCGGCAAACGCCTATACTCTTGTGCGCTTAGTTGGTCCAATTTGCATATAGTTTTGGGGCCCGTTCGGCCGTGAGCGCCGATATTCTAATGTTTCTGATGGCCGCTTTGTATATGGTCTGGTAGCGAAAGCTTTTTGTCACTTTCGCCAGTAAATATTAGCTTTCCGCTTAGGGGAAACCCTCTACCGCATTTACTATCCGTAAAGTTTCGCTCTTTAGACTTGCCTGCGTCACAGCTTGGCTGATCACTGAAATCGCGTCATTTCTAAATAAATGAATCAGACCTTTCCGTAGGTACATCTTTTACTATTTTATTACATAAATGGGTATCACACTCATTACACCAGCTACGCCAAATGAAGCAATGCCGTATTGCATCCTCTCGTATCCGACAAAACCTGAAAGAGAAGTCAAATTAAATATTACGTTAAAATACAGTCAAGTTACATAGTCAGTTATTCGTAGCTTTTTAAATTTCAATACCAATAAAGAAACTGATTCAACAAAATACATGGCGCTTTGTCCCAAAAATATTGTCACAATATAATTTTGAAACACGGAAAATGTTATCTGCCTTTGGCAAATTTGCTGATACAGGGGCCTGTGAGCTCCGCAAACATGGCTGGACAACCGAGTGACCTCTGCAGATACTCAGCTGTATGACATCACTAAACAATAAACGTACACGACAGAAGAACACTACTGGTCTTCCACTGATGAAAATAGTCTTACATTACCGATTCCTTAACCGTGCGTCCCTGATCTGAACCAGTTTTAGCTCGTAAGTTATGTGTATCAGGGAGCATAAACAAAGGAGACTAACGTTTGCACAGATTCGGTAACGCACCGAAGAAGGCGAAACTGACCTTTTATTTGCAACTGTTATCTGACATCTTCTCTACATGTACCAAGTAAATACGCAGCTACATGTATTTGTATCTGTAGTTATTATGTAGAAGTGTTGGATATTATTTGCATAGAACCAGAATAACATAGAGGATCGGTTTATTAATAACAATACTAAGGCCTCCGTTGACGGTTGGCGGTTTTTAAAAATGATTCTCGTTTGATATTGAGTCAGTAAAGTAAAAGTTTATTTGTCACCATAAAGAACAACATTTAGGAACGGTATTATAAGCCTTGAGGGCTTTACAAAATCACTTAAAGGCTAATGGTACAATTATCAATTCAACGAATTGCCAAACTAGGTGGTCCTGTATTTTGACAATTAGTTTGTTTTGTACTTAATGTACAGATTAATTTCAGACATTATTAATTTAAGTATTGTGCGTCTCAAGTATACAGATGCATTGGTGAATATGGTTAGTTATTACTTAATTGTACGTGAATGTGTGTGTGTGTGTGTGTGAATGTGTAAAATTGTATTAATTATGTTTCAAACTAGAAAAACTTGTGAAAGAAAAGCGACTAACCAATACCGCTCATACTTCTGGCATGTACGAGCTCATTGTCAAAGCCTTAAAGTTTTCCATGTTGTAAAAACTAGTCCGAAGTTTAGTATTTTCTAAGGTTAACACGAGCAGTAGACATAATTAAAACTATTTTTATACGGATTTATGCTCGTTTATTACATTTTTACAATTTTCCAACGTTTCCAGTCATCCGGGACCACGGCACCTGAAAAAGTGCCGAAACGTTGGAAAATTGTAAAAATTTAATAAACGAGCATAAATCCATTTAAAAACAGTTTTAATTAGTCCGAAGTTATTTTATTTTAGTTGTTAAAACGTTTCCCGTGAGTCAGGGGAACCAACGAGAAAGCCCGCGGCTTAGTTGTTTCCACAAGGCTTGGTCGTTGCTGAGTTAGCTGAGTGGATGATGGAGGCGTCTGGGCAAACCTGTCTAGCCTATCTAATGCTTCGCAAGACATCTAATATAAAATGCCTAAGTGAAGCCTGGAGAGAAAAGTTCGGGAGGGCCGCAAGACCTGCGATGAAGTATGGTGCTTTGGACTGCGGACAAGAGAGCCAGGAGGCACCGAATTTATACCGACCAGACTTCGGGCTCTTCTTTCATCTGTCCTACATGCAGTAAGGCCTGCCGCTCTCGAATCGGACATTTTAGTCACTCAAAATAGTGTCAAACTCTTGGGCACTGTTTAAATAGTCCGTAACGGACGCAAAAGTCTATGAAGTGAAGGCAGTTAAATCCTGTCGATCTAACCTTCTATAACTAGGTCCCGTTTTGACGAGGCGTTTCAACGCGATTGTTCGGCGCAGTCCGCCCTCACCGCTAATGGAATTTGTGTCTCACAAAGCCTTCAGACATCGCTGAAGGAAATTAATGAGTTGCTCATTTTTGCACGAGGTGATCGATTTGCCGATGAAATGTGCTGGCCTATAGTTGTAGGTTTTTCGTGGGCTTCGGTTCGTATTTTTTTATTATACGATTGATGAAATAACTGTTCTTAGCTGAATCATGAATTCGTCAAATCTTAGGAACCCAACTTAATAAGAATAGAAATTATACGATTGATGAGATCACTGTTCTGAGCTGAATCATGAATTCGGCAAACCGTAGGAACAAACTTAATAAGAACAATAAAGTGGAAGATTAACCTACCGAACAACTAAACGATTACAACCGAGTAATCCAACTTAAAGGCCGAAGTCGAAGCGATGCTCGTGCGATAACATCAACAATTTATTCGCAATTACCTACCACCACCATCCGCCATATAAACCGAGTGAACACAGTATGTATATTAGCGATTGAACCACGTTGATAAAAAAATACGGAAGCCGATGTAAATGTAGAGATGCCTAATTAATTAACGTGACTTTGAACTCGTTATACACCCGACAGAACTAGTTACTACTGAGCTGTACAAGTAAATGTAGAGCTCGCAAAACTCGGTACGTAGATTTCAATTGAAATTCAAACAAGATTAACCATGGGAACTGTTTGAAATCTTGCGAGACGAAAAGCATCTGTCCGATAGTGGCGTTTACTCGTCGTCTGCATGGACTACAAGAGTCTTAAGTTCCCCGTAACAACATTGTGCTGAAAGCAGCCAAACAAACCACTTCGGACCGTTCAAACTCCAACACAGCTTCGTCAGGCGACAAATCGAACCGTTTCTAAATAGAAAACGGCAGAAAATAGCCGATCATGCATAACGAATCGACTTGCCTCAGCGCGGCCTTGACCCGGTAATGTTGAAGAAAAACACTTGACATCGTGACATAGACACGAGGAGTTGTTCTCACGAGGCCGCGCTACGTTGGTTCTCACTCATCCACGCCACGCTAATACCTAAAATAAATATGAAAATCGAGTTTGCTGTTCGTCAATTTGTTACCGCTTCACGGGCAAACCGCTGTAACGATTTTCATTTGTCAAGAGGGTAGCTCGGAACCTGACGAAGCAAATTGAGGCAGCTCTGCCCCGTTTGAAACTTAACCACGAGAGCGGGTCGTCGACGAAGTTTGTACACGTGTATGTAGGATTGAAGGCTAGCATAATTCCTGTGAAAATATTCAGCGTCTGTCACAAAATGAAACAGATGAGACGTGGGACAGACGGCGTCAGTGATTTATGTATTTTCGACTGGTGCAGCATTAAATTACCAGAAGGAATCATAACTCTAATGCAAAGCATGGTTCTAACTTCCTTTTTTTCTCAATCAGATTTGTATCACATCTACCGGTTACGTAATGCCTCTTACCACTGACGTCATCCTCCATCCACTGATGTCTAAACCAGTGCTCCGCTAACTTATTGTGTTCAAGGTACACCTTGGAAATTTCACAGATACAATATTTTTTACTACAAAATTTTGTATTCTCGGATAATTCAATTTTCTTTATAATTAATTTTTTCTTTGCAAAGAAGTGTCACCGCAAAATCTCGATAATAGCCCTAGATATGTTTAGAAACTATATACCTAGGTACTAGATTGCATTTCGGTTTAGGTATTAACAGCGAAATCTTGTATTTTTTCGAGGCACACCTACTGATGTCTGCGGCTCACCTGTGTGCCGCGGCACACACGTTGCGGAACACTGGTCTAGACCATAGCATTGGTCTAAAAGGCCAATAAATGTGACGTTCTGGTCGCGGTTGGTTTGGTTTCAGGCTGAAAAAATATCTGCCAAGTGATTAGTTATCGCCTGTCTCTGGCAGTTGAAATTATTGTTCGCGGCGACGTAGAAATCTGCATCGGAGATTCTTCACGTCACCGCTTGTTTGTTTTGTTACTGATAGATTATTAATGACCACTGAGACTCGTTGCAAGAAGAGTTGCCATTGGCTAGCAATCGACACAGCTTGTAGGCGTAGTCATGCGATCGCGAGCCTTATTTCGCAACGATCTATTATATCAATAGTGATAATAGGAATTTAATTGATCTCTCCTTGACGGCGATGAAGATAATGGGTATGCTGTGGCCGCCAGAAATAAGTAACCTTTAAGCGCGAGGGGTTTGGAAATTGATAGACGGGTAACGTGTGGCGCGATATGTTAGCGGGGTATACCCCCGGTTTCTCGTATGCTAACAATCTGTTATGTGTTTCAATTTAAGGGTTAAAGTAGGCGTCCATTTCAATATCTAAATTATTTGGATGAAACACTCTTAAAAACTGATTCGTAAAGAACAGCTGTAGATTTTAACTGGCTGTTAATGTTCAAACTGGGGGTAGTGTGTCTCGGCCAAGTACCAGCATTACTATAGGTTTTTACGCCATCCTCTTAGTTAGAACACCTTTTTTCCAACTAATACGTTTAATTTATTTAATATATACGCTGCCGCTATACATTCGCCAGGCTCCGTCAGTCGGCGTCTTTAAGAGTAGAGTACAGGAACACTATCTTCATATTCGGAACAGTAAAGTGTAATTCCATTCGTAACTATGTAAAAATATAAGTATTATGAAGTCTATTTATATGTTTATAAAGTCTATCTATTCATCTTTATACATGTGCTTAATTATTATATTTGTATATGTTTATGTTTATAATTATTGTACATATTAATACATAGTTTAATTTAAAAAATATATATTTGACAATAAAATATCACCTCACCGTTTGTGACTACCCCCATCTTCTCCACGTCACCTGTTGGTTGGCTAGAATAAAATACTATTTAGTATTAAGCCCGCCAATTGTACAATCTTTACAGGTACAATAAAGAATTTAATAATAATAATAATTTTGGCCACATTTTTCTTTCCACAGTCTTTCCTGGCGGGGGCAACCTTGTTTCCTTGTATGTTTATCCTTTCTTTTATGTCCTAAGATTGACTAACATTTCCTACATCTGCATATCATCTATCCTACTTTATGATGTGAGGACTTACGGGGTCGTATCCAGGAGAGAGTGCTATAAAACCGGCTCCGAGTAGGTTTAAGGCCACCGGGAATTCCCAGACACCGTTTAGGATCTGAACAACTGAGAGGATGCCGTAAAAACAGGTTTATAGCATAGCTGGCACTTTGCCAATTCACGGGTGATTTTTTGCCGCGTTTGAATATGTTATTTTATGGCAATAGCATTATGAGGACTTGAATGTTGTATAAAAGGATTATTTTTAAAATGCACAATTCTAGAAACACTCCAATTACTGTTGGACAACAACTTTTGTTTTATGAGTATTTTTCCGATTTATATTTTTCGAATATCAGGGTTTGCAGGAATGTATAAAAAATTAACTAATGTCTCAGCCATTCTCTTCATACAAGAATGTCTATTAGATACCGTGTGACACGCATAGCTTTAAGCATCACCTATCAAACACGGCTTCTACAAATGTATTCAAAAACTGTTAAGTTAAACAAAGAATTTTCAAAAGTATTATAGCAAAAGGGGTTGTCAATGACAAAATCTAATAGAACCAACACGTTCCAGGATTGCGCATTTTAGAAAAACTTACTCTTTCCGATTTATTACATCCTTTTTGGAAACCGATACATACGTTACAATGCTATTTGCTTAATTATTATTATACCATTTGCATGGAATTCAAAACACGTAATATTCACGTAATATTCCAAACGGCGAGCCTAGAATAATTTGGCCTGTACCGAATATACATCACGTCTCGGTACCCTCGTCAGGTTCGGGAAACCTCGCAAGGCGCAAATTTAACCTCGGTGGGTATTTGCGATTGTTGTCGCCTAGTTGGGACTCCTTGCTGTGTCCTCCGGAGTGCCCCCTCCTTTACTGGTTATTGTCGGTTGATTTATACTGGGAATATTGATGACTAAGGGTTGTGTGGTTACGTGTTTATAGCTCTTTTGCCGCAGTTTATAAAGCTACGGAGAGATTTTTGTGTGCCGGCCGAGAATTAAAAGTATTCTTGAACTGAATTCGAGAATGGGGAAAAGATTACAAAAAGATGCGATTTGCCTCTCCAGCATATGCTGAGTCAGAGCCCCTTTGCATTTGCCACACCCACAAAACTGCTTTATACTTTATGTTGATTTGCCTGTACCCACTTTTGTTGCTGTTGTTTGTACTATTACTGTGAAATTTTGCTTTGTTATTGCCTGTGGTGTCATTTCAATTGTTTTTTCTGTAAGTGTGTGTCTGCAGATGCAAATAAATAAATTTTTTTCTGTGGTCAAATCAAATTTTTGGTTTTTTATTTAATTGTAAAGACTTTTCGTTGTGTTTGCTAAATGACAAAGCAAGATTTTAAATCTGAGACGCTGTCTTCGGGTCTGTTGTAGTGGAGAAAAAGACAACGGGAAAAAAACTCTGACCATCTTTTTTCATTGTAGACTTTTAGTCCGGATTTACTTACGGTTGTTGTTACGAGTATATCGGAAAAGTCCGACCAGGTTTCGCTCCGATTCGCAGAGCTTAATCATGGTGAGCAGAGACGGAGCTCGCGTCGTCGGTTGCTTGTCTCACACTGTAAGTAAATCCGGACTAAAAGTCTACAATGTGTTGTGCTTACGAAAGTTTTAGTTCAAAAATCTTTTTTCATTATAATCTTAAACCTAATACATCACTAGTACCAATACGTATGATAAAATACCATGATTAATATCAGTAACTTAATTGCCAAAACATTACTTGATTTATCTTACAAAAGTAGTGAAAACATTAGTGCTGCGGCCAGACACACGAACAGCATTCTGTTGCGTTAAGCTCGTTCACGAGCTTAACGCAGAGGTCGGTCATCACCAGTCTCGACCATTTTAGAGGGATAGATTAGCCGACAAGGTGTCTTGGACAACCTGTTTAGCAAGATTGTCTCGACAGACAGATGACATCATGATTTTCTTGTTTACAAAATTCCTCTACTTTCGTGGACAGACAACTTTACCGAGAAACACGAGTTCTAAAAAAGACAGAAAAATGAGCGATTGAAGTGTGACTAAAGGAGCCATTAGAGCGGGAACCTAATCCGCACAGCTGGAAGACAAATCGCGAGATCAAAGACTCATCTGCAACGAGTCGCTCTTAGAAGCTATCGCACAAGAGACAAACGAGTCTCGGAGCGTCTTCGTGAGAGAACCGGGTGTAGTTATGCAACTTACATACCGACATACAACCGGTTGCAGTTGCGTAATGCCTCCTTGACCTTGCTGCCTTGCTCTGGACAAATATCACTTGTGCCACGATAAAAATACGCGCCATTATCCCTTGCGTTGGGTCATTAACACTTGGTACATGGCCAATGCAAAACTAATTGAGAGCAGTGGGCCAAAAAACTATATCTAGTTAGAAACGCGGCAGCTGACACAGGTATGCCAGTAATTGGAGCCAAGACACCGCTCTAGGCGGAGATCATTGGAACCAACGTTCCAATGCTGGCGATGTTTACCTGATTATCTCAAACGTTCTATCTACAGTTGAGGTTCGAGGCTTGAATTTTAAAGTTTTGTCGCAAAGTGACGCCTTCCGCCTCTCGTATTCGGCCTGGAGCTCTATGATTTCAATAGAGCTAGCCGAATAAAAACCATCTTCGAAGTTCTTAATATTTTTTATCTCTATTGATTAGGGAAATCCATTTATTAAGATTACCAATGACAGTTTCGTGGAACAAACTCCCGGTAAAGAATAATTCCCATAAGTTATTTAATTTTTTAGCGCAGAAATACTAAATGTTGTTAGCTTCTTAGTTTCCTCCATATAGTATATTTGGAGCCGGCCAAACAACTTTTTTATGTTTTTTAATCCTTTTGTACCTTTTCCTTGTCTCATTTTTAAAAAGACGCCATGTCAATGCCAAACGAAGAAAAAAGATGGAGATTCCTGAAGTCACAATCACGTTTTCTTAAATTTTTACGTGCACAACTTTCAATATTAATTCTGAAACTTTTGTTTTTGAATTGAAATGCAGTCGCCGTAGCCGTATCCGTATAGGCGTAGATGACATCACAAGTAGTAGTTTTCCTTGTCATAAACACTGCTAGATTCCCGCAAAAAGTGTTTCCTCAACATGCGAGTGATCGACAGCTCGTTAAAAGCGACATCGCCACCACCGTGATTATACAAAGCATATTGAATTAGGAGACGCGCCGTGTCAGCACATCTTCTTCTTCGTCTTCAGGCTATATTAGTCCACTGCTGGACATAGCCCTCCCCTAATGAACGCCATAGCGCAAGGTTGTGCCATCATTGGGGGGGTAGTGCCCATAATCCCCACGCTGGGCATGCGGGTTTGGTGGAATTGTACTGCAGGAGGAGCTGCTGCCCACCCCCCGGTTTGTGTCCCTTAGTCGCCTTTTACGACAGCCGCGGGAAGAATTTGGGTTGGTACTATTCTCTAGACCGACACCACACAGCACATACTCTGGCATAATTGGATAAACCTTCTTTTTTTTTCTGGCTGCAGATAGCGCATCGATAGAACTCTTGCCTAAGGCGTAAGCGCGTGGTTTTATAATCCCGCCATTAGTTATTTTTCTATAAAACTTTAGCCTTCTATACAGCTACCAGTAGCACCTTTAGTCACACTAGATGGGTATCGGCCTGGGACATTGTTTTGGATGGGGAAGGCATGTCCAGTTTTGTCCAGCTGCTATACAATCCTGACGGCTTTGTCAGACTCAACCAAGTCGCAGATGTCCTCACGTTCTGTATAACACTATCACATCACACTTCACACTATCGCCCTAATATGATAAAGACGAAGAGTGCGTATGTTACTTCTTCACGTCTAAACGTCTGGAGCGGTATTAATAAAAATATGGCGTTATCTGACACCCTGGATTAATAATTATAATTATACTTCATTGCACACGAAACATTTAACAGGCATTACATAAGAAATAACATGTACAAAGACGATCTTATCTCTGAAAGAGATTTCTTCCAGCAAACCTTAGAGAGTCGGAGAAGCAGTAAAAAGCGGGTCTATGTACGTGTACAAAATATACTACATAAATATTGAATAACCTACCTGACTATGAAAGAAATAAATAATAAATAGGCTATGTTTTACTGCGGGAAAAAAAAATCTTATTCCCTAATAAACCGCGGGGCACAGCTAGTTTTTCTATAATGAACCAACAAAGTTGCGGCTCTTACCCCCGGTTTCTGGTACACTAACAAGCCGTTATTCTACTGTTAACAGCTGTCAGTTGGCCAAAGTGCATAGAGAAATAATATTTAACAGTAGATTAACAGATTGTTAGTGCACGAGAAACTGGAGGCTCGTGCCCTGCACTGGGAGTGGCATAAAGCTCGGAGGAACGTCTAAACCGTATGAAACTGTTATGTGCGTACGCAAACAAAGAGGAGTGCAAGGTTGCGCCTGTGATAGATACGAGTAGATAGAATATTCTTTATTGCATGTACACCAAGGATTACATAAGAGACTTATAAAATAACAGTACAGTACAAGTGGCGGCCTTATTACTAAAAGTAATATATCTATATTATCTGATATCTTACCTTGCCTTGGGAAAGAAGTGAGGAGTCCGCCCACTAGCTAATTAGACCTGAGATTTCCACACTTAGCCTTATATCTATTCAATGTGGTATGTGACCACTCAGACGCTCTGGATTCCTCAAGATATTTTCCTTCTCGGACAGTGGTATTGGTACTAGAAATTTACTAAATGTACGTAGCTTAGACCTTAAAGTTCGTATTGCTACATACAGGGACTCGGGCCCGGTAATTCACACTTTGTGCCAAAAATGCAACTGTAACATTACATATTATTTAACTGATGCATGGGCATCTGCATCTGCGTAATTAGATGATTTATACAGCGTCCAGTCCAGTGGCATCTTCACTCACGCTAGATGGGTGAAGGGACCACTCGGACGCTGTAGTGCCTGGGACATGGTTTCAGATGGTGTAGGCTTGCCCAGCACCTATACCATCCTGACAACTTAGTCGGCCCAGCCCACAGGAAAGACTAGTCAATACGTGCGGAGCCAACCAAGCGGCGGGTTTCCTCACGATGTTTTCCTTCACATTAGCGTGTAGCTGATAAGATGCCTGGAATTAACGCCATTTAAATGCATTAGCACGAAGCCTTAGATAAATATGTAAACTCTTTTAATTAAGTATAACTAAGCAAGACTAAGTTTGGAGTTATTTATATTATTTTTTAATGCACTAACCCGTGCTAAGGACAATTTTAAAAATTTTGATTACGTAATACAGAGAATGTTGTAAAGAGTCGAAATTTCACTGATGCCGGTGAGTCGCCCATTAGCTCGGTTGGAAAGAGCGCTGGCACGGATAGCCAGAGGTCGCGGGTTTGAATCCCGGCATGGGTGGAATTTTTAGCCTTTAAATAGGTTTTTGGTGTTATTCGTCCATATTTTCTACAAATTGGTAGATTTTGAAATGGACACCCAGTTTACTTGTAATGTTCTATATTGTATGGAAACAGGCTTTACTTTGCGGAAAAGCATTAAAATGTGAAATTTGCTTTGCTAAAAATCCCAGAAGCAGCAGGCTCTTGAGCCTGAGGATGCCTCGTGTTAGAGGCGAAACGCGTCGCGCATTTTCTCACACAAGTATTGGTGTCGGTGGTGGTGTGTTCGTGTCTTGCTTCTGCCTGAAAATGTGGGAGGGAGGGCGGTGCATTTACTGACCACATGGTGCTTCTGCGATTCTTAGCAAAGTAATTTTAATGTTGTAATGTTCTGTCAGTCTCTGTGTAATTTTGAATAAAATACTTTGATTTCAGTTGAATGTAACGTATCTCAAGGAGCAGGTGCACGGAACGCGCATAGGTGGTTCACAGTCTCACCCCACTCATGAATACGTTGCAAAACGTTGAACACATTGCAAAACGTGTGTTGAATTACTTATGCTCTGCCATGAATCATCATAGGCAGATTCAATATTGTTTTAAGGCAGACTGATTGATTAACCCAGGGATGTTATATGCCAACTCTGGAATGATAGTAATGGATTATGTTACTTTAGGCAAAAATATGGGGCGCTATGGCGCTCATTAGGGGAGGGCTATGTCCAGCAGTGGACTACATAATATAGCCTGAAGAAGAAGAAAGCAAAAATATGGTATGTTTACAAAAGTTTAAACAAGAAAGACAGAATTCACAGGTTCAGTAAACTTAGAATGTTTCTTCTATCTTGTGTTTTCCGACAAAAAATTCAATACAAAATTTGAACTTAAATAATGCCTAAACGGTGCCAACTACCAGTATTTTTTTTATAATTTTAAATCTTTTTTTATTCGTAGGCGTAATTTTTTTGCGTGGGTTAAAGAATTTAAATGGGTTTGATCAAAAATATTAACCAATTTATCGTTTGATTTTGAGATTGATAAGGTGTTAAGGTTCTTACAATGTCTTGAATTTTGAAAAGAAAAACAATAATCTACTCGTCTAAACCAAACTTTTCAAAAACCATTATGTTTAACTACATTATGGCATAATAAATTCCAAAAGTATAATAAATCGTTATCAACCCTTGTATGTCCCCACTGCTGGGGCACGGGTCTCTTCCTGCATCGCAGGAAGGTTAGGCCATACTCCACCACGGGGGCCAAGTCCGGGTTGGTGGAGGATTGTAAGACAGTGGCGGGCCTTACTGTCAGAAGTTGTCAAGCCGCCCATAAGGCCTCTGACATGGCTTAACGACTGCCATTATATGACAGCCGGCACCAACGGCTTAACGTGCTTTGCGAAGCACGGAAGCGCTCGGAAAAATGCCACTAGCGGTAGTAACGGGACGCTCACCCATCCCGTACCTGACCGCGCCTGTTGTTGCTTAATCAAGTGATTGATTCCAATCACTCGGTTCGCCTAGGCCACGAGCGCTTCATATAATAAATAATAAATAAATATTCATGGACATATTACCCAGATCTCGTTAGCCCTATTATACTAAGTACAACTAAATGACTTGTGTTATAGGTGCTAACTCGACGATAGATTTAATACAATAAATACATAGATAACATCCAAGACCCGAGACAAACTAGAAAAGTTCGTTTCCTAGTTTGACCCGACCGGGGATCGAACCCATATGGGTATGAGTATGGTACTTTCGATGTCTTATAGTACATGGTACGGACAGCTGAATTATGGTACATGTACCATAATTATGGCACGTATAACAACACTGGATTAACCGATGCCCGGCCGCTTAATAAACTCTCTGGGGTAATGTGCCGTCCGTGCTGCGAGCACTAAATCCGGCTTTAATAAGGATACCTATCGGATTAATTGGATCCAGTCGGGTTAGGCCTAATCGGAAGGATCGGACACGGTTTGACCTGCCCCCCCCACTCCCTCCTCACACTTTGCCCTTAAATAAACACAGACATTCGTATAGAGCTCGATATGATACCTATACTACAACTTGGATCAATGATAACAAGGTGGTCACATACTGAGGTATGGTATGGCGCTTGAAATTGCCAGTCTGTGGTGGGTACGCGTGCTAAATAATCGTGGTTTAGCTGGAAGAAAATACTATCTAGTATTAAGCTCGCCTTTGTACAAATTATGTTTTCGTGCAATAAAGAATTTTTCATTCCTTCCTTCATTCATTCAATTAAGGCCAGATTTCTGGCAGAGGAAAACTCACTGGTAGAGTGTCTACGCCATTTCACATCGATAGGATGTTTGTGTACATATAGACATTAATTCTTCCATTGTTCTTTCCTATTGTCGTTCCTTACATTTTCGCGTTGACAAAATCCGAAAAATTAACCTTTACTCCATGCACGGCTTGGACCAGTAATGAGATGATTAAGTCTTTGTATTTACTTCATGAGATGATTTATACAGCGTCGAGTGGCACCTTCGCTCACGCCAAAGGAGTTAAGGGAGCACTCTGACGGTGCAGTGCCAGAGACTTTGTTTAGAAGGATTAGGTTTGCACAGCACCTATACCATCCTGACAGCTAAGTCGGCCTAGCCCACTCGAAAGACAAGGGACCTATATAGGCTACGGATAAAAGAAAAAACATATCCATTGTGACCTGGCAATATGTCCTATATCTGATTTATCAACTTTACAATACGGTCAAAAAACAATGTTTTAATTCCATAGACGAACATGATGTGAGGAGTTGAAGGAAGTCAATTGACTCGCGAATCTTCAAACAAATGTTAAAATGTAACATTCGTGGCTAGGTAAAGATTGGAATAGGTATATGAGAAAATGAACTTGAAGTGTTTGGGCAATAAAAATGAGATAGGAGTTATTGCCAGTTCACAGTCGAATGTACACAATGATGTGGTCAGGTCGGCAGGTAGCCTGTGGATGTGAATGGCGATGGACCGCGAAGGATGGCGTGATGGGCCAAAAGACCTATACCCAGCACTGGGCAGAGGTGAGCTGATGATGGCGATGTACACAACCCTCGCAATGCTGTGTGTCACACCACTCACAGCCAACACACCGGTTTCTGTTTGGGACAGACCAGAATTCCTGTTACGGAATCCCACATAATTGGTTTATCGGGAAAGCTCGATATGAATCTTGCGTCCGAGCGATCCAACCTACGGATGGAAAAGGAAGATACATGTGACATCTAGAACTAAGGTCGGACGATTTCAATGGAGGAAAACAAGTAATCCTATTTGCTAGATTCCTTTTAAGAGGCCCTCAAGTCTGCTGAGTGGAAAGTTCTGCTATCCAATAGAGTAATAATAGCACGGTAACGACCGAATGATTTATTCGAATGGGCGTTTCAATCGAATTGCCTGAGAATCGCCAAAGGACTGTACATAGATAGAGAACACTACTTTATCGTACATAAAACTGGAAACCACACAGATATTCCTTAACCTAAGAGTGCCGACGGCGGGGCGGCCTTATCACTAAAAGTGATCTCTTCCAGACAACCTTTAGATGGGATGACTGAACTGTATCTACCTACTGCGGAGGCATGCATCATGCATTCGTTTGTTTAAAATAGCTTATAATTCCAGCAATGCCGGGACTCGAACCCGCCACCTCTGGCTAACCATGCCTGACGACGTTGTGGCGACGCCAGAGGTCGCGGATTCGAGTCCCGGCATGAGTGGAATTTTTAGCCTGTACTAACCCGTGCTTACTAACCCGTGCTAAGGAAAATTTTAAAAACCATTAGCATTAAAAACAATATAATAATCATTTAAAAACCTATTTAGAGGCTAAAAATTTCACCCATGCCGGGATTCATGTAGAGCGCTGGCACGGATAGCCAGAGGTTGCGGGTTCGAATCCCGGCATGGGTGAAAAATTTTTAGCCTCTAAATAGGGTTTTAAATTTGTTCCTTAGCACGGGTTAGTGCATTAAAAATAAAAATAGTATAATATAATAATCATGTTATTGTATTGTAGATTTCCGTTCGTGTAAAAAATGGCAAGGCCATGCTAATTGGCAACATGCATTTATTAAACTCTAAGTCATACAGGGTGTAAGAAAAATCCCATATACGTCCATAAAGTCGGTTCTATTCGTTATTATACTACAATCCATTAACTGAATCTAGGGCCCGATATTAGCTTTACGTGCGTGAATCACTCCCCGCACTTTCTTTTCAGCCCGCTCAGTATTTCGCGTCGCAAAAGCTTTCATTATGCGCCCTGAATAGTAAATTGTCCTAGCGAAGTAGTCGCGTGTTTCTTGCAGCAATTTTTCTGCCCGGGACAGAGTTCTTTGTGCGATAGCGCTGCGTCCGGGACGGTGCGGACGTCGCATATTATCTGACGCAGCACGCTGGCTACAACTTTAGTTATCCGATGCGGCGATGTTCTCCATTGTGCTCCACTTCTCAAACCTACTTTTTTACTCAGTTTCAGCTGTTTCTGGCTATGCTCAATTTTACCCTATTACGATACGACTTACAACTAATTTTATGATATAACGAAACTTGTGTGTCAAATACCTCAGCGCTTGCTTGCCAATCCGCGGTGGGCACGCGTGGTTATTAAGGCTCTTTCTCTCTCTATCTCCCTTCCTCTCTCTCTCTCTCTCTCTCTCTCTCTTTCTGAGAGAAGTCCGGTCCCCTACAGTGGGACGTAAAGGGCTGCAATATTATATTACACACTCTATAGAACCTCACGCATTAAGAGGGATCTATCTGAGAGGGAGGGATCAAACGGTCTGTTGTACCTACACCAAGTTGCTTGAAAGAAGACTTTCATATTATAACAGCTTCTTTGAAATTAGTCGACGAAAAGTGGAAGGACAAAGTTCCGTCTACTTTGATTACTGAGACGTGACGTGAAGTACAATATAATTTTAATTTAGTTTGTACTGAAGTGAAATGAAAATTTATTTGCGCAGCTAGTATCATTATTTCTCTTCGAAATAATTTAGACTTATCTTATTCTATAGGCCTGTATATATCATCATCATCATAATCAGACTTATCTTATTCTATAGGCCTGTATATGTCATCATCATCATAATCAGCCGCTGTCAGTCCACTGCTGGACATAGCCCTCTCCCAAGACACGCCACTGAGCTCGAGCTTCAGCTCTCCTCTTCCAGTCACTGCCCACCGATTAGCGAATGTCGTCGCTCCACCTGGTCACAGGTCACTATATATCACTAACCTATTTAAAATTGTCCTTAACACGGGTTAGTGCATTAAAAAGAATATGGTTCCTATATTATAAATATTAAACATGTATAAATAAATTCTTGGCATGGTTGCCACGTAGCGTCCTCTTAGCACCATGTCGATAGCAAAAATCTTAGAGTATTAGTTGATTCCTCTAATAAATCTCGATATGGAGTTATGGGGTGGATCATATTGTAAAGGTCTTTACAATATGATCATCCCAAAGCATTATGGCGCTTAGGGGCTCTTAACTAGCGCTACCAATGGAATGAAAATCATAACTATTTTATAATACGTGGATCTTGGCCTCCGCAACCAAAATAATATTCTTTCCCTCGGCTGCGTTACTAGTGGCAAAGCCGTAGCCGTGTCACGTTCTTTTTGAGAAATATTTTTGACACAGAATGTTACATAAGTGTTTAGTTAGTGAAATTTCATTTCAGAAATGGTCGTTCTACATTTGAAAATTTTTGTAACATCGGAATAACGTCTTTCTTTCCCTCTCTTAGGAACGACGGAGCGCGCGTGTCTAATCACGGGCTCCGTAGAGGGCATCATGGTGGTGCTGGACTTCATCATGGACAAGATCAAGGAGAAGCCCGAGCTGGTCAAGCCCTTCCCCGAGGGTGTCGACGCCAAGATGCCGCAGGACCGCGATAAGCAGGTGAGCGAATAGGCCTACTTGGTCTTAGGGAAGCTAAAGTAGACAGATCTAATAACTATCTGTTCCTCTCTCCGGATCAGGCTAATTAGAATGTCTGATAGGTACGTCCCGAATCAAGATGATTTTATACAACGTTATTCTCAACTAAGAGTTGAGCTCTTGAGCTCTTCTTGAATCTCAGAAAAAGGTAATGCAAGGTGGAATAGAAAAATAATATAGTAAACATGACTACAAATAGTTAGAATTGTTTGCATATTTAGCTTATCCCGTCTTAGCTGATGCATAGGTATCTCAAGCTCTCTAGGGACGGTAGGGATGTTGAAATGGAGTTCTGTGGATTAGAAAATACAAACCAAGGGTTCGCCAAGGATTCGGTAACAGAGAGAGAGAGATGCGAAAACACTTGTAATAAGAAATAATACTTAAATAACTACAAGTATAAACAGTTATTATCACAACCAGGTGTAGTTTTTAAAGGAATAGCGCGATTATGTCTACCAGTTTCACTTGTAAAACTTTAAATTGTGGATACCAGGTTCAATCAAGGTAGAGAGACGCGCCATTGTCTGGTCAGCCGAGCTAGAACTTACCTAAACGGAAAACAGTCTAGTATAGTACAAGACCTCTCAAATTTAACGAAGCTGCGCCTTACAACGCGGCAATTAGCTTTCATGAAAGCGGAATATTCCGTATTCAAACCTCCGTTTACTAGGTAACCGAAACAAAGGGGCCCAGCTCCGGTTTGCTCTCTGCTAGCTAATGGAGTCCCAGATAATGAGTGTCTCGAGCATTAAAATATTACTTCAGCTACGCGATCAAACACTACCAAGACAATGAGAATTCATCGTTGGAGCTCGCCGCTTTTCACACAAGGATCTTTCGCAAATCTCTAAAGAGATCTATATCTTTGCAAAAGAGTAGCTGAGTTCTTTATAAAAACACGCTAAACACTCCTCAAGTTTAAATAATCTCTGGTAAAATCTTTTCATTTACTATTAATCTAATATTAGTTTAAACTACACAATAATGTTTTAAGGAATCATGTTTGTATAATTAAGACTGGGTTTTTTAAAAAACTTTTAAAAAAAATGCTGACCTGAACATATTTTTTGTTGTAATTGATCCATATTGTGATACAATTTTCATCATAGTTACTCCCTCCAGTCGGTTTAATAGGTCTACTAGGGCAACTGCGAACGTAGCAAATACGTGGTGTTTGAGCAAATAATAGAGATATCGCGATAACCGTATGCGGCGTGTAAACAGTTTCTTTACTACAGCAAACGATTCCTCAGTTACACGAATGTAGTAATAGTGTCTTGTGTCAACTCAGAGCAGATCGACTTTTCTGGGCCATCTTAGACCTCTCCGGCACGTGTCGTTCGAGATCGTCTCACCACTGTCTCCTTGGTGAACCTCGAAAAATCTTAACCAGGCAAATATTTGCCTAACGTTGTCTAATCTCCAAATTATTGTCTACACTCTGCATCATTCCTTGTTACTTATAATGGGACCGAGAATTGTCATTTGCAGTACTTTTGGTCACAGTTTCTTAATTTTGATAAGGAGTTGATCTTAACCAGGCAAAACGTATCGTCAGCAGCGTAGTTTACTCTGAAAATTATGGTCTCTGAATTCTCCTGAATTATTGTTTGTATATATTTGTAATGGGATTGAAATTGCTATTTTGTACTATTGTTCGAAGCTTCTTCATTATCATGAGGAGATTCGTTCAGTTTCTCTACCTGTCATACTATCTGACTGTCCTTCGCAATATAGCTAATTTATGAGGTTAGACAGCTATTCAATCATTGGAAGCCTTTTGTGTGTTCCCAACTGTGACGTGTTTGCGCGGAGCGTTTGACCCAATTTCCAGTATTTTGGCTGCGCGCTCGACGCGCTCCTTGCGGGATAAAAGTCGATACAGCTATTGTGACCTAAAACGAACGGTATGGCTTTCAGCCCTGTCTAAGTGGGCGGACGCTAGGCTGAGACTTTGTTCCTAATTGTGATATTATGTTATGTACGTAGAAAAACGCAAAAGAATCTTCGCTTCATCCTAGATCTGCTGAGCTCTCATCTTGACTTTTATCAGAGCGAGAAAGGAGAGAGATAGAGTACTAGAAAGAAGCACGCAGTTTGGTATTCATAATTGTTCGAAACAAATTAAATTTATACCCAAGCTGAAAAATTTATAAAGAGAATATTCGTTATTGTATGCACACCAGGATAAGAGACTGAAAAATCACACTGAAAACAAAGCCAAAGTTTACCTTTTGTTTTAATCTTGAATTGTGGTACAGAAACAATGCCGGAATTCCTAGAAGTCGTAAATGGAAAGCAATCAAAACAGGTATGCTCAAGGGCCCAACCTCCAGATTTTTGGGCAAAAGTATTTATTCCCGAGTCTAAATCGAACGGTAATGTCGTTTTGTGAGTATTTGTCGCCACGCGACGATTGTGCGCGGAATATTTTACGAGCGCCGTAAACGGAAAACGAAAACCGCGAGACTGAAAGTGAATAACACTTTTCAAGCACACTGCAGTACAGACAAACAGAAGGGACTCTTCGACTGATTTTCTAACTGGGCTTAATAGTAGAAATAGGTCTGGGAGATAGCAATTAATTAAAAAATAATATGTGTCTTCCTTCAAGTTATTCCGCGTTAAGATAATATGCATTTATAACAGAGTTAAGATGTACGGTTTAAGAGAAATAGGCGAGTATCTCTATTTTTTGCTCATAAGGCGTACACATTTTGTTACAGAAAATAATAATTGGAAGAAGTAAATCAAATACAATAAATTGGTATTAACAAATTCAACTGTAATTACTATTATCTCGTTACAATCCACAAGTATACTTACTGAGTTTACTGTAAATTATTTCAATAAAGATTTTCTAACTTACAATTTTTTGTCCCAATGCTGGGCAGAAGCCTCCCCTCCTTCTTTCCATCTCATCGCCATTTTCTCCTTGGTTTGCCGCGACGTCAGTGTCCATTTTCTGGAACGCAGTCGTCGCAATTTTGGACCAATCTGTGCACATACGGTATACATGGCCAGCCCAGTCCCACTATAACCTGGCAATGACTATAACCCAAGATAACCCACTATAAGCCTAACATCTGCAGTTTTAGTTTTTGTGAGCGTCGGGTTCCTAATACGTTCTATTGTATTAACATTTCTATTCTGTCACATTAACATTTTTGTAATAAATCAATTAATAGTATGCATTTTCCATGTAAATATTGTAATATAATAGTCTTAGTTAATTAGTTTATAAGTTATATTTCAACTACAATGTCAATTGTTCCTGAATAAATAAATGAATGAAAAAAATTAAATGAAATATTCATAACTAAAATCGCCCCGTTGATGCGATTGTAATTGTAATGCACTAACAGGATCGTGGCCATGATGATTTTCATATAACTCCGTATGGCGCTGTCTTGGCTTGTTGCCAACCTCCTGGCCCTGTTTTCTTTGCGGGCTTATTACTAGTCGCAGTGACCTCTTTGCGAAATTTGGACTATTTTCTTTGTTACTTTTACGATTGGTTATAGATACATTAGGTGTGTGACATGCTATTTTAAGTAGGTAGGTACTTTTTTTTTATGTAGGCTCTATAACATTAGTATATTATATACGCTGCATAAACCGCTGCGGTGCTGAGGAATATGATGACATCTTAATATCAACCCCTTGTGTGTCCCCTCTACTGGGGCACTAGGTTAGGCTATACTCCACCACGGGTGCTATGTCCGGGTTGGACAAGACAGTTACGGGCCTTATTCCTCGTTATTCGTTATCAACCCTTGTATGTCCCCACTGCTGGGGCTCGGGTCTCTTCCTGCCTACCAAATGATACCTACTACCAAAAAATTCAAATCCACACCAAATGAAATAAATTCTCACAAGGTGCGTTTATAAAATATTTACGCCCGTACTCTTAATATTCTTAGCCAACTGGGGCGTTACAAAGGAGTGGCCAAAATATTTCTTCGGTTTCCGATGTTCACTAAAATTTCAATATGTATAATAGTATTTCTTATGACTACAGCAATTTTACGAAATCAAGTCGGTTGAGGGGGTCTTCTGCAGTAAACCTTTGTAGCGGCACGTGGCGGGTGACAGACCCGTGCGACCCGATTTACATGCAAAACGGGTTACTTGCTACCTCCATGGCAGCGATTAGAGCGAGCCACCGCCTTCATAACGCTTGCTGTATTTCGGTTGCCAACAATTAACTATTGACTGCAAAGCTGCTAGTGCGACATGCCGTGGTCGGAGTTTACTTAGTGGGAGCCCCTTTGCACGAATTATAAATTTGTATGAAATGAAATAAAAAGGTTTTATTCAAAGTAGCAGAGAAGCTGCGGCTTAATGAACGTTACAATTCAAACTAGGTGTCCATTTCAAAATCTAGATCATTTTGGAGAAAAAATGGACAAAAAAATATCTTAACTTTGTCTTTGCAAAGTCCTTAATTAACAGAGTTTACATAATTATTTTAAAACATAGAACTCATGCATGATTACTACAATTGTTGCAAAACCCTTTGTTGATAAAATAAGAATACGTAAAATAAGAATTTGTTTGTTTTCGTCTATATGCCCTTCATGGGGCATTGTGTGCGCTTCTATAATAAAATCCCTAAAGATATATTAGGCTTGCCTGAAGCGCGGTTCAAAAAATGTGTTAAGTACACTTTGTGCTGAAAGGGCTACTATAACATAAAAGATTATTTAGATGACAATGATGTCTGGAATTTAAGCCACAATGCATGAGTTCTATGTTTTATAATAATTATGTAAACTCTGTTAATTAAGGACTTTGAAAAGACTGAGTTTGGAGTTTTTTTGACTCGCACTCATTATACTAAGAAAATTGGTACTTCATCTTTAGAAAAAAATAATCAGCCAATTTAACATGTATGTTAAAGTAGCTCATTATTCATGCGTTCCACAAACCCAAAACCATGTGGGTGTTTAATATTCCAGGGTATTTGGACTGGAAGTCTACTGAAATGCAATTTCCTGGCTTGCATTGCCGCTGCGTTCTCTCGGTTACATATGTATTGTCACGTTTTAGTTCCGGAAATGGATTTCTCCAACACAGTTTTGTGTTTACATTTGTTTTTAAAAAAAATGTTTATGCATTTAATATTATTGTTTGCTTGTTTGCACCGACTGCCCGTATCTATGTATCCTCCGGCAAACTCTACAATGTGATGTCCTGGAAAAAATTGCTATTAGCAATAAAACCACCAATGTACATTTAATTACGGTTTTCTGTTGTACAAACAAAACAAAATAATAAATTTCGGATGTATATAGAATATTCTTTCTTAAAATGAATTATTATCTTATATCTGCAGCATAGTAACAGTCAATAGAACATCCTTTTGCTGAGGAAACGTTCTCTCTCTCTCAGAGAGTATGGTTTTAATAAGAATTCAAATGTTGTGGGCGTCTGTTAAAAGTGCGTGTAAGACCGATGAATTTGGACTCTTGCTTTCAGTTGGTTTTCATAAATGAATATAAATAGCTATACAGGATTGCAGAAAAAAAAGGAACAACTTTTGTTTTGAGTTGTAACACTTTAACACGTTGAAACTCAAAACAAAAGTTGAAGAGGAAATGTGTTGTTAACTTTTTCAATGTTTTTTTCTACGTTTTTCCTGCTTTTTTGTGGAGCTGTTTGACTGAGATGCTGCTTAAAGCGTATGTTATAATAAAATGATGCTGCTACACTGGTACAGCCCGTCATGCGCTATTTAATACTATATTTATTAGTATCAATCCGTGATAGTTCAATAATATATTTCTACTACAAAAATTAGTAATGCTTACAAACTAAAACTGTCGTAAGAACTACTAATTCTTAACTTAAATTCGGAATCACTTACTAATATAAATTTGTTGTCCTATGACTTCTAAAACACAACCGTATTTTCAAAGTACAATTTGGTTAAATAATCTGCTTTTTATCTTAACAAATGAGGCTTTGTTTTATGACCATACCCCGTAGAATATCCTGATTAAAATCAGCCCCAAAGAAAACACAATAATCATTACAGTTGGTGCTGCATTTAAACAATCAGTTTCGAACAAATGAAACTGAATACAAACGAATGGCATCGTTATCTACGCGTCTGGTTTTTAGATAGCGGCGTGATGCGGGCCACGTGCTGTGCCTTTATGGCGTTTACCACAATAGCAGATGGGATGACACTGTTGGTGTACCGGATACATTCAGAGGGCCCACTAGCCACTTAAATATGTATCTCTATACTTTTCGCAACCTGGCACTACCGACCCCCGAAAAATCGAAAAGTTAATTTCTAGTCTACGCTTGCCTTGTATTCTTGCGGTGACCCCGTTAGTGTTTAATTAATTATTTACTTTCTTGAACACGAAACATATGGCTGTAAGAGATTTCTTTCAGAAAATGTTGGAGAGCAGCGGTAAAAAACGGGTGTATATATATAGAAGAAGAAGAAAAAGGTTATTATTAAGAATTTTTGCAGTTTATTTATTTTGTACATGTATATATATACATGTACATGTACAAAAGATAAACAGATAAAGATATACATGTACAAAATAAATAAACTGCAAAAATCCTTAATAATAACCTTTTTCTTCTTCTTCAGGCTATATTATGTAGTCCACTGCTGGACAACAATAACCTAAGCAGAAATAATATACTACATAGACTAAATAAGTACATACAAAAATCTTCTATCTTCTATAATATAAAAATGAATCGCTGAATGTGTTGGTAAGGCTAAATCTCGAGAGCAGCTGAACCGATTTCGCCTTTTTTTACAATATTCCTTGAAGTACGAGGAGATATCACGGAGAGAAAAATTAAAAAAAATATATAAAGAATCTACTGTTAGGCGGTACGAAGTTCGCTTGGTCAGCTAGTAATAGATAAATATATAGCTCAACGTTGTGATAGAGATAAAAAATTATTATTCAATTTAAAATTGTATTTTGTTTAACCTAAGTATTTTTTATAAATCTCGTGCGCCATGTAAAACCACAAGTTAATTGTAACGGCCGCCACTGTACAGGCTCTGTGCTTAGTGTGGAGACAACTGTTGAAATGCATAATTATTTATAACCAGAATCCTTAGAAAGTACACCAAAGAAGCCTCAGCAGTGTAAAACGATAGTAAAATCTATGTATTTAGAAATAAAAAATTATGTAACCTAACCGTTTAATGATAAACCTCTTATGGTTTTCGCCCGCTAGTAGAATAAGTACTTAAGTTTAAGAGTTGTGGCTATGTGAAAAATAAATAAGCGTTAATGAAGCGAAGGTGATCTATCAGGATCGTGGCAAGTGGCAGTTCCTGGTCTCTGCCTGCCCCTTCTGGGTTACAGGCGTGAGGTTATGTTATGTGAGAAATAAGTAAAACTAAACCCTATTTTATCAATAAAAAACTATTCCTACTTTTACATGGTGAGGAAAACTGAGTGTCGGTGTTCAACTACCTCAGCGCTTGAAATGTGGCCGCTGATTGGCATCAGCGGTTGAAACTGCCACATTTAAATACAGGCACATACATTGCTTCTGGCCCCACACTAGGATACACGACACATCGTGGGAACCAGAAACAACGACATCGCAAACATGTAAACATCCTAGACCTGGGTTTTTTTTCTGTACCTAGCCGGGATTTGAACCCGGGGACCTCTTGCATGGTAGGCAGATGTGCTACCGCTACGCCACAGAGATCGTCAATTAAGCCCGTACTCTCTCTTTCTGAGAGAAGGCCTGTGCCTTGCAGAGGGACTTGAGATTGTTATATACATGGGGCAAGCGCAGACGATACGCCGACTGATATTAAGGCCCCAATCACCACACTTCGTGTAGGCGGGTTTCTTCTTCGACCTCGACTTCGATTGGATACTTCACGATCGCTATCGCAGCTGCTACAAGTTTACGACTACTTCAGTAAAAATCTCACGTGTAGCCTGTGCATGCGCACTTTCGTAAAGATAAAGGTACCTATGTTTAAGAAACTAAGATGTTTATTTGCTAAGAACACAAGTCGTAAAAAAACATGCACTTAGGGAGAAGGCAGTGGCTGAAAACCAGCGCTACCTGGGACTGACCCGGGTCAGCACCAGCTGAGCCACTACCTTTTGCCTTATTTTATTTAAATTGTTTTTTGGTGAGGCAATAAATATTTTTGATCTTATCACTTTGTATAATAATTACAATACATTAGGCTCCACATATTCTACTGATACCAGCGCACAAATTTGTGTGGACGTAAAGTCTCGACTTTGTTTTTTTAGTATGACATGATATCAACCCTTTGTATGTCGCCACTGCTGGGGCACGGGTCTCTTACTGCATCGCAGGAAGTTTAGGCCATAGTCCGGCGGGGACAAAGTCCGGGTTAATGGAGGATTGTAAGACAGTGGCGGACCTAGTGGAGGAAATACTGTTGTAAAAACATTCGATAACATTAAACCCAAAAAAAAAAAACATTAGTAATTTTAATTAAAGATTATGCCAATAAATTACAATTTCTATCACCGATAGTGATGTTTTCGGTATTAGCCACATGAGAGCACACGACTGAGGCCCTCCACGGCCGTGACAGTCGTCGTGACTGAACTAATCATAGTCATTATCACTGCAATTTGACGCCACTCCCCGAACATAAAGAAAGTTTAATGTTTTCAGGGTTCCACCATCAATTATTAATGTAAATAAAGTACTTAATTTACTTGTAGTATTGCAAGTATTACAAGTGCAGAAAGTGTAGTGTGGTGTTAGAATCCTTACGTTATCCCGAGTAACGTGGAATACTAACTAGACAAATTAAAAACACGACTGTCGTGTCCTTTGTTGATCCCAGTCGTGTTCTTTGTTGTTTTGTATCGCTGACTACACTGCATTTCCTCTTAGCAATATAACGAATACGGGGACAAATAAAACCCATGAAACGAAGTCAAAACGAATAAGCCATCTTCTATAATATAAAAATAAATCGGAATGTGTTGGTAAGCGCAAATCTCTAGAGCAGCTGAACCGATTACGCTGATTCTTTTTTTAGAATATTCCTTGAATTACGAGGTTGGTTCTTACGGAGAGAAACATTTAAAAAAAATTAAAGAATCGACTATTAGGCGGTACGCAGTTCGCTGGGTCAGCTAGTCTATCTTCTATAATATAAAAATGAATCGTTGAATGTGTTGGTAAGCGCAAATCTTGAGGGCAGCTGAACCAATTTCGCTAATAAATTCTTTTTTAGAATATTCCTTGAAGTACGAGGATGGTTCTTAAGAAGAGAAAAAAAAAGAATCGACTGTTGGGCGGTACGAAGTTCGCTGGGTCAGCTAGTAATAGATAAATGTTAAAATTACTGTAATTGTTTATTCTATTTAGTTAGCCTTTACCGATACTGGTGAACCAGAGAAAAGGAAATCTATAACAATAGTCGTATTTCTTATTAATACTTCAAATTATGTTTTGTTGACTCAATTTAATTTCTAAAATATTTGCAAAAGATCAAATAAGCTTATGGTCCCGAAAATGGTTTTTCTCTTGTGGGCAAACCTTCGGCCCCAATATCACATAAGAACCGCATTGTTGTGCTAACGCTGCCTACTAAGCTCTCCATTGTTGTCATCTATAGGAATTAAAGCGAAGGCCAAATGCATGATGTATGATATGGCAATAAAGTGGGACCTTTGACGGAGGTCGACGCTTTTTCTGGAGAATAGATCATAAATGTTTATTGCTGGTTTAGAATTTATGTTTTGTTTTTGTATTTAGCTGTCAGAGATTTTTATGTCTAGGCCTCCGAATTGTAGCTTCTTAGGTGTTAAATATTCCATACTATATAGCTGTGCCGAGCGATTCTTGTTACAATGGCAATGCAATAAATATCTTAAAGTTTTACTTGAAAAAAAGTTACGTTATCAATAAACTTTTAAACTTTAATTAGCTTCATTAGCTTCTTTATTTAATTAAGTAAATACTTAGTTATGTATTAAACGGAACTAATCACGATTATTTATTAGGTAAAACTTAATTACCTTATTACGTTTTACGTAAGTAAATTGGGTCCGTTTTTTTTTTAAATGCGAAATAGCCACATATATTATAATTAACAAAACTACGGTACAACAACTACGGAATGCATTACCAGGATATCAATTACCCTATGTCTCAACTCAGATCTTTATTATGTGTATGCAAAGTTTCATGAACCTCCGTACAGCCATTGCTGCGTGATTGAGTAACAAGCATCCTCACATCTTAACAACCTTGACATTTATAAAATTAGTAGTATTACACAGCTCATATAGGATTACAACATGCAGAAAATAGATAATTCCGGTTCCTAGGTATTGTATCCGTAGGGATTGTAGTTGCGGTTTTTCAGAGCATGGTCCTCAAATACTACAAAATTCCACTGTCCTCTGCAGGTGCTCGGCTTCTTTATCCGTACCTAACAGACTAGAGCGTTCTTCCAGTGTTGGCCTAAGAAAGAAACTACGTGGATTAGGAGAGTTAGGCAAATATCCTCTGAATCTGTTTCCCTCAATCAAATCATAGAATTTTATTCAAAATTATACCGAAACCGTGACGTATTGAACGTTACAAGTAAAACTAGGTAGGAACGTTACAAGCTAAAGGGTCCATTTTGCCTCATTTTCGAGGCAAAATGGACCAAAACACTCCAAACTTAGACAACTTACAAACTCGCATACAAGATGATTTTCGTTTCAATCCAAGTAAATGGTTGCAAGTTACAATCAACCACACCGATTTCTCGAAGGATGACTTCTCCAATGCCGGCAGGCTAACAAAAAAAATATTACGCCTCTTTTTTAAACATTGATGCCAGCTCAATTTTTGAATTAGAAGTGAAATAATCCTGATGGCCGGCGTACCGTGAACGTTGCGTGCCAAATCAACGAAATCGCCAATTTTTTTCGTTCACGCGTTGACCCACTATTCCTACCGAGTTTATCAGCTGAGTTGTGACGATTGTGGTACATTACAATGGCACAATAAATATACAGGGCACGGTTATATTTGGATTACATAATCACGATAAAAAGTTTTATTCTTTGCAAGTTCCAGATTGTTCTATATTCGGACTACTGCGCAAGAAATTTTACTAACATCATGTTTTACTCCCATCATCGATGTAGAATTAATTAATGGGCTCGAAAAGGTTCGGTGAGGCTAAAAATTCCACCCGTGCCGGGATTCGAATAGGAATAGGTTTTTAAAATTGTCCTTAGCACGGGTTAGTGCATTAAAAATAAAAATAGTATAACATTAACACTCACTAGATTGTTAATCAAAAAAACATTGCTGAATCAAAAGACATAGGTCTTTTACCTTAACTAACATTACTTAATAATAACCAAGGAATGTGGAACCCACTTCCCTTTTCGTCGTAATGTACAGCTTGTGCAAACTACCTTTGATGTGTACAAACAAACTACCCTTAGCTATATAAAGAGCAGCGCCGAGCGATGAAACAATCGCGTACAAACGCAAACAGAGTCGAGACTTGCTCAGCCGCTGCCGCGTTACGAGTATACGACGCAAGGTCGCGCGCAACGTGTTAGTCTACTCACTGCGCTGGTTCCCTTGACAGGAATGCGCGCTTGTCGATGTGACAGACTAGAGCAGGGCACGCTACTTGGTTCGCGTGTGATTAAGATTTAATCACTTCCACACAACAATCACTTGACCTGGGGAGCGATTCTCTAAAATGCATAGTTGTTCAATAGTGTCTGATTATTATAATTATTAAATTCTTTATTGTACCTGTAAAGATTGTACAATTGGCGGGCTTAATACTAAATAATATTTTATTCTAGCCAACCAACAGGTGACGTGGAGAAGGCGGGGGTAGTCTCAAACAGTGAGGTGATATTTTATTGTCAAATATCTTTTTTAGCAATTAAACTATTTATTAATATGTCCAATAATTATAAACAATAATATTTATTAGCCCGGTAATGGTCGTTTCATTCACTCTATCGGTAGTCTAGTAACCAATCGCATTGCAATGGTATAACCCGTGCTACTTAACCGAGAGATGCATATTTAATTTGCGCAGGTTATACCCCTGGAATGACATTGTACTTCTATTGTTTTTTACCAAATTGAGCCAAATCAATTGTCGTGCTTATATCATTCTATTGAAAAACTATGTAAGTATTAGACTCTAGGGCCTCAAACTAGGATACCCTGTAGTATGGTGACCAGGCGAGTACGTCACAAACATGACAATACACCCGGACTAAGCCACTTGCACAAAAATACGATATGAATAAGAAAAAACTACGTCTGTAAAAAAACTAATCACTTTATATCTACAAACGAAAACTCTTCTGGTTGTGCATTATTTTTAATACAATTTATGAGTTGCACGTATTCACAACAGTTTTATTAAAATAAAATAATTTTTGTTTCATTAATAAATATTCTAGATTAATTGTTGCTCACTATTGGACGTTAGTAATGAAACTGTGTGTGTATGCTCACCTCACCTCGTATGTACACCTCAATCAGATCAGTCGTCAACATTGCATGAAGATTTTCCTCCAAAACCAGTCTAGACTATTTCTGTATTGCACATTCCTGTGAATGCGCTCCGTGATTCTATTACGCTCCACGTGTCAAGCTCAGCGCTTATAAGATCATTGTTTACGGCGCTGACGTGATCATCACGTCTACTACGCGCCAGCATTACCCAACCTCTCACGCTATCCGTGCCCATTGTTACGCGTTCACAATTCACATTGACCGCGAGGCGCGCGTAATAACGCTACAGACTTGCATTGTTGCTAAGCGGTAAAAACATGCAGCTAAACCTCTAGATGTGCTGATAACTCTTTAGGTACGTTCAATGTCAAGCAAGAATTGTTACGACTCTACGAATGTAACTGTTTGTATCTATTTACATATTTGGTCATCTACAGTGCGCTAAAATTGCTTGATATATCTGTATAGCTTCACTGCAGTAGACGCTAAAGATAGCCTAGTGCAAGGTCATTGTGAGGATAGTTGCAATGCAGTTGGCGATAAAATTATTACGAACTATTAGCTTAGGCAGAGAGAGGACACTATCTGGTACACAAAATGATTCCAAATCTGATACCGGTGAGCCTGGACGATGCTGCAGCGAGTAGCGTCCAACTCGTAAATATAGTGATGATGTAATTTGAAGATATGTTTTAATGTAATTGTATCTATTGTCTAGGTGAAGATCCTGGTGCCGAACTCGACGGCCGGCATGATCATCGGCAAGGGTGGCAACTACATCAAGCAGATTAAGGAGCAGAGCGGCAGCTACGTCCAGATCAGCCAGAAGGCCAAGGAGCTGTCGCTGCAGGAACGATGCATCACCGTTGTGGGTGAGTCCCTTCTCCTGAACCAGTGTATCTACAGAACTACAGCAAACTGATTTTGGGAGTCACGCTGTATTATTACTGTTGTGGGGGAGTCTACTCTCCTGAACTGGGACAACAGCACACAGATATTTGCAGGAACGCTACATCACCGTTGTGGGTGAGTCCCTTCTCCTGAACCAGTGTATCTACAGAACTACAGCAAACTGATTTTGGGACTCACGCTGTATTATTACTGTTGTGGGGGAGTCTACTCTCCTGAACTGGGACAACAGCACACAGATATTTGCAGGAACGCTACATCACCGTTGTGGGTGAGTTTATACTCCTGAACCAGTGTTTCTACAGAACAACGGCAAACTGGCATTTGGAGGAACGCTGTATTAACTGTTGTGGGGGAGTCTACTATCCTGAACTAGTGTCTGAACTAGGACAAGAGCACACAGATATTTGCAGGAACGCTGCATCACTGTTGTGGGTGAGTCTCTACTCCTGAACCAGTGTTTCTACTGGACAACACAACAGATGCTTGTAAGAATATTGCATTACTGTTGTGGGTGAATGTTAGTTGTATGCTTCTCTCCTGAACTCTTGTTACTATTGAAAAACATTAAAGTGATCAGAGACGGGCCAATGGTGAGTGTAACTACTGTTAATATTGTTAAAACTTGTAGTAAAGCTGAACTAGTGTAGCTCTCGTATTACAACCAAAAAACGATCTAGACTCAAATTATAAGGTTCCTGCAGATTGGTCGGACCTCATCTATGTTCTGCGGTACAAGCTGTAATTGATTCGAAATACCTAATGTAAATAGAGTAAATTGTTTACAAAATCGTTCGCTTGTAAAGTCGGCTTTGAACGCCACTTTTGTTTGGGGTTTTTTGTCCAATACTCACTGGTGCATTCTTCCGTAAGCGTCTAAAACGGACGCAGTGCATCGCAACGCTAACATCCGCTTGTCAAACTGTTCCAAACTGTGTTTCGATGCGGCTCTTCTTGCAAATCACGGGTGTTACATTGACTTTTATTGTCAAAGTGATTGTTGTAAATATAATTTGTTGAAGCACACCTAATAATTTTAATTAAAAAAGTAGATATAAATAAGATATCGTAATAATAAACGTGATAGTAATCATAATGATAACTTTATTAATAACGTTTCTTAGTAGTTCTTAATGACTGGCATGTTCAAACAATGTTATATATTAAACCGGTGTAATCGGGAATTTAAATAATTACATTTTACCTAATAAATAATCAGGATTAGACCCAAAACTTTTACTACACATTATTTCTATGAATCCGGATTAATGAATTATTTTAATTTAAGTTTACTCAGGCCTCGGCGATACATTTATAAAAACAGGAATACTCTAAGTCTCTCAGAGACATATTAATTAATCCATGGTTACGTCTTATTCCCTCTGCCATAGACTATTTATAGTGTTTCTGAGGAGTCTTTTAAGAAGTCGTCATTGTCTAAATTGAATCATACAATATTTACGTATTTTACGTATAAGTATTTTAAGCCCGCCAATTTTACAATCTATACTGGTACAATGAAGAATTCATAAACATCATCATTCAGCCATTTCACCCCCACTGCAGGACGGACAGTAATAAAGCATTGAATAATAATAAATCAGAACTAAAACCTACTCGTAAACATACTTTATTATAGCAGAGAGGCAATGGACTATCCAATTCCCAATAGACACCCTTAACCCGCCCCCCCTACCTTCCAGGCGACAAGGAGAACAACAAGAAGGCGTGCGTGATGATCCTCCAGAAGGTGGTGGACGACCCGCAGTCGGGCTCGTGCCCCAACGTGTCGTACGCGGACGTGGCGGGCCCCGTCGCCAACTACAACCCCACCGGCTCGCCCTACGCCGTGCCTACGAGCGAGGTAGCCGAGGTGAACCCGACAAGTATTCTACACCCTCACACGCGCTCGCTTCACCGGCCTTTGGGGACGGCAACTTCTGACCGTGACTCTTTTACTGCCATAGAGGTGGCTGTGTGGGGCTCTAAGCGGCTCTGATGCTGCTGCTAAAGCTCTAGAAGAGGACTGGGTGTAACTAAATTCCTATATTCATGCAAAAACGCGGATCACATAATCATTTGAAAGAGCGCTACTTTGTAATGAACGTCAAACTACAAATAGTTACACTTGGTTGTAAATAAATATTGGTTGTTTAAAAAAATCGTTCATAGAATATACATTCTCTTTGTTGAAAGTTAATGTAGAATGTTATCCGCTGTCTTTGGGTCGAGTTGTAGAGGAGAAAAGTAAGAGGATGAATTGCATATCCCTAACCAACGCTGAAATGGCTGCGTAGCGCGCTATGCGGCCGTTATGCAGCAACTAAAACTCTAAGATTATGCCTACGGGGTCTAATAAAATCCGAAAGAGAAAGGGGATACAAATAATCGTTATCAACCCTTGTATGTCCCCTCTGCTGGGGCACGGGTCTCTTCTTGCATCGCAGGAAGGATACAAATAATAAGGCAAAATTAAAATCGCAATAACATCTAACTTCAAAAAAATATAGTATGGAACCCGTGATAATTTTTTCGTGATTTTATATGATTGACATTTTAAAATGGGAAATTTTGTTACACCCTGTAGAAAAGGCTGTATGTACAGCGCACTACATAGCCAACTTTAGCAGAATATTACTTTGAGCGAACTCAGAGTCGATAAATCGAATTTGTCTCACTGACTTGAAAATTGAGTTCATAATGCACAATCGGACAATATCCTTGCGCATGTGACACGTATTATTACCCGTACGTAATACGTGATCGTCCAATATTGGATGTCCATTCTCATGACGGCGATAATACGTGTAAATACCACCAAAGAACTTGCCATTGCATTTGGTTTCAGTTGCCTTCCCCAATGGTAAAGAATAATCGAGATATCAGCCTTTGTTTCCTAACAAATAAGTTCAGTGGCTGCTTTAGCCACGTTTTGAGCTCGATGGCTTGGTGAAGCAAGCCATAGCTGTATTGTAACGTGGTTGTGGATACTTACATTAGTTCAGGAACGCTGTAGCCTGCTTCTAGCTTGTAGCATGAATCTGTAGATAACAGTCTCTGTGTAACAAAAGTCCTAACTGACTAACCAACTAACATTCGACTACTGTCGAGCAAACATAAGATAAGAATATTCTTTATTGTACACACCAGAAAATAATTACAGACAACAGTTACAAAAGAGGTCATAAATAAATAATAACTAATAAACATACATAAATCTTTTGGAAGACAAGCCACATTCTTCCATCTTCAACCATTCCAATCCAGTCAGCTGACGCCGCTTTTAGACTCTATATTCTCGACGCAGTCCTCTAGTGTGCTCTCAAAAGCGCAGAAGGTCTTTAACGATCATTATAGTACACACATCACCCACATAGTGTGAATGAATGTGCCACTGGATGCTTTGTATAGATGCAAAGGAGAGTTTTTTTTTATAGTCCATGTCACGTGACCGCACTATTCAAATCAAGGTCCTGAGTCGAACGTGTAGCGTTTGCTCCACTGTCAGTTTCCTGTGAGTCTGAGTAGTACCTACGTTGGCTAAGAATGCTAGTGCTCGCAGCCTAGTAACGTGTGACTTTGTCACTAGTCTTCCGGCAAAATTAATGACATCGCGAATAATCTATGTAAATAAAATTCAAAGTCCTGACTGACTGACTCACTCACTCATCTCACTCAAAGCCCAGCCAAAGCCGTTGGACCTAGGAAGCTGAAATTTTGCACAGAGGGTCTATATATAATGTAGGCAAGAAATAAGACCGGATTTTTTAAAATTGGGGCGAAAAGGATTGCCAAAATTTGTATGGGAGGTATAAAGAATGTTGTTTAATTTTCTTGAAACTTAAAATTAATAAATAAATAAATAAATAAATAAATTTTTGTTTATAAATACTCTTCAACACAATTGATTGAACACGTGTTTCGCCGTTTTTCTAAATTTAACCCTTAAGGGAGTGAACGGGGCTGCAAAAAAGTCCACGCGGACAAAGTCGCGGGCAAAATCGACTATTCGTGACTAGTGACTATAATGACTGGGTAGGCAGTCACTAAAGTGTTCCATTAACGAGACAAAACAATTTCGTCCTCTCTTTTACTATTCATACATAAACTCATGCCTGTACCCCGGGGTAAGCAGAGACCAGGATTTACTTCTTGCCACGATTAAGACAAACCTCTTTATTATTATAATAATACTTTATTGCCACTGAAAAACACAAAACAGAAATAAAATCTCTTTCTGGATCTATCTCAAACCATTGCAGCCGGTTAGTCGCGTTAAAACGCATGACGAACTGACGAACGAATCTTCGTTCGCCATCGCCAGTCGCGCATCTGCGCGTTGTCATGTTACCAGCACTGGACGGGTCCGATTGCCTTTCTAATTAAAGTCTTGGCAAGCCCTGGCGAACAGTCAGTGTCAAATATCAATCTAATATTTTATGCCGCTACGGACGTTGGAGGACTGCTACAACCCGTGTGTGATTCTGTGAGTGTCGGACGTGTGGCTATGAGTTCTGGATTGCTCGATGTGTATTCTATCGGTCTACTCGCGGCGCTGGTTTGTTTTAGATTAGATGCCACTCAGAAAATATGATTTGCTTTTTCACCACTTCACAATGCCAACCTAGTCACTCAGAATGTCAAAAGTTGTCTTTCGGCTGCCCAAGTATATATTGTAGAACTTACAGATGTGCCAACATATTGTCAAGACTTGTTGAGAATCAATTGACATTTGGGAGGGGCTATAGGACTCTTTTAGCTCAGGCAGGAGGTATGTTCTACATTTAAATCTGCCGGTGTCAGGCCACTGTTGGATATAGGCCTCTCCCCGTAGGCTCAGTGGTGTGTCTTGGGAAAATCTGTCTACTGAAAAGGTTATGTCGCTTTTTCCACGACACAAGATATCTCACCCTGTTCTGGGTACAGCGCTATAGAATTCAAACATTACATAAAAAATAAGTAATATACGCTTCGAATTGATAACCTCCTCCTTTTTTGAAGTCGGTTAAATAAGAGATTTAAAATAGTTTTTTTTTTCGCATTAACAGGCACAGTTTTATTTCCACGGGGCATGAAAGAACAATTAACCGATTACCTAAAAACACGAAGGTACATTGAATACACCTAAATGGAAAATTAATAAATACATCTTTAAAACGTGCACATACTCATCCGACTTAAATTATAATTACCGCGTCGAAGTAATAAGACCACTTAAACGAAATTTTATAAAGCTGCCTTTTCCGGTCCGTTGATCGCGTATTCTTGCCGGGAGTGTGAGACACTAGCTAGCTCCGATTTCGTTATTCTGTGCTTAAAAAACAGGTCACCAGTCACCACGAGGCCCAATTACGTACAGTCAATGTTAGCTGGAGATGATGACGCTTTTTGTTCGTCTGTCCGATACTCCCTATTATAGAACGATAAAAACTATCGCGAAATATCGATTCATTTCGCCCACTGTATTCTGCTTGCACAGTTTTTCTTTCCACCCTTCGATATAACAAAAGAATAATCCTTAGTTTAAAAAAAAAACTAAAAAAAATAACAAGTCTGATCTCGCTAGCAACTTTTTGCACAAATGTTTAAGGCACATCTGCGTACCCAGGTACCGCTTCATAAACCTACAATTCACAGTTTATTATCAACTAGCTGATCTGTCAAATGTAATCATCATCATTAACCCATTATGTCCCCACCGAGGGGCATGGGTCTCATCCCTTTGGAAGGTATAGGCCATACTCCACCACGGGGGCCAAGTCCGGGTTGGTGGAGGATTGTAAGACAGTGGCGGGCCTTACTGTCAGAAGTTATCAAGCCGCCTATGAGGCCTCTGACATGGCTTAACGACTGCCATTACATGACAGCCGGCACCAACGGCTTAACGTGCCTTGCGAAGCACGGACGTAATCCAAATGTAATCCCATGTCTCAATTGAGGTCTTTGTCAATCTGTACGCTAAGTTTCATGTAAATCCGTTCAGGCGTTATAGCGTGATTGAGTGACGAACATCCAAACATCTTCACAATTTTCCACATTTTTTTTTGTAGCGTATATATATGTCCCGCTGAAGGTCACAGGCCTTCTCTTAGAATATTTTTTACATTTATAACATTCGTAGGATTACTACTTGTTAATCGGCAAATACTGAACTTGAGGCCTTTTTACCGCTGCTTAGACATAACCACAACAATGCAAAAGCATACCTAAAGCATGTTTATGATAGCAACTAATATTTTCATAAGTTTTTCTTTCTTTTTTCTTTCTTTCTAATCTGCGAGATAATCGGCTATATGGAGGTGTCAAGGCAAACCTTGAATAATAGTTTGTATGAAATAGGCCACACAATTCGCAGACGTACGTTGTAACTTTAAAAAAAAAACAATATCGTAGGTAGATGTCCGCACTGGGAATCGAACCTGGGTCTCTCGCTGGGTCTTTGCCTAGCAATAAAACACGCTGACGTGAAGGAAAACATCCTGAGGAATTGTCGCAGTTAGGTTGGCTCCACACCTATTGACTTGTCATGCCTGTGGGCCAGGCCGACTAAGCTGTCAGGATGGTATAGGTGCTGGGCAAGCTTACTCCATCTAAAATAATATGCTGAAGCGTCCACTCGACCCAGGCAGTGGTCGAGTGGACTCCTCACCTATTAAGTGTGAGAGAATAAATAATAAATAAATATTCTTGGACATATTACACAGATCTCGTTAGCCCTATACTAAGTAGAACTAAATGACTTGTGTTACAGGTGCTAACTTGACGATAGATTTAATACAATAAATACATAGATAACATTCAAGACCCGAGAAAAACTAGAAAAGTTCTTTTACTAGTTGGACCCGACCGGGGATCGAACCCGAGACCTTCGGTCTTACAGTCAGCGTGCCAAACCGCTGCGCTACCGAGGTCGTCAGAAGATACCACTGATGCTGTAGAAATCGTCTCATTGCGTACATGCAAAGGACAAACTTTTTATGCAGTGTGGGACGCCGACTCTACCTACATACAGAAATTGGGTCGATTTATTCAGTCACTAACGAACGGTTTGTTCTCGTCCGGCGACGCTGTTAATTAGCTTTTCCATTTGTAACTGAATCCAGTTCCACTTTTAACTTGCAATTTTTCGCAGTTTTTTTTACCGTGCCAGGGACGGCTGTCTGAGCTCCTATTCGCTAGCGATATTGGCAACCGTGGTAGAGCGCTAATGAAACGTGTAACCGCTAAAGTAGGTCTTCGAGTCGGCGGTGAAATTAATCCGATTTCTCGTACACTAACAATCTTTTTTCTTACGTTTATTCAGTAAAAAAATTTATAAATTAAACAAAAATTTAATTTAATTTACTGTTGGCATACAAATAAAAATCATATAAATAAACCACCTGTCACAGAGCCGTATTAAGAGGTGTGGATGCCTTACGGCAACAAAGTAGTGGAGGCCCACAATAACTTATTCAACACATTAGCATCGGCATTACGCAGAAAATGTCATCAATGACTTTCTATGTGATGGCCCCACTGGTGTCGAGGCCCCGGGGCTGCAGCTCTGGTTGCCCTCCCCTAAATCCGGCCCTGACCGTTCAGCCTCCTTCCGGCGAGCATGTTCAAGTGAACGCGGGACTTGGCGGACGTGTCAAGTGTGTTATGTCCACATGTGGCCATTGTGTTGTCGGGATCGCAGGCTTAGGGACTTCTTTGCCGGTTTAATATGCTAAAGGCTAGAGAATATACATACCAAAGTTTTTCCAACTGGCGGCCGCCGTACAATGGTAGTCAAGAGAATATGAGGCCGGAAATAATTCCAGGTTTTTAACGTTGTGGACTGAAAGAGGATGTAGTGACTAGAATTGAGAACGGAATGTTGCGTTGGTTTGGACATGTGGAGAGGATGAAGGAAGAAAGATTGACGAAACAAATATATATTGCGAATGTGAGTGGAAGGGCTGGTAAGGGACGTCCCAGACGGACTTACATCGACCAAATAGGGGATGTTTTAGCAAAGGGAAAGATAAAAAGTACCCGGAACCGGCGTGCGTGCATGCAACGACTTATGAACGTTGATGAAGCGAAGGTGATCTGTCAGGATCGTGGCAAGTGGCAGTCCCTGATCTCTGCCTACCCCTCTGGGATACAGGCGTGAGGTTATGTATGTATGTTTTAATGTCTTATCATATAGCCTAGTTATCATAGGACAGGGTACCTCGTTTGTAACTAGCACAAGTGGTTGTGTGTGAAAGTTATTTATTTGTGTAATTATTTTGTTATGATTCATAAAATGTTATCAATCTATTTATGTAAGAGATAGTATTGACACGAGACATATGAATAAGCTGATGATTCCAAGACACATACTATCTAAAGTATCTATAACATATGTAGTATATGGAATCAAGTTTATAACTGACGAACTAAAAGTTTTGAACCACAGTGAATTTTGTAAATGAAAAAACCTTATCAAGAAACGCTATTATACTGTAGATGAAGCACTCAACCGTAACGATATAATTGTCCCTGTAGTTTAATTAAATAATAATGGTAAATGTAATTTATTTATATGGTTGATTTAATTTGTGCTGTGGCTTTTCTAATCAATTTACAATCGTCCTAATTCAATTCTGTTATTTGTAATTTTTTTGTTAATGTATTACTATAATGTGCATGAGTGAGTACCTCGAAATTGCATGTTTGTAATTTACTATTTCACTAAAAAAGTAGATAAAATCTACCAGAAACTGATGAGCGTGCATACGACTAAAGAACGTTGATGAAGCGAAGGTGATTTATCAGGATCGTGGCAAGTGGCAAGTCCCTGGCCTCTGCCTAACATAACATAAGCTCACGCCTGTGTCCCAGCCTGTCCCAAAGAGGCCTCTGGGATACAGGCTGGGTTTATGTTATGTTACAAATTACTATTACAAAAAATATATAACTATGTATGGATGTAAAACATTTGCCAAGGTTCCCACTGGCCACGATCATGAAAAACCTTATTTGTTTCATCAAAATTTAATTGTCGCTGCTCGCACGCTTGTCGTTTACGTCACTTCATCCTCGAGGGTCCCGGTCTGTGGCGAGCGCATGTGAACTCTGCGCGCGCAAACTCAAACCCTACAAACTCCAACATTCCTGCATCGCGCAATAAGTGTTTCACATGACATACCATAAATATAACGTCCGACTAACAACAGTCGGACCGGCCGGCCGTCCCCAGGCATACGATCTGCTGAACAGAAAATTTCCCTTGGCCGTTCATCCCCATAGGTCCTTCTGTCCACATTCTCGCAATGTATTTATTGTGACACTCTTTCTTTATCCATTGTATGTTAACCAGCTGAATCCTGACCTTGAAAATAACAACAGAAAACCATTGTATTTTGCACACCAATAATACTTTAACCTCTTAAGTCCAGCTAGGGGAGGACAACGTCACGATAAAAGATTTATTCCACTATCGGTTATCGCCATCTTGTTTTACCCGATAGTGGGATAAAAGTTTTATCTTGACCTTGTGATCTGGCCTTGAAAATAATAGTGGAAAACCATTGGTGTTTTTCGGGCTCAGGACTGAGAACGTTAAAGTTACAATTGGTTTGGAAAGTACATTAAAGTATTACCGTCGCTGCTCTGTATACTATGTGTATGTAAATTCTAGATACATATAGTGGCAGCTGCTAGAGCCCCGTCTCCTCTCGTTCCAGGGCCACGGGCTGGGGGGCTCGGTGGGCTCGGTGCTGGTGAACGGCGCGGCGGCGGCGGCCGGGCTCGGCGCAGTCTCGCTGCAGCTGTCGCTGGGCCCGCCCGGCACCTCCTCGCAGACCCCGCTCACCCAGCACACGCTGGACCACATCAAGGTCAGTGGACGGTGATCGACAAGGGCAGCTCTCCCTGAGCCCACCAGGCTCGACCTCGGAGACCTTGCTCACTAATTACACGCTGGATCACATCAAGGTTAGTGGACAATGGCAGCTCTCCCCAGGACCGCCAGGCTCTTTCACGGAGACCCGGCTAACCCAGCACACGCTGGACCACATAAAGGTCAGTGGACGATGATCGTCGGTGGCAGCTGTCCTCCATTGTCCACTGTCCTCCATTGTCCGCCATTGTCAATCACCGTCCACTGACCTGGAGGTCAGTGGACGGTGATTGACAATGGCAGCTCTCCCTAGGACCGCGAAGCTCTCTCTCGCAGACCTTGCTCGCTAAGTACACGCTGGATCACATCAAGGTTAGTGGACGGTGATAGACAAGGGCAGCTCTCCCTGAGCCCACCGGGCTCGACCTCGGAGACCTTGCTCGCTAAGTACACGCTGGGTCACATCAAGGTCAGTGGTCGATGATCGACGGTGGCAGCTGTCCTCGGAGACACTTTTTCGATAAGAGGTTTTAGATAGATTAGATTGTAACATTTGCATGTATGTAAAACTCTCATTTGTAGTGTGAATAATTGAGAGTAGCACTAGCACCACTCGGGCTTACAATACCGTCGTCCCGTGACACAGATGGCGCTGCGACAGAGCGGCTACTCGGAAGCGGACGTGACAGAGATTTCTGGAGCACTACCGCTGAGACTCTCCTGCAGCTTACCTTAATCCTCCCGTAGTTACAATACCGTCGTAATGGCTCACAGATGACGCTGCGGCAGAGCGGCTACTCAGACGCGGGCGTGTCTTTAGCAGCACTGCTGCTGAGTCTCTTCGGCAGCTTACTTTAGTTCTCACGTACTTACAATACCGTCGTAATGGCTCACAGATGACGCTGCGGCAGAGCGGCTACTCGGACGCGGGCGTGTCCGAGATCGCGGCGGCGCTGGCGCTGCTGGCCAAGCACGGCGTGCTGGGTCTGGCGCTGCCGCAGCCGCTGCCGGCCGCGCCGCTGTCGGCCGCCTACTTCCCGCTGCCCGCGCAGGAGCCCGGCGTCTTCGGGCCCATCGGGCAGGTCGGACTCGGTAAGTCCCCGCCGCATTCTCGCGCCGAGCAACCGCCGACCGTGAGCTCTTATACAAACGTACGGACCGCCCGAAGTGTGGGTGCTGAGTGGAGTAGCCGTGGAGTTTCAGTGTAATTTGTAAACTACGTGTGGGCTTAGAATGTTGAAAGTTTTCTTATAATTATGCTGCGGGTTCAATCATCTTAATCGCATCACTTTGTGACATTCAAAATATGTTACCATGAATGTCAATATCTGGGGCTTAACAGGGTGTTCACGAGTCGTTTTTAAATGGAATCATACTACGAGAAAGTTAAGAATTACATGGAATTCAAATAAAATTAAAACTAAACCACATCTTTGGTCTGTAATTAAGCGTTCTCTACTCCACGGCTCTACATTTGTATGAGATCTTACTGCTTCAGGAAACTTTGAGGTGAGTCCACACTTACATATTTTGCTGAGCAGACTCAAAAAGCTGTGAATACATGAAAAATCTCGTGAGCGAATGCGCGGCGCGCTTACGCGGTATCGCGGTACGCTGTATCGCATAGCCAACTAATGTCTGAAAGTAATTTTAACAGTAATGGAGCTATCAGATTTTGTAAGGAACTGATTCGATCACAAGACATCTTGAGTCGCTACAAGGGAAAACCCAGGGATTCTCAAATAATATATGGTGACCGAAGATTACGCAAAATTATTAAGTGTGGATCCAGACTTCTCGAAAGTAAACTCTTGAAAAGCTTCAGTAATAAAGTTATTCAAAGTATAATCATTCTGGAACTCGGCTAGTTTGAGCTTGCTGAAACTTTTTATTAAACTCCTAAAAACATAAAACAAATTATTAATCTTCAACTTGATTGCTTTTCCGTCTGTTGATTCTAACCCGAAACTCAAACGAGCCGTGTTTATGTTTCACCAACTCCGTCTTAACCTTTGCTTTACAATCTGACATTAATTTGCATTCAACTATGAGAGCGCGGTAAGCCTCTCACAGTCGGAGGAATACACTTGCGAGCGCAGAGGAACGGAGATTGTGAAACATTTCTTTATTAAGTTTAACTCATTGACAACAAAATGGCCGAAAAAACAATAATTAGATCACTTTCCGATTGATAACCAATGGATGTCAATGTGTTAAACATAATAAATAAATTTGCAGCCGGAAATATCTGGATCTGAGTTGACATAGCGCTACAGATTTTTAGAAAGAAAGAAAGAAAGAAAGAAAGAAAGAAAGAAAGAAAGAAAGAAAGAAAGAAAGAAAGAAAGACATTTATTTAGACATTTTTCTGTCGTATCTGTAACGTTTTTGTATATTTTACGAAAATATCAAGTAAATGACAGCGTTGCTATCATTTGCATACTTTGAACGAGTTATTACAAATTGTTGTCCTAAAGTATCTTCTAAATTTGGACGAAGGGGTCTCCGATCATTAAACCATTCAGCTTAAGTGCGCTTTTCCATATTTTCACGAAAACCATTCTAAACAAAAAAGTTCGTGACGGACTGCGAATTCGAGTTTATGGGATGAGATCCTATAACATAATAATTGTATTAGCACCGCTTCCCAACCCGCTTTCTGGTAACCCATTGGCTCTTTGGTCACTAAAACTTTGTTGATTCGAATATTGGGACTAAATAAATCTTTCTGTTGAGTATACTTCTTAAAAGCATTAATACATATTTACATTTTGTTTATACTCGTCTACACTATAATGTAACTGGCGACCAAAAAAAAGCCATCGAGATTTTTTTCTGTGCGGCGTGATTCTTTTGCTCGCCAGTGTTTAAATAGTGTTAGAATTAGCATGTAGTAATTTTAAACAAAGGTGTTGTATTGCTGACTGATACGTAGCATTCATTGGCTTTGAAAGTTGTTTCTAACTTTCCACATTTTTATTTACTGACCGCTTTAACAAAATTTCTTCAAAATTCTGCAAAGGACACTGCTTTGTCTACAAGAATTTTATTTGTTTTTCGGCAATACATTACATTTCTTTTCTTTATGATTGTGTTATGGACAGTTCTGCCACTTCACAGAAGACCACACTAAAAGTATCAGTTAATGACATTATTATAAAAACTAGGTACATTATTAATTACAGTGTACTGAGTTGTGACGTCATATCCATAACATAATTAAACTTTTAGGAAGAACAACTTTTCTCTCTTCCAACGGCACTTTTAGTAGTTGTTATTTCGTTTTATTTTTTGTATTAATTAAAAAGTTATTCTTCCTCTAAATCTTTTTCTTCCTTCGCCCGCAATACGCAGCGCTGCTCACAAATACCACACTTTTTGTTTTCGACAGTCGATCTGATACAACAGGTTATGCTAGTGCACAGATTAGTTGCAATTGTCGTAGAATAGTTCCGCCGTCTTAGCATATGCATGCATGCTTACTGTAGCTAGATATACCATACCACCTTTTTATTTATCTATGTCTTTAACCACTATTAGATATCTCTGAAATAAATTCTTCCCATAAAACCAATGTAATATCTATATTATTTCACAAATCTCTATATATTTTTCAGAAATTCCTCCACGTAGACTAGTTAGGAAAAACAGAATTTAATTGTTATCTACGTAAGTGTATCTATTCAGTTAGGACTGCGACACTAGCATCACCTGCATCTTATTGACTACAGAGCTATAGGTATACCATATAACAGAGAACTTAAAAGACAAAATTTCACAAAACAACACTCAAGCCCCGAGAATGCGGCTTGAAATATTGGCATCTAACGAGTTCCGGCCTCTGGTATACGCGTCTGATATTTGGAGGCACGTCTGTAAGTCGGGCGAATTGTGTTCCTAATCACACGAGGTGTCAATGAATTGTTTTCTATTTGCCACAGTTAGTTATGACCTACACTATCGCTAAGCCCGCGTTCGAGGGACGAGCCAGGTCAGTAGCTTCTCTGTTAGCGGCACGCCTATAGGTCTGCTTGACACTCGCGAAACGTTCTGTCGGAGCGCCCGCTCGTCCTCGCACCTCACCCGGTGGCTGCGGCGAACCGCCTCGCCGGCGGGGAACTGGCTTCTCACGAGTACTTCTCTACAAAGATTCTGTTCGCTATATAGTCTCAATTTTTGGCCTAGGAATACCATGGGGTCGGCAGCTGGAGTCTAACGCGGTGCCATTGTAGGTCGAGGCTTAGGTGTGCCATTGTAAACTAAATACGTGTTAGATGTTAATGAAGTGGAATTTTGAAAGACTGCATGTGTATGAGGGACTGAGCGTCGGCCGGTAGAACGTCCCTAGTGTCGCGGGAAAGACGCAGTAGGGGAGAGATCTTTGCGACCTCCAGGTCTATTTGGAGAGAGGACCACCTCGCAAAACAGGAAAATATGGCGTCCTTTGGTTCCGTTTCGTCGTCCGAAAATGACTATTCTGTAATTCAAATTCAATTAATTTATAAGTGATTATGGCAAAAACGATATTTTCGTCCTAAAGGCACTTAATTACGGCGCAATTTAGATTACAACAAGGTCGGCAGTAAGGTTTGCCGCCATCTCGCTTAAGGTAGGTACTCAGCTCCCGGCACAACCTACAATAGCCTCTCGTCTGCTCAGTCGCCTTCCCCATTTATCGACGTTCAATTCGAAACGCGTTTCTCACCACCCATCGTTTCGCGCGGCCATTTTGTAACTTAAAACAAAGAACCGATCGAATCTCGTGGAGGCCGGTCCCCCGGCGGCGCGGCCCGCCGCCCTCCACGCTGCTCGCTCTGGCAGGCGGCGCGCGCGGCAGCTCGCTAGAGCGTTTCGCGGAGGTTGCATACGAGGCGCTTCGGCCCGCAGCCGCGGTGGCGCCCATCTCGCTGGGCGTTGGCGGCGGCTTCGCCGGGCCGGCCGCCGCCGCCGCCGCCGCCGCCGCGCTGCTGCCGCTCAGCAAGAGCCCCACCCCGGCCGACGCGGGCGGCAAGGACACCAAGAACGTCGAGATCCCCGAGGTCATCGTCGGCGCGATACTCGGTCAGTCCTAGCTTACGCTCTCGGCGTTGCCCCGGGGTCCGGAGCCTCCCGGCGTCGCGGCGCGACTGCGACCTGGTCACACGGAATCTACAGTAACATCGTCGACCCACTATGTCCGCACCTAGGGGCACGGGTCTCTTCCCTGAGGAAGGTATACGCCATACTCCACCACGGGGGCCAAGTCCGGATTGGTGGATGCAAGTAAAATTAAGTTAAAATCTGTCTCGAAGTTCTCCTGGGGTCCGTCGAGTCTGGAGCATCCTGGCGTCGCTGACGCGACTGTTGCCCGTTTACCCGGTAAGTACCAGTCAAAACCTGTTTCTCTCGGAGTTCGCCCGGGTTCTGTCGAGTGGCCTGATTACCCGGAAAGTACCAGTTATAATCTGTTTTGTTTACTGCAGCGCAAAAGCTGTGACTTAGTGAACGTCGAAAACGGAGTTTTTAGGCGTAAGCCACAAATAAGCTTCACGTTCCACTTAACATAATAAATCCCTAAACGTGACGTAAAGTGTCATCGAGCTTTTTTTGTATGGACCTAAAACAAACTTAAACTCGATGTATCTTTATTCCCCGTTTATTTGCAGTCTTTTTCTTTAACAAGTCAATCATCAGATATACACGACTGGCAGCTATTCCATGTAAAATGGCACGTGCAGACGAACTACAATTTACCAGGACTTCCACAATTAAATATTAGTTGCAGCTGTAAATAGTATACATTCTAAAATAAACGGGTCCTTTAATCTCATCTTGTATTTTTGTATAAATTTCCCAAGACAATCTTCTCTGAAAGCTGTACAAGTTGCTGTAGTACCTAACTGGCTTTCCATGGATCTGAAGCAAGGTTGATCCTGTCTTTAGACTTCACCCAAGCTAACACCCCAAACTCCCTATTCTAGTGACTTGAACAACAACCCTAGAGTAGCACCATAACAGGGCGCAATCTCGATTGCAGGACCGGGCGGGCGCAGCCTGGTGGAGATCCAGCAGATGTCTGGCGCCAACATCCAGATCTCCAAGAAGGGCACATTCGCGCCGGGCACGCGCAACCGCATCGTCACCATCAGCGGCTCCCAGGCCGCCATCGGCAACGCCACCTTCCTCATCGAGCAGAAGATCCAGGAGGAGGAGCTCAAGCGCACCCGCCACAACCAGCTCGGCTCCATCATGCAGTAACTGCGGCCGCCGGCAGCAAAGCACACACAAATACAGTTTGGCCCTCCGCGCGCGCGAAACGGTTGGCCGGACGGATAGTAGCGATCGAACGCAGCCTCACGAGTACTCGCTCGTAACGTCTACACGGATGATCAGCGTTCGGTTACTCATATTCGCCTGGCCCGTCCCTGGCCGTGCTTGGGATCGGCAGGACGACTAGAAGTATTTATAACGTATTTGTTTTAAGTTTTCACCCTCGCGGTGATTGTGCCCCCGATTTGAAAGAAGGCTGTGCCCTCTACTACACGTTTATGTACGAAGTCGTCTCTTGCCCATCCTTTAGCCCGAGCGTGGGCAACATCGAAGATAATTTTACCATTATTTGTGTTTTGGCGTATGGTGAAGTTTTAAAGATTTTGAGCTGTATAATAATGCAGCTAAAAAATCGATAGCGATGTCGCGGCATCTCTAGAATGTGAGCGCCCATATTAGCTTGGTGCCAAATTATTCTGCCCCAAAGTGTTAACTGCCCCTAGTTTGGGCGCCAACTAGTAGCCCCACGTTGGGCGTCAAATAGGCAGACCCAATTTGAGCACCAAATATCGGCACCGAATCTTTGCAGTAATATAAGTACAAGTGTTGCTCGCAAGCTGGGTGGCCCACTCTGTACTCTACCATTGTCCTAGTGTAGTCTCTAGTATTCTAGTCAGAACACTGGCTGCGGCCGGGCCACTCGGCGGCACATAATAAACGGGAACTGGAGCTTTCGCTCATAAGTTTCAATAAATGAGGAGTGGCGCGAGTTACCTGAGTGTAGTTAAGAGAATTTTACGTTGTTTTATTGTTATAGAGGAATTCGATATGGGTCGCGCGCCAGTTTTCAGTGAACCTTAGGTGGGTGGCATTAAGGTCGTCAATGCAACGAAGGTTGGTTTCGGGACTGTGCAATGTGGCGCTGCGCGCGCTCATATCGACTCGATACTATTTACATTATGATGTATAATGGTTTTACGCATGCATGCTATAGTTTACTATATTATTATTATATATTTGTTTTAATAGAGATGACAAGTAATTATTTCGCCTTAGGCGTATTGTTGTTTAAGATTTAATATAACGAAAAAGAAGTACGATTGTGATATCCTATCACGGAAATTCCTGTTCCATTTCACACGACACATGATTTTTATTTTTTTTATTATTATCACCTCAGACATGAATACAATTGCCTTTTATTTCATTGTAAATGTTACCATTGATTAGTTATTTCGATTCGTTGATACAATTTGTATAGTTTTAGATGTATATAATTATGTCGGTGTAATTCGGTTCATATCATCGATGATTGTGAGACGCTAGCGCGACGCCAGGCTTGCGACTGGCGACAACACTCGCCGTGAAGGAGCCTGACAACCAAAAGTGTCCTAACCAAAGTTGTAATATTAATGTTAAACACGACTAACTCCGACAAACGTGAAAGTACAATGCACCGTTCGTCTCAGTTCTAACAAATTAATATGTTAATATGGTGAATCTGGTCAGTAGAATTTTTGTCATTCCTTACTTATTTTTCTCGGTGAAGATCTTTATTTTTTATATGTTTATAATGATGATTTGTTCTTTTTTTATTTTTGTAAAGGAATGTTTCGCTAATGGTCTAAATTGATCTAACGCTATAAGTACAATTCGATGATAACGCATGTCCATAAATATATTGATATATTTTTAACAGAGCAGATTTCTATATATTATTATTGAATGGTGTGACAATATGACATAGATTCTTATTTACAGTTACGATAAATGTTTATTTTCGACGCCATCGTTTAACACGTTAGTTAGTTGGTTTCCGTAGGGGTGATGTTTCAACTGTGATTGTTTTCGACATTGTCAAGGTACTTGGTCAGTTAGCGTAGTGGAGGGCCCCCGCCTCCGTAGCTTAAGTTCGTTTGTTTACCTCAGAAGTGCCATGGCTATATAGCGACCGTTACCAGCTAATCCACGCGGCTCTACACGTGCCCAGTGGGCTACGTGAACGTCACGAGATAACATTACAAGTGACGCAAAGCTCAGCGGAAACGTGTTTAGCAACCCGACAACGTTGAACACGCAGATATGAAATCTCAAACTATATTTTCCGTGAATTCTGCGGTGAGTTCTTAATATGAGTAAGTGGAAAGAAGTACAAACAAAACACAAAGAGAAGTTAATACAATTATTAATCGATTTCGGCTTAAAAGAGAGTTAATGCAAGGTAGCGATTAAGAAATGGAATTGAGATGCTGTCTCGAGACCCCATATTGTAGTTTAAACATAATAACTTTAAATTAATAAATAAAGGATTCGTGAATCCATAACAGTACTTCCGTGAATGTTAATAAAATGATATGATAAATTAAATAGATAGTATGTATAGTATCGTCTTGAAACTGTCCAACGACATTCGATTACTGTTGTTGTAGTGTTGTTGACTTTGTGAGTTATGTAGGTGCCGAGCGGCGTAGCGTTCTTAGCTATATTCAATCTTTATCCTAATAATACATAGTTACATAGTTATCGATGTTCGATAATTCTGATGTTTTCTCTCTCGGTCTTACTGCAACTTGTATATTTGAGGGTAGGTCATGTTATCATCGCGTGTCAATTAAAGCGGGGCTCGCCGCGCCGCCATGTTGGACGACCCTTTGAGCCGGCCGCCAATGTTCTTTGGTCCCGCGAGCCGGCCGCCAATGTTTTTTGGTCCTGCGAGCCGGCCGCCAATGTTTTTTGGTCCTGCGAGCCGGCCGCCAATGTTTTTTGGTCCTGCGAGTCAGCCGCCATGTTAGTTGGTCCTGCGATACAGCCGCGGCGGCCCCAGGGCGTGCGCCATGCCTGGTGATTGTCGATTATACAAGCTCAATTTTATCGATCTAAATATTCGTTAGTGAACGTAAACTAAGTCAATACGTCAATTAAACCTACATCCGTTTTCTGTTTAGACTCTCCTCACGTGTATTTGACCATGTATCTCCGGGGCCGGATGCCTCGTCTGTCCCCTGTTTGTTTGGTTAATTTCTCGCAGGTTCTTGCCCCTCTTGTTGTTTGAACTATGCTTTACTCGCGTGTGTCCTCACATTCCAGCTGCATAGGATCTAGGTGTTTTGTATTTCTCACTTTGGTCTCCCTCGCACATTCACCATTTCTTCATGCGTCTAGCTGAGCAATAATCTTTATACTTACCTACTACTATTATTAACGGTTAAAAGACACGTAAAGCATAGTTCGAAAGTAATAATATAGTTGTCAACGGAATTATAGTTATAGTTAAACTTATTAAAAACATATTATTGGTATGTATTATAGATAATTTTAAAAATACTGCAAAAATGTTAACATGTTGTTATACTGAAGTTGTTACAATATTTGAGAGTATATTAACGTGAATTACAAAACTATTTAGTGTGCGGTGGCATCGAGCCGAGTTTGTAACGTTACCTAACAAGTTGCCGCATGGTTTCTGTTCTGAAGAGTTTACTTCTCGCCCAGCGGCGGCGTCACTGCACCAATCAAATGATGGTAATACTTCTTCAGTCTCGCTCGTCTGATAACAGTACCACAGGCTGATAAGTCTAATTGAAATCGGATGCAGATGCAGTGGTCGTCTCACCGTATAGAAGGTTGCTGCGCCGTTGGGCGATATGACTCGGCGTGCACCGCCAGTGTCGGCGGCGCCCCGCACTCACTAAAACAAGTGGCCTCACTGGCACTCGTTTCTCTGTTGCCTGTAGTCACCAGATGTATGGAGAAGAAGATCGTAAATGGCTATGCTAGTGCAAAAAAAAAACTAAACGACGATTCTATCATCGAATTGGCGTCCGTTCTTCCCCTTCGTTAGAGAACATTGAAACGACGAAGTGGGGCCCGAGGAGGATTAACTGTTTCTGTGATAATGACAAATATTCATCATCGCACGTACCGGCCTGTCCCGCTCACCCCCCGCATCCCGCCCCCGCACGCTTTGCGCGCTCTTTATCGTATACATACAACGCATGAACTAGTAAAAGCCGGCTCAATCTGCGATTTTGTTGGCGATGCCTGCTAGGTGTGATGCCAACTAGGCCACTAGATAGCTGTTGCTATGACTCAGGTATTGAGTCTCCAAAATGGTCACTTCAACCATAAAGTACCACCTTAGTACCGCAGCTGACCATATTTTGCAGTTCATGTGTTATAGTGATGTCGATCACATCGAGTGATGAATGGGGTTGTGTCGCACAATTTTTTGTGCGAGATACGTCATGTGATCGCGCCCACACCGCCCAGCGCCCATAGCTCCCCATGCACCGGTAGTCTAGCCTCATCCGCGCGACTACCGCCATTCTACTAACGCGTCCGCACTTCTAAAGATACATCAATAATTACTATACATATTTTAGCGTTGTTACGGTTAAGGATTTCAATGTTGATAGGTTAAGGTAGCTAGTAATTAATCATTCTTCATTCTACACGATAACTGTGAGGTTAGAGGCCGAGCTCTCGGTCGCACTTTAATTTAATAGCTAAATGTTGTTGACTTTATTGATAGAGTGGTTTATTGTAATTACTATAGGTTAGACGGCATAGACGCGAGGGAGGCAGTCGGGTGCGCTAGCTAGTAAGATGGATACAGTGTTAGGACCATGGCTGTGCTCAACATGTCGACGTCGCGGCGCGGGCGCACACGGCCGCGCCAATCTGTACATACTTGCATTGCACATTGTTTCATTACGTTCTTCTCCTTGCTCATTGTCATCAATTGATTAAAGACTGAGGAATCAACTTGCGCATATTGACATCGTCACGAACGCGTCCCAAACGGTAGGGAAATTGTATAATAATAAATGAAATTGTTAATTTTAATTGTCATTAAATATTGTTCGCTCGGTTTCCATGTTGGCCGTCGAGGGCCAGGGCCGTGTGCGCGCCGCGCACCGCGGGAGCTCAGAGCGTGTAGGTCTCGGAGAAGCAACTGCCCGGAGCGTGCGGTCGCGCTCCGTCGTTGTCTCATCAACCTATACACATGTTGAGATTGATATGTTATAGTAATTCTATTGAATTATATCTTGTTGCGTATTATAAGTATGTATTGTATAGACAGGCGGCGGGTGCGTCCCGCCTAGTTCGACACGTGTCTACAGGGCGGCGCGCTGTCCGCCGTGCGGAGGCTTCACATTGGTCATCTCAAAGATGTGTGTTGATCGTACAGCGGATATGACGGCATGCCACCCTGTACGGACATGTTTGTACCATTTGTTGCTGTATAGTTCAGTGATGGTTATTTTCATTTCTTAGTATTTTGTTAACTTGGTTTATGATAAACGGGTCTGCAATGTTATGTACGAGAAATAATTATTAAGTTTTAATGAAGTTTGAATTTAAAAATTGGATTTAGTCAATGTTTATTGTTTAGTCATAATGATCAGATTGATTTATCAAATAATACGAAAGTTTATTTGCAATGTTGTAAAAGATAAGAGGTAAAATGAACGGTTACAATGTCTTAGTGTGTTTTAAGCTCTGAAAACCAATTAATGGGTACCTTGAACATTGTCTATCTATAATTATATTAACATTAAATAAATGCAAAATTACATATGTTATTATTTCCTTCACACGTTTCCTAAATACACAAACCTACTCGTATACACCTCGGGAAACGAAGAGACTGCACAAACTGCTAATTTGTACAGGGTGTAAACAAAATCCCATAAACCTACATCTGATAATCAGGGGCGGATCTTGAATTTGTGGGGCCCTGGGCTGAAACTCTTAGGGGTCATCTAAGTACTCAACTAATAGCCATGTCAAAAAACTGTTTCTATAATGATATATTATTATTATATATTCTTTATTGCACAAAAAAACATAAATATTAAATCTACTCGAGTATTAGTAATACAAAAGGCGACCTTATTGTTGTCGTAGCAATCTCTTCCAGGCAACTTTTGGGTGTGAGAGAAATCGAAATGGTGATAGAATATAAAAAAAACGAAATCAGCATGAAAACATCCTCCCTTAAATCAATTCGTAAAAGTATGTAATTTTTCATCGATGTTTTGTTATGACGTTATCACGTAAAAATATCGTCCGTAAACCGACTTTAAAGACAACCATTTTTAAAAAAAAATTTCATCAATTCAAATTATGGCCTACTGTTTTTAGCGGGATCTGGGGGGCCCTTGTAACCTCGGGGCCCTGGGCTGCAGCCCAAGCAGCCCTTAGGTAGATCCGGCCCTGCTGATAATGGGTTCGCTAATACTAACAATTACTTCAGAATAATTTCACAAGGATATTAATTTCGAAACCGTAAAAAACCCTTTTTTAAATAGGACCATCAGCATGTGTTGAACTCCGAGCTTGTTTGGTTTGGTGATAAAGGTGGCGATATATCGAAATCGGTCAACGATAACCACAGCAAGCATAAAAAATGGGGTTCTTCCACGTAGTCCACGTATTTCACTTCCACGTATTTTGTCAATCTGATTTGACCACGTGGAAAATTCGTTCCTCGTGGTCAAATTAAATGATCCTTCCTGTATAAGATTCTACATGCCAAAAAGTACAGTCAAACCACAGTCAAACTATTTTGTCGAACTAATTTGACCACGTGGAATTATGTTTCCGCATAGTCAAACTAATAAAATGCCCTTATTCCGTGCCGACCAACTAAACTGATCAACTAGTAGTTCTCATCGGAGCTCAGTACGTGGTTTTATTCCTGTCGGACTAACTACTCAAATATTACTCAATATAGCTTATATAAGAGTTCCCAACGGAACAACTAAGTATAAAGTCTTATTCTTTATATGGGGTAATGCCCATAATCCCCACGCTGGGCATGCGGGGTTCTTCCACGCAGTCAAACTATTTTGTCAAACTGATTTGACCACGTGGAAAATTCGTTCCTCGTGGTCAAGTTAAAGTATAATGATCCTTCCTGTATAAGATTCTAAATGCCAAACTGTACTTTTTCCCAAACCATAATAGTCAAACTGATTTGACCACGTGGAATTATCTTTCCGCATAGTCAAATTAATAAAATGCGTTTATTCCGTACCGACCAACTAAACGAATCAACTAGTTGTTCCGATCGGAACTCAATAGGTGGTTTTATTCCTGTCGGACTTCTCAAATCAACCATATTAAGCTTATATAAGAGTTCCCAACGGAAACACTATGAAGTTTTATTCGTCACGGAACAACTCGTTAAAAAAACAACAAAATAATAAACTTCATGCTTACATATCTATTTAAATAAAAAAATTATCAACTTAACTAAACTTAAATCTTTGTGGCGAACTAAATAGATAGCTTTATTAATTGAAAAAAGTCACATACAATCAAATTACTTAAACTAAGGTTATGAAATAATAATTATAACAATAAAAAAAATCACAAATGTAAACATATTAAAATAAGATTCATTCACAAAAAGTTTCGTTTTTTTGTTTTTTGTTTGTTTTGTTTTTTTCGAAATTTCGTTTCGAAAATTAAAACAAAACATTCAAAGAAAAACAAAAAACACTAAGATATAAAGATAATAAACCTCCCCGGGACACATCTAACCGAAAAGTACCCACTACCCTGCCGGCTTTACCTCGCTGCAATTCTTCGCATAATATATGCCCCAGAGCGGCAGTCATAGCCACGGTCCCACAAACTAAATTCAGTACATAGGTATTGGCGGCCATTCACTACAAGTAAAAAAAATCAAACGTGTACTTACTGGGTTGTTTTCTCGTGGTCCTATTATTTTGTCCCGTTAACGGGTCCACGAGGCATGGTTATCCCTCGAGGTCCCGTTAGTAAAAATTATGCCTCCTGTGTAAGAATTTTCACTGGCCTGCCGCATTTCTCTCCTCATCCCGATACTCACTTAATTTGACCACGAGGAACGAATTTTCCACGTGGTCAAATCAGTTTGACAAAATAGTTTAACCCAAAAAATGTACCTACTTACAAGGGGTGGATTGAAAATACTGATAGAAATGTATAAAAAATATATTTGGGAATACGATATTTTCCCGCAGTAAAACGTAGCGTGTGTTCATCCAGGGTGTCAGCTAACACTATACCAAATTTTGTTAAAATCGCTCCAGCCGTTTAGACGTGAAGAAGTAACAAACACACTTACAAACTCTCGCCTTTATAATGATAGTGTGATGTAATTTCTCTCTATTTCAATACATAGGTACACTTCATACATTTATTAAGAAGAGCTTTGAATCCTGTCAAAAAATATTCGCCGTCTTTGCCTTCGAAATGTTCGTCGCCTTCACTTCCTCATCACTGGAAATTCGTCCAAGAGATCCTTTTTCAAATTGGAAAAGAGGAAATAGTCGCCAGGGGCCAGGGGGGTGAGTCTAATGCATAGTTTAGTTGTTCAATAGTCATATTAGTCCGGTAATGCTCGTTTCATTCATCTAGTAACCAATGTATTCATTGTAAATGTATCTTATCTAGAGCTCGTCCGTAACGGGAGAAGAAACATTTAACTTACAGATGCACCTATGTAAGTACCCAATTTGGGGTGTTTTCTCGTGGTCCTATTATTTTGTCCCGTTAACGGGTCCACGAGGGATAACTATCCCTTGTGAGAAAATAATAAAATGCTTAGAAGCTCACTAGTAGGTACCTATTTATAAAGTAAGGTCGAGGAGAACCGAAGAAATCCTAGAAACCAAGCAGTGTAACCAAATGACAGAAGTGGGGGCAAGTATTCACAAGAGATTATTTTGTGGCTGGCTCCGCGTGGACATAATTCGTGGGTGCGATTCCCACTGTGGGGCCGCCGTATTTATTACTAACTGACCGTTTGAGTAAGCGTGTTCTTGAGTGGAGACTGCGACTCGGCAAGGCGACTCGGTAGGACGCCCTCAGACCAGGTGGGATGACGATCTGCGATAAACTGCCGGCAGATGCTGGATGCGACAAGCTGAAGACAGGGCGCTATGGCGCTCATTAGTGGAGGGCTATGCCCAGCAGTGGACTACATAATATAGCCTGAAGAAGAAGAACTGACCGGGAAAACGATTTGCCATATTAGCCATACAAGTAATTCCTACAACCTATTCTCAGACCTACGAAATATAGATATGTACGTAGTACATACTAGGTACTTCCACCATAGATACACAAAATGATCCGTTTCGGAGGAGCTCGACAACAGTAATTTACACTGTGACCTTCTGTGACACGAGATTTTTATATACTTGTATTAGATTATAATCTAAGTGCCGAGCGGAAGCGAGAAGCGCTCGTTGCCTAGTGGAACCGAGTGATTTGAATCAATCACTTGGGTTATGCAACAACAGGCGGGTTCAGGTGCTGGATGGGTGACCATCCCACGACTAACGCTAGTTGGCATTTTTTCCGAGCGCTTCCGTGCTTTGCAAATCGCAAGGCACGTTAAGCCTTTGGTGCCGGCTGTCAAGTAATGGCTGTCGTTAAGCCATGTCAGAGGCCTTATGGGCGGCTTGATAGACAGTAAGGCCCGCCACTGTCTTAGAATCTTCCACCAACCCGGACTTTGCCCCCGTGGTGGAGTATGACCTAACCTTCCTGCGATGCAAGAGGCAAAACAAATGTGGTCCAAGCTGACGTCAGAATGTCTGGCCACTTTCTTTCCATGTTTTAACACTATTACGCTATTACTTAATAGTTGAAATTAGGTATCCAAAAGGTATCTACTGTAATTTTATAGTTTCCAAAATTAAAATATCGTACTTGGTCCAGAGGTTCTGACGCTTACAGAAGAGGTTCTTCCACGTAGTCAAACTATTTTGTCAAACTGAAGAGACCCGTGCCCCAGGAGTGGGGAAATACAAAGGGTTGATATCATACAAGTGCCGAGCGCACCCGCTAGGTATAGGTTATCCCGAGTGAAAATAATAATAGCGCTGCGCTCTTGCTTCATAGCTACTGGGTGACAACAGTAAGTAGCATGACTGATACAACAATCGTTGATTTACACAATGCGACACAGAATCGACTATGAAGCTGCCATTCGCACATTTGTACAACTTCCTCCGCTTAGCAAACAACACTACACAAGTCGTTTTTCCCTTACAGGACTTTTTATTTCGTTGATACTTTCTATCGTGTTCCATAGAAAAAACGGGTGTTACCAATTTTAGGGATCAGTACCCAAAGGGTAAGGGACCCTATTGTCCGTCTGTCTGTCACCGGGTAGGTACCTCATGAACCGTGGTAGCTGTTGCCGCTGTAACAACAAGTACTAAAAACAAAGTATATTTAAGTGGGGCTCTCATACAACAAACGTAATTTGTTCGATATATGATTTTTTTGCAGCTTTTCGCTCGTTAACAACGGCAATAGGTAGACGGTTGAAATATTCAATTGTTGTATTGATTGTACGAAACCCTTCATATGTGAGTTCGACTCGCACTTGGCCGGTTTTTTTTAAGCAATGGCCATTGATTAGTCTAAAACTGAATGCTTTAATTTTATAGGTTGATGATTATGCTTAAAATCTACACCCAAGGCATTCAATGTCAAAATCGTGAAATCTCTTGTTGTTTGCTAAGCGACGTTTTGCGAATACGGTATTTAATAGGGTGTTTTTTATCTAACGGTAGGTAAGGGGAAAGGTATAGTCGACAGCACATCAGTATTAATAAATACGTGCACTTTAATCAGTTACGTTAAGGACGACTGCAATAAACTGCTGTCGACTGTACCAAGAATGTGCCTAAGAAATAAAAGAGAAAAGTACAAATAGTACGTTGTATTAAAATAATACGTGTTAGAAATGTACAGATTACTAAATTCATCATAATTGTTATAGTATCGTATCAAAGTAATAAATTACCTACTTAATGTTAACTTAAAAAGGTGAGATACATCATTTTGTGGACGGATGCTTGGAATGATTACTATAATACAGTCGACAAACACATTAACCCTTGCGTGTGTCAGATCTACTCAGTACCATTTAGGGAGCCTTTACAACAAAACTGTGAAGAATAATCAGCCTGGGTAGTACAGTCACGCGTTTTGTGGTGTAAAAATGTCAGAACTTGACAATTAATGAACAGGAAAGTTGCGACTTGGACATTTAGAACGCGCGACTAGCGTCGTCGTACTAGTCGGACTGCAGGGATAATAACGATGGCAAGTTTTGTCGCGCTAAAATGTCAAAATTAGGCTATGACTACTAAGGAAAGTCGAGACATTTGACAATTAAAATCCGCGACTAGAGTGGTCGTACAATTTAAAATTACAATAATAAAACTAGTAAACTTTTGATAAATGTGGTCTGAAGTTTTGATGCTTAATTTGTATGCAATCTATTTGTTACTTGCTTCTCCATATAATCTATTAATTGTCAAAACTAGCAACTATCACGTTCATTTAGTAAACATTTTGTTTTTACAATGAATAAAAAAAATTTAATTGAATTACGGTCATTTCAAAAATATTTTTGATTTCTTATACGTAGCTTTTCAAAGTAAAGTTGTTCTTAAAAAAAAATCTCAGTCATACATAACATAGGTACAGTCTGTGGTACAGGATACCATTTACATGGTAAAAATGAATATAATTCTACCAACGGACGCGAGATGGCGTACTATTAGTACGGAACCTCGGTGCGCTAGTTCGACTCGCACTTGGCCGATTTTTTGAATGCACAACTGACAGCTGGTAACAGTAGATTCGAGCAACAGCACGTCAACCTTTACATTTAAGTTGCGAATTCGATGTTAAGATCGATGTGCTGTCGACTGTACTAGAAACAGGTAGATATGTTTTTAGCTGGGTACTGGCCGTCACAATGCTTAATGTAACATTCCGGGTGGAGCACGTCTGTAACATGTTAACACCTTGTAACGTAGGTACCCAGCTTTAGAGAATCTGCATTGAGTCAACCGTGCATTACAATAGAAACCCGGCTGAACGTGTTAAGGTCCATGTGCTGTCGATTACACTGTACTTAACTAAATATCTCTAACATGGTGATAATTAGTACCTAGTGCTTTTGATCTTACAATTTATTGTCAATGTTACAAACTACTTATTGCTACTGGTGAAATATTGCAAATTTTGCTGACAAGGGAGTATCCATTAGATTACGAGTTGTCACCGGGATTAGGAGTACCCTTTCGAAATCTTAGGCCTAACAATAAGAATATGACTAATTTAAACGAAACAATGTTAGTCACAGACACATTAATTGCAGTCTATTAAAAATCCGGACAAATTAAAAATCTACATGGAAATATTCTTATGGGTGGCAACCCAGAGGGGGATTAAATCAGTCCAAAGTCCAACAATCACGAAACTATTACGAAATGTTATAGTTATCTATAAGATAAGATAAAAATATCTTTATTGTACACCAGGAAAAAACAAGAAACATAATATAATTACAAAGATACAGTACAATTGGCTGCCTTATTGTTTAGAGTTGTATAAGTTATATTATATACACCCGAAAGAAACACATTTTATTAAAATCCTATTCCCAAAATATGGCGAAATCCGGCTGGAGCTGTCGTCGTACAATTTGTAACACACAAAAGAACGGACTCCCCTTATCAGTTATTAGGTAGATAACTAAGTACCTAAAGATAGTTACATTACATTAAACTACTTTTGCCTGCATCGGTGCGTGATAAATAAGTGGACACTCCAATTTTATTTTCGACAATTTTCACCCACAACAATCAACTTCACGACCTTAAAACTCTTTTGTGGCAAGCATTTCATAACTTAACTTGCGACTTTTAAAGCATTGCGAAGAATAGGCGTTATCAGCGAAAATGGTTATGAAGACCGTTCATGGCCAAAGGTTCTTAAAATTGCGATTACCATTATTGAGATTGTGACGTTCACTTGTATAAAAATATTAAGTTTTTAAGTTATTAAGCTTTAGCATGTACTTAGGTACATGCTAAAGGTGTATTTTCATTGGTGCCGAGCTAGTGAACGTCTACACAGGCATTAATTAAAATTTAAAATATATACCTACTTTATCAGTATGTAATCGAGTTAGATTATATTAATTTTCACTCTTACGTGCCCATATAGGGTAACAATAAAAATGTACATTAACCTAAATAAAGAACACACGTTACAAAGAGGTATTGGAAGGAAGGCATTATATGAAATTGAAATGTCAATGTATAAAATTTTCTATATTTCATTTCATTCAACTTTGGTTTTAAGCCGATGATAGAATTTTCTCAATAGAGTAAGGAAGCAAGTCTGTCTCAAGTTGTTTACTTATTCTTTTCATCTCTTTGATTCGAGAAATATTAAATTTCTAGCCTTTGAAAGTACATTAAAAAAATTACGCCTAGACCAAAGCTGCCTGAAACGAATAAAAAGATTACTCGCAGACCAAAGCTGCCTGAAACGAAATATACTTTTTATCCCTGATGGCAAGTGATACATAAGAACTGAGTATCTACTGGTATGAGACCAAAAACGGCACTACCTTTATCGCCGAATGATGTAAAAGCTAGGTAGATAATGGATATGCGCGCGGGAAGTCAGCGAACTGTTTTATTGATGAAAATTGACCTTAAAGTCTAGCGTCGAAATACCTTTCAGCGACCGCTGGTATCGCGCTTCGTATCCGTACTAAGCTAACCTGTCGCTAGGACAAAAACAGTACCATCAGTGATCATAGTCCATGTATCGTCCCCTAAATGGGAGTCACCCAGACAGTAGAGATATGATAAAAACATATGCTATGCACAATTTCGAGTTGAAATGCGTAACTAAAATTGTTACGGCAACCTTCTTCGACAGAATGTCATGAAAAGCATGTCACGGAGTACAAATTTTGTGCTGGTGCTATGCAAGGGGATACGGATTATCCGCATCACAACGGGCCAAGGACACAAACGTTACAAACTTAGAGGCTACAATAAAGTTTTGTTGATATGTACCAAGTAAGTACCAACATATTTTTTTTCTGCATTTATGATTATAATCATGTGAAGGCCTTTAGTGGCTGAAGTCTTTGGTTACTTAATATAACTTATGATGAGAACTTATATTCTATGAACTGTAGTTATAATCAGATCTTTGCTCCTCTTGTGGTTTATTGGAGATTCGCAATGCAACAAAAATTGTACGCAGTCGTTGCGTATTTGAGTTAGTAGATCACTTAAGGCATGCCATCATTTAGATTAACATTTTGGTTAATGGAAAGAAACTACGATTGTGTTTCATACTCTGGCACGTAAGGTTCATATTCGAAGCCGTTGTAGTGCGTGAAGCTGAGACTCCTGGTTGGCGGGCCCTCAGCGAAGGCCGATAGGTCCCGCAGCAGCGCGGCGAAGGGCGGCCGTTCGTCCGGGTCCACCTGCCAGCACTGCAGACACAGCTGGAATAGCTCGTCGCCCACGTACGACGGCTGCGACGGCCGCATGCCACGTAAGATCCGAGCCGCCACTTCCTTGTTTGACGAATGAGCGAACGGCGTAGACCCTATCGTCAAGGCTTCCCAGAAGAGGCATCCGAACGACCAGACATCGGCTTTAGGATTGAAGCGCGTGTGGCGCAGCATCTCGTGCGCGGTCCACCGGGTGTAGTCGGGAGTCTCGTGAAGCGGCCGCATATGCGCCAGGCCGAAGCCCGCCACCTTGACCGCACCCGCGTCGGTCAGCGCCACGTTGCGACAGCTCAGCCGCTTGTGCACGATCTTCTTGCTGTGAAGGTATTCCATCCCGCGCGCTACGTCCGCGCACATCTGCAGGACTTTGCCCTCAGTCACGAGGCAGAATTTGTTGTTCTGCAAGTCCCTGTGCCTGCTTTGGAGGAGCAACTCTTTCAGTGACTGTCTGGTGTCCTGGAGGACTACAAATAGAGTGGTATTAGTCTCACAGATGCCCAGTAATGCTATCACATTTTCATGGTCACTAGACTTGATTAGCAGGTCTAGCTCTTGGAGCATGACTCTTTTGTCGGGTTTCTCCATCTCTCTGTCAGCAACCACCTGGACCAGGCCTGAGGTCTGGCCACCATGTTGTTGGACTCTCCCTTTAGTGAACTTGCCATAGCTGCCAACACCAACCACACAAGAAATGTCAATGTCGAGCAGATTTCTTGGTATATTCCATAGTTTTCTCTTTAGGTTCCCATAGTAATCCATTCTTTCTTCATCTTCTTGTAAGAAACCAGCATTCTCAATCTCAACGCATGGCTCACTAAGACTCAAAGGCATAGACTGTGAGCCTCGCTGCAGTCGAGCTAAATGGATCTTTTTCTTCGTAATAATTAGTAAGCCAATTCCAATCAGTAAGAGAACCACACATATGGCAATCCCAGCACCAAGAGCTACCACCAATGTTGAAGTAGTTTCTGGTGGATTAATGTTTAGAATTATCTTCTTAGCTGACTCAGCATATCTTACTTTTCTCACATCATTTTTTTCACTGACCACTCCTAGGAACACTTCCACATCATTGGTCAAAGGCAGCGGGGCATTGAAGAAGCCATTGTAAGTAACACTGTCTCCAATAATGAAGTCATTCTTAATATCATCAGTGTCTATTTCTGCCGTTATGTAGTAAGGGTATCCTAATTCCATGGCATGAGAATAGTTCCCCAGATTTTCGCTTATGTAACCCTGTTGGAACACTTCTATGGAGACCACAATCCTGTACATTGATACTGGTCCATTTACATTCCTGGCCTTAGGAATATGTACCACCATTCGGTTCCCACGTCTTTCCTTGACCTCTACATCTGGGGGACTTGGGTCAGGAGTTCCAATCTCAGTTTCAACTGTAGTTGTCACCACTGGGCCTTCGTCCTCATCATTTGTTGCACCTAAACTGATATTGTAGACAGATCCAGGTTGTAGGTTCAGTAACTTGGTGACAAATGTCTCGTTTGACATTTTCCACTCTATCGGCAGTACCGAAAAGTCTGCATATGTCTTTAGGCAAGTCGCTCGCATCACATAGCCAGTAATAATAGTGTAGGCCTGTGGAGGAGCCCACCGGACTTTTACTGTAGTTTCAGTGATATTATCAATATCTATACTCATGGGTGGTCCCGGGGCTAATACTTCAGTATCGTAAACGCTTGCAGCGTTATCACCACCGCACTTTTGTGTCTCATTCTTAGGGCAGGGAGTGTTGCAGGAGTTTATGGGCAGCCTCAGCTCGCCAGGGTCATTCCCACAGAAGCAGGTGGACTGATTGCCGATGACAGCGTACTTGTAGTAGACAAGCTCGCAGGCAGAGAGACACACGTCAACGGACTGGCCGGCGTGCGTGTTCAGCAGCGCATCCGGCTTTAACTTGAAGCAGCCAATGTAGGTGCCCCGGTCACCGCGCGCGCCGCTAATGAATAAAAACGTCAATAGCGCGATAAAAGGACACTGCATCGGCCGTTTTCCCATTGTTTTTTCTTGTAACTGACTCATAATTCTGGCATTTCAAGTAACACAAAGCGACGATAATGTTGACGTCAAGTTAACGCCCGTCGTCATCACAAATCATAGCATATAAGTACCTGCGTTCGACGGATTAACAATCAGACAATTTAATCAGAAGTTCACAACACACATTTTAGTCTTATAATTAAGTTGGATCAAACAAATTATTGGATTTTTGGTGCCCGACCCAACAACCGTCCCCCGTACCGCAGTCCGTTTTTTGTTGACGTTTTTTTTTCTTGAAAATTTTGACGTTCATTCGGATTCGTTTTTTTTTTTAGTTGGTTTCACAGAGCATATAAACACTTTACGGCCCTGGATTTCGGATTCGTTCATTCAATGCCACAGAATCACAGCACATCGTCCCATAGAGGTAGGCCCGTCCCAATGAGTTACGTACGGCCGCTATACTAACCGCGCTATCGTACTTATACCCATTGGCTCAATTGGTACTTGGTAGAGCGCTGGCACGGATAGCCAGAGGTCGCGGGTTCCAATCCCGGCATGGGTGGAATTTTTAGCCTATAAATAGGTTTTTAAAATAGCAGTCTTATTAATCTGTGAAGCAAACGTCCTAATTTTGAAGTTTTTTTTTTTGGCGGGCTTTTGAAGAGGATAGGCGCGTTATTTGAAAATTTTTCAAAAATATTTCTGAAAATTGTTAAAACTCGATAAACTTACGCTAAAAGTATTTAAAACATCGTCGTTAGGTTCGGCGAGATGAAAGATCGCCCGGGGGCAAAGCCCCCTGGGCTTTCCGAGGATGAACCTCCTCCCAAATTAAAGAGAGGGCGAACTGAGGACCATGGACGCGAACATCACGGCGAGCAGCAGCAGGATGATGGATTCAAGCCATATCTGAAACCAGGTTACAGGCGGCTGTACGCGGAAAATTTGGTGAGCGATGAATTCATTGTCTTTGTTGAATCCGAAAATGGCAGAATTGGTAATAAAAACCCTGACCAGCTAAACACGATCTTCAAAAATGACGTCAAGGGCGTGGTGGGCATCAAGCGCATCAATGCTAATAAAATTGGTGTGTGCTTTGGACAAGCTTCCAATGCGAACAACTTCCTGACGAATGACGAACTGCTGAAGAAACAGGGCTTTAGAGCCTATATTCCCGCGAGGTCTGTAGAGACTATTGGGGTCCTTCGCTTCGTTCCAACAAGTATCACGAATGAAGAACTGTTTAAGAAACTTGCAGCAGAATTTGAAATTGTAGGCGTAAGGCGCTTTACCCGCAAGGTCAACGGAGAAATTGTTCCGTACAGTTCAGTGTCTGTGACTTTCTTGTCACAGACACTACCGGAGTATGTATACCTAGATCTGTATAGATTTAAGGTCAATGAGTACAGAGCACCACTTCTGCAGTGCTTTAAGTGCTTCAGATTTAACCATGGAGCGAAGTTCTGTAAAGGACTGCAGAAGTGCTCTATCTGCTCTGGTGAGCACCACTTCACAAAATGCGACAAAGAGGATGAATTGAAATGTATCAACTGCCAAGGGCCTCACTTGGCAATTTCCAGAGACTGTCCAGTTAAAAAAAACAAGTTAGAAGAACATGTTAATAGGACTAACTATGCAAAAATTGCTGCTTCAGCCAAAAAACAAGACAATATTGTCAAAAACTACAACTCGAACTTCCCTCCACTGAAAGCCAAGCCTTCGCCAATGATTGCTAAGGCTCCCACAAAACCCATAGTAACAGAACCTCCACAACTTGTGATCTCAAATTCAAATTTAGTCAAAGAAATAGTCAAGAGCGACTTCATCTTAAATGGTTTGGTAGGAGCTTTGGTAACATTGGCGAATGGTAATTTGCCCAAAATCAATGCTTCCATTGTGCAGGAAGTGTTGATTAAATCACTACAGAATAATGGATAAATCATTTATTACAATAGTACAGTTTAATGTAGAAGGAGTTATTAACAAGAAGCCATTATTAATTTCATTTTTATTAAATAATGATGTAGACGTTTGTCTTTTAAATGAGACTTGGCTTAGGAACAATAGCACTTTTAATATTCCTAATTACAATATAATTCGACAAGACGGGAAAGATGGACGAGGAGGTGTAGCAATTTTAGTTAAATCCAATTTGAAATTCTCTACTGTCTCTGTTCCTTTTTACAATTTTATGCATTCTGCTGCAATAATCTTACAAACCAATGCTGGTAATTTATCAATTCTCTGTAGTTATATACCGCCTCCTAATGATAACCGTAGATTTCAGTGCAGAAGACTCAAACAGATTTTGAATATGTTACCGAAACCAATGCTTTTTTCGGGCGATCTCAACGCCCATCACGTCGCTTTTGGGTGTTTGAGGTCTAACTCTCGCGGTAATGAGATCTATAACACACTCGATGAGTATGATCTATGTATATTAAACACTGGTTTTCCTACCACTGTAGGTAGTCCTTCTAAAATGCCTTCTGCAATTGATATTTCTTCTGTCAGTCCTTCTGTTGCTCCTCTTTGCGAGTGGACAGTTCATGATGATGCGATGGGCAGCTATCATTTTCCAACAGTTATAACAATTCACACCACAATTCATAAATACGATATTGGTAATTCCGCTGATCGATATCTTTATAATAAAGCAGATTGGCAGGCTTATGCATCTGAAACAGAGAGAATATTAGGGCAATTTAATATAGACAGTAGTAACCCAGTCAAAACTTACAATGATTTTTGCGAAGAACTTAATCAGATTAAAGATGTCACTATTCCAAAGCTAAGGAAAACTAATAGCATTGTCATTAAAAAGCCTGTTCCTTGGTGGGACAATGAATGCTCAGATGCTGTTAATAAAAGTAAAGAAGCTCTAAATATGTATAGAAGTAATGGTAATATGTCGAGTTACATTGAATATAAAAAATTAAATGCTTTTAAAAAAAGATTATTAAAAGAAAAGAAGAAATACGGATGGACTAAATTAGTTGAATCTTTTAACAGGTATACACCTATAAGCACTATTTGGAATTACATCAAAAGATTCAAACGTGTAACATTACCCAAAATGCCCAAAAACGACGAATGGATTCCAGCCTTCATTGATAAATATGCTCCACCGTCTCCTCCTGAAAAAAACATAGACATAAACTCATTAAATGAAATCTTTAATAACACAGGGAATAGTAATTGTGCTCATCTTTCAGAACCATTTTCCTTTGCAGAATTCACATTTGCTATCAAATATAGAAAAGATACAACCCCAGGATTAGATGACATTCCTTACAAGCTTATTAGGAACATGCATGTTGATGCCCAAAAATCGTTATTGGAAATGTACAATGTATTGTGGATGACTCAGTCCATTCCTGAAGCTTGGAAAACACAATGCGTTATTCCTATATTGAAACCAGACAAGTCTAGTGATGACTTTAATTCATATAGACCAATTTCTTTATCCTCATGTGTAGGTAAATTGTTTGAGTTTATGCTTAAAACCAGATTAGACCATTACGTAGAGCAGAATAAAATCTTACCAGAGCAGCAATTCGGCTTCAGGAAGGGTCGTAGTGCTACAGAGAGCTTTACTTCACTCATCTCTGACATCAGGAATTCCTTTCACAGCCAATCAGCCACCGTATGTGCATTTCTTGATGTACAGGGAGCTTTTGATAATGTTGATCCATCTGTATTGGCAGGAATTTTATCAGAGATTGGTATGCCAGGACATGTCTGTAAATGGATATTTCATTTTCTTTATGATAGGACTATGTATGTTAAATTTAACAACATACTACACGGACCAGGACAAGTTTTTAAAGGTACTATGCAAGGAGCAACCATATCCCCTTTATTGTACAATATTTATACATCTCAGATAAATAAATATCTGACCCAGACTGGAGTTCAATTCCTGCAGTATGCAGATGATTTGTTAATATACTCTGTACATAAGGATGTAAATATAGCTGTAAATAATTTAAATTTAGCCCTCTCTCAAGTGCATAATTATTATTTTAATAAGCTCAAATTGGTTATAAATCCATTAAAGAGTGGAGCTATGCTTTTCTCCAAAAGGCTTTCTCCTTGTAATAGTTTGGTAGAATACAATAATCTCCCTATACCTTGGTTGAAAGAAAAGAAGTTTCTTGGTATATTGCTGGATCATAGGCTAACATTTGAATCTCACATAAATTATATCATCAAAAACGCCTCCAAAGCCCTTAATATACTTCGGTCTCTGGCAGGAGTACATTGGGGGTCTGACCCAAAAATATTATCTATGTTATATAAGAGCATTATGCGCAGCCATTTCGATTATAGCTCAATTGCTTATATGGGGGCAAGCCTTGCTTTGCTGAAGAAATTAGAAGTTATTCAGAATAAAGCTCTGAGAATTATTACAGGGGCTATGTGCTCTACTCCAATTAATGCAATGCAATGTGAGGCTTGCATTCCCCCTTTACATCTTAGACGTCTACAGCTAGCTGAAAGGTTCTGTTTGAAAATGTTAACTAAAAATAATAGAGTTGTCTTAGATCACATTTTACCAATGCATGCTACTGAATTGGGCAATTCAGTGGCTCCTTATGCAAATTTTAATCAGATATTAAATGGTAACATACCAACCTTATTAAGAATAGTTTTACATTTGAATGATTTAACAAAAAATTTGCATCAGGATAATTTGTGGCCCCTCTATAGGATGGATCTCGATATTCTATTGAAAAATAATTTTGTACATAAACCATGCATTACGAACCAACAAGATTTACTTGCTTTCCTGGAAAATAATCATCTGTATTCCATCTATACTGATGGCTCTAAAACAGTTGATAGGGTAAACTCAGCATTTTTTGACCCTCAGTTAAAGAAAACTAAATGTTTTAAAATTGACACTAGATGTAGCATTTTTACCGCCGAAGCTTATGCTATCCATCAAGCTTTAATTTACGTTCAAAATATTGATACTTGTAATATAATTATATTTACTGACTCACTCAGTGTATTATTAGCTTTAGAAGGTAACTGCCTTCGTTATAATGTAAATTATCTCATCTATAATATAAAGAATTTGTTAAATAGTTTGTTAGTTAGTGGTAAGGTAGTTAAGTTAATGTGGGTACCTGCTCACCGGGGTATCACTGGAAATGAAGTCGTCGATCGAGCTGCAAATCTGGACCCTGACGAGGATCACTCTACAGACCTCAAATTGCCATTTACTGATCTCCATGTTCATCTGAATGAGAATCTGAAAGCAATATGGTGCAACTACTGGAATGAGATCAGTAAAGAGAAAGGAAGCTGGTATAGAGACATCCAAGGAAGCCCGCCCGCCCAACCTTGGTACCATCGGAAAAAAGACATAAACTGCCGGAAATACATAACCACCCTAAACAGAATGAGATTCGGCCACTGCCAAACCCAAGCTCACCTTTATAGACTCAGCCTAGCCCAAGATTCGAACTGCATTTACTGTGGAACTGAAAACGCCGACCTAAACCATCTCGTGCTCAACTGTCAAGAATTTAAATTGCACAGATTAATACTTATCACGGAACTTGACACAATCAGCTGCGAAACGGGTGTCCCTACACCAACTCTTCTTCCAAATCTACTTAGCAATCCTACCTTTTTCGCCCCCTTATATAAATTCATTATGAACAGTGGAATAAAAATTTAAAGTGACTGGAAAAACTGAACATTATAGTGAAGTGATACGGAAGTGATAAGTGCTCTTATCTGAAAACTAATACTCTAGAAAACTAATACAATACTCAAGGCTCAAAAGGACACGGATCCAGGGCCGTAAAACCCTTTATTAAAAAAAAAAAAAAACCTAATTTTGAAAATGACATGTTTACTTGCTTTGAAAATTTAACGTATTCCTCAAAGTACGTATCTAACAATCATTACAATTTAGTTATAGTGAAGTGGACACCATTGTTATTGCGTAGACCAAAACTGTGAGGAGCCATTATGTCCACCAGATCTGGGAAACGTACGTTCACATTTTAGTGGTACACCTACTGATGAATTTTAACAAACAATATTGCGATCTCTTACAATAAAAACTGTTTTGCTTTCCCTAATTCCAGGAATACACAAGTCTTTGCACGAAAAAATTCTCAATGATTCGGAGGTTGCCCTGAAAAGTGACAGAAAAACCCGCAGTCGCCGTCTGAAAGAGAACTGCGATGTATTGAACATGAGTCTACCGAAACCGAAAAAGCAGAATTTTTACGTGCGGTACCCCAAGGATGACGAGGTCTCCGAGGTCGCGGAGCACCCGGCCCCACGCACACTCAGGAAGTACACACTGAAGGAACTAAACATCGACGTTTCTACAATTAGCAATGCCACGGAGAAGACGAACGGTGAACTGATAGAGAAGCCAACCATCAGACTTACACGAAGGACCAGAAAAATGGCTGATGATGAAGAAGATCATGCAAAGACTAAGAAAGTTAATGGTGATATTAACATTGACAATCAAACTAGGAAAAAAGATGAAGATACAGAAAGTAACAACCGAAGCAAAAAGGCCAATAATAAGAGGAAAAAGACAACCTGTGACAATGAAATGAACACCAATACAGAAACTGAAGGGCAAGGCCCTCAAAAAAAATCTCGAAAGAAAAAGAAGAAGAGGGGAACAAATAGGTCTGGCTCCATGGTGATGGAGGATATAGTGTCAGAAGAGGTCAGTGAGAAGCAAAAGTCTCTTAATTTGACTAACACATCCTTGGAATCTTTCCACAGTGCTGCTGGCAGCCCACAGGAAGGAGTCCAACGTCCAAGAAGGGAAAGTAAAAGACTCAATGGTACTTTTGAAAAGACACCAACAATTAAGAAAACAGTGAAAGATGACCGCAAAAGGGCTGACACAACTTTGACCAAAGAGTCAGAGGGAGACAATGTATTGGAAAAGTCAGTCAGTGAGAGTAAAAATTCTGATGTTGAACCAAAGGATGTCACTTTTGATGTAAGTGGTGATAAGATTTCTGATGAAACCTTACAAACAAAGTTCAATGCAACTTTTGATAAAGATGAAGTGCCAAGAACTGTTCCACAAAAAATGATTAAACGCAAGAAAACAACGTCTGACCAAAATATTTTTGACTTAGAACCAAAAGACCAATTGAACACTACTATAGACTTACCGAGAAAGAATGAAGGTGACAGAATATCCAAAGTGAAAGCTACTGATACAAATTTGGATAAATTATGTGACTTAAGCAACAATTCTGACTCCAAAACACTTAACTCTACCTATGACAAAATAGAAAAAAATAGTACTTCAAGCCCAACAAGGTCTAAATCATCACTAATAAGCTCAGATAATGGAGAGAGTACTGTCAATTTGACTTTTGATAAATCAAACGAAAACATATCAAAGATTAGCCTAACAAGTGATGACTCCAAATCTTCAACAGAAAACATACTAAATGCTACTCCTGTACTTATTGAGAGCTCTATGGAAACTTCTAGGACCTCAGAAGTTTCACCTGCGCCTCCCACACCCAAGGCAGCAGAGGAATCTGCAGAGAGACCAACAAACCCACCCATTACTCCACTGAAAAGAGAGGGGACTTTCACGAAAGATGGACCAGACGTAATCATTGTTACATCTCCAAGGCAGAGAAAGTCAACAGACACCACAAGCAGTGTAACAACCCCAGCAAAACACAAAATGTCACTTCCTGCACCTGGATGCACTCCATTCCACTCGAATACTAAAGTTGTTCCAAGAGAGAAGAGTATTCTCAACCGCACACACTCCGTTGAGAAGCCTACAACCAGACGGTCCTCCCTGGCCGAGCTGGCTAAGCCAGCTAGGGTGATGTTCTGCAGTCCCAAGGATAACCCTATACTTAACACTCAGAGAAAAAGTAAGCTGATCAAGTCCAGTTTGAAGGGATCGAATAAGAGCTTCCTATTTGAAGAGACTGGTAATTTCACTGTTTTAAAAGTTTCGCATACAAATCTTTATTCCTATAAATCTTTCAATTTGAATTTGAAATGAATAAATAGAAACGGAAAAGGTTGTCCCTAAAAGTAAAAAATTGTATTCACTATAAAAACAAAATGTTAAAGAATGTCAAAGCTGTTAGTTTCATAATTAATAGATTATATGGTGAAGAAACTAACAAATAACTCCACAGGGCCCTTAGAGCCCTTTTTGGGCCACTTCAGAGCCCTGGACAAAAGTAAAATCATTACAGTCTAATCTTGCTTGGCTTTAAATAATTGCTATTTTTGGCATAGTAATTAAAATTTTGGTAATGCAAGCAGTAAACCTCTGATTACTAGTTTAAGTTGAATTGAAATTTGTCGAAATATGTCGAGTCCTTTCGTACGTAACTCCGAATTATAAAACCTTAACACAATTCCGTGGCACTGGTTCTAAGTTATTAAACAGGAACTAAATGGTAATCCCAGTTTTAAACTGTAGGCACGCCGCCGAAGCGGCCCGCCAACCGCAAGCGCTCCTTCACGCAGTCTGACGCGGAGCCGCCGGGGGCGAAGCGCAAGCGCCTCGCCGACGACTTGCAGACCTCTGTGGACCGCCTCTCGCGTCCCAGGACCTCCAGCGCTACTGGTGAGTCGCTGCTTGTGGCGCCTTAAAGCATATCTGATTTAAGAGGAGGGCAATGTCGTTACGGTATTTATACTTAGATTTTTTATTCCGTAGAATTCTGACAGCTATCGTTTCTTGACTTTTGTAGGTAAAACATAAAATAATATCTAGCATTTTATTTCTTATTGCCCAAATGGGTCAAATATTTCCCTTTTTCGGTGGAAAGCTTTTTTAGTAATAACTTCCGCACAAGTTCACACAACACAATCACTTAGTAATCACTTCCGTGCTTCGCCAGGCACGTTCAGCCGTTGGTGTCGGTTGTCATGTAATGGCAGTCGATAAGCCATGTCAGAGGCCTTTATGACATTCAGGTCCGCCACTGTCTTACAATCCTCCACCAACCTGGACTTGGCCCCTGTGGTGGAGTATGGCCTAACCTGCCTGTGATCCAGGAAGAGACCCGTGCCCCAGCAGTGGTGACATACATGGGTTGTTATCGAATCACTTGGAAGCAACACTTCTGAAAAGTCATAATTCTACGGAATAAAATAAAAATAAAAATCAGAGTTTAGAAATTCATTAAACTAGTACCCTTCCTGTTCCAGTAAAGCCCACCGAGCCTTTAACGCCGGCCAAGGCCGTGCCTGGCGGCGCCAAGTCGGAGTCAAAGATATCACGCAGCAAGCTGCCGAACTTCGCCGCGCTGCACCAGCGCCGCTTCCAGAAGATGGAGTCGCTGGACGAGTGCCAGGAGCGCAAGGCCAAGCGCGCTAAACGGATGCTGGTGCCCACCGGCGGCTTGACAGTTTTGGAGCGCAGCAGCCCTAAAGGTAACGCATTTTTTAGGACTACTAGTGTTCGGGGTGTCTTCGACGTCTGTCAAATTATAATTACGTATATTTATGTATGTGTGACGGCCTCTGTGGCGCAGCGGTAGCGCATCTGCCTACCATGCAAGGGGTCCCGAGTTCGATCTCCGGCTGGGAACAAAAAAAAACCCCAGGTCTTGGATGTTTACATGTTTGTGATGTCGTTGTTTCTGGTTACCACGACACAGACTATCCTAGTGTGGGGCCAGAAGCAATGTATGTGATGCTATGTAAATGTTATGTTATGTCTTTCTGTCAGCCTCACTCCGAAGATACAGGGTCCCCAAGCTTAGGTGTCAGTGCCTTAACTAACTTTGTAAGTGTGTACAAAATTATAATAAACCTCAATAAATTATAAAATCGTACACAACGGTGGTTGAAACTATACCATTAAAGGAATAATCTGTTGAATTCAAAATGTGTAAAAATACCAAAATTAAGTAAAAAATCTGGGGAATAGATGATTGAGCAATATAATAATAATGCACAAGTACAGACTGTTCGTCGAATGGACCTAATACAGAAAGCACAGTCTTGCATGTGCCTAAATGTTAATTGACCACACTTCATGTTTGGGTTAAATTAAAATCACCTACAGTTGACAGTATAAGGTATGTCCTCTATTCAGAACATCCTGTAATACTTATATTTTTTAATACGATTCCATTCGGGGATTCTCTCACCCGGCGGGCATTATACTTTCTTACTCTAGATTCTGATTTTTAAATCAGAAATTTATTTAAGAGTGTAGAGAATTCTTTTCGTTGAATGTCCACATATAATGCCTCGTGCTTTGCGGCGCTGTGAAATTTGTCACTTTGTCGTGCCGCGCGGGCTATAGAAGGTCTTGTAAAAACGACACCTCAAGTAATTAAGGATGTTTTCTAAACAGTCAACTGCGGAGCTTACAGCCTTGCCACCGCGGATTTGCCTATTAAAGAAGAAGAAGTAATACATTTATTTGAAACTACAGTCGCACACACAAAGGTACAATTAAAGAGATATACTTAACAACGAAAAGAAAATAGACAGACATTAGATAAAGGCATAATCGCGGTGTATTTGCTGCTGCACAAGACAGCTAACTCAGCTGTGTGCTTTGAGTTTGAGCCCTCGGCGCTTATTCTCAGTTAGCGCCAGATGTCAAACAAGTTTTACAGCGCGCGGCACTGTCTGTTTTAATTGAATAGTATGAAAGGTTAAAGTTCAAAGTTTCCTCATGATGTTTTCCTTCCCACGACCACTGCGCGGCTGTCATCGAGGGCTGGCCGAGGAAGTCATGTGCACCAGGCACTGAGGGCAAAATGTTTTTTTGTTTTGCACTAGAGGAATTACTAATTTCTAAAAGTTACTAATAAAACGTTAAAACTTTGTATTTTCAAGTAAGTGAGGTGATTTCGGAATTAAGTTAATAATAAGAAGTTTGTCTCTGATTGTGGTGAAACTACGAATAACATTTTACAGTCTGGGTGAAAATAAATGAACATGTAAAATTGTGAACGACAATATTTGGTAGAGAATTTGTATTATAATTAGGTACATTCGAACTTGACTAAATATTGTCGTACACGTTATACGTTTCGATGTATAAACCCTTGTATGTCCCCACTTCTAAGGCACGGGTCTCCCTGCATCACAGGAAAGTTAGGACATACTCCACCAGGTTATAGGTCTATTTACACCATATTCAAAGATTTCACAGATTGTCAGAGGGCTGGAAATGATACTTAATTTAAATGACAGGCTCTCTCATAACGTCGGTAGAAGAAACTTCGTAGGACTACTGACTAGCTCCCGTTGATTAGTTTTGTTGGCAGTGTGATACACTCTCTAAGCGCGAGTCATTGCACCGCTTTGCCGCTTAGGTACCTATATGAGTCAGCGGAAGGTCATATTGGTTTAGCAGGCTGAGAGATGTCGCTGTGACTGTGCCGATTAAGTTTCCTAGGATCTGTGTCGAAGGACGGGTCTTAATTATAAGACTCACTTAAAACACTCGATAACGGCCCATCAAAATAGTCAGCGGTGGAGATTTTTTAAGGAAAAGACGTAAGCACAGATTAGATAAAGTACTTCTGAGGAATACTTTAGAGAAATATAAATGAGGCCGTTAATCGGCAAAGTACCGAGACGAAAAGTTACATTATTAATGTCCTAATATAGTTTCTTGGAATTCTCTTCAAAGCTTGTCTGGGAAAGATCGCCTCGAGCGATAAGACCTGCCATTGTATGTACACATGTACACACGAATTACTTGGATGTAAGAAAATTTACATTTACATACAGGCACATACTTAGCTTCTGGTCCCACGCTAGGATACCCTGTGTCGTGGGAACCAGAAACAACGACATCACAAACATGTAAACATCCAAGATCTGGGGTTTTTTTTGTCCCCAGCCGGGGTTCGAACCCGGGACCTCTTGCATGGTAGGCAGATGCGCTACCGCTGCGCCACAGAGGTCGTCGAAATTTATTTTACTCTGCAATAAAGTGATCTACTCTACGTAGGTACTTGGGTATCGAAACATATACCTAAGTAAGTAAAAGGCCTACGTTAAATCCTGAGAGCGCCTGCTTTGCGATACCGTTATAATTTTATCGTGATATCTCTCAGATGTAGGGCTAAGGAAATGACGCTCACACTCGTAGTTCATTCTTGTGTAATTTCCTTTTTTTATGTACAATAAAGAGCTCTCTATGTCGATATATCTATGCATTAGATAGGTTTATATTATTGCTGGTTCTATAAAAATCAATACTGCCAACTTGGGGTGGGTTATAGATATGCCACACGGGCCTCGTCACATCTCGAACCACCTACGCTCATTCGACTCTGCGTCGTGAATTACTGATTTTTAGAAGCATTTATTTTCAACAAATGTCGTAAAAGAAGCTAAAGACGAAGAAGAAAAAACACTTATTATAAACTCAGTTCAGCTCAGTTGGAAAGAGCGCTGGCACGGATAGCCAGAGGTCGCGGGTTCGAATCCCGGCATGGGTGGAATTTTTAGCCTCTAAATATTTTTATACTAATTGACGTATCGAAGTAATTCTTTCACTAGTATTTTTTTATTTTTGACAGAGTATATGGAGTGCTAATAATCAAAAGTACTTAACATTCTTCATTACAAATTTGCTCAGACCACACACCAGTACATCCTGTGCTGTGGTTTGAGGTTAATTCTCTACTCTCTAATTATATACTTTTATCGCACAATAAAAGTGTATCACGACATGACACACCATAAATATAACGTCGGACTAACAACAGTTGGACCGGCCGTCCCCAGGCATACGATCTGCCTGGCGGGAAATTGCCCTTTATAGTGGAAGAGCACGATCTTTATTGTAAAACAGAGTTAAAATTACGGTTACTGGCTCCCATACTAGGATTCCATGTGCTATAGGTGCTTCCAAATAAGTTTTACAATAGTGAATATAATTAGAAACATTTGATTATAAGTAGTAACAGATTTCAGATTGACGTTTCGTTGCGCTTCGACTCTGCGCCAGTATGAGCTGAACCCTACAATGTAAATTATTGCTGTTTTTTTGTTTTGCACTAGAGGAATTACTAATTTCTAAAAGTTACTAATAAAACGTTAAAACTTTGTATTTTCAAGTAAGTGAGGTGATTTCGGAATTAAGTTAATAATAAGAAGAATCCGCACAATATGTAGATTGTCTCTGATTGTGGTGAAACTACGAATAACATTTTACAGTCTGGGTAAAAATAAATGAACATGTAAAATTGTGAACGACAATATTTGGTAGATAATTTGTATTATAATTAGGTACAGTTGAACTTGACTAAATATTGTCGTACACGTTAGACGTTTCGATGTATAAACCCTTGTATGTCCCCACTTCTAAGGCACGGGTCTCCCTGCATCACAGGAAAGTTAGGACAGTTAGGTTTTTAAAACTTATTATAAAATCAGTACACACGCCACTATGGCAAAACAAACTTCAAACATATTACTAAATAACGTTTATTAAAAAGAAAGCAATACGAAAGGTCACGGCATGTAACTGTTGCTATAAATGGCAACGGACTCAGCAGTAAGGCAGCAGTATGTTAAGGGACGAGCCTCAACGCTGTTTTTAAGTCAGTGCCAGGTGCACACGAGCGTCACAGACTGCGGTGTGGTGGGCATATAGAATACCATACCACATACTCGTTGAATAAAATACTTATATAAAGCACTAGGTATTCCCAAGAGCAAGTAGACGTGTGTTTTGGGAAATCAATTATTTTTTATTTTTACAATTGCTGACTTCAGCAATAATTTACATTGTAGGGGTCAGCTCATACTGGCGCAGAGTCGAAGCGCAACGAAACGTCAATCTGAAATCTGTTATTACTTATAATCAAATGTTTCTAATTATATTCACTATTGTAAAACTAATTTGGAAGCACCTATAGCACATGGTATCCTAGTTTGGGAGCCAGTAACCGTAATTGTTACTCTGTTTTACAATAAAGTTTATAGGGTAGAGCGTCGTGAAAGTGAAAGAAAAAGAAAGTTTATAGGGTAAAGAGGATCGTGCTCTTCCACTATAAAGGGAAATTTCCCACCAGGCAGATCGTATGCCTGGGGACGGCCGGTCCAACTGTTGTTAGTGGGACATTATATTTATGGTGTGTCTTGCATGTGATACACTTTTATTTTAAAGTATATAATTAGAGAGTAGAGATTTAACCTCAAACCACAGCACAGGATGTACTGGTGTGTGGTCTGAGCAAATTTGTAATGAAGAATGTTAACTAATTTTGATTATTAGCACTCCATATTCTCTGTCAAAAATAAAAAATACTACACTATTTATTTTTTATTTTTTAATGCACTAACCCGTGCTAAGGAACAAATTTAAAAACCTATTTAGAGGCTAAAAATTTCACCCATGCCGGGATTCGAACCCGCAACCTCTGGCTATCCGTACCAGCGCTCTACCAATTGAGCCAATGGGCGACTCACGGCATCAGTGAAATTTCGAACCTCTTTACAATATTCTCTGTATTACGTACAGGCAGCGACATCTGACTTAAGCAAATTGCATTACTTACAGCCCCGACTACCTACTTTGCAGTTAGGTTTAACATCGGAACGATATCACTGTACCCACATGATTACACTATTTATTTTTTAATTGGTAGAGCGCTGGTACGGATAGCCAGAGGTTGCGGGTTCGAATCCCGGCATGGGTGAAATTTTTAGCCTCTAAATAGGTTTTTAAATTTGTTCCTTAGCACGGGTTAGTGCATTAAAAAATAAAAAATAAATAGTGTAATCATGTGGGTACAGTGATATCGTTCCGATGTTAAACCTAACTGCAAAGTAGGTAGTCGGGGCTGTAAGTAATGCAATTTGCTTAAGTCAGATGTCGCTGCCTGTACGTAATACAGAGAATATTGTAAAGAGGTTCGAAATTTCACTGATGCCGTGAGTCGCCCATTGGCTCAATTGGTAGAGCGCTGGTACGGATAGCCAGAGGTTGCGGGTTCGAATCCCGGCATGGGTGAAATTTTTAGCCTCTAAATAGGTTTTTAAAAAATACTAGTGAAAGAATTACTTCGATACGTCAATTAGTTTCCGATTTAGAAGTAAAACAAGTCTGTTGTACTGATGCCGTGAGTCGCCCATTGGCTCAATTGGTAGAGCGCTGGCACGGATAGCCAGAGGTTGCGGGTTCGAATCCCGGCATGGGTGAAATTTTTAGCCTCTAAATAGGTTTTTAAATTTATTCCTTAGCACGGGTTAGTGCATTAAAAATAAAAATAGTATAATCATGTGCGTACAGTGATATCGTTCCGATGTTAAAACCTAACTGCAAAGTAGGTAGTCGGGGCTGTAAGTAATGCAATTTGCTTAAGTCAGATGTCGCTGCCTGTACGTAATACAGAGAATAGTGTAAAGAGGTTAAATTTCACTGATGCCGTGAGTCGCCCATTGGCTCAATTGGTAGAGCGCTGGCACGGATAGCCAGAGGTTGCGGGTTCGAATCCCGGCATGGGTAAAATTTTTAGCCTCTAAATAGGTTTTTAAGTCTGTTGTAACCGTAAGACGCGGGCCACCGGTTACGCTGTGACGTCATCGCACAACACGCTCAGTCTGGCTCACTCAGTCCGCTCGTAGTCGCGCTCTCGTGCCGTCGAAATTATACCTAAATACTTTTAAAAATATCCAATCCAAATACTACGAAATCATGTGTTGTGCCTAAATGTAAAAATACAACTACTAATTCGCCGGAAAAGTTGTTTTTTATAGTTCCAGAAGACGTTAAATTGCGAATAAAATGGATATTTATAGAGTTTTAATAAAACTATATTACATTAGGACAATGTTATTTTATTATTTTTGTCCAAAATATTTTTCTTCCAAAACCCTCCACATTTTTCAAAAAGATCATCACAATATTTTTTATTATAAACTACTTCATGCACATCAACATTCCTTGAGGTTTCAAATTCAACGTGTGCAATACAAAATAGAGCTTTTCTTTTTCCGGTCATTTGTGTTTGTATCTGAGCATAATATTTTTTGCTTGGTTTACCTTTAATAATACGTAATAAAAGTGTTTGCCTTGGTTGGACACTACTTCTATAACGCAGTCATCAGTAAGCCCGTCAGGCGAGGCACTGATCATAGGCCACTGAAGTCATTCTTTAAAAAAAGATCATATTCCACTATCTTTATAAGATGTATCTTCGCGACTTCCTTTATGACATCCTTTTCTATCATTTTTCCTCTTTTGATAGCATTCATAGCACAACACAGATAAGAAATATTCGCATATCGAGTCGATGAAAGAAAACGTTCCGTTTCATTATATTCGTTCAATAACCTAACAAAGGTGGAATATGCAGAAATGTATTGGCTACTTGTCAAAATTCAGGAGATTTTACTCAATTCTACATAGAAAACAGTAGATCAGGAGACAGTGCTTAAAATCAGAAAATCTGATAAATCAGTAGAGTTTGCAGCACTGCTAAGCGGGACGCGCGGTGCGTTGTGACATGACGTCACAACGCATCGCGCGACTGTTAGCGGGACTCCATATTTTTCGTAACTTTGAATGCGTATAAAATCAAAACTACTAGGTATTTTTGACTACAACAAAAACTAGTGTATTTGTATACATACAAGCTTTACTGACACAAGCATATCAAGCGGTTTGGCATACCTAGTAACATTCTTCATTGAAGAATGTTTCTAGGTATACCGCTCTGAATAAATACATTAATCTCTGAATAAATACATTTTACTTATTTATTATCATAACGTAATGCATACGTTTATATTAAGATAAAAAATATAAGTGCTTCAATAAGCGGCTAGGACCACTCGGTAGGTAAATGCACGTGATTACGCACACATACGTGCAGATTCGCTTCAATCGCAGTCTCTAGGGGTAACTATTGACACTGATTGCAAATGATTTAAGGATTTTTATATATAATTTATTTAACTAAAATCATTGGAAAAAATAATTACACCATTAAATTAATTGAAAATGAAAATGAAAAATGAAAAAATGTCATTTTTCTTTTCAATTCTTACACTTAACAGTTAAGTTGTACAAGGTTAATTAAATAAATACATACTAACAATTAAAAACATGCTATGAATTAGAATAAATAGAACATTACATTTTACATTAATGTGGGTATTCTCAAAAATTATTGTTTCCGTTTGTTTTGCCTGTGATCTCCACACTAGGCGAACCTGTGTCGTGGAGATCGACGGTTGCGGGTTTGTGTGTGCCAGAGACGGAGTGCGCGGTCATAAGCGAAAGAGATTCTATGGATGTGGTTGAGCTACGTATAAGATTATACTTAGGTATATAGTTGTTGCTTATGACATAATCAGTACACATAATATTATCATGTATTTTTTTTTTGTTTAAGAAATGTTTATTTTAAATTAACATAAGCATAACTAGGCTGTGTTAATGTAAATTTGTGTGTGTGTGTGTGTGTGTGTGTGTGTGTGTGTGTGTGTGTAAGAAAGGGAGAAAATGTGTGTACGAATTTATGTGTGTTTATCTGTTTGTGTTTATATATATTTAACAAGCTGACCCAGCGAACTTCGTACCGCCTAATAGTCTACTTTAATTTTTTTTTTTAATTTTTCTCTCCGTAAGAACCATCCTCGTACTTCAAGGAATATTCCAAAAAAATAATTAGCGAAATCGGTTCAGCTGCTCTCGAGATTTGCGCTTACCAACACATTCAGCGATTCATTTTTATATTATAGATATCTGCGTAGTCTTAACATATTTTGTATGATATTATTAAGTAATTTGGGTGAATATAGTCTCCGTGTGGTGCTTAGCAGGTATGTACGGATAATCGACTTAGCCTCGCGTGTTGAACAGCCCTTGATTGAGCAAAGTTGGGCTACTTTGTTGTGTATGTGTGGGTGCAGGAAGCGACTGTGTCTTTTAGCAAAGGTTGTTTTTACGCCAACAGTGGGAGCCCTGTAGACGCGTTTTTGTAGAATGCTGGGGTAGTCAGGACAGTTCAGCAGCGTTTTATGGACTTTTAGTGTTGCAGATTCAATGTATAGCTTTCGTACGGTTAAGAGCTGTAGTTCCTCAAAGAGTTTATTTGTAGAATAACGTCTTCGCCTACCAAGCATCACCTTCAGCACTGATCGTTGCGCTCTTTCGACTTCCATTATTTTAGTTTTAGCAGCTCCTCCCCAGACTGGTAAACAATAAGATTGCAAGGATTGACAGATAGCCATATATATATTTGAGCAATGCTTTATTGGCACTATGTCGCAGAATTTTCATTATGTGAATTACCTTCCTCACCCTTCCCGATAGTGCGTGTATATGGTCTTCGAAGGTGAGTCTCTCGTCTAGCACGATCCCAAGATACTTGATTGTGTTGGCTCTGAAGATTTGCGGACATGAACAATTCGGTTGATTTGTTGACGAATTTTGCACTGAGATTCCACACTTGTGGATAGTGATGCCAGTGGAATGTAAGAAATCAGAATGTTTTGTTTTGTGAAATGCTAAATATTTTGAAGACTAAGAAATACATTAATTTAACATAATGATTTAGCGCTTGAAGCCCTCGTGGCCTAGTCGAACCGAGTGATTGGAATCCATCACTTGGATTGGATTAAGCAATAACAGGCGCGGTCAGGTACAGGATTGGTGACAGTTCCGTGCCGGCCGTTAGTGCCGGTTGTCATGTAATGGTAGTCGTTACGCCTTGTAAGAGCCCTTATGGGCGGCTTGATAACTTCTGATAGTAAGGCCCGCCACTGTCTTACAATCCTCCACCAACCCGGACTTGGCCCCCTTGGAGTACGGCCTATCCTTCCTGCGATGCAGGAAGAGACCCTTGCCTCAGCAGTGGGTACATACAAAGGTTGATATCGATTAAGCGCTGGCTACTCGTGGCCACGCGGATTGGAAATTTGAAGCTCCGTGGGTTTTTAACACCTCAGATACTTAAAGTTTTATCACGATGTTTTCCTTCACAGTTAGCGAACAATGTATTATTGACAGTATTAATCAAAGATGTACGTCACTTTGAAAATAATCCGTCATAGCTACATGTCCGCGCTGGGAATCGAACCTGTGGTTCTTCTATCGCTTCCGTGTCCATTGATCTACCTATTGGGATTAGTGTATTTTCAAAGTTACGTACATCTGTGAATTTTTGGCAACAGTACCACACACAAACTGTGAAGAAAAACATCGTTAGAAAACCCGCGGCTTGGTTGGCTCCGCACGTAGGTATTAACTTGTCGTTCCAGTGGGCTATGCCAGATACTTAGTTATCAGAATGGTATAGATACTGAGCAAGCCTACACCATCTAAAAACGTCCCAGGCACAGCAGCGCTGAGTGGTCCCTTCACCCGTTTAGTGAGGTGAAGGAGCCGTACTCCACCACGGGGGCCAAGTCCGGGTTGGTGGAGGATTGTAAGACAGTGGCGGGCCTTACTGTCAGAAGTTATCGAGCCGCCCATAAGGGCTCTGACATGGCTTAAATGTGTCATTACATGTGCAGCCAGCACCAACAACGGCTTAAAGTGCCTTGCGAAGCACGGAAGCGGTAGGAAGAAATGTCACTAGCGATAGTCACGCGACGGTCACGCATCCTGCTCCTGGCCGCACCTGTTGGTGCTTACTCAAGTGATTGATTCCAATCACTCGGTTCAGCTAGGCCACAAGCGCTTTCTTGAATGTGGAGAATGGTACGCTGGGATGGGCTCTGCCCCTGTATGAACTGAGCCTAATAATTAAGACCGATATAAATCGAGTGATACTTATCACTCACACGCTGGCACGAATGATAAGTGGACTGATACGATAAAAAATTGAAACAGGTTGTTGTGACTAACGCCCTCATACATTGCCTGATAAGGCCTAACAGCTAGAAACTTGAGGAATTTACTGCACCACCGTTTTACAATATCTAATCATTCATTTTAAGTGTTACGATATTGTACGTAGGTACCTGACAAAACTTTACAGTGGAGCACAAGTGAGCACAAATTAACTCCTTTTGTTGTCTCGAGATACGTAGGTATAATAAATAATAAAAAAATACACTGTTTGCATAGTGATAACACGAAAAAAATTATCATACGACTATTAGGGCGCTGCCCAGTGTTAAGTAGCATGGAAAAAAACATAACTTTGCTTATTTATATATTGATACTTTTACTGCAATTAAATATTAAAAAGAAAGTTGTACAATGCAGCGGACGTAATGCCGTAAGCATTTTCTACTAGTCAACCGCAGGAGGTAGAAGAAAGAGTTTTTTTTTAAAGTGAACATCATAAATCTTAACAACTCATACAACTATTTTCGAACCTACAATCTAGAAGCTTAAATTTCCTCTAAAAACGACCGATTTCGGTAAAAACTTGGGCCTAAGTTCTTGTCAGTAGGTTCTTAATGGGCTACTATATTTATTGAGATTTGTGATGGCCACTTTTTCCAAAGACGCGTTATAAAAGAAAACATGATTTTTTTCGTCCATGGCGCTAGTTATTGCCTTGTAGCGTTTTAAGTAACTAATCACCCGCCTTTCCCTTCAGCGTCGGAGGCACCGACGAGCGTAACAAAGGCGCCCGAGACAAAGAAACTGCCGCCGTTGCCGACCAAGATTGAGCCACCTAAATCAACGCACACAAGGTTCGGATTCAAACTGAACTTGGACGTCAATCCCTTCAGCATTCCCAGCAAGAACCCGGATCCAAAACCACTGGAAACTAAGCCTAACGGTCTGCTGAAGCGGCAGCCCACGCTGCCTTCTCTTGCCGGAGCTACGGTACGGAAGGAGGTGGCCAAGCAGGTTATAATGCGGGAGAAGTCAGCAACAATGCTCAGAGAGAAGAGGAATATGAAGAGGGACGAAACCAGGACCGTCATCAAGGGTGTGAGGACCAACAGGAGGTTCGAGCTGCAGATGCGATCGCGCAACATCAACGGGTAACTTGTTTTCATAACAAGAGTCAATTTCTGCTAAATATTTCGTTATCCAAAAGAGTGATCAGTCAAGCAATTGCTGATGTGTGGCTTCCTTAGAGATTGAGCCAAATAATAGTTTTGGAAATTGCAATTTTTGTTATCAAGGCCATGGAGTTTTTATTGGCAGTGTTATAACCAACCGGGTTCCAACCATCTGCAATCTCTTTCGCGTGAAGCTATTTAATTCGCACGGGTTATACACAATTACCCACTTCATCTAAAAAAAACAATGTCTCGGGCACTACAGCGTGCGAAGGGCCCCTTCAGCAGAGCTATCTACCCGTCTATAAATCCCATTACGTAGATGCGAAGGCCAGAAACAATTTAAATGACATCGCAATGCAATTGTTTGGTAGACTACAAAACCGAAGAACAGTCATTCATATAAGTACCTAACTATATTGAACGACTAGGCGTTTAATAGATTAGTAGACCCAGGTGGTTTTAGGATATCGCGAAAATTCCACACTGGGAAACCTCACGGCGACTTTCTTTTGGTGGCGAAGGTGAGGTGAAATGCGTAAAAATAAATACGAGTATATGAATTGAAATGTAAGTAAGTTTAAGGGTAGGGTAGCCCGTAGATCTGGCGAAGCGAACCTTCTGCGCCTGCGTCTTTTGTGGTAATTAGTTACACTAGTTATTAGTTTCGCTTATATCTGTCGCTTTATCGCTGACCCTCCGATTGTTAAAGGTTTGATGATAAACCTAGTTATATCAACTCGATACTAGCAAGTTCACTACGCTATGTACCGTTCCGGAAAATTAAAACTCGTTCGTTGTAGAAATGCTTCCACGTTTTCGAGCAGATGCGACTACTTGGCCTCACTAAGAAACCAATTCAGTAGTCGGTTTTTATAATACTTATTGTTTAATCCAACTGATATTATAAACGCGAAAGTTTGTAAGTATGGATGGATGGATGGATGTTTCTTACTCTTTCACGTTAAAACTACTGAATGGATTCTAATGAAACTTTACAACTTTTAGCTTATACATCAGAATAACACAAAGGCTACAATTTATGAGAATTTATGGATATTGTGTGAATTGTCTAAAATATGGCGATGTGTCAAGTAAGTAGGAAAAAATCTACATCTGTGAGCTATTCTGGCACGCGCTGCCAAAACCTTTTGTACGCCACGCTAATATAAGCTACTCGAATTACTTATCCTGCGCAGACGAAGTCGCGGGTACCAACTAGTTTATAATAAAACGGCGATTGTAGAGATTTTTTTGTACTAGATTGCATTAGATGAAGTACAGGCCAATACACCGAAGTTTAGAATGAGTCAAGTACAAGTAAGCGCACAGAGTGCGCCTAGTTTAAGTACTTATTGACAGAATGTTAATTAAGTCTGGAGGACACAGACCCGCATTAAGAGGTGTGGATGCCCTGGGGCAACAAAGGAGTGGAGGCACGTAATAATTTTGAGCAAATTAGGTTTCACATCAGTAGAAAATTTCATCAATGTCTTTCTATTTGGAGGGTCTAGATTCTGTTAGTTTATTATAGTACCATGACAGATACATGGTCGGTTCACGTGAGTGTATTTTCATACCATTGAGCCTAGAAGGTTCGATGTACCTATTTGCGCGCGTAGTCTTGAAGCAGCAACGCTTGTTCATGCAATTGTCATTGTACCAAAATGCATAACAGAATCCCTAGGCCCTGCCCTAACTCCGTCCCAGGGATGACTCGAATTTAGTGGCCACTTCTGAATTTCACAAGGTGAACAGAGAACTCCCCGATCCAGCCAGTAAATTCCATCAAACCCTTACAGTATAGTCAAAGCAGTCAAGTACTCGAGTGAACTTGTTTTGTCAACAATCTAATTTCGTAAAGTACGCCCGTTGTGAGGTGACTGCAAAGGCGTTATTTGCACAGAGCGGTGGCGTAGAGCCGGAGACAAAGGTATGGTACTAAGTAAATCAGATGCTTTTGAAACAATATTTATTTTGTTTCGACGATTGTAGATAGAACTTGTTTTTGTGGTTTTTTCTTCCTTACGTTCGTATCCAACCCTGGTTTCCTCTCGATGTTTTCTTTCACAGTTAGCGTATGGTATTGGGACTTCAATTTCGCAAATGTACGTAACTTTGTAATTAAACAAATGCCATGCCATCAATGCGAGGAATCGAACCTGGGTCTTTCCTGAGGGCTAGGCCGACTAAGCTGTCAGGGTGGTATAGGTGTTGAGCAAGCCTACACCATCAAAACCATGTCCCAGGCACTGCAGCACCCAAGTGGTCTCTTCATTTACCTATCTAGTGTGAGTGAAGATGCCACTGGACGCTGTATAAATCATTTCATTACGTAGATGCAGGGGTCAGTTTTTAGTTTTACTTCCATACCTTTACAGGAAACTTTAGTGCATGCTTGTTTCGGTTTATCTTCATCGAGTCGGTGACAAAACAATTAGTTCTATTAGGTACTAATATATATACGTAATATTAGTTACATATAGGTTGAGATGGGGCAAGGAGGAAACCTACATGAACTTTTATAGCATAGAAGTTTTTATAACACAAAACCTGACACCTGTACCTACCTATATTTAGTATTGATATACAGTTACTTAAAAAAGCAAAGGTTTACAATTCTGTAAGTATGTAATTTAATTTTCATAGCGTCAATTGCGACAGCGAGATCGACGATTTTATTCATAATTTGAATCTTTTGCTTACTGGAAGTGGTTCGTTTAAATACTGAAGACAAATATACACGTTGTACCTTCCTATTTAATAAACGTTCGCGTATCTTCCGCATGCTCTGTCATTGCGAAATCCTCATTTCCTTATTCGCGCCTTATTGTTTGTGCCTTTTTTATAATAGTTTTTAGTTCTTAAGCGGTCGAGAAAACATGTCACTTTCGCATAACAGTCCAAAATGTAAAGTATTTTTTGCTTTCGATTATACTGTAGTATCGTACAGTCGACAGCACATAATCCTTTAGTTCCATGCACTCTACTCCGTTGCATTAGAGGCGAATTTGCAACAAAAATGTAAAGATTTACGTGGTGTGGACTGTACAGTCGTCAATACGTACGTTAGTATATTTTACACCGGAATTTATTAATTAAAACGCGGGCCCCTTGAATAAAAGCACTTTATTGTAAAGTTATAAATAGTCTGTGATAAACTTTACCACGGACTATAATACGTTTATGGAGTGTTAACAGAATCGTGTTTTTATGAATAACACCGGTACTCTCTACTTTACGGGTGATTTTGCTACTACGATTTGAAGGTTTTCGACTTTAAGTGCATGAATAATCAATCGCAGTCATTGCCGCGATTTTCTTCCCGTTTGCGTTTATTAACCTCGATTTGTGATTTTAATCCTGTATGTCCCCACTGCTGGGGCACGGGTCTTCTGCTGCATTGCAGGAAGGTTAGGCCTTACTCCACCAGGGAGGCCAAGTCCGGGTTGGTGGCAGGTTGTAAGACAGTGGCGGGCCTTATAAAAAAAGTTACTCAAAAAGTGTCAAAAGTTATCAAGCCGCCCATAAGGCCTCTGACATGGCTTAACGACTGCCATTACATGACAGCCGGTACCCACGGCTTAACGTGCCTTGCGAAGCACGGAAGCGCTCGGAAAAATGCCACTAGCAGTAGTAACGGGACCGGTCGCCCATCCTGCACTGCACATGACCGCGCCTGTTGTTGCTTAACTCGAGTGATTGATTACAATCACTCGGTTTTGTTTTAATTTGCGACTTTCTGTTTTATCTGTAGTCTCTCTTATTAAGCTTCAGACTGCTAATATTCGTGTATTATAAAACGTGTTTTTATTTAAAATAACGCATAACCTGATAACCGTGTACCTATCGGCAATCAAGCCACTGCCAGTAAATAAAAGTTTTCATAAAACCTTAAAACTTGACGCGGTTTGTAAGGAAAATTGTATATTTATGTTACTGAAGAAATGGTTTATGGACTTTGTGTTATTTCACTTTTATGCTGCTTAATTACTCACACACATCCTAAACTAGGATATCCTGTGTTGTGATACCCAGCCAAGGACGTCACTATCATGGGAATGGAAAAACGTTGCAGGTAAAGTCGGGAATTAAAACATGACTTCTTGTTTTCGCAATTCTAGTACTACTCTCAAGTTACAAATAACGGCTGCATGTATTAGGCGATTTAGGCGTAAACACCAGATCAGTTTTTTATGGATTCAAATTGTTAAAAAAAATATTGTTACTACCCTCTCGTCGTAACAAGAGTGAAGTTATAACCCACTACAAGAAGCGGCCACAATCGAATAGCGTGTGTTCCTGATCGTAAAAAGGTTTTGAAACGCCCTTGAGAAGTTAATTTACTGGGCATTTAGATTGCTTTCATAAGTTCTAAGGTTTTGCTGTTGCTTAAATGCTAAGCATTCATGTATGTTTCCAAACAATTAGCCCAGAACATGTTATTATTAAGTTTATCCTCAAGCCACACGTGGTCAGGTAAATTCATACTTGCAACTAGCAAGTTAGACGTAAGATTTCCGCACTTAAGACTCATAGTTAGCCAGTGTACGTAGCAAGCGTTGAGGTAACACTAGGGTTTCCTCGCGATATTTGCCTTCATTGTTAGCGGGTCGTATTGCTACTATAACTTCAGAAGTGTACCCACCTAACGTAGAAAACAGTACTTTTTTTTATTTTTTACTTACCGAGATTAGAACAGAACCCACGTCCTCCCGACTGAGATGCCGGCGTCTACCGCTCCCACCGCTTCTTTGCAAGTGGCAAATACTACATATTTATTAGCGGTTTTATTTACAAAAACAAGATTTCTTAAAACACTATAAACGCCGATCTATTCTGTGGTGGACTTTACCAATAAAAGTCGTAACCACAAAATTAAACTGCTTATGAGGAGTGCTTTAGTATAGATTTATTTACTTCCACCAACTGTTTACAATGACATTATCTCTAAACACAACTTCGCCATGATACCGATGTAAATACTAACCGTAGTTTGTAACAGTATTACTGAATAATTTTCGTGTTATACTATTTTTATTTTAATGCACTAACCCGTGCTAAGGAACAAATTTAAAAACCTATTTAGAGGCTAAAAATTTCACCCATGCCGGGATTCGAATTGAGCTCAATTGGTAGAGCGCTGGCACGGATAGCCAGAGGTTGCGGGTTCGAATCCCGGCATGGGTGAAATTTTTAGCCTCTAAATAGGTTTTTAAATTTTCGTGTTTTTAATAAGATACTTTTGTAAGGTTTAGAATATTTTATCTCTTTTATATTGTGGATCATGTTTCTCTTCACTGGGAATTAAATAAAGTGTTTTATATCAAATTTGTTTTTTATATGTATACTTCTGCAGGCACCTGAAACCGGCGTGCGTGAAGGCAATTACGAGTAGGTACCTACTCTATTGAATGATAATGAATCCAAAGGAATTTGTCAGGATCGTGGCAAGTGGCAGACTCTGGTCTCTACCTGCCCCTGCTAGATACAGGCGTAACTTTTTAACTGTTGTGTTGCTGGTAGATTCGAATAAAATTTTATTAAACTTTTATATATCTGTCAGGTGCTGGGTGACCGTCCCATGACTAGGTACCACTGGTGGCATTTTTTCCGAGCGCTGCCGTGCTTCGCAAGTAATCGCAAGGCACGTTAAGCCGTTGGTGCCGGCTGTCATATAGTGGCAGTCGATAAGCCATGTCAGAGGCCTTATGGGCGGCTTGATAACTTCTGCCAGTAAGGCCGGCCAATTCTTCACCAACCCGGACTTGGCCCCCGTGGGCTAACCTTCCTGCCATGCAGAAGAGATTTGCGCCTCAGCAGTGGGTACATACAAAGGGTTGATATCAATATATCACAAGGAGTGAAAAGTAAAACCAACACATTGGCTAGAACCAGTTTTATTATGTCTCAACATAGAAGCAGCATTGTTTGTAGTAAAATTATTTTAGGATCGATTTGAGTTTTAGGAGCTACACAAAAAACTAGATGGTAATAAAATAACGTTTTTACGAATGGCGTTGCCAGCAACTGATATATTTGAAAAATGGAATACCCAAAACGCAAATGGATCCGAAGGTATTTCGTTCATGTAATATTAGTGAAGTATTTTTCAACATTTATTTCCCTTGTGCACGGAATACATTATCAGTATCACACTTATTTATATATAATACACAATAATAATGAAAATAGATTATACCTACCTACTCTTAAAATATTAGATCGCGGTCTAATTGTTTTCTCATTACAGGGTAGTATTTTGTAACCAGGCATAATTATTATTTTTGTTATACACAGGAAAAGTACTTGTGCTTCGAAAATTTTGAGCTCTTGTATTTTGTGGTAGATAACTTACTTAGTTCTTTTATCATTGTCTTATTATTTATATTCTGTGTTATGGTTGTGATCTACAAAAAGACTTCAAATTTTTAGAAGTAATTCTCCACCTCACCGGTAAAACGGTTGCATTGGCCCGAGAGCAGATGGAGGCTTGGCTTGGTGTGGCAATGCGTCGGAACTGGTGAACCGTGCTAATTTTAAACGGAGGCATTGCATCATGCTGTTGTGATGGCGTAGCGACAGACAGTCGACACTTCCGTTTTAACTATACGAATCGATTGCGAAGGCAGCTGGTCCCTAGAGTAGGCATTCGAAACAATTTTTGTGACGCAAAATTTGCTGCAACTAATTTTAGTCTATGAGGAGCTCTTGCCGCGACTGTTCACGTCTTATCTTCAATAAAAAAATAATGTATAGTGGATTTCCATTGGTAACTTCTGGAAACTTTGTTACGATACCAAAGTTAATTGGAATGTCTTCTATTGGTTCCATTATCTTTTGCAATAAGTGTTTAATCACACTGAAAGTTATCATTAGTCATCAGCCTCACGTTTAAGGGAATGATTCCAAACTCAGTTATCGGTCCGCTGGTCGAGATAACGACACACGTTTTGATATTTTCGGCTCGCTTCACAGATGACGCTTGTTTCCTGTGCTTTATCGCTAATTTACGATCACGTCGATTTGGGGCAGATGTTATTTTGATCATTAGAAAACAATTAACGCGAATCCAATATTATTATAAATATTCTTCGTAGGTTTTCCTTATATTATCCATCACATTTGTGTAGTCGGGTAATCTAAAGTTGCAAACATTTCATCCATTTGCAAAAATAGGTCACCACGAGTCTTTGCACAATTTTAAGAAAATTAATTAAGTATCCAAATAGTTTTTCACATAAAGTGGTTTACATAGGTACATGTATCACTTGCGTGTAGGTAAATACTATTTTAAAAATATCTGTTTATTACAATCAGAACTTTCAATATGGCGAACGGGCGGCTGGCGACAAGGCGGGCCTGCAGACTATACCCATTCTCGGATTCTCGCCGTATTGTGCGCTCTGAACAGACATTCAATGCTTTAGCTGCCTGTGACGCTTCCACCTGTTTAATTGACCTCTAACAACTGCCAACTCCATTTACAAACGAATTAGACTAACAAGGCTCGAGGTATATGGCGCAGAATTTCCAATTCGCTAAACGCCAAGCGTTCCCAAAATTTCCAATTCGCGAAATCCCAATTCGTAGAATGCTCCTTCTTATACGAGCCAAGACTTAAGATGATCTTTATGATTTCCCTAGTACTAATTGGACATTTCGCGGACGGGTCATTTTCGCCCTGGACATTTGTGAATTAAGACACTCTCCGCCTAAAGCCGCTTGAGTTCACCGAGCTTAACAGAATCCTAATCCTATAACAAGAAACATACAAGAGGGCCGTATAAACGCAATACCGTTGTCAATAATGTACACAAGTCGATAGATTCATCATAGAGATTAATCTTAAGCATCAATAAATAATTACTGACGCTATGGCTACAATCGCAAAGGGAATGTCGCCATCGTTTGGATATTAGATGATTGATGATTTAATATAATTCTCGCATATGAAAGTAGAGCAACTGATAAGTGATAACTCTCGTGAAGGGCAGAATAAAAATACCCGCACAGAGTGAACAGGCCTGCAGCGACTAAGGAATATCAGGTGTGTTAAGGATCGAGACTAATACCAACACTTAGTACCTGGATACCCCTTTGGAGTTTTGTATGTATTTATGTAAGGCCGGCTCTTCACTTGGCTACTTGTATTTGCTAAATGTGAATCATCCACTGCTGGGTTTTCCAATTCCAGAGTTTTATACAACCTGCAATGTATCACCGTCGGCAAATACGCGAATACAAGCCAGATCCAGCATAAGATGAGCGTTTACATGCATCATTATCATGTAGCATTATTGACACAAATTAAGCGTATTGGCGCAAGAATCGGCTTAACTGCAAAAGATGGTATTTATATTGTTCCGATGTTATGGTATCTTTTCTCTCGGTGAACACGAACCTAAGTTAATAATACTTTCTATTTTCTAATTGCTATAAGAATTGTTTGGATAAATCTAATTTTGCTACAATATTTGGCGTTTAGTGCAGAATAACAAAAAATAAACGATCGTGTCATAGTATAATCAGCAGTTCGGATCTCTAATTTCGTTTTAGATCCGCAGATATGTCGCTTTATAGTAACAAAAATATCGCTTCAAATGTGCATTTTTTGTTGTAAGTTATTAAAATAAGTTCTATACTTGTTTAGTCACTATTTTACAAAATGCAGATAATTTTATTTGCTTAGGCACCTAACAATGTAACTGCTTTTACAAAAATTCGGACAAACTGTGGTAAGTAGCTCAGAATTGCGGCTTTCTCAGTTTGTTCAATCTTTTTAAAACAACTACTTTAGCACAAGAAGTTAATCATGTCGTACATAATACTATCACACCATTCCTTGCTGACACGTTCCTCTCAACAAAATTATACTTGTAGAAGTCTCAACGCTTACACACTAAAGGGAAACAAAGTACGTAAGTAACTCTATTTTTTTACAATTTTATTTACACAGAACTAAAATACTTGTTGAATTATTTTAAAAACACGCTACTTAAATTTAAATTATTAATAAAAAATGGGCATTTTTTGTACACGGGAAATAAATAATTTCACATTCCGATATCTAAGTAAGTAGTGCTTTCTCACGTTTCTCTCACACGAACATACACCGCGCAGGTAAGTTAGCGCAAGCATTACCTTTACTCAATATTAGATAATTGCCCAAGCTTTTATCCTTTAAAACTAAACAAACATTATTCAACAGCCATAGAAAATGATTCGGTAATGATTTGCACTGTGTGTGTCATATATATAACAACTCACCAAAACCTTATCGTTGGTGGAATCTTCCATAAAGAAATAAATAATATGTACTTATTAAACATAGATACCGATAGTCAGGATAAATAACAACATTGAACTACACGACCAAGTCAGGTGACAAACGCATTGCTGTAGTTCCCCAAGCCGTAGCTAGAACAGATAGAATATCCGAGGAATATGACGTAACCCGTATATATTTCTGATACAAAATGTGACCTCAGGCTCCCCCGATGCTACGCTTAATTAGTCATCGTCGTCGGTTATTGATAAACTACACTACGAGTAAACACGTCTCGTTGTGAAACCTACAGAAGTAGAATCACTTTAATTAACGGCATTACAAATAAACGCAGGATACCTCCATGTGCTTCCATACAACAAAGGTTCTTATTTCTGTCACGTTTATCAAGTAGGTAGGTAGTTAGTTTTTCTGCCCGTAATGTCTTCAACTTGCTGACGTCATAAATATCGTAATTCAAAGTCTAATCTGAACTGTTACAAATAATTCTAAGCTATGAAATCTAGAACGCTACATAATTAATGTACCTGATCGTGCGACAGCCATTAAATTCATCAATAAACGACTGAAGCGTTTTTGTTTTCCAATTAACGTTCTTTAATATGGCGATCGATAAAATATATCAATTCAAAAAGGTTTCGTTCAAAACAGCACAGACACTGCAACTTAATGAACGTTACAAGTTATACTAGGTGTCCATTTCAAAATGTAGATCATTTTGGAGAAAAAATGGACAAAACAACTCCAATCCCCTGAAATCCCTATCCCTAGCCTATCGAAAATGACGGGGGCACGCGTGGTTGTTGCACGTCATGGTTTGTTTAATTATATCAACAGTTGAAAAATAAGTAGATCTTAAAACAAGTATCGTCTGCCAATTGTGAGTAATGTGGTACAGTGGAAGATATTCAGCACCTGTTACTGGAATGTATCGGAAGCCAGAACGAAAGAGACCTATTAGTGGCTTCGCTCAGTACAAATGTTATAGATGTGGGTATATTCCATACGTTTCTGCCTGAACCTTCTTCGAGAGAGGCATTGTTAATTTAGAGCTTTGTTAGAGATATTAATTAAGCTCTCATATATTTCATAAATAGTTAAGCAAATTTTAGAATAAGTCACAATGAGGCTGACATGCGTCCATATGTTGCAAAAACCCCTAAATAAAATGCAGATTAAAAAAACAAGTATAAATGCGGCAAGTACGTCTACTAAAAATAACTCGATTATATACCTACCTACGTAACAATATCAAATCGATCTGAACGATAAACGGCAAATGGGAACTTATTTACGCATGAGCTGTTAAAAACACGTTAATTATAACGTAATATGGTATTATGTTGCTCCATCTCGTAAGCTAGTCTCATGAATATGCAAATTAAACGAGATTTCTGCATCTAATTCTTCGAGATTGTTAACATTGACCTTCCTAAGTTGTGTTCGGAAGAGACAAGTTCTATGTGGTGTAACCATCGCGTCGCGTATCATAAAAAAATATGTAATGACTGCCAGTGACAACAGGGAATCTTTCTTTTGCAGTGCACAGGGGATTCGGATTTTCTTTGTGATTCGTACCGTTTCAAAATAAACATATGATGACCTAGGTACGCCTTGGCATCTGGGGAATAGGTTTGCGTTCCGACGTGAACGATTTGCATGATTTGATCGGCCTTGCATGTTGGGGTAGACAGGTTGACCGTGCTCGTCAGTGCCGTGCCGTGTTCTACATACTTATTCGCTGTTCCCCTCGAGATGGGCAATAACATTTCGTGACACAACACACGAAACTGTGAATTATGTTCACGTAGTCGCTATTTTATAAGTAGATAGCTTGTGAAGTACGCGTGGCGTGGGTTGCAAGGACAGACACATTGAGCATGTGAGAAAATTTTATGATTTCGTGTAAGCAAGATCTAGACAGGGCACGGTGAGATTAGATCAGCGAGGCTGCCCGCTGGTATCACAATGCATGCACGAAGGGGCAAAATGAAAAGAAACGATTATTTAAAGTGGAACGCGCTGATGCGGGAAGGTTCAGCCAAATAAGCGGTGACGTCACTGCGGCATGACGCGGACCGCGCTGAACAATAATGGCAGTTCCAACAATATGCTCCATTCGCCGCCTCGACTATGCAAACAATACAGAACTTGTACACGGCAACGACAGCGATAGATAACCAATTCATGCTAATAGAATACTCGCGAATAAGTTATTATTTTTCACGACATCTGTAGAATTGACGAAAAGTTTAGAAGAGGGGAGTATAAATTAGCTACCTATATAGTCGTATATCTACTAATACTGACTGCCTTGAGCCTATTTTCGGTAGCCCAAGAATTTTTTAAATTAGAAGCACTTCTCTTAATCAATCCTACTAGTAGTTAGATCCATTCAATGTCTATAGCGCTAATGGCTCCTGCAGGATTAATATTATCGTGCCAGGTTAACATTTTACAGAGCTCAGATACCTAGTACACCTCGCTACTCGCAAGTTTCCTGTCCATCATATAGTAGAAATTTTTGCCTGGTCTCAAACATATTTTAAAAACCTATTTAGAGGCTAAAATTTGTAAAAAAAAATTAAAATTGTCCTTAGCATGGGTTAGTGTATTAAAATAAAAATAGTATGGTCTCAAACATGTCATGTAAATCACATATGAATCATTGGATAAGGAAACTGAGTGGTCCTATTTGATTGCTAGTTCTTTACAACTGGGCTTTAAAGCCAACTATAATATAATATTGGTTTATAAACATAGTTTAAGAATTCATGGTTGTATTCTTTTATTTTCTGGCTGTGCAATAAAATCTATCATACTCATATTCAACAACATAGGGGGGCAAAGCAAACCGATAACCAATACCTACGGCCAGACTTGTATTTGAGATGCAATAATGTGGTCTTGAAGTATTCATTTAGACTGATTTAAATTGAACCGAGTTTAGCAATGTTTGGGGACTTTTCTAGCCTTATGTCATCTAACTTGGCAAACAAAAACAAAAAACGTATGGAAAAAGTGTTATTTAAATCAATCGTAAAATTATGAATAAACCATCGTAAAATTATGAAATAATCACAACAAATCACTACCAAATCTGAGATCTTTTGCAAGTTCTTTCACACAAGAGTCAATGCCAAGTTCTGGTTTTACAATTCACATGAACTAGGTACTTGACCAAATGACACCCACGGAGACATTTAGATTACATTTAGGAATTATCCTAACTGCTGGAGTTAGTAATATTTAGTACTAAATTAACTTTCCTTCTTTTGGTAGCAATGGTCTTGCTAATTTTCTATGGCGCTTGATCCAACAACACTATGCTCTAAAGCTATGGGCAATGTGGACCAATTCCATAGATAACTATAAAGACAATGAATTACTTAAATTATCTTTGATGACTAAATGCAATGATTTTCACAATGGTCAAGGCTGGTTCTTATTTATCTTATCGAAGATCTAAGGCAAATCCATACATGCTTGTTCAGTGATGGGAGTTTCTTTAAAATATTTATCCTTCTTTCCTAACAGCTGTTCATGATAAGTGAAGCACCATGAGGAGCTAACAAAACCTAATAAATTCATCCAGTAAGTATAATTACAATTTGTACATGTTTATACAGTATCTGTGATGTGATGCTCACTCACTTTTATGATACACAGGACCTGCTATTTCTGTTCTGATCTAGACAAAATCCATCATTATGTACATCACTTTTAGCAGTCAACACTTTTTATAAAAACAGGTGTAAAGCTTAAAAACAAACATGTGATCGAGGCATCTGAAGAGGAATGTAGCCTGTGAATGAATGCTCGCTCTGAGACATGCTCGCTGGGTGCAATCATAGAGTCACTGTCACTTGGGTACCTCGAGAGTGCTGCGGCTCGGGAGTCGGCGCTGGGCTCGGCTCGGCTCGGCCGGGGAGTCAGACGCTGGCGGCGCGGCCCGCACGCGCCTCTAGCTAGAGCGCCGCAGACTCTGGCGCCATGAGCGGCGACAGCGGGCCCGCCACTCGCCGCCCGCGCTCCACCTCGAAGTGCAGGTCCGCAGGCGACGCGCGCCGCAGCGACACGCCGTTCTTGTCCTCGGGCAGGAAGGCGGCCACCAGTAGCGCGCAGATCACCAGCAGCGCGCCCAGCACGAAGGGCGGCCCGGGCACCAGCCGCTCGTAGTGCTCGTCCGCCGCGCCCGTGCCCGCGCTCGCACCCGCCCCGGCGTGCTCCTCGTTCAGGTCCACGTGGAACAGGTAGAAGATGACCCCAAACATGGCGGGGCCCAGACCGTTGCACAGCCCGCGCACGCCCGTCACCATGCCCTGCACCACTCCTTGCCGGTCGGCGCGGCTATTGACGCTCACGTACGCGCTGATGGCGGGGTACGTCACCGAGCCCAGCGCCGCCAGCACGCCCGCCGCCCACATCATCCACGTGCGAGAACCGAACCCGTACCACATCAGCTGCATCATCTCGAACAGCAGGCCCAGCATGATCGTGTGCTTGGCGCCCAGCGACCGCATCAGGAAGCCCAACACCACTTGCACGCCGATGCTCAGCACACCCACTATCGCGATAAAGATCGCCACTTGCACCACACCAAAACCCATCACTAGTTTTAAGTACACAAATATGCACGAATACTGGCCGGCCTCCGGCAGGTAGGAAAGGAAGACGGCGACGCACAGCATGAGCACAGTGCGGTCGGCGCCGACCTTGCGCAGCGCGGCGAAGGGGTCGGCCTGCTCCCAGCTGATGGCGGGGCCCCAGCCGGCCGGCCGGACCTTCTCCGGCAGACTTTCGGGAACGGCCACCATGATGAAGAACACGTCGAGCACGGCCACGGCCGTGGCCAGCGCCACCACGAGCGCCTCGCCGTATTGGTCCATGAGGTAGGCGCCCAGGGCTGGCGAGATGACCATGGATGCAGCGAAGGTGGCGGAAACTAGGCCGTACGCGCGTGAACGCTCCGCCTCCGTCGTCACGTCAGCCACGTATGCAAACACGATCGAGAAGGTGACGGCGAACACGCCGCTGATGCTGATCATGGCGAAGAACCACCAAGTGTTGATGGTCATAAGCGGGATGGGCGCGCACGTGAAAAATACCGTCACCAGCAGAAAGAACTTGCGGCCCCACACATCTGATAGCGCGCCGATCAGCGGTGCAGATAGAAACGAAAGAATGCCCTTGATTCCCATGATCAGGCCATTCATCAGGAACGTGTGATCGGGGAACGTCGCGTTGAGCACGGTGATGATGGGCATGGTGAGTAGCCCCCACGCGAAGAACTCCAAAAAGATCACCACCAGAGCGTGGAACACGGAGGGTTCGCCGATGCCAGACATTGTCATTATCCCGTCTTTCATAACAGTTTTTCTATTTCGTATCACCATTTCTACTTCAGTTTTTGTGGTCTTCGTGGGCGTCATTTAAGATGTAATCCCTTGTTTTGCCTACCGAACTACCTATATTAGATACATTTTGAAATCCTAATCACTACATGGAGGAAAAACGTTGAAAACGAGAGAAAAAGATACAACGACCACGAGCGACGTCAAAAAGTCACTGAAAAAAAAAATTAAGAAAACAACTCGATAATATTGTTTGCCATAAATGAACGTTACTTTTGCCTTCATTAATTTTGTTTATATATTTTATAGGTATTTTAGACAAAATTAAACATTAGAATTGAGATTTACACTAAGTAAAATATCTGCGGCCTCCAAATCGCTAATAACTAAAATAATGTGTGGTGGAGACTTTACAAGCAAAATACGTAATGCAGATTGGATATAACGCCCTCAGTGTTGTAGTGGAATCGTGTGTTTGTACATAAGGCAGATAGTCTCCGCGATTTGTAAAAGAACAAGTCAAGTAGCTACCTACTTGACTTGTTCTTTTCAACAATTTATTAAGCAAAATTCTCAGCTCAAAACTGGGGGTGGTCAGAGTATGGTATGGAACAGTTATGCAATGGGGGAATGGGAATCTAGAAAGTATAGAACAGTTATGCTATGGGAAGCACTCAGGGTTTGGTGCGTAGATATTTAAAAAAATGCGAGTTTGATGTATTTGCTTCGGGTAAGAGCACCTGTAGGGTAAGAGAAAATTTGCTCACAATTGTTTTCCTGCAATTCGGTTTTCTTGAAAACTGGTAACACGAAGAAACAGCCATCGACAATTTTTATTTTTTTATAAACCATAGTCAATACTAAAGTTTCTTTTTGTAAATCGACCACCTAAATGTAGGTAGTCTGTGGGTGAACATCTGCTATTCTGCTGTCCTGTCAAAGAATAAAATAAAGTAAAGTGGGAGGCGTCGTCGGAGCAATTGATTGGGATTTGTTGCAAAAATATATAATTGAAATGGTAAGCTAACTCAATTTATTTGTCTTTAACATTACAACTCTTACATCGATCACTTCATCAAAACTTTGTTTCTAGATTCGCTTCATATTGATACAAAACCGAGCGGGAAAGACGCGACTCGCGAAATGGTACATGAATTTCGATGATGACGAGAAACAGAAACTAATCGAGGAAGTCCATGCCGTTGTCACCGTCCGAGACGCCAAGCACACCAACTTCGTCGAAGTAAGTCACCGACAAACTCCGCTGTATCGCTTTGAATAGGTGTAGAATAATCCACGTCATTTTTGCACAGGTTTTGCTGTACTTCGCCTATATTCTTAAAATCAGTTATTGTTTTCAGTTTTTTCAGCATCTGTACCTATTACTATTTTAGTCTGTGTAGAATCAATGCCATTCCCTTGTTCCAGTTTCGCAATTTCAAGATCGTGTACCGGCGCTACGCCGGGCTGTACTTCTGCATCTGTGTGGATGTAAATGATAACAATCTGTGCTACCTGGAAGCCATCCACAACTTTGTAGAAGTCCTTAATGAGTACTTCCATAATGTCTGTGAGCTCGACCTGGTCTTCAATTTCTACAAGGTGAATATACTTATATTTATTTGGTGCAGTTAGGTTGAATGTTTATGTATATTGGACTATAGTGGACCAGTAACTTTAAAGGACCATTGTCAATAATATGAATCATTTAAAATTTTTATTTTCTACCTGTATGTCATTATGTTCTGTAATTATTTTTAATTACAGAACATAATGACATACAGGTCATTATGTTCTGTAATTAAAAATAACTAATTAACATTAATTAAAGTAAAAAGTGTCCATCAGATTCAACATTCTAAATATATTATATTGGATTGACCAAAGATGCCAAAGGAATATCTTCATCTGAATGATGATTCTATTTCCATTGGCTGTGTTGCTGCTGTAGCTGCAGTAGAACTTATTTGTTGACCTAATCCTAATAGCCAACTAAGATCTTGCTGCTTGGTTTTGTTTGCTTTGCGTAAATGAAATTTTTGTTATTATCAATTGATAATTGAGCTATTTTTATCAAGATAATTATTATGATAATTATCAAGATAATTATCTTAAAAACCTATTTAGAGGCTAAAAATTCCACCCATGCCGGGATTCGAACCCGCGACCTCTGGCTATCCGTGCCAGTTTTTTTTTTAATTGTCCTTAGCACGGGTTTGTGCATTAAAAATAAAAATAGTACAAGATAATTATCACCAGTGGTCGGTGTAGGTATATTGATTTTAGATACTTGCGTCATGATATCATAGCATGGACATGCATTTCTTCCGGAATGTACCGGAGTTTCCAAAAATTTGGTAAACCGGACTCTCATGCGCTGTGATGATTGCTATAAAGTGATTTTTTTTAACTGTTTCCAAGTTCTAAAACCTTCTTAAATAGTGAAAATAATTAAAACTTACCCGTACAAAAACAACTTCAAATGGGCCCAATCCAAGAGTAATAAATCGATGTCCGTAGTTATAAGCCAAATTCGTCGTTGTAGGTAGATTTCAGAAGACAGTAAACAAGCCAGGGTCAAGTCAAGATATTCACAACACATAAAATAAGCGCACTCCACGAACCGAAATAAGTGAGTGAGCCACTTGGTCTGGATGTCAGTGCGAGCGCATTGTTTTCGAACAAACAGTCAATGAGTCATCCTGGATACTTGATTCTAATTGGTCAGATGCGTTGAGCATAGAGATAAGAGGACGAAAGACCCTGTTTGCCGGATGTCGTGTGTTGAAATGATTATTATTATTATATCATTTTATACATGCTTAGGCTTTTACTCCAACACTTTTACTACAACAAGGTTTTTACACACCAGTCATTTTTTACTATTAAATTCTGGTCATCTACGCCACTAGCAGCATAGCGTTGAGAGTATTGATACATTTTTAACTAGTTTCATGTAGTAATAGTTCCGGTATTTTTATCATAATAATCCGGAAACTCGGAGGCGTATCCATATTAACATATACGTTTGATGTCAGTGACCTTAATTCAATATACCTACACCGACCACTGATTATCACGTATAATTATCCTTTCGAACCCTGTTGCTCTGAATCAATAATAAGTACATTATATCTTATTTTTAATTCCCATCTCTTACTTCCATTTTATTTATTGCTTCATTGATTTTTATTGAGTGATTCTTCAGCAGCAAATTCTTCAGCAACAAACATCAATCATTTCTTCACTGTCAATTTAACTTTAAATAACAAATATTTCAAAATCATCTTGAATTTCTTTATGGTCAATTATACACAAAAAGTGAGAATATTTATTTCTACTTTTGCTTTTTGTTATTGGTTTTTTGTTTGATACTGAACAATTCCTAACATAGAATTACCCACCCTAATGTTAGTATTTCATTTTCCAGGTGTACACAGTGGTGGACGAGATGTTCCTGGCTGGTGAGATCCGGGAGACATCACAGACCAAAGTGCTAAAGCAACTTCTCATGTTGAACTCACTTGAGTAAGGGATATTTACTGTTATTGAACAAAAAGGGTTATTTTTCATCCCCTATACATTATTCTTAAAGTTTTTTCATCTGACTTAGGTAATACAAGACATACATAGGATGGTTTTGTCAAAATGAAGCACTAAGTTAGTTGAAAAACTATGTACTGGCTGTACTGTTTAGTAGACCTGCAAAGTTCTCATTGGGGAATCTGGATATCAGTTCGAAATGGCCAATTTTTTTCATAGAATTTTCCTATGTAAATGCTGGGCTCTGTGTGGACTCTGTGTTTAGTAGTGAATGATAGAATAGAGTTAAAACGAAGCTGCGCTATTCCCAAAACATGTCAATAAGAGTTTGTTATTACCAAAACTTGTTCTATTATAAAAGAAATTCAATTATATTTATTTATAACATGGATTTTCTGTTTTGAAGTTGCATGAATTAAATGCTAAAAGCATAGTGTTAAATAACATAACATTTTTAACATTTACATACAGGCACATACATTGCTTCTAGCCCCACACTAGGATAGCCTTTGTCCTGGGAACCAGAAACAGCTACATCACAAACATGTAAACATCCAAGACCTGGGGTTTCTTTTTTGTCCCTAGCTGGGGCTCGAACCTGGTACCTCTTGCATGGTAGGCAGATGCACTATCGCTGCGCTACAGAGTCCGTGGAATGGATGTTCATTTATTGTGGAACAGTGCTTTACTGCTGCAACTTTGCTTAGGCTGCAACATTGTTTAAGTTTGTAGAGGGAATTAAATAAAATTATGTCTTTTTTTTTTAACTAAAACTTTCGTAAGTACAACACATTGTAGACTTTTAGTCCGGATTTACTTACGAAAGTGCAGCGATAGTAAATATCGAAATCGACACTGCAAGAACGAAGATGTCGTGAGCTGCGTCTGTGCTATCATGCCTAGTGGCATTGACGACGGGAAAGCAGTAGGCGCTGCGGCGCAAGCCAGCGGGAATCCCCCGCAGCCAGTGTCGGCACCCGCCCCACCTATTTCGGCGCGGGCGCGCCGCGCGCTTGCCCGTAGTGTGAGACAAGCAACCGACGACGCGAGCTCAGTCTCTGCTCACCATGATTAAGCTCTGCGAATCGGAGCGAAACCTGGTCGGACTTTTCCGATATAACAACACCCGTAAGTAAATCCGGACTAAAAGTCTACAAAATTATGTCAACTATAAATCAGAGGAAAAATGCACTGAACATCAGTTGTCGCAAAACACAAACTCTAATTGGGGTGTTTAGGAATTGCGCGTGTTAAGGGTAACACTAAGCATAATTAACTTCTTTCGTGGATAGTTAGAAGCAGAAAGAGTAGAACGACGACGCTCGCCATCATTCTAATATCCTCATTTTGTATGTTCTGCTAACACTTCCGGGGACAGTCACCATCGGTAGACATAATAACAATTAAAAAACCATAGTGCTCACACTATGTTTTTTTAATTCTTAACTTTTAATTCTTAGCTAAAGAACTTTGGTGTAATGGGGTTCTAAAACTATGTTTTCCCTAAAAAAGGATTGCAAGCTGTGCGCCTTAGTTCCTTATAATCGACTCTACACTGCTTTGTTGGCATAATTAAGTTAATCTTGTAATTAATTATATTTATGTTTATTTCTACTTTAGTATGTGTATAAAATGCAATCTCTAATAGTGATAAATAGTTGGTCGATAGGTGTTTAGAATCAATACTCATTCCTTGAAATCTATGTAAACCTTATCTTGTATATAAAACAATGTTTGCTTAAAAAAGCAGACTCATGGTGTGCTAGCGTTAAATTAAACAGAGGATATATTAAAAAGTATATGTATAAAAAATCAAACTTATTGTTTAAAATTATAATTATAAAATCCAAGAAAACCATTTTAACAAAATAAATGTTGTTCGTAGTTTCACCAAAATAATTATGATCTGCCTTTTTTTTTAGGGAATATAATATCAGCAAGCTTGTTGGTGGTTCACAAAGTTCAAATAAAGTTCCAGATAAGCTATCCGCAACCAGGGCTGCTGTTCTAAATTTAAATAATTTTTCCTATATTGCGTGTGTTCGTTCATGACTTCAAATTTAGAACAAACGGCAGCCCTGGTTGCGGATAGCTTATCCGGAACTTTATTTGCAGATTGTGAAACAGACCCTAAGACACACAAATCTTTGGACATAATTATGTTATAGCTACATAAACTACTACCTATTCAGACTTGGCAAAGATGTCCTTAACATAAAACTAGAGCTAAATATCCATCTGCACTAACAGCAGCAGCTTAGCGTAGGACGCGCCAGCTCACTGGTCTGAAGCAGATTCCTGGTAGCGGCTGATTAAGGATGGGCAGAAAGAAGTCTGTGGACGTGTACGGGCTGATTGATCTGAAGCGTCCATCTGGGAGGCACATGACAGGCAGGTTTATCCCCACTGCCACCGGTGCAGAAGGGGCTTGAAGACCCACACGTCGGGGTGACCCACATGTGGCACCTTGCTGCCCAGGTCAAACCTAGACCACCTGTAAAAAATGTAATGTTACATTTTATCTCCCTGTGGACTTATCATCTGTTGACTTAATTTTATTTTATTTAAAATGTAACTGTTAGTTTAGTTTCATTGGTTTGGCTATTTCAAATGCTAAGGGATAAGATGTGTAAATGTATCAATTCCACTGTGGTAATTCAGTGTGTGAATGAAAAACTGAATGTCAGTAAATTTTATTCGTAGCAAAGCCTCGGACCACATTTATCATAAGTGTTATGAAATATAGACCTCGAAGTTGTTGAACACTATTCATACCTGGAACAGGCAGTTCAGTAAGGTAAGTCCAACATCGATCTGATCTGGCGACCACAGACCGGACGACGTAGCGAGGGCAGGCCCTCCACCAGATGGTCAGATGGCCTGATTACGGTGGCGGGGAGTCGCTGGATGCAGACCGTGCAAGACCGTGGAAAGCTTCTTGGAAAAACCTTAAGAGAGGCATATGTCTTGCAGTGCGCGTCAAATGGCTGATGATGGTTAGTAAATATTACATGACTACCAGCTGAACTCCCAAACGTTTTTATGCCATAATTATTAGGCTACGACATGTTCTCAGACCTACTAAAAAAATCATAAAAACTAGTTCGAAGACAAACATTGACACGAGATTTTTATATATTAGACTAGCTGTCCCGGCGAACTTCGTACCGCCAAAGTTTTCGTAATATCTCCATATTTTCTCACCATTTAAACGTTATCTGGTGTTCCACAAAAACCAAAAATCAGCCAAATCGGTCCAGCCGTTCTCGAGTTTTAGTGAGACTAACGAACAGCAATCCGTTTTTATATACATATTTAATAGCAGCCTGACAATAAGTAAGGTGGGAGCACTCACTGGAAGGGCGGGATCCCGCGGCTGATGTTGTGTGCTGGCGAGGCGACGGCCACGAACTGGTAGTCGCCGCGGAGGCGCGAGCTGGTCACCTTGGCGTCCGTGCCGCCGTGGCTGCGGTGGCCCAGCGCGCGGAATGGGTACGAGCCTGCCACACGCGAGAGGGGTGAGATAACATAAGAATATTAGTTATTGTATACGAGAATACATGCCATAAATTGTGTTAATGATAAATAATGCCTTCTTCTCCACTAGAGATTCGACCGCAAGCTGGTTACAGGCAGGATCAAGGTCGTTTCTGAGATATTTAGTCCAACATGCTGACTTGATCTCACTCAAGTCCAAAAAAGCTAGTCCCACGACACCGCCACGGCCGCGACACCTAGGCCCACGTACTGTTGGCTAAGTTTCTGGCCGCAACATTTAGTCCAACCTACCGCTAGCTGAGCTTCTGGCCGCGACACTTATACCAACCTAGCGCTGGCTGAGTTTCTGGCCGCGACACTTAGACCAACCTACCGCTGGCTGAGTTTCTGGCCGCGACACTTAGACCAACCTACCGCTGGCTGAGTTTCTGGCCGCGACACTTAGACCAACCTACCGCTGGCTGAGTTTCTGGCCGCGACACCTCTCACGTACCGTTAGCTGGGTTGAGGTCGTTCCTGGCCGCGACGGCGTTGCAGGCGCTGTAGGGCGGGCGGCAGGCGGCGCAGCGCGCCAGCGGGTCGTGTCGGTAGTCGTTGTAGCGCATCGTCGAGAACATGTCGCGCAGGTTGCGGATAGACTTCTGCCAGGGGAACGGGTTATATTTAACGGTGTTCTTTACAAACACGATTCCTCTAAAACACTAACCTTGTCAAGTATGCGTATGTGATAAGCTCCCGTAGACTAAGACATGCCTGTTTTAACTGTATTTGAGGCTTGTTTTAAGTCTAGAAGAATAGTCACTTATGTAAGTATAATGTGCATATGGGTGTTTTATTTACGTATTCTTTATACCCATAATCAATTACAACCTTCCGTGCTTCGCAAGGCACGTTAAGCGTTTGTGGCGGTTGTCATAAAATGGGAGTAGTTAAGCTACGTCTTATGAGGCCTTATGGGCGGCTTGATAAGGCCCGCCACTGTCTTACCACCAATCCGGACTTGGTCCCCGTGGTGGAGTATGGCCTAAAGGCGTATACACGTAGAACGCTGGCTACCAGCGCCGATCTGCCAGCGCTTATCGGAGCCGGTCGGCTCAGGCAACAGCTACACAAAGAAAGCAGGCAGAAGCCGACTGGCAGTCTTTCTGAGTAGCACGCAAAATGTCGACATCGTCTGGCCAAGATTTTTTTCTGTTAGAAAATGTGTTTTGCAAAATTCGAAAACAAAGTATAGGTAGGTACGTCCCATGTATAAAAAAGAAGAATTTTCGGGGAACATCATCATTTACTTCAAGACTTGAAAGTGGATTTGCTGAACACTAATGAAATCAAACTGTCAAAATCATTTTTATTAACGCTAAATAGTGTCGTTGACTTGCTAACTGCATGCAATGCAAACTGCAAGCAATTCACAGCAAATTGCGGCTTATCGGAGCAGATCGGAACTTGTCGGCGCAGGTCGGAACTTGTCGGCGCTGGTTCGGCACAATGTATAGTGACTGCCTGCGCCGACTACACGCGCGGACCTGTTCCGATAAGCGTTGATAGATCAGCGCCGGTTGCCAGCGTTCTACGTGTATAAGCCTTAACCTTCCTGCGATGCAGGATGGGACCCGTGCCCCAGCAGAGGGGACTTACAAAAAGGGTTACTAGCGAAAGAACGTGCAATCAATCGAGAATACGTACATGCTTCTCGCTGAAGATCCGCGCGCGCGGGTTGGTGTGGTAGCCGAACCAGTCGCCGAAGCGGCGCACGCGCTCGGCGCCGCCGCTCGTGTTGAAGATGCGCGCGAAGTACGGGATGTTGTACGACGGGAAGTACGTCGAGCGCGCCAGCACCTCCGTGCTGCGACCAACCATTAGTAGAGCCTATTTTACGAATCATTAAGAAAGGAAAGTTACGTTGGTTTAGACATGTGTAGAGGATGAACAAAGAAAGATTGTCGAAACAAACAAATAATAATAATAGCGGATGTGGGTGGAAGGCCGGTAAGGGATCGAATAGGGGATGTATTAAAGGGCAAAGTCGACGTGCGTGCATGCAACGACTAATGAACGTTGATGAAGCGAAGGTGATCTGATCAGGTAGCCACCTGCCACGATCCTGGCCTGATGACACAGATGTCATCAAAATATTAAACTGGAATTAAATTCAATTAAACTGGCTTTAACTGGAATTAAAGCCAGTTTAAATGAATGCGTTCTATGTTTTAGAAAAATAATTAAAATTAGCCAGATTATTGTTATCTTCTAACGGTCTCAGTTTCTGTGTTACTATAAAAGTACTTGGATGTTTTTGATATTTTTCGGCATTTCGCGCGAGGTGGCTGGAGACAGGGAGAGATGACAAAAAGGAGGGAAGACTTTTGCCCAACACTAGGACACGAGAGGCATTAATGCTTAAGGCATTAAGTCCGCCGCATCGTACATTTATGTTAGTGCAATAAAAGTATTAATAAATAAATAAATAAATAAATAAATAAGAGGCTAAGTAAAAAAATGTTTTATTTAAGTGTCAGGATATTAGCTCTTTCGAGTACCTACAAGGAGAGATAAGAAACTCACAGGTCTGCGGACTCGGTAGTCCCGGGCAGTTGTTCCAGCACCCACAGCAGCCCGGCCTCCAGGCGGCCCGCGCCCGCCTCGCTTGCCGGGGTGAACTTTTTATAGTCCACGATATACCTGGAAAGATATACAACGAGCCATTGGCGTGATTAACCCCATGTTTCTCGTACACGAGAGTATTTATTTCTATTTTGGCAACAGACAGTCACAGTGCTTAGATTGCCGCAATGTAATATCGTTGGTTGGTGGAAGATTGTAAGACACAGGCGGGCCTTACTATCAGAAGTTATCAACCCCGGGGTCACCGTTGCTCTAAGTTATTTACACACGTTAAACATTCAATAGTCTAAAGCTCTGTTTAACCAATTTTATTTGCATTCTTCACGATAATAAATATTATTTGATTTTATTTTTACAATGGAAATATACTTAATGAAAAGACTTGAGAGTGCCAACAATTTAAGGGTAAGCCTCTCTTTTCCATTGGGCACTCGGACCAAGTGTCAGGGCGCCGCGATCCATGAGCAGTGACGTAGTTAGGAGCCAGGTGTTCTGCGATTACATGTCTGCGAGTAGGTCAAAAAGAAGATGGATTGATTAGGTAGTCAAATGGGGACGGCATCAGCGTTTTGGAAAAATGTCCATTTTCACAGACACACATGTATTTATCTAAAATCTCCGCCTTTAGGTACTTTATATATAAAACTAGCGGCTGCCCACAACTTCGTTCGCGCGTTGTTGATCCATCTCAGTATGGAATAGGTGCTGGGCAGTCCTCCTCTATCCAAAACAATGTCCCAGGAACTGCAGCGTGCGTGTAATCCCTTCACTTATCTAATGTGAGTGGAGGTGCCACTGGACACCTTAATAAATTATATCGTAAGGTTGTCTGGAAGAAATTGCTTTTAGCAATAAGGCCGCCAATTGTACTATGTATATTTGCAATTATTTTATATTTGTTGTTTTTCCAGTGTACAGTAATGAATATTCCTATCTTATCCCATTACGTAGATGCAAAACTACGTAACCTAACTTTTTGACCCCTCTCCGTCTCCGTACCAATCGTTTACCCAACCTCACTGAGTGCACTCACCACTGGTTGTTGTATGTGCCGCTGTTATGCCTGCGGAAGATGTCGACCCACTGGTGCCCGGAGCGCGCGAGCCGGTTGGCGACCATCGCGCGCGCGTACTCCAGCACCTGCCCCACCGGGCTCACCAGCCGGTACAGGCTGGCGTTGCTGTTGCCGATAGTGGTCTCCGCCGCCACCAGGCCCGACGATATTATGTAGAAGTCGTCTGTGGACTGCCCGGAGGGTCACGGGATGATCAAAGGACCTCCGCGCCAAGACACAGTGCTCACAATGATGGGCCACCTTGAGGTCGAGTTTTTTTTATGTAATGTCCCAGTGCAGGGCATAGGCCTTCTCTCAAAGAGAGAAAGAGAGATAGTGTGGGCTTGATTATCACGCGTGCCACCGCGAATTGGCAATTTCTAGCGCTGAGGTATTTGAATACCTTAGGCACCCAGATTTCCTCATTAGTTTGAAGAAGAAAGGTACAATACAACCTATCGATAGCAAATTATTTTGTCCTATTTTGAGTACATCGGACGATGACCAAATATAATATAATAATGGGAAAAGTGTAGTGGAAGAAACCTCAATACAGTGACTTATGTGCATCAAATCCTGAAGGATTCCTAACGTCTAGCTGTCAAATTCCATACTGATTGCAATCGCTAATGTCAGGATTTCGCGTCTTTCTTTGTTGCGTGTCATAAGAGGGCAGATCACCACGGGAACAAAATTTAAATTGCCTCCAGGCTACAACAGGCGTTCCACGCAGCGAACGACAGGCGTGAAGAACACTCTACATCCATCCCTGTCATAGCGGCCAGAGTTCTCAGCATTGAGGGACCTACTGATATAAAATTGGAAAGGAATAGAGGAAAGACCAGTCCACCATTCACTGTAAGGGCGTGGAAAAGCTAGACCACCATAACTGGGAAGCTGGGATCTCTTCCGGGTGCTTTCTTGCCACTGCTGACCTTTATAAAGAGATACAGCCTTGTATACATGATTGTGTACGAGGTCAACGTCATCGTCAGCCCAGCGCAGCCCACTGCTGGGCATAGGCCTTTCCCCCTAAATGCTATCTCTCACGATCCTGTAGTGTAAGACATTTAACCTAGTTTAAGCTACGTATACAATATATCACTGACTAGGTATATTGTCTTTCGACATTATTATTGGCTGCAGGTGAGCCCACTGACCGTAGTCCTGTTTTCGAGCCCCATTCTGTGATTGCCCTGGTCCGCCTGCCCCTGCACAAAAATTCTGTCGAAGACAGAATTGGGCGTCAGATAGCACTAACCTGGACGAAGGCCGGGTACGAGGTGAAGGACATCTTGTGTCCCGGCACGAGCGTGGGGTCGGCCGGGGACGTCCGGTAGTTCAGCACGTACATCTTCTGCAGCCGCAACATCGACTGGTAGCTGCGATGCGGAAGGAGGCAAGTATGTTTACTTGATCTTTACGAGTTACAATAATAATACGATAGTAAAGGATTAAAGTATAAACTCAACTAAACCGAGGTACGTGTTGGAGCTACTTATAACGTAGAATTTAATACACAAAGAGTCGTCCATGTGAACTGATTCAGACAACAGAAAATTTCTATCGTCTCACTGAGAGAATTGAGTGTATGTGGGGCTAGCGTTTCCTGGCGATGTTTTCCTTTACATTTAGCGAGTTGTACTGCTACTATAACTTAAAAATGGATAGAAATACCTTACCGAAATGGATAGTAATAATACCAGAAACCGAGTGTTTTCAAAGAAAAGCCATCTTGGACGCTGGTAAAGAATCACTGAAGATACTTAGCGCATACGCGTATCATTTTAATCTAGGTCGTTACTTTTGCGCTCTAATGATTCTTAACACCTCAGTAGCCGATATTTGCAAGTCTGACCACAGAGTGTCCATGCAAGGTGGCGCAACTGAATAAATGCAGGAACCAGAAGACAGATATTGGCCCTTGACTGACCTGTTCCACGTGACGTGCGAGACGTAGAGCTCCGAGTGGTCAGGCAGCAGCTTGACGAGCCCCGAGCAGTGCTCCGGGAACATCGGCTCGTCCGCCGGCCCGTGCCCGTCCCACAGCCCGTCCCGCAGCGTGGAGAAGAGCCTTCCGCCGGGGGCTCGCGTCGGCTGTGATACCGCGAACGCAATTTCGTCCAGGTCGCCTAGCATGTTTATCCAGCTTAGGGAGAGAAACAGGGAATATGCATCAATAGAATTTAAAATTATGCTATAGACTATGAGCGCTCTGGACGACGATGTCTCTAAGGCAGTGGTTCTTAACCGATTGTCCGCGGTCCACTGGTGGTCCCTAGAAGCATTCCAAGTGGTCTGCGAATAATATGTGATCTACCGTTATTGTGAAATAATGTTAGTCGTACAATTATACGTGTTTTATTTATAGTTATATCAAACAATCCTATTAGCAATGACTCAAAGGTAAGGATTAATAATAATTGTGGAAGAAGAAACGCTTACATGATGTCTCTCATGGAGAGCTTCTCAGCATCGCGGGCAGTGGCCTCGTTGTAGCCCATCGCAAGACCTTCTATCTGGATGTAGTACAGCTTCATCTGGAAATCGACTGAACAAGTGAGCCATCATCATTACACTGCACTCTAGTCTTTTCATTAAGTACATTTCCATTGTACCAATTTATAACACTGTGACTGTCAAAATAGAAACAAAATAAAAACAAAAAAAATGCACACATGCGAACGCTCGTAACATCCCGCCCTATGTATTCCTAAATCGGGGCAAGAGACAGGTCTTGCTACAGCAAGAGCAACCCTAGTTCTTCGAGTTAAGGCACCCACCTGGTACCAGTATGCATCTTGTTCGGCGCGCGCGCGCACCATCCGCGCGATGTAGTCCTCGTTCTTGTCGACAAAGTCGTCGATCAGGTTGCAGGTGTCCGTCTTGTTCACGCAGTAGCTGGAACACGGCGCCAGGAACTTCAAGCTTCCACAGTTTTGTAATATCCGCAAGTTTCAAGTAACCAAGTAAACGCAAAATGTATATGATCTATACCTACGCTTTCTGTAATCGATCCTTTGATATTTCACCTGAATAAGAGTGAGGTAATGTTTAAATAGAGATTGAATTATGCCAAAGACGGTTTTAGTGGGTAAAGTGCCCGTCAGGAATATTTATTTAGGAAATACTTTATACTTCAAGAAAGAGGCCTTGAGTAGGGAACAACGGGATTGGGCTGGGCTCGGAAGGCTCCGCCAGGTTTTCTTCCCGATTTTTCTCCGAACCTTATTTTTTAAGGTAAGAGTGAGGTGCGATAATTCGCTTTTATTCTAAGAAGTAAGTGAAATTGTAAAGCTGGTTGGTTTCCGGAATAAATAAAAACTATAAACAAGAGTCTTCAACCAGTGCCTCCTACCGGTCATGACCTATCAACGGAGATGAAACGAGGACGATGACGTGAGAACTACCACGAATTTAAAGTCGCTCAGGATGTTACAAAACGTGCTATGCTCGGAATCTCTTTGATGGATCACATCAGATCGCAAATTGCCAGAGTAGTAAGGTAACTAACGTAGCACGTATAGCCAGAGGTCGTGGGTTCGAGTCCCGGAATGGGTGGAATTTTTAGCCTCTAAATAGGTTTTTCATAACCCGTGCTAAGGACAATTTAAAAACCTAAATTGTTTTTAGCACGGGTTAGTGCATTAAAAAGAGTATAATCAAGTAAGCAATAGACAAGTGAAGGCAACTGACCTCTTGAGCATGTTTTGCCAGTGCATCCAGATGAGGTCTCGGGTCAGGTAGCCCTCCAGGTAGCCGGCGGCGTAGGCCTGCCGCTCGTCGGGCGCGTCCGCGGCTGCGTGCACCTCCAGGAACGCCCAACTGCGAGCGGGAACACAATACAGTGAAAACCAAGGATAAGGATCATTATGATATGTGTATCTACGATAAAAAGGACTAAGTAAGTATATGTAAGAACAGAACTTCCTATTTTTAGACAAAGCTTTTATTCTTTAGCTAATTTATCAGGAATTTGGCTAGAAAGTAACTCTTGTATCTTTAAGCTAATGATGAAGTCTATGTATTCATCTGTTAATGCATTATCGTGTGACAAACATGATAAAATATGATCTTTAAAAAAATATTATTGTTGTTATATTGGTGAAATAACAAAGTTATTTATCATAATATTGGATACACTTTTTATTCTTTGTCAGACAATGGATTGTTTTGAACTATAAAGAATTTTTAATTAACAAACAAAAATTGTACTTACATCTTTCAAAGTTCTACAAATTACCTTCAAAATTGCTGTCTCCATCAGGATTAACATTTTAGGCATGGTATGAACGAGTATAAAACATGAGTACAATTTTAAATTAGTTTTAAACGCCGTTTACAACTTAAAAAAATATTTTCAATCACATCTAAGACATATGCCAAGTCATGATGTCTCTACTTACCCAGTTTCATTAATTTGATTCTTGTAAGTTGCGCGAGCGACGTACACAGCAGGCACAGCGGCATGGTCGGTGATGGTCAGCTGTGGGCTCTCGTTTGTCCATGTGACATACCCATAAGTTGCCCCGGTCACGCCGAGGCAGGCTAGCAACACTACCAGCACGCACTGCATGCTTGCACGGCCTGGAGATAAGTCACAGCAGTATGTAGTCCAGTATTAATAAATGTGAAATGTAAAAGTTCACCAGTTAGTAGAAATATTATGGAAAGAAAAGATCTGGTTGTGGTGTTGTTGTTTTGATAGGATTACACAGTTGTTCGCTCGCTCGTTATCACTATCTATATAGAAAAAATATCTCCGGTTTGGTTTGATGTAAATCCCAATGGTTTGTAGGAAATCTTCTAAATTGATTTCAAGACTACAGGGTATTTGAGGGTATTATATTATTAGTAGCGGTTTTCCAAGAGTAATCTAAGGAGATTAGTTTTATTGTGGCAAGCTTTTGTAAAAAGGTACCCGCGTGAAATAGGGATAGGTAAGCTATATCAGCAGTTCTTTATGCTTATCAGAGAGCGGTGACCCGAGCTGTCCTATCTGCTTTGTACGGTTTGTACCCAACGAGTCATACGTACTTATTCAAGTATTGGCAGGCAATCCTTTATCACATTAGAGCGAACCCAACTTTCCGCAAACATGAGATGATTTTTTAAAGAAAACGCTCCGGAAGTGATCGCAATATTCGCAATGTTTCTGTTTGTTTTGATCCACAAATTAGACAGTTTCATCACACTGTCAAACGTAGTGTCAAAATCAGCTGTATGCAGTGTTGCCAGTGACTTTTTCCCCGTAATAAATTGTAAAAATCAGGCTCAAATATCAAAAATAATGATGGCAGCAAAAATTATAAGGCCTCTGACATGGCTTAGCGACTGCCATTATATGGCAGCCGGCACCAACAGCAACGAGCCTTGCGAAGCACGGAAGCTCTTGGAAAATGCCACTGGCGGTAGTCACGGGACGGTCACCGATCCTGCAGCTGACCGCGCCTGTTGATGAGATTGATTCCATTCACACGGGTCGACTAGGCCCCGAGCGCGTCACAGGCCGCGAACAACTTTAGTTAAATATATAAGTTTAGTTTTCAAAAGGCCGTGTTAGACGACAGCCATAAATTACATCGCGCGATGTCTTGTTCTATACTAAGTCCGACCGCAGTCATATATGGAGGCGGGTTGCATATTGAGGATATAATTAAAACTGTTTTTATACGGATTTATGCTCGTTTATTACATTTTTACAATTTTCCAACGTTTCGGCACTTTTTCAGGTGCCGTGGTCCCGGATGACTGAGGTGACAGGTGTCTTTTAGAAATCATTAACAGTTAGTTTACTACCCTCGGCAAAAATTACAAAAGTTAATTATGAAGTTACGTTCCAAAATAGACAAACCAATTATTTTTTTTTTATATAGTCAACAATATTGATTATTAGTAATTGAAGTTAAAATTAAATTTATAAACTAATTACTTTATATGAACTTAAAGATACCGATTATAAATTGAAATTAAATTGATTTTTTATTATTTATTCTACAGTCACACTTCTAGCAAGGGGGTCTCATGCACTTAAGCACTGGTTCCCATGCTACCGGTATGTTCCAACCACGATCTCTATTAAAATTTGGATGCCGGCGGATCTCTATTGCCTCACGTATCATTCTAGGGAAGAAACGGTCTTCTCGGGCTAGAACTTTAACTTTATCGAAATGTATAAAGTGGTTGGTACCGCTAAGTGTATGCTCGCTGACTGCAGATCTACCAGAGCGCTTATGTTTCACATCAGCGATATGTTCCTTCACCCGCTCAGCTATGGTACGCTTCGTTTGACCAATGTACGAGGAACCACATTCACAGTCAAGCTTGTATACTCCTGCTTAAAATAAAAAAAACAGGTGTATAAAAGACACCTGTCACCTCAGTCATCCGGGACCACGGCACCTGAAAAAGTGCCGAAACGTTGGAAAATTGTAAAAATGTAATAAACGAGCATAAATCCGTATAAAAACAGTTTTAATTATGTCTACTGCTCGTGTTAACCTTAGAAAATACTATGTTGAGGATATGTAACACATGTTGCATCTATTCGTGTGAGATATATTGTCCTTATTATCGTCGTTGCTATTCATTTTAGAGATTAATTATAAGACGTTCTGTGATCGTAAGCGTGCACGTTCAGTAATCGAACGAGTAAGTAAGCCATATAATAAAAAAAACCAACACAAGTAAAAAAACAACAACATTTATTCACACACGTCACTACAATTTTCTCAAAATCTATCGAGATCACAACATCACACCCCAGTCCAGAGGCGCCACCTCTCAGCCAGCGCAGAGCTTCATCCCAATCTCGCCGCACTTGTATGAGAGCTCGCGTACCAAGTATGGCGCCCGCTCGTGCGCCGGCGCCGCCTGCCACTCCTGGTAGTTGACGGCCACGGCCGCGTAGCCCTGCCGCTCCAGGATGTCCAGCACCAGCCGGAAGACGCCGCGCAGCCGGTTGCTGTTCATCGAGAAGCAGCCCTGGCTGAAGTTCATCACGCAGAGCCTGCGGGAATGATGCTTGGTCACTTCAAATAAATAAATAAATAAATAAATAAATAAATAAATAAATAACGTCCACACAACACAATCACCGTTTGCCGGCTACCAATACAAGCGTATTGGTTCCAAACTAACATACGCTGTAGCCGCACTTAATTTTATATACATATTAGAAAGACGTAGTCGGCCTTTAGGTCACAATTTTCGCCTTGTTATGGTCCGAGATTTGTTTTTGTATTTTTGGTTCTGACAACCTAGGTAGGTACCCATAAGTGGCTTTACTTACACTATCCCGTCGCTGGGTAAGTTCAAACTTTCAATAGGAATCTTTCCCTCCTCCGCTACCTCTGGTAATTTCACTGGAAATCCGTTCTTTAGACAGGTGAGTAGATCTGGAACCAAAGAGACAGTTTAAGTAAGTGGTATCAGTGGCGGCACACGACCAGCCCTAAGATCCTACGATATAGCTCGGGTAGCCGGCAAACGGTGGTTGCGAATGTTTTGAACATGTAACGGCCCATACCCAGCAGTGGTGTCATATCTACAGGTTGATCATGACAAGTGTGCAAACCTGGCTCCGCAATCCACTGGATCAGTCAAATATTATATAGACAAAACTGCCCAAAATGGACAGTTGTAGCAGTTGTAGACAAATATGGCACAAATATAGGCAATATTTGTCCACAACTACCGTAACTGAACCATATCAGCTCAATTATGGCTCATATCATCTGCAGCCTATTAATTGTCCATTTTATATGGGCAGTTGTTGGGCAGCAGATAATAGATACTTCTTTCGTGCCGAAAGCAGACGCGATAAGATAAGGATATTCTTTATTATGGTGCGTACAATAATTACAAAGTATGTAAAGTAACGATTATGCCCAGCAGTGGGTTAATGTGGGCAGATTATAGATATATAGATAAAGAAACGTAAAGTAATTACAAGAGGTCACAATATTTTCAAACATGGTTTAACAAAAAATGCCGAAAGTTATTGATACCTCGGTATTCTAATAAAATCTCTTGTACGTCTGCGTTTTAATTTTATTTATTTAAAGCTTACAGCTTAATGAATTAATCTGAGATTTGAAGAGTTCTGGTACCTATCGAGTTATAGTATCACTAGAAACTGACAGCTCGTATCCGTATGATCTTTTGACGTCGTACTTCCGTTCACGACTTACTTCCGGTTTCGTAGAAGATGGTTCTTTTTTTATATAAAAAATATTTATACAGCCTAAATCGAAATAATTAGCCCAGGGGCTCCCAAAATTATCTATTTTATATAAAAAAAATAGATAGAGAACACATTAATGTACCCAAAAAAAAATACACAGTTTTGTTGATATTAAAACAGATTTTATTAGGACAACACCTATTTTGTGAAAGGAAAACATCCTTAGGAAACCGGCGAGTCTGAGGTGTTCAAACACCTCAGCGCTTGAAATTGCCAATCGGTAATGGGCACGCGTGGTAATTAAGCCCATAATCTCTCTTTCTGAGAGAAACCTTCGACTGCAGAACACGGCCTGTGTTGCACAGCAGTCGAAGGTTTCTTTTATACGTAATACGTACACAAATGTCTCACTGCAGGGCGTCTCTCAGAGAGTGTGTCGTTTAATTTAAAAGCTACATAAAAAATGCTTCCTATGCTCTTGGTAGATAGACAGACAGACAGGCAGGCAGGCAGGCAGGCAGGGAGGCAGGCAGGCAGGCAGGCAGGCAGGCAGGCAGGCAGGCAGGCAGGCAGGCAGGCAGGCAGGCAGGCAGGCAGGCAGGCAGGCAGGCAGGCAGGCAGGCAGGCAGGCAGGCAGGCAGGCAGGCAGGCAGGCAGGCAGGCAGGCAGGCAGGCAGGCAGGCAGGCAGGCAGGCAGGCAGGCAGGCAGGCAGGCAGGCAGGCAGGCAGGCAGGCAGGCAGGCAGGCAGGCAGGCAGGCAGGCAGGCAGGCAGGCAGGCAGGCAGGCAGGCAGGCAGGCAGGCAGGCAGGCAGGCAGGCAGGCAGGCAGGCAGGCAGGCAGGCAGGCAGGCAGGCAGGCAGGCAGGCAGGCAGGCAGGCAGGCAGGCAGGCAGGCAGGCAGGCAGGAAGGCAGGCAGGCAGGCAGGCAGGCAGGCAGGCAGGCAGGCAGGCAGGCAGGCAGGCAGGCAGGCAGGCAGGCAGGCAGGCAGGCAGGCAGGCAGGCAGGCAGGCAGGCAGGCAGGCAGGCAGGCAGGCAGGCAGGCAGGCAGGCAGGCAGGCAGGCAGGCAGGCAGGCAGGCAGGCAGGCAGGCAGGCAGGCAGGCAGGCAGGCAGGCAGGCAGGCAGGCAGGCAGGCAGGCAGGCAGGCAGGCAGGCAGGCAGGCAGGCAGGCAGGCAGGCAGGCAGGCAGGCAGGCAGGCAGGCAGGCAGGCAGACAGACAGATAGATAGATAGATAGATAGATAAAACATTTATTGACATTGATGACCTCTGTGGCGTAGCGGTAGCGCGTCTGCCTACCATGCAAGAGGTCCCGGGTTCGAATCCCGGCTGGGGGAAAAAAACCCCCAGGTCTTGGATGTTTACATGTTTTCGATGTCGTTGTTTCTCGTTACCACCACACAGGGTATCCTAGTGTGGGGCCAGAAGCAACGTATGTGATTGTATGTAAATGTTATGTTATGTCACATTTATTTGTTTGTTTGTTTGTTTGTTTGTTTGTTTGTTTGTTTGTTTGTTTGTTTGTTTGTTTGTTTGTTTATTTATTTATTTATTTATTTATTTATTTAGAACACAAAACAGGTTACAGACATATTTACCAAATTGACATCCATTATAGATCCGATCTAGCCCTTAACCCTAAACTTGTGTACCTAGCATGCACTGAGATTAGACTGAAAACTTATATTATTTTATTTTAATCTCTGAGGGTGCCCTGACAGCGCCGCGGATAGCTTTTATAAATACGTGAAATTTATGTAAAATATCTATGTCTACATCTGTGTTATCTGCCACCAGATCATTGTAAGTACGTGAATCTAAAAAACTGTCGCAAACGTGGGATCCGGTCATCAAGAAGTGTTCGAGTCGAAAAAAGTCGCGTTGCTTATCGTCCGACGTGGTCAGTGTAGTGTGTCGCAACCCTAATAGTGCTTTGTGATGGCTGATTGAGGGTAGTCTGAAACCTTATCAGCCGAAGATGCGAACGGGTGCCAGCCATCAGTCTTCTCGTGACCACGATGACTGTAACGTCGTCGAAAAGTCGACGTAAAATAGCAATAAATTACTACGCGATTAAGCCCCGAAAATACTGTAACAAGGTACAAAACTCGTAAATGAACAAAAACAGTAGCGCTCACCCGCGACAATGTGAGCGGTGCGGTGGTAGCGGAGCGGTGTAGAACGCCGGCTTCTCAATCGGCAGGTCGTGGGTTCGAACCCCGGCATGTACCAATTACTATGTTTTATAAGACCGTGAAGGAAAACATCGTAAAGAAACCCTAGTGTCTGAGGTGTTAGCGTATCTCAGCGCTTGCTACGTACAATGGCCCAACTGTGAGGCTTAGTGCGGAAATCTTAAGAGTGCTTAGTGCGAGTGTTTTAACTACTCGATCGCGTTAACGTAAACTCATATTTCTATGGCATCGAGGAAGCGCCACCTAGCGACAAGTACGGAAATTCAAATTGCTGAGTGCGAGTTGTAATGGTTTACGTTGAGAAGTGAACACGTTTACCATCCAAAACACGAATAAACGCGAGTGCGAGTTGTACTGTGACAGCGTTTTGCCAGTTCGAACGGTTAACTTACTCACACTCACTACTCGATGCTCGATTAACGCGGTAGTAAAGTTATTTGATTGGATCTGTCAAACTCGCACTAAGCACTCAGGTCTAACTAACCAACTAACCCGCGACAATCCCGTTGGGCAGGCGCACGTTCTTGGCGACGAAGTGCGCGCCGCCGAGACCGCGCGCCAGGCTGGCGGCCAGCGCGGGCGTGTGCGCGTGCGCGGGGTACAGGGCGCGCGCGCGCTGCAGCGGCGCGGCCGGCAGACCGTGCGCCGCGCAATGGAACGTGCTCACGGCCTCGTGCAGGGTCAGCAGCTACATTTGAAACGTTGCATATCTTTACAAATAATAATAAACTCTGGAACGACTTCAGGTGTGGTTTTATTTGTAGATTAGTAGTATAATATTTTAATAAAACAGATAACTGGATAAAAACGGACAAACTGAGAAGCAGGCAAAAAGTCAGATCTGGTCAAAGGGTAAAGAAGTAGTGATGAAAAATGAGGGAAATCGAAGAATGTGTGACGTAATTTAAATATTAGATATTAGAAATAAAAACGGTGTGAAGAGGTTTGCAAGTGGTCATGTGCTTAGGTGTATTCTCAATAAAAAAGTGTCTGTACAATGTCTCAAATCATGTTAACAGCCGTAGATGCGAACGGGTGCCAGCCATCAGTCTTCTCGTGACCACGATGACTGTAACGTTGTCGAAAAGTCGACGTAAAATAGCAATAAATTACTAAGCGATTAAGCCCCGAAAATATTGTAACAATGTACACATTCATAAATGAAAACGTTCAGAAACTGCGGGTCAATGAACGTCATACTACGTGTCCATTTCAAAATCTAGATCATTTGGAGAAAAAAATGGGCAAAAAAACTCCAATTAAAGGATTGTTTTATCGCGAAACGGAGTTACAAAACTGCGGTCTTAATTTAAGGCTTAACTGTGTCAAGACCTGCTGCGACAGTAGGGTACAGCTGGTCTGGGTTCCCGGACACGAGGGATACATGGGCTATGAGGCAGCTGACGAGCTGGCGAGAGGGATCTGCGCAGCCTTTGCACGGACCTGAACCATGCGTGGGACTCTCATTAAGCACCAATAATTGTGCTGTTAATGGTGCTCAATGAAAGCCGAGGCCGATGAAATGCACAAACGCGAATGGGCAGCCACTGAAGGACTGCAACAACAACATTCTAAAAAAATATTGATGAAGAAATTGCAAGCTCAGTTACTTAAGTTCATTCTGCGGGGACGACCACTTCGCACGAGGGCGTTTACGGAGCTCTGACGGGGCGTTTCCCTACAGGGACACAATTCCCCAGAATGGGGCTGTGTCAAGATGATATTTGCAGAGCATATGATTTTGATGTGGAATCGATAGTCAACGTAACGTCTTCTGGGAATGCTTACACCAAACCTGAAGACTTTCACCTTTCCCTTCGTTGAGTACATCTTTGATTAGGCTTAGGTGTAATGTCAAGGGGCAGACGCAACAGATCTCAATTGGTCGAAGTGTCTTTGACTAGAAGTCGCCCCCCGCATAAAAGTAGTCACTTTTAAGATAAGATAAGGCGGGTCTTTGTATAAACACGATTCCTGTAAAACTCTTGATTTAACTTGAACTCGTGATTACTATCTCTTTTACCGCAGGCTGTAACACAACTTTTAAGTAGTGCTTTTGTTCGCTTTTAAGCCAACGAAGTTTTTTCATCTTCTAAATATATAAAAATCTCGTGTCGCAGTCTTTGTTATTGAACTTCTCTGAAACGGCTTCGATATCAATTGAGTATGTTCCTACTCTGGTGCACGGGTCTCTTCCTGCGTCGCAGGAACGGTGTTGAAGACTCCTTGGAACTATTTTGTAATTCTGTATATTTTTTCGTTTGACTTTTCTCTCTCATGTCACTCATGCTGTAATATTGTTGCCGTCACCATTTCATTGCCCATTTTTTGTGTTATTTTCATATTATACCACGTTTTACCCGTTTTCCATTAGTTTCCTTATTTAGGGACTGTATCCATTCCGTAACAAACAACTTCACCGATTTTTAAAGATTTTTTTGTAGTAGGACTGAGAATGGGTCAAAGAACGGTTGCGCGGTCATCTAGTAAACAACTCATTTAGTCTGAGTTGAAGCAGCAGACTCACCCACCTGTAAATAATCCAAGTAATTGTCATCCCTCGCCAGGAACTCCTGGAGGAACTCCTCTGAGAAGACTCGCTTGAGCAGTCGGTCCTCGTAATGGCCGAGCGAGGCCAGCTCCAGGCAGACTTTGGGCCACGGCATCGCCGGGTTCTTGCCGTCAAGCACCGGGTTGCGCGATATCTGCTCCTATCACCAAGGTGTACGGGTGTTTATTGGATGAGCAGAAGAGCCGTTAACATATGACTAACGTATTAAGCCTGATACGTCGGGCATGCTAAGATTTTCGTGGTTATTATTAATAAAATGATTATACCCTTGTCAAATGTGGTCTGGGGGTTTGATAAATAATACAATTTCGGATATTTTAAACAGATTTTTGTTTTCGTATACCTAGTTTTATAAACTTTTGGAGACAACTTTCTTTTTAAATTAAAAATTTAAAAAAAGATGGATGGTGAAAGCTCAAAACGGAAGCGATTAGCGTGGCCTTATTGGGCAGCTATGGGTTGGACCACCCCAGAATCAGGGCTGTTCGCTGTTTATATTTACCTTGAGCTGATCCCAGAGTTCACGCTCGGGCGTATAGTTGTTGTTGGAGAGACAGTTGATGAAGCTGAAGAGGATGTTGGTGCGACAGCTAGCTAGCGTTTCGGGGTCTGCTGCGGCCTCTTTGCACAAGTACTCCACTAGTCTCAGGTTGGTGTGCGCCTGCAATGAGGGTGGAGGTTAGAATGCAACCTGCAAGAAGGTGGGCTCTTAGTTGATTGCTGACCAGCGTACCGTGCTCGATCGACCATCCCCCTGCAAACATATTCCTCTAGACCCAGGAAGTTAGCTATTGGAAGTGCAGCCGCTGACCTGTAATACTAAAACGCGACGCAACGAGATGTGTCGACACCCGATGCCACATATGGAGTTGGCCGTAATTGTTTCTGGTCATAAAAATTAGTTTAAGTCCATCTATTCGATTGACTTGTGACGTGAAGTTGAGTCTACTGTGTCGAGTCTAGCGTGTTTCTACTTTTAGATGCAGACTAGTGTCATAACAAGGTCTAATTTAGAATATCAATACTACTTACAATCCTGGAGAGCACCCTCGCGACCAGCAGCGCCTTCTCAAACTCCACCTCATTGTCGACCACGTAGCCCGCGATGGCGTCCATGAACTGCTCGTGGTAATACTCTGGGTGCTTGTCCAGTATCCTGCCCTTTATTTTGGCTGATGTTCGCAGAACGTCGTCGTACGTCAGCTGCGACAGATTCTGAGACAGGATGTCGTAGCATATGTGCAGGAGCTGTACTCTTGTCGGGAACACTTCTTCTGTGCAGTTGACATCACACAGAGACCAGATAATAGATCGCGCGACCTGTCCATCTATTGCTTGGTCGTGCAGTAACAGTCCTGTGACCACGTTGTTTATGCATCTATCTGGAAGGTCGTGTCTGCAGCAGTAGCTCAGCATATCTTTGAGAAGCGGCAAGTCTTCATTGTCTAATTGCATTGGTAAATGGATTTGGAAGACTAAAGGGAGGGCTAGTTTTAACGCGTCTACTAAATGGTTTTTGGAGTCGAACCGTGAAAGAAGAAAGTCCAAAAACATGACTTGTCTGATGTTGATCATGTTGATATTGGATCGAATGAGCTGAAGCATGGTTTGGACTATTAAAGAGTTGACTGGAACATTGAGGTAGGAGAGGACTTTGGTGGCTTCAATGGCTTCGTTAACGTCTAGCGCGCGCGCCTGTTTATTGAAGTTCTGACAGAGTACGGCGAAGGCCGGGTCTTTTATAAGTGCTTCGGCTTCTTGTTTAGATCTGTAAATGAAAGGGTAGAAAGAAACACTATAAAGAAGTGAAGGTATGGAACTATAATTTTTTTACAGCATTATGTGCCTTAAAAAATCAGGTAAACTCGTTAAATTGTTCTCGGCAGTACATTTTAACGATTTTACTTCATTTTTTAACTTGTAGTTTCTCTGTTTAATATTCTCGAAGTTAAAGTCGACGAATCTGCGAATCAGTGGTAACCTGTGGTAAATTACAAGTACAAAACAAAAGGGCAGGCAGGCCCAGCCGGTGGCCTCGCCTCCTGGCGTAGCCACAACTTTGGCACTGAGTTCCAGTCTCACCGGCAGGTCTTCTGCAAGTCGAAGATGGTCCGCAGCGCCTGCAGCAGATGCCGGTGGTCCATCTGCGGGAGCAGAGTCTGCACAGCAGCCAGCACGGCGCTGCTGGAGCTCGCGCTCTTTAGCGTCACCATCACTGTGTCTGAGGGCCGCGGGCTCGGAGGCAGCTCCGACACTGGAAGCAATCACTTATCTTTGTACGAGGTATTCTGAAGCTGATATGAAGTCAATATATCGGCGGAACTTCCATGTATGCGGATGGTGATTAAGATTATAAAGAAACTTTGTCTGAAACTTTGAAAATTATCTTAAGATTTAGCGGACTTTTAGGTTGCACCCCAGGACACTGAACTTGAAGACAGGTCAGCAGACAAAGTTAAATAATAATAAATAAAATCAAAACTAAACAAAACTTAATTTGATTAATCTTCATATTGAGATTAGTTTACGGATGTAAGTGTACAACAGCATTTTGTAACACCATGTTTCATCATATCATATCACCATGTAAGCATACTATGCTTTGTAACCTAGGCATAATAAGTACTCACCACTGTTTGACATGCTCCGGACACTGAAGGCTGTGCTGCTCTTGGAGACATGGCGCCACATCTGGCGCAGCAGCAGCGCCATGGTCTCTGCGGAATATTATAATAACAGCTGGGATACTCTGTTTGATGATCGCATTAAAATGTGAAAATTACTTTCTGCTTGAACAAGTGGCAGGGCAGTGCATTAACTAACCACATGGTGCTTCTGTGATTTTTGACGGAAGTTGGCAAAGTAATTTTCACATTTTAATGCCATTATGGATTTCCGCAAAGTAACGCCTGATTCCATACAATGTTTTATGATCACCAGATAACAGATAACCCTTTCTACAAATGAAATTATGGCGCCGCGAGGGAGTTGAACCGACAACCTCTGCCTTAGTAGTTACACATTGAAGCGCTTGACAGATGATGAGGCATTCATACAACAGTAATTGTGATATTTGATGACGGGAGAATGTGTGGTGAGAATGAGTAGAACTGGCCAAGTCTCATTGGGACTCTCACATAGAAGGTTCCATACCACAACATTTTTGAAAAAAACAGTAATCATTCAGTTCACGATCCTTAGCAGAAGTTTTTATTATTTTGTTGTTATATAATAGAGCATACATTAAAGGTCTTCGCACATTAAAACAACTCAACGGCGACTCGACTCTATGCCAAATATTGAAATTTAAGCCCTGTGTCATATGTTCAAGGTTTTATTTCAAAAAATGATATTAAAGTAGTGTACAACGAGTGGCCTACGCATCGTACACTAAAGGTCAACCCCGACACGTTTGTCACGCAATGACCACACGTTGTCCACGCAACGACCACACGTTGTCCACGCAACGACTATGCGTTTGCGACTGACGCGTGACGGGCAACCATTTGCCAGCCCACCCGTCCGCCATTACAATATTCCCCTTCTGATTTCCTTTGTCGCAACATATCATGTTCCCAATATCTTTTTTCCTGCTGTTTCGTTCATTTTCATTATCAAGTATAATAGCTATAATCGCCAGTTCACTGAATGTAAAGTTCGACATTTCATAAGCAACACGACTTCTTTGGACAAAATTCAATACGCATTACCCAGTCGTTGACACCGCGTTGTCCACTCGTTGACAACGCCTTGCCCACTAGTGACCATGGGGTGGATCAACTAGTTGACTACTCATCGAGAGTGTGAGTAGAGTTGCTGCTGCGTTGGCGTGGAGTTGTTATAATGTGCGAAGACCTTAAAACTACACCAAGTTTGACCTTTGTTGACCAAGAATATATAATAATGACAATAGTAAAAAGTTTTATATGACACATGAAAGAAGTAAGATGGACTTTGCTTCCTGTAAGTAAAATTACTATCTGACTCTCAGCCCATTATGCTTAAAATCTGGTTTTAAAGCAATGCATACATATTATGACATTTTTTAAGTTCCTTAGCAGCCAAACAAATGATAGAGAATCTGATATTCCTGATGAAGATTTGTAAACATAACCTATAAAATGTTTCATTGAGTTGGTT